>CM033713.1:74295821-75495821 GCA_019671005.1 Hibiscus mutabilis
AAACAACTTATGAGGTTGAAATGGTAACGTTGAAATTGAACACTAATAATATCAATGCATTGAGAGTACGCTATCTAATCGAACACAACACTGTAACCCAAAATTCATCGAGCTCAATATATAATCTCCAATCAGTCCAACGATCACAACACTGTAAAGAGAGAAGGATCAAAACACTGTAAAAGGGAGACTACGGAAACGTCAAACATGGGTACAAATAAAACCCAAAATTCATCACAAAATCGGAGTTCAAATCAGAATCGGAGAGAAAACCATAAACAGATTGAGCGTTGTAATCTTCACTAGAACCTCACACTAATTCATTTATTGTTTTTGTTTCTTAAAAATATATAGCATATACGTACCTGAAGAAACGGGAAAGCTGTGAAGTTTAAAGCAGCAGCAAAGGATAAGATTATTGAGTTTCTGTCTCTAGAATTCTCGCATTTTCTCCGTCGAAAATAGTGAGATTAGAGAGCCGTCTCCCTCCATCATTTCATTCTTTCTTCTTAAATTTGCTTTTACTTTAATTTTATTTGTATTTTTTTTCCCTGTTTACGACTTTTTTGACACGGCAATCCTAATCCTAATCCTAATTAATTTTCTTTGTATAATTAGAATTTGGTTTCACTTTTAGTTTACGAGATAATAATTCTAATTTTATTATCATAAATAAAAACGTCGGCAATTTAGCCCTCGACGCGCGGTGCGACACCGTAGACAGCACGGAGCAGTGGTTGTGTGTTCTTCTAATGGTGTGGACCCTGCGTTCTGAAACCAACGGTTATGGGGTTGGTGTGCCAATCACTTTTTTTTTTTACTTATTTTAAGTTTTAACTTAGCTTAACTATAAATTAAGTAGCTAAATTATTTTTTTTAAAACAATGGTCAATAAAATTAAGACAAAACAGGAGCAAAGAGTACAGAATATAAAATCTCATCTGCAGTCTTTGAAATTCCTTAATCAACTAAAAAGGTGCAAACTCTGTTTTACTTCTAAACCTTAACGAAAAGGGCTATAAAACCAACCATGTCTGCTTCATTTCTAATTGGTTTAAAGCTAAGTTGTACATATACGGGGACATGTACAGGATAAAAAAATAATTTTTAAAATTATAAAGTATGAGTACGGCAAGAGTACGGAAAATATAAAATAAGTTTTAATATATATATATAATTATTAAAATTCATAATATAATAAGGACCAAAATTATAATTGTATTAAACAATAATTATAATTATTTAAATTTGTTTCTAATAATTTTTAAATTACTTTTTAACATTTAGATTAGAAGATTACTAAAATTAAATAACTAAATTGAATGAAAATTTAACTTTACATTCTAAATTAAGAGAAATTAAGGACTAAAATAATAAAATTAAAAGATGACATGGTTGAAATGAATATTTACCCATTCTTATTTAAAGCTTGAGTGAAGAAGAGTTAAAACAAGTTAAAACAGGTTACAAATATAATACACACCCAATATCTCACATCCTTAAGATACATAAAGCAAGAAGAGAAAGCAGCCTATAAATAAGCATTTAGCTGCTAAAGCAAGCAATCTTGTCTTGGCCTTTTAGTTGGGATCAAGTGTATGTGGGTCATTTGGCACACGTAATTAAGTTTATATTTTTTAGGTTGAGTGTTCAATTTAATAGCTTTTTACTTGTACATTCAATATTTCATGGGTATACTTGAGCTTTAATTAGGTTTGAATTTCAATTGAGTTTGATTCGATTAATTTTGAGTTTAATTGGGTATAATTTGAACGTTTGAAGTTTAGATTAGTTTAATTATCCTTGACCTTTTTAAGTTTGGATTAGTTTAATAATTTTTAAAACCTTGCTTATGCGAATTTTATTTCTTATTTTTAAGTAAATTTATTCGGATACGTCCCAGGTACGTCCCAATAAACGTTGACCGTACCTGGTATACGTTTGACCATCCTCAATAAAATTGAGACGTCCTTGAAATGTCCTCAGCCGTCCCTGTATTGTTTCCGTCTCGAAAACCTATCGGGAACGCGAGGCGTCTTTAAAGGGGAGTACCCATACTTCATAGGTTTAAAGTCCAATTTCTGAACCTGCTACTTTCAAAGTCTAGCCCTCTTGCTACTGCAACTTGGGCACTTGTACTGCTTGATATGCTCAGCCTTTGCTGGTGTGATCTTCACACATTTTCCATGAAACCATCTCCCGCATATATCGCAGCAAATCCAGAATTCATCAGTTCCATAGCTATCCCCGCAAGCCACACAAGTGGCACCCTGTTCATCATCTTCCTCGTCTTCCTCCCCACTCTCATCCTCATCCTTGGATGGTGGAGACACCTTAAACATTTTATTTTGGGGTTCAGATTGACGAGACGAGGAAGATGATGAACAGGATAAGAATGAAATTTTAAATATTTATTTCAGTCAAAAAAATACGTTAGAGACCTACTTAAAAAAAATAAAATTTTAAATATTTATTTTAATTAAAAAAATATTTTATATATTTATTAAAAAAAATATAGTTTAAACATTTATTTTATAATTTTATAATTTAGCCTTTTTAACTTAACAACTTAAATTTATTTTCAAATAAAATTTTGGGATTTTTAAATACTAAAATAATTCCTTTTTTGTTCGTTGTGCGTGTCATAATGCTAAACTATCCTAAATCAGTTTTGAAGGCGTAGCTGAAGTGGAATAAAAGTAGAGTGGGCTAAATTTCCGTCGGCAGAAATCCATGGGCTAAGGTTCGATGATCGCCACGTACACTGTATGTTCGGGATTTTTCACTCAAATAAATTCAAAAAAATTATTTACAAAATTAACGTCTTTCAAAGGAGTAATTATATTATAGGTCCGGCTCGTCATGTTATTTATAATCTCAACTAATAAAAAATATTAATTTATTAAATTTTCTCATGTCATCTTTTTACCAAGTGAATCTTCACTTAAATTTACTGTAAATAAAATTAAAAATTATTTTTTACCAATTGTAGATTTATTTGGTAAAAAAATGATATGAAAAAATTTAATAAAATAAATACTTTTTATTATTTGAGACTATAATAAGGTGACGAGCCAGACCTATGATATAATTTCTCCTTTTAAAAATTAATTCTCAAAATAATACTTATTTTAATTATGTAAGATAAAAATATGTCTTATCATCGTCTTTCAGACGACGCATTTGATAGCCTACGTGGTAATCTTATCAACTCACTTCATAAGACAATCCACGTAAAAGAAGTATTTTATTAAGCACAATTTTTATTTAAAAATTAATATTTCAGGAGGCGTGGAGACAAAACATATCTTCCCTTCAATTTTCTGCCCCTCCCAATTCCTCTACCCTCTTCCCATTTCCCTTCTTGGAGCCTTATAAAAAACAATCCACCCTCAAGCCCCCAAATCACGTTTAAGAGTTAAAGAAAGACTTCTACTTTGTCATAATCACATTTACATGCCTGATAATGTTGAATTGAAATCTAGAATCTTTCAAAGAGCTCCTTGTACTATATTCTACATTCATCTAAGATCTGTTAAGATGCATAGGGAATTTCGTGAACTCTATTGGTAATTTTGTACAAAACGACGCACAATAGAATTCATTTTTAGATGTCTAATTTTTTAACGAGTTAAGGCTGAATATCGAATTTTCACCAGGTATCTTTGGCCTATTGAATTTTCTCATTGAAAATGGAAAAAGATTACAATGGATTTTGTAACCAAATTACCATTATCTCATAAGAAACATTACTTTATTTGGGTAATATGATCCGAGTCAACTTTAACATGGATAAGTTGGTTAAATTATATATCAAGGAGATCATAAGGCTACATGGTGTCCAAATGTCAATCATTTTCGACCAAGATCCATATTTCGCATCTCGAATCTAGGAATCCTTACATAAAGCTTTGGGTGCAATAGTGCATCTAAGTATCGCATTGCACCCACAATCAGATGGGGAATGCGAAAGAGTAATTCAGGTAATCATTTGTAAAAGTATTCATAAATTTTAAATTCGAATGTTGTTTCCAATATGCCTAAGTTTCTATTAGATGCTAGAAGACATGCTTCAAGCGTGTGTGATCAATTATAAAAGTGGCCGGGAGAAATACCTTCTTCTGATTGAATTAGCATATAACAATGGTTATTGTTGGTTCCGATTTAGAAAAAAGTAGAAAAAGGCGCAATAGAAGCTTTTAAAATTTTTTTCTTTAAAATAGATCAAACATGATATATAGTACAATAAATACAATCCATAATCAAGTACTTATGTATTTGAGAACCCAATATTATGGCAGTATCTTATGCTTGACGTGAATCTTCTAATAAGTCTCCAGATTATTTTCTACGATCTGAACTTTTGCTAGATTTACACTTCCAACCAAAAGATCTTCTCCGCTATTCTCACACTCACGAATGCTAATTGCGTGGGTACTCTTCAATTTATGAACACAGAAAAAATATAAAAAAATTATTGTCTTTCAGAAGACGTGTTTGATAGCCTACGTGGTAGTCCTATCAACTCACTTCATAAGACAATCCACGTAAAAGAAGCATTTTATCGAGCACGAATTTTATTTAAAAATTTAATATTTCGGAGGCATGAAGACAAAACACGTCTTCCCCTCAATTTGCTGCCCCTCCCAATTCCTCTATTCGCTTCCCTTTTCTCGAGCCTCATAAAAACAACCCATTAACCCTCAAGCCCCAAATCACACTTAGGAGTTAAAGAAAGACTTCTTCGTTGTCAGAATCGAATTTACATGCCTTATGATGTTGAATTGAAATCTGAAATCCTTCGAAGAGCTCATTGTAGTACATTCTATGTACATCTAGGATCTGTTAAGATGTATAGGGATCTACGTGAACTCAAATGGTGATCTTGTATAAAAAGAGACATAATAGAATTCATTTTTAGATGTCTAATTTGTCAATGAGTTAAGGCTGAATATTAAATTTTTACCAGATATCTTTAGCCTATTAAATTTTTTCCGTGGAGGTAAAAAAAAAAAGATTTCAATAAATTTCATAATCGGATTACCATTATCTCATAAGAAACATTACTTTATTTGGGTAATATGATCTGAGTCAACTTTGGCGTGAATAAGTTGGTTGAATTATGTATCAAAGAGATCATAAGGCTACATGGTGTTCAAATGTCAATCATTTTCGAACGAGATCCACATTTTGCATCTCGATTCTATGAATCCTTACATAAAGCTTTGGGTACAATAGTGGATATCAATACCGCATTGCACCCACAATCAGATGGGCAACGTGAAAGAGTAATTCAGGTAATCACTTGTAAAAATATTCATAAATTCTAAATTCGAATGTTAGTTTTCAATATGCTTAAGTTTTTAGTAGATTCTTGAGGACATGCTTTGAGCATGTGTGATCAATTTTGAAGGTGGTTGGGAGAAATACCTTCTTATTGAATTTGCATATAACAATAGTTATTGTTTGTCCCGATTTAGAAAAAGGTGCAGCTGAAGCTTTTAAATTTTTTTGAAAGGGATCAAACGCGATATCTAATACAATGAAAATAATCCATAATCAAGTACTGTGTATTTGAAAATCCAAGGTCGCGGCGATATCTTATGCTTGACGTGAATCTTTTAGTATGTCTTTGGATTGTTTTCTAAGATCCAAACTTCTACTAGATTTACGATTCCAACTAAAAGATCTTCTTCGCTAATCTCACACTCGCGGATTCTCGGTGTATGCCCACCACTTAATTTATGAACAAGTGAAAAATACCAAAATTCTAAATAACCCCTAAAATTATTTTTTTAGATGAAAATCCTAAATAATTCTGAGAATTATTTTTTCAAGAATTTTCTCTCTCTCTACTCTATTATATACTCAAGGCTTTGTGAGAATTTTGTAGATACTAAATAATGAAGCCAAAGCATTTCTATTTATAGGGAGAGATGGAAAGACTTCTAAATTAAGTAGGAGTACTAAACCAATTAAAACATAAATATACTAGCTTAGTAATTAAGCATATCGTATATAATTATTTTAATCTATTTACCGCATACTTGAATTCAATATGAATGCAAATTCTCTGCAACAACCACATTCAATTAGCTTTCTTTTTTTAACATAAAAAAGACATTCCATAACCTAACGAAAATTACAAAAGCTTCAGCAGGTCGTTAGGAATGGAACAGAACCAGTGATTCGGACAAGAATTGAGTCTGGTGTTCCTAGCAACCCACTCAGCAGCCACATTACATGATTTTGGAACATAAACAAAGGAGCAATAATCAAAGAAAGAGACAGTGTGAACAATAACCCTTTCTAAGGAAGCAGAAAACCAGTAAGAAAAGGAAAGGGAATTAATTCGACCAATCAGGTTCTTATTACCTGACTCGAAATCAAATTTTCTGAAATTAAATCTCTTAGCCAAACAAACTGCAAAACGCAGAACCATGGCTTCAGCCAGCCCAAACGATGGAGATGAAATAATTCTTGAATCACATCCTAAAACCAACCCAAACTCATCTCGAAAAATGACAGCAACTCTTGCAAAACCAGACTTGATCTCCATAGAGACGACACAATTAAATTTGTTCCCCCATGAGCAGGTGGAGACCACACGAAAGAAGGTTGAACAATGTTACAGGAGGAACACGTGAGGCTGCCAAGGACCTAACGAACCATAACCATGAGGCTGACATGGGACCACTGCCAGAACGACGCCAAGGAATGAGAGAGAGGAGGCCACCTAAGGCTCTAACGGATTTTGTTTTATTCTAAGCTATTCATTTATATTTGGGGCTGTTGATAGGAAAAGGATATCATGAACATTCTGCTGAATATTCTCTTCTTCTCTATATTCAAATTTCTCTCCCAGTCTATTCTTCATTACTGTTCTTAACAATTTGGTGCTTTCATTGAGAGATTGCAGCCATGGTTAACAATACCGAAGCCATCAAAACCTTGCAAGAAACTGCAGCTCGGCACGACACGATATTGACCTCTCTGCAGTGACACGCCGAAAATCAATATCGTTGGAACGAGGCCGCAAATCAAACTTTACAGGACATGGCTCGCCAACTGTCTTCCATCTCGGCGAACATGGCTGCGCTTTGTTCATCATGTCCAGAAGGTGGAGGCGAAACGGTGGTGAAACGGGGAAAAGCCAAGGTCAAGGTTGAATCAGAGGATGTTTTTCCGTTTGCCTCAAAACCAGTCCAAGTAGAGTTGCCAATTTTCACTGGAAAGGACCCAGAGGAGTGGCTTGCTTCTGCCCATGACTTCTTCGAATTTTACAACACCGACGACCATCACCGAGTCACCATGGCTTCATTTTGTATGGAGGGCACGGCCAAGAAGTGGTACCGGTGGATGCAGCGGCAGCATCAACTAGCCTGTTGGGACCATCTCGCGGAGGCCATTCGCCGGCGTTTTTCGGTTATGGAGGTGGAGTCACCGGAAGGACAATTAACCAAGATCATCCAGACAGCTACGGTGAAGAAATATCAATCCAAGTTTGAAGCCATGGCCTTGAGGACCACCACGCCCTTAGCAGAAGAATTTCTCACGCAGTGCTTCATACCAGGATTGCGGCTAGACATTAAACAAGAGGTCTTAGCCCAACGACCGATAACCATGGCAGACGTATTGGCTTTGGCCTGTTTCCATGAAGCAAAGATTGGCGAGGCTCGGAAACTGCTGGGTCAGGGAACGAGGCCCAAACTACCTCCTTTATTACCAACTCCAACTCCAACTCCAACTCCGAACACAGACGGGCCCAAGGGTTTACCAGGTAGACACCTCCTATTGAAACTCAATTACGGCCTAACCTGACTCAACCACGCAGAATTTCATCAGCGGAGGCTCAAGCACGACGGGAGAAAGGTTTATGCTACTACTGCGATGAGAAATTTGTTCCCCGCCACAAGTGCAAAGATCCGCAGTTGTTTCTCTTGGATGATAAGGGCTCCGGCGAGGATGGGGTACATGACGAACCTCAGCTCCATAAGGGTTAAGGAAACTTACTGGTAGGCGATGAAGAGATTCGGGAGCAATCCCTCGTGTCATTCAATGCCCTAGCCGGATGTGTATCTCCCAATACCCTACGGGTTCGAGGCGACATCAAGGGGCGTGAAGTCCGCATTCTGATTGATGGAGGCAGCACGCACAACTTTGTGCAAACAAGAACGGCAAAGTATCTCGGCTTGAAAATTACAGCCGTACCACTTTTTTGAGTCTTGGTTGGCAATGGAGAAAAGATTCTGAATGAGGGGTATGTTCGAGACTTGAAGCTACGGGTTCAAGGCACCGAGGTTAGGACAAATTTCTATGTCTTACCTTTAGAAGGTACCGAAATGGTTTTAAGCGTAGCATGGATGACAACATTGGGTCCGGTAACCATGGATTTTGCCAAACTCCGCTTCCAATTCCGTCAGGGTGAGAAGGATCACCAGTGGCAAGGCGAAAGGGGGACAAACCCGCAACAAGTGTGTTTCCAGTCGCTGTGCAGAATGGAGGACACTCGTGCTGTTGCTGAGTGCTATTACTTGCATTTAAACACCGACGTAAACAAGGAAGAGGCTTGCGATCTGAGTGAAATGGGGAAATTAGTGGATGAATTTGCCGATGTATTTCAGGCTCCGCAAGGATTACCACCGGAGCGTGACACAGACCATGTGATTCACCTTGAGGGAGATAGCAAACCGGTTAATTTTCGACCATATCACTATCCTTATTTTTAGAAAAATGAGGTAGAATGGCAAGTGCAACAGTTGTTGGAACACAACCTGATTCACAAGAGTACCAGCCCTTTCTCATCGCCAGTGCTGTTGGTAAAAAAGAAAGATGGGTCGTGGCGATTCTGCGTGGATTATCAAGCACTGAACGCTATCACGATCAAAGATAAATTTTTGATTCCGACCGTGGATGAGTTGTTTGATGAGTTATATGGGGCTCGATTCTTTTCTAAGTTGGATTTATTGGCCGGCTACCACCAAATTTGAGTAAGGGCTGCAGATGTGGAGAAAACAGCGTTTTGAACTCACGAGGGACATTATGAATTCCTCGTAATGCCTTTAGGCTTGACGAATGCGCCTTCAACTTTTCAGGCAACTATTAACAACTTGTTTAAACCTTATTTACGCCAGTTTGTTCTGATCTTTCTAGATGACATCTTGATCTACAGTAAAAATTGGCAAGAACTTCTTGACCATGTGAGGTAGGTACTTTAGAGGCTACGGGACAGTGGATTTGTGGCCAAACGATCAAAGTGTGAATTTGGCCGAGAGTGTATTGAATATTTGGGGTATGTGGTATCTAGGGAATGCTTGTTAGTTGATCCAGAGAAATTTGAGTCCATTAAAAATTGGCTTACACCAACGACAGTAAAGGGAGTGCGTGGATTTTTAAGGATCACAGGGTATTATCGAAAGTTCATCAAAGGGTTTGCATCCATTGCAGCTCCGCTTTCTGATTTGCTATGCAAGGGAGAGTCTTTTGAGTGGACTGATTCTGCACAGGAAGCAATGGAAAAATTGAAATCGTTATGTTATGGAAGCAATGTCAAACCTATCAACGTATGAAGATTGAAAGCTTAGTACCGGCTGGTCTGTTGCAACCTCTCCCAATTCCAAAACAAGTGTTCGAAGACATCTCACTTGATTTTATAGTGGGACTACCAAAGTCCAATGGGAATGAGACTATTCTTAAAGTGGTGGATCAACTTACTAAGTACGGCCATTTCTTCGCTTTACTCAAGCAATTCGACAGCAAGATAGTAGCTAAAGTGCTGGTGCAGGGAGTTATCAAGCTCCATAGAATACAGAGATCAATGGTAAGTGACCGAGATAGAGCATTTGTTAGTGATATTTGGACCGAAATGGCAAGGATGTAGGGTACTAAATTGTGTATGAGTTCTGCCTACCATCTGCAAACGGACGACAGAACCGAGACGTTAAATCACTGCTTGAAAATGTATTTGCGTTGCATGGCCGGTGAAGATCCAAGCAAGTGGGAACAGAACTTTGCGTGGGATGAGTTTTGGTATAATACAGCATATCAGAGTTCTGCAGGCATGACCCCATTTCGGGCGTTGTATAGGCGTGAGCCCCCAACCATGGCGAGTTATCTCGAAGGACGCTCGACAAATGATCATGTTGAAAGAGAACTTCAAGATCGCGATGAGATGTTGCACTTATTGAAGAGAAACTTGTTGCAAGCCCAAGTACGCATGAAGAATCAATCGGATAAACACCGAAGAGAGTTGGAGTTGGAAGTGGGAAGTTGGGTGTTTGTTAAGTTGCAGCCATATAGGCAGCTCTCTCTTCGACTACGATGGAAACAAAAACTAAGTCCTCGATTCTTCAGACCATACCAAGTTAAGAAACGCGTGGGTGCAGTCGCCTACAAACTGGAACTGCCCGAGACTGCCCGGATCCATCCTGTTTTTCATGTATTACAGCTTAAGCCATGCCGAGGTCAACCCCTACAGCAAATCACTCCATTGCCCTTGCTACAGAAGGAATCTAGTACACCAATCCATGCCAAAGAACCAGGATCAGCCGAGGATGTGAACCTTGAGGACAAGGTTTCTTCAGTAGGAGGGGGTAATATTACAAGAGAAACACGTGAGGCTGCCAAGGACCTAACGAACCAAAACCATGAGGTTGACATGGGACCACTGCCAGAACGACGCCAAGGAATGAGATAGAGGAGGCCACCTAAGGCTCTAACAGATTTTGTTTTATTCTAAGCTATTCATTTATATTTGGGGCTGTTGATAGGAAAAGGATATCATGAACATTCTGCTGAATATTCTCTTCTTCTCTAAATACAAATTTCTCTCCAGTCTATTCATTATTACTGTTCTTAACAAACAACAGGAGCAAAGCGAGCTCGATCGCGCAGTGGAAACCTGGAAGAAAATTTGTAAAATGCTTGGTCTACAAGGTCCCAAACACTGATGGGATCAATCAAAAGTTTCAAAAAAAAACCCATTCATTCATGGCTTTCCATAACTGCCACAACAGATTCGCAATCAAGCAAAGATCATCCTTGAAAGTCGATTGGCTGCACAACATACACATAGACATCCACCAATGATAAAATCTCGGGAAGTCAATAATATCTAGAAGATAACTAAAACCCGAAACCCTCCAAATCGCTTGTGAAAAGGGACAAAAGAAGAACATATGTTCGATACTCTTGAAATCCCCTAAATACCTCGGGCAAGGGGAAAGAAGATTAAAATTTCAATTGCAAATTACCAAAAGTGGCAAGGGCATTATTGCAAGCTTTCCGCAGAAAAGATCTAATCTTCGAAAGGGTATTGAGAGTCCAAATCTAATTCCATAAATCCTTACCATGTTTAGGGTCATTACTAGAAGAAGGACAATCCTCCTCTATGTTACTCTTCATCATCAAAAAAGTAGCTCGATTTTACCAAGTAACACCCATTCTTGTTGAAATGCCAAACAAGATTATCATTGTGTTGGGCTCGAAATCCTTAAACCGAATCGTCAAGAGGGGGTGAATTAGCTTTGCAATGAAAGCGATGGAAGCAATTGAAAATTAAAAATTTACATAAAGGATTTATAGTGGTTCGACTTCTAAACTAAGTCTACATCCACTACCGTAGCTCGCCACTAAGGATTTTTCACAAATTCACTAATCTATCTTTCTTTTTCAAGTATCATGAGTAACCTTTACAAACCCTCAAAGCTTATACCCAAAACTTTGAGACACTCTCTTCCAAAGAGAAAAATAAAAATTAGCAAACTTAAGAAAATCTCACAAGGCTAAATAGTTTGCACACTAAAGCACTCACCCAAATCGTAAATACTTGAGCAAATGTGACAATTTAGCTCACTAGTTTTTTCTACAAAAATAAGAACTAAAACAATTTCTCTATACAAAGAATGTTGGCGTAAGCTTTTTTGTTATTCCATAGCTGCTTGAAGACTCGTTTTATGTCTTCTAATGAGTTCATGACAATTATTAGCCGTTGGGGTTGTTTGGAGCCATTGGGGGTGAAAAATTAGCAATAAATGCACTTCTGCAACTATCAGTATTAGTACTCAACTTGACGTACCGATACTGAAAGAGCCATTGCAAAATTTCAGGGCGTACCTGTACTGACTGGGCGTACTTGTACTCGACTTGGCATACTTGTACTGACTGAGTGTACCTGTACTGACTGGGCGTACATGTACCGACTGGGCAAACCTATACCAAAACTCTTCACTGGAATTTTAAAAAACTTCGCTTACCGGTTCCAGTATTGAAACCTATTTTTTGACCCTAAAGGTATTTTGGAAGTATTTGATTAAGTCAAAAACACATACAACCATATAGAACCGCTTTGAACATATTTTTCAAGTTAAAATGAACTTTGAATTATTTTTGCAATGTTGGAACAAGTCCAAAAACATTTTTTCTTAAATTGTTATATCAAAATCATTATCTCAACACATTAGTAGAAGGATCATCGGTAGGGATATTAAGGATTTTAACCTTTTTCTCTTTCGAGAAAAGTTCATTAATTTTCTTTTTGTTCCATTCCCACTACTCCATGTTGATTAAATTAGAGACAAGGGCATCTGAATTATCAACTGGTCGAACAGAGCTTACCTTAAAATCAGGAGAATTAGGAATCCAAGGATCAGACCAAATCTCAATATCCTTTCCATTCCCAACGGACCATATTGAACCTTTCTTGATAGTTTTCACCCCACTGAGCAAGTTTTGCCACACCCGTGAAGAATTGAGACATTTTCCAGCTGAAAGAAGATTCCCATTACAGAACTAAAGACCTCTCATTATTCTAGTGAGGAGTGAATCAGGATCCTTTGCATTCCTCCAAGTCTATTTGGCCACAAGAGCTTCATTAAAGGTTTTAAGGTCCCTAAATCCTAGACCACCTTCCTCCTTCGATTTGCGCATCTTTTTCCAGCTAATCCTATGGATTCCACTTTTAGGCTCAATGGAATTCCCCCACCAAAATCGACTAATTAGTGCATTAATCTCATCACAAAAGGAACTGAAAGAAGGAATAATGTAAGCAGGAATAACGGCCACTACAGATTTAATCAAGACTTCCTTGCCCGTTAGGGAAAGCAATTTACTTCGCCAGCCTTGGAGCTTCCCTTTGATTCTATCAATAATGAATCAGAGGGCTTCTCTTTTGCCTCTACCCCAAATCGATGGTAAGCCTAAATACTTGCTCTCTTCTTCCATAATCTGGAAACCCAACACATTTGAGATGCGAGATTTTATATTTGAGCTCATATTTGGAGAGAAAAAAGCAGATGATTTCGAGCAATTTACAAATTGCCCTGTAGCAGTTTGGAAAGCTTCAATAACTATCTTCACTATATCACAATTAAGGGGTCATTGGATGAGTGAAATGGATTGATGAGATTAAAAGTTGAGAATGAAGAAATCTTTAAGAGAAAAAAAGAGATGAATGTTTAATCTTATCCATCCATTTCACTCATCTAATGGTCGTGGATTAGTGTAAAACTAATTGAGTTTTACATAGTGTAATTGGATCATAAGCCTTCAAATACCATAATTATGAAAATTAACTTCAAATACCATGATCACGAATTCCACGCTACAGTTTTCGAAATTTAGATTTTTTTGAAAAACTCAAGTTTTTTATTGTTTCTCGAAAAATTCCTTGAACATGCATTTAGCAAAATAAAAACTGAATTTAAAATAACCAATCTTTAACTAAAAGTCAACATCAGAAGTGTCATATAAATTAATAATTCATATAAAGATCACATGAAACTTTTTTTTGAACAAAGGAAGGAGACTGCTCCTGCTGGGAATTGATCCCATGAAACTTTAATATATTCATAATAACCTAACGATCAAAATTGAAATTCTTGATCAAACAGAATCGAATATACATCAATCCTAAATGTATGTTCTATAGTTCATAATAGTAACGACATGTGATCAAAATTAAATACTGAAAAACAAAATAATGATTCAAACCCAACTAACTTAATGCTACTTCAATCCAACTTGCTCTTTATATTCAATAAAATTTTATTACGTTGAATCAAATAACATAATTAATTGAATACTAAATTCACGCAAGTAAATATTGATGAAGGTGCATTCAAAGTACAACATGCAAGTCGATTAATTTGCTTTTGAAACTAAATCATGAAAACCAAAGTAACTCATGCCAAAACAGAATTAAAGAAAGAGTATGGGGACTAATCTGAATGAAAATGAAACATAGAAGCTAAGAGCATCGTTGTCCCATTTTCTCAAAACAAGCGCACATCCATAGAACGCATTGTTTTTTTTATTATAAAATGGTCATTAAACTTTCAAAAGTTACATAGTATTAAACTTTAATTTTTGTTAGAAAATTGTCACTGAGCCGTTAAATGGATTACGTGTCAGTTATGTAAATTTGTATAATAGCACATTTAACCCTTTATATTTACAAATTCAATCAATTTAGTTATATTTTGAAAGTCTAAGAAATTTGGGGACTATTACTTGTGGAATCCGCGGAAAGAGCTAGTTTCTTCAAAGAAGAAGAAGACTTGAAAGCTTGGATATGAGATTGGCATTTCATGTACTCCCCATTGTTTTCTTGCAAACACTTCTCCAAAGCCCCAACGACACATGGTGAGTGGATCTTCTATACTCCTTTTGGATATCCGGTGGGACGCTAAAAATACAGGAAAATATGTCTCGATTATCATGCCAATATGTTTGGAAGAAAAAAATAAAAGGGTAAAGTACACAAATGGTCACTAAACTATCCCTAAAAATACAAAATGGTCACCAAACTTTCAAAAATTACATAATAGTCATTAAACTTTAGTTTTTATTAGAAAATAGTCACTGGGTCGTTATCTGTCGTTAACTAGGAGACGTGACAGTTACGAAATCTTGTATAATAACATATTTAATCCTAAATATTTACACATTCAATCAATTTAGACATCAATAATGAGGGTTAAATTAGGAATAAATTGATTAAATATGTCAATATAGACGATTAAATGTTATATTATTCAAATTTCTATAACTGTCACGTCACCCAATTAAAGACAGTTAACGGCTCAGTGACCATTTTGTAACAAAAACTAAAGTTTAATGCCATTATGTAACATTTGAAAGTTTGATGATCATTTTGTCTTTTTAGAGATAGTTTAGTGACCATTTGTGAACTTTACTCAAAATAAAATCAATTATGGACACCAATCGTGATTCAATGGGTTACTTTTGCGCTTGATCGTGATTTTTACATTATATTTTTACACAATCGTAACTTTTAAGAAAAAAAAACTCTCAAACATAAATCACGTTACTTTAAAATCAATTTTACACAAAATTAATTTTAAAATCACGATGATCCAAAATTAATTTTACCACCGTAAAACCAAACACACTAACGTTAAAGAGACGGCTGATGAGGGGAGAAGACAAAAAAATGGGAAAATTTTTAATATATTTTTTTTATTTTTATACCATAAGCTATAATATTTTTATGTTTTTGAAACTTCTTGGAATATATGGTCATAAAAATACTAATTTGAAAACTCAGAAACAAAGGTAAGTGCACTCTATATACTGGCTTATTATACTTTGTGTAAGGGCTTACGAGTAGCCTTTTGAATTGTCCAAAATATAAGTAATTGTGTGTATTGAGTCTCGACCAATCTAGTAAGAATGCTTGTATAAGTGTTGATGATATGAATGTAAATGAAAGGATGTTTAGTATGTGTACATGTATGATATAAAAAGTGCATGACATATGTAGTGAAAAGTTGATATGTATATGAAATTAAAAGCATGTCTGCTTTACTAATTCGACTATATGAATATGTTTAATTTGCCTTTGTACATATATGTTACATGCATATTTTATAACTGAAATATAAATCATATATTAAAGTGAATATATGTATATGTTTGAAATGTTTATATGCTTAAATGAATGAGATATGATTAAATCATAAATATGAGACAACCTTAAAATGATTTGGTTATATATACGATTGAATATGCTTGCATTGCATTATGAGTTAAATGGTATGAATATGACTACATGACAAATTACATTGTCATTGTGCCTAAATGTATATATCAGGTATTAAAAAAAAACTAAAAAAGCTAAAAACTAACAATATATTTATATTTTTATTGGAAATGGATTCAACAATTAAAAATAGACTTAGGATGCAAGAGACTGTCTAAGACTTTTTCGATTAAAGTTATCAAAATTTTTAATATATTTTTTAAAATATTTATAATTTGTCATTTTTATAGCTTCTGATATATATTTTTTGGAATTTTAATAGTGTTTTTGATTATTTTTAGTAATTTAAATTTTATATTTAATATTCTTATATTTATTTTTGAATATTTTAATAATTTTAAATTTAAAATAAAAAATTGTTTTTATTTTTCTAAAAAATTAATTTTTATTTTTCTAAAAAATTAATTAAGTGCTCTAACTTTATAAGAAAAACCAATTAAGCCCTTAGCCTTTAAAAAAACTAATTTAGCTCATCTGCTACATCATCGTCCATCGTGAATTGTCACATCAACACAGTGAGTTGTTATGTCAACAACGGACAACGTTGGGTTTTGTTAGTCAAAGCACCAAGTTGATTTTTTTCTTATATTAAGTATTAGGTGCGAAATAAGTTCAGAAGTCACATCGAGTTTTTTTTAAAGTTGGTTGAAATCTTCGATCTTTGATTTTTGTTCTTCCAATAAGGTTTTCTCTTGCCATAAAACTCTTTATCGGGAAGGAGAAAAGTACAAGTTAACATATTTTTTAGGGTTCACTACCTCCTTATACAATTGTTTATTAAATCAACTTTTAAGCATTTATAATTATGTCTCTCATCAAATTTACAGTTTATGATATCTACACTTTTATTTTCATAACATTTAGATACATATGATACGTGTAACATAATTGATCACTTAATTTTGCATCATACTTTATAATAACATCATACGTTATACATATGTGCCCATAATTACGGAATTTAATCCAACATAGAAAAATGCCATCATTGCTAAAAAGAGCAACTACCTCAACAATTTACCAAGTTAGTGATAAACATTTCTTGTTCTATACCGGAAATGACAAATATAAAATCACTATGTTAGTTTTTAGGGAATTCACAAATATTTTTTCTTGAAACAAATCACAATAAGAACTTTTCAAAATTCGAAACCCATAAATCCCATACAAATCGAAACCCAAACAAACCCATTAAGACTATAAACCCTTAAAAATGCGAATCATTAACAACAAATATGAAAAAAAATTGCTAGGATTGAGAAGTAATACCGAAGCAATTGAAATTCTTTGGGCATATGAATCAATAACAAACGGTTGTGATTTAAGATTTTACTTATGAAAGTTTGTGTTTCAAGAAGTGGTGTTCAAAATTCTACTAAAATTATTTTAATTATGTTATGGATTGTGATATAATTATGGTGAAATAACAAACGATCGGAAACGCAAAAAATAAAACAAACAGCAGTCAGCAGAGGCAAAGAATGAAAAAATTTCACTATGTCGAAAAAGAAATTACAACCGATTAACTAACCCTTAATCCTTACTATTTATTTATAGGGACAAGTTATTGGTTATAAAGGAAACTTGCATAAAAATAAGGGTAAACTATTAAGATTGTCACATAAATTTAGTAAGTATATACTTTTGGTCACCGATTTTAAAAAATTAACGTTTTTGTCACTTACATTTTTGTTTTTTTAAACATTTGGACACTCGGGTGTTAATTACCGTTAGACAACGGACAACGTGCTGACTTGGCACAGTAAAAAGAAAGATAAATTACTTATATAGTCACTAAACTATTACTACACTCATATTTTGACCACCGAAATAAAAATAATTTGTATAATTACACTCTTAGTCTTCCGTATTTACAATTTTTTTTATTTCTTCTCACCTTCACCATCTTCCCCACTGTTTGTTAGTATCAGTGAACCACAGCCACGAGAATACCCAATTATGACCCTCTACGAACATACTAACAAGCCAAAGCCATTTCGTTGCGGACTCGACATGCGAATGCTCTCCAGACCACGTGACGATGCATGTGATCCGCGTCAACACCCGAGTCACATCAATCTCAACTCACCAAGACACTTGTCCTCCTCGATTGGCACTGGCCCTCACTCTCTATCCAGCCCCTTGTAAGGAGCCATGCATCCTCAAACAAGGATATGCTCTCAAGAACTTAGATCAGATCTTTGAGAGAATTCAGCCGAGACCCCGTATTTTTACCCTTTAAACAACCCAATAACCACCATCCAAAAGGGTTGTTCACATAAGTGATCAGCACCGTTATTGCATACCAAACCTCGGCAACTTTTAAACTCCCCTTCAGAAAAATATAAACACCAAAATTGTAGGTTTATATTTAAGTGCGAGGAGAAATGAGATTCTACATATTGATCAAGTCTGTGATGTATACTGTGCGACATACACTTTAAAGGTGCCAATCATAAGATGATTGTAAAATGCATACTTATTTTATCTTGTTTATTAATATAAAGTCATTATTATTTCACTCATTATTCTGCACATAAACAAATAAACTGAATTATAATAAAGTCCTTAGAATAATATGGTTATTCTTGAATGTCTTTAGTCGAGTATTATTGTGGGCATGGACAACAATAATATATTAAGAATAATATGTGGTTGATTGATGACAGAGTGTTGTCATAGACATTGAGATGTCAAAATCAATACATAAGTATGTGTTAGAGAACGACATACTGAACTGACCCGCTATGAGCATGTTTCTTGGATTATTATGTGACAATCACAATATTGCTTATAGTGATAACTGCATGTATGATCCTCAAACTTGAGATCATCATTATTTCAACATTGTGAGTGACATATTTTGATACAGTCAAACGTGTGTCGTAACCGACTACACTATAAAGACTGATATTGGATATGTCACAATCTATGTAGCGGGATATGGTTGATCAAGATATGATTTGTCCCTCATACATAATAGGAGTAATATCATAGGCCACTTGATTGAGTGAGACTAGAAATGCATGGCCATGCTCGAATAAATTGATATGAGATATCATAGTTATTCGTTTATAACAGTCTACTCAAGATATCAAGAAAAATTAGATAGACTATACAAGTGTGACTATTCCATGACTTGTGTCCAATCTAGATATAAAGGACAAAAGGATGTAATACATGAAAGGGAGTTAATCACGAAGAGGTTATGTCGAACCACAACTTCCTGTAACTTAGGTAGCAATGATTTATTGCTAGACGTCACTCATTGCTTATAATATTAGAATTGTTCTAGATATTACTCCTAACGTTACATAAACCTACAAGAGTTACACCCTATGATTGAAACGAACAAATATCGACTAGATAGCATGTGTGCAAACTTGTTGTACACAAAATTAGTTAAAACCGAAATTATTATAATTATTGTAATTATATAGATAATTTCAGTTATATATTTTAATAGTAGATAATAATTGTAATTATCAAACACTATTAAAATATATGTATCTATTGCGACGACTTGGACTCTACATCGTATTGGAAGAATCGGATTCTCCTACATCCCTATTGTTATCAGATTTAATTGAGGTAACATTTCATCATTTTTCACCACGAATTCGTTCCTCGTACATATATCACTGGCGGAATTCACTGAATAATTTTTCCGCCACGCCATGAAATGTATGGGCATTTCCCAACAAGCTAAAATAGAAAATAAGGTATTCCTCATCTGATAAAAGCTGGAGACAAAGAAATGCAATACTTATAGTTAATAAATAAATAAAACAAATGAGGAATTTCTTTCCTTTTCACTTTTAGTGGCCTTAATCCATAATAACTACACAATGGCGCAATTATTCAAGCAGAAAAATTTACACTACAAGTCAATAGGAAGAAGGCATAACCTGATTGCGAAATTCCATCCAACAAGGCCTAATGAAAGGAAGCGATTGTAGAAGCTCCAATCTCAATCCAAGTTAATTTACAGTGTAAATTTACAGTGCAATTTTGGTGTTTACACTTTCCTCGAGGGGAGTTTAGAAGTTGCAGAGGTTTGACATGCAACAACGGTAAAGAAGATGATGGAGGGGAGGAGAAATAAAAAAATTGAAATATAGAAGACTAAATGTATAATTATATAAATTATTTTTATTTAGGTGATCAAAATAGGAGTGTAATAATAGTTTAGTGCTATATAAGTAATTTATCATTCTTTTTTCTGTACCAAATCAGCATGCCGTTAGTTGTCTAATAGTAATTAACATCTGAATGACCAAATGTTTAAAAAACAAAATGTTAACGTTAAATTTTTGAAATCAATGACAAAAAATGTACACTTACTAAACGTAAATGATCATCTCAATAGTTTACCCTAAAAATAATTTTTCTCAAACTGAGTTTTCAACTCCTCAACGCAGCAAGCTCACACTTTTTGCTACAGCTTTTTTATAAATATTTGGACCAATCCAAATTAGAATTTGGATCATAATTCTAACATATTATTTTTGACATAAAGTCAAAAAATACCCCAAATGTTTGACTGAATACTTACTTTGGCCCCTGTTATTTTTTGGAGCAATTCAACACTCAACGTTTTATTTTGGGTCAAAATGGTCCCTTTGCGAATGAAAATTGTTAGAAAACTGACGGTAAACAGTTTAAAATGACTCGATAGGATGATAAGTTAGTAAGAAAATATATTTTATATTTTATAAAATTATTTTTGACCGATGTAACGTTTTGTCTATATGATACTATGCACTGCTATATAGGTTTGTCACGTAATTTCAAGTCATTTACCGTCAGTTGATTGACAATTTTCCTCCGCAGAGGGGTCATTTTGATCCAAAATAAAATACAGAGGATTGAATAGCTTTAAATAAAAAAATAAGGGCCAAAATGACTATTTAATCTAACGTTAGGATATTTTTAGCTTTATGCCATTATTTTTTTAGCAAGTCAACCATGGGGCGATTGGTTTTTTCCACCTTTTATCCCCTATTTAATTTTTTTTTAAATTAATTTATTTTTAAATTTGTCCCATCCCACTTTTAAACATTTATAAGGGACACTTTCAAACATTTATAGTTTGTCCCAAATCCTAAATCTGGTTCGTTTCTGAAGTCAACAAAGTTTTGTCCATGATGCCATGTTAGCAGACGAGCAACGGTGTTAAGTAAAAGTATTATAACCATGGATCTTAAAAGGTTTGATATAAATTTAAGAGCAAAAATTATTCAAATAATATTAATTCGAATATTAAATTTGTATTTAAGCCTTAAAAATTCCGAAGATCTATTGAAATCAAACAAAACAGAGCAGGAAGCCATGAACAAGAACAAAAGAGAATAAGGCTCTGTTCAACAAAAGATTTTAAACGAAGGGAAAGAAGTTGAATTTTTCAGCTGTGACAAAATATTCGTTTGAGATTTAAATTCGGTGAAAAAATAAAAGTTAACGCCTATTTGATAATTTGTTCAGCAACTTTTTTTGTTTGGCGCTCCGACACCCATCCTATAAGCATTGTTGAACGGTTCTAAATAAAATAAAAAAAAACAGCATAGCAAAAAAGAGAAGGAAATAAGGAAGCAGTGTATATAACGCAATAGGAGGGTTACATAATTCCCGGTAGAAGTAAAGTGAAAGGCGATGGGTGGCGGCGATTACGAGAAGGAAAAGAAAAGGAAGGCAAGTTTTCTTCGTTTCGTGTGCTGTGAGAAGAAAAAAGGGAATTTAATATGGAGCGAATGTACAAAAACAAAAAGGAAACAAAATAGGAACTGGCGCCTGGTGAAGCCACGTGGCGTAACATCAGTGGTTAGATAGGAGAGAGAGGAGGAGGAAGGGCTGTTTTCCCTTATTCTCTCTCTCACGCGCTGCCATGTCAAAGTGGTAGCCCCGTCCGTCCCCTATTGCCCCGGCGAATCCGTATCGTATGCTTTCTTCTCTCTCTATAAAACCTCATTCCTCCTCTTTAAAACTTCTCTCTCTATGTTTTTTTTTTGAGTTCGGTTTACTTTTATAATTATTTGTCAATTCTCTGTATTTATTTCATTTTTTTCTCGTGTCTTCGTCTTTTCTCTCTTTCTCGTATCTCTCTCGTTTGCTCTCCTTTTTTTCTCTGCTTTGCTATACCCTAATACCCCCCTCTCTCTTTCTCTATATGTCTATATTCACTACATCTTTCAATCTGTTACTCTTGATATTATTCCACTTGGTTTTGATTCTTTGATCCACGAGGGAGGTTGGTAAGCTCCTTTTCCTATCTGGGTATTGCTTATTTTCCTTTTTTACGCTTTGGGTTTTCTGATTTAGGTGCTTTGAGCTGTCTGTTCTGTCTATTCCGATGTTTCCTTGCATTTTCTGTGTCCTACATATTGAGTGGTTTTTTGTTTATGCTTGGATTGGATTGAAATTTGGTAGTTTTTGCAGTGATTTGGGAATTGGGGTTCTGTGAGTGATTCTGTGAGTGATTCTGTGAATGAAGGTGGGTTTGTTCAAATGAGTTTTTTTTTAGTTCAATGTAAGCTGAATATTTATTGTATATATTGAATTTTCGAAACTGATTGTTCCATTTTGCTAGTTTTCCATGTTAATTTGCTTTGCATTTGATGAAATCGTTTGGTTTAGATGCTTTATTTCATTCCTAGACTAGTCTGGATAATAGCTCCTAGTTGTTACATCTCCAAGCTGCTTTAATTTACTCCTGGGATTTAGGCGTGCATTTGTTCTTGTTGCTCATTCAATTGACTGTTTACGAATGTGTCAAATCGCCCTCATTGCTGTTTCTTAATTTTGTTTCTTCATTTATCATCCCAGAGATGATGCCTAGATTAATTATGCCTCTCTTATCATATTATCTGATTCCATCGTTGCCTCTGCTCTATAATGGAATATGGAGTTTGACTTTGGTTTCACTATTATGTTAACCTTTTTAGCTAAACCTTAATGGATTTCTTTTGGCATGTACAAGGATTTGTTCTTTGACTAGTTTAATGAACTTTTTGATATTGGTACATCAACTTTAACATTTTAGAAACCAACACTGAGAATAACGAGGGCTTTGATGTTTCTTAGTAGGATTAGCAGCTGGTGAAGTTTGTTGAAAATTATAAATAACTAATCTGAAGTCGCGTTAGTTTGAGATGTTGTTTAGAAACATGAATAATTGAGGAATTCAATATGACAAGTTTATGTTTTAATGAATTCAGTATGATGGCCCTCCCCTTCTCTTTCTCTCTCTCTTTTCTTTTCTTTTCTTTTTAATAAATAACGTTTTCTTTCTTTTCTGAGATGCTTTCAATATGCTTACTGTTTAGTGCATGCTTCATCCTCCTTTGGAGTACTAAACCATTGTTTCTTGGTAGCTGCTTTTCTGTCTTGTAACAAGTTATATTGCTGAATGTGTAGGAATTTCACCTTGATTCTTTGCAGGGGATAAGTTTGCAGATTGGAAGCTTCATTGCTCTGTCTGTGACTTGACATGCTTTCTGCAGTTCATAGCCACAATGTTAACACTCATGATTAAAAAGGATGAAAGATATCAGTTCATTGAATAGTAAAATGATTAACCGAAACTGGGTCCTGAAGTGCAAACGAAGAAAGCTTCCGTGTGGCCCATCCCTTGCCAATGGTAAAGAAGAAAACCTATCGTCTGAATCGCCGAGGAGTTCTTCAGCTAAACGTAGGCTGAAGGGAGAAAGTAGCTCCGACCAGTTATCTAAAAAGAAGGGGAATGATGGGGTATGCTGTTTTTTGTTCTTGTTCATTCATTTAGTTGTTTCCCCCTTTGCAATGTATTTCTTATCTTTTCTTATTTTGATTTGTTTGTTTTTGGTGGATGTTGCTAAACTCTCTCCTAAGTCCTTTTCTGGAAAATGGTTCGTCAGTATGTTCCAATTTTACTCAAAATTTGATTGACCAAGTGTTATGAATTTAGCTAGATCAACTATCAGAATCAACATGCCAGAAGTTTAAAATTGGAGTTATACATGCTGTTCAATATAATTTTTCACTCAAGACTGAACAGGCTCAGAACAGGAACTATTGGTACATTTGGGTTTTCACATTTTTTCCCGTTGCAATAATGCTTAGGGCTCTTCTTGTATGCATCGATTCTTGTGACCTTGTGTACTTCAGAGTTCTGACCATGATTATGGATTCTGTTTTCAAGAACATTTCATTGCTTTACTTTTCTCCCTCAACTTGCTCTGCTTGAGAAATGTGTAGACACTTTTGCTGTTAGAAATCATTATATTATCATACTGCATAAGTGTAAGGAGCAAAATCCAATTGAATACACACCCGTTTGCAATCTGTTGTCTTGAATGTGTTTCATAGGCATATTTAAACTGCTTCTGACAACTGTTCTTCGCAATTTTCATTGTCTCCAGTATTACTATGAATGTGTTATTTGTGATCTTGGTGGCAACTTGTTGTGTTGTGATAAGTGTCCTAGGACTTATCATCTACAATGCCTTGATCCACCTCTTAAGGTATGGTATTTCAGCTAACTTTAGATGATCATCTTCTTTGTTTTATGGCTACATTAGCTATTACTTTTTACTCATTTTCTTTCCTCTACTGTATCCATAATTGTAGCGCATCCCAATGGGAAAGTGGCAATGCCCAAAGTGCTGTAAGACTGATCCTCTCAAGTCCATTAGCCATCTGGATTCAATTTCCAAACGAGCAAGATCGAAAACGATCAAGACAAAAGCTCAAACTGGAATAAAGTCACCTGCTACTGAAAAAGTGTCCCGAATTTTTGGAACATCCATTATTGCAAAGAAAAGATCCTCCTCTGGTAAAGGAAAATCTGATGTAGCTCAGGAAGTTGATACTTTGAAAAAGGAACCAGAAATCTCTCATATAGATGTACCTTCTAATCCAAGTGTTACATCCCTTGGTGGTACTGAGGAAGGTGGTTCATCTTGTGTGAATGTTGATGATGGAAATAAGCCTGTTGCATCTCCAACAGATTCATCTGCTGAAAGAAAGTTAACTCCTGTAGCTGGTGGCTCATCATGTGTGAATATAGAAGATGCAGTGAAGCCTGTTGCATCTCCAGGAGGTTCATCTGCTGAACAGAAGTTAACTCCTGTAGCTGGTGAGGTTTTGTCTCATTCTAAAAGCACAATTTCAGAGCAAAATGATGAAGAAGCTCCTGAACCTAAGCATGAATTGTCTTGTGATAATGAGTCACCCAGAAACAAAAATGTTCTTGCAATTGGTGTAGCCACAAGGAAAAATAGAAAAAGAAAGCAGAAAGTAGGTAATGAGGCAAGTCAAAAGAAGCATAAGAAAGATAAGAGTAACTGTGCTGTTAGCACCTCCAAAAAGAAGAGTTCCAAAGCAAATAATATTGATTCTGGAACTAGTAAAACTCATATGAAGGGGAAACCTGTTATCCGTGGGGTTTCTGCATCTTTGTCAAAGGATGATGATGGGAGCAAGAATTTTGATTCTCAGAAAAAAGATGAGGTATGTGCTAATCCCCCTCCTGCTGCCCACCCGCCCCACTGGGTGGTTGGAGGTTTTTTAGTTTCTTTCATTTGCTCAGACGAGGTATGTGTTTTTTTAACGAGTTATTGTAGATATTTTTAATTGTCCTCTTGAAGTTTTTGTATTTAAATGGATTCTTCTTTCTGAAATGTACTCTTGCATATGTGATTGGGGGAAAATGTTGGTTCAGAGTAGAGTTCTCAGCAGTATTCGTTCGGGAGAGATAATAGCTGGACAGTTGTCTTCTAAACTTCACATGTTCTGCATATTTTAACTAGAATGTCTAGTTGAAGTTGTCTATTGATTTTAAGTTGGTGTTCAAGCTTTTGGTTTTCATCAGTTTGATAAATGTCCTTAATTCCTGCTTTCTGATATAAGTATTTCCCTATTGATGCATAAATTTACAGATACAGCTTAGGATGATCTTCCTTATTGGTGCTTGCATAAATTAGTACTCTCTGTTTATGTTGGACATTTAAGTTTGACTTCTTAAAGTTAATGCCTTGAATATATGATACACACACATTAATGCTCTAGTATATGATTTCTTACAAAATACAATTGTTGTCTTCATATGTCAATGTTTCTCATTGCTGATGTGATCACGTCATTGCGACTACTCGTGGAATTCTTTCTGCTGATTGTTCAATTCTTGCTAATTTCTTGGGCAGAAGCTTCCTGAGGCTGCAACAAATCAGTCCGTTGAGTTGGATAAAGATACTCTCAATGCCCCGCTAATATGTGGAGACAGTGTTCCTGCTGAACTTCTGCAGGTTAGTTGACTTATTTGTATTGGTTATAGACTCTTTACTTTTCTGGTTGATCAGTGGCCTTTTCCTCTAATTTCATACTTTTATTCTTCACAGGTTGATCGAGTTCTAGGATGTCGGGTTCAAGGTGATAATGCTAGTGTTTTGCATCATGCATCTGCAGCACTTTCAGAAGATGTGCTTTCTGACGATTTTGTAATTGCAGTAAATCCAAGCAGACTTTCAGAGGAGAATTCTGTTTGTGATACTGATTCAGATATAGTAACTGCTGAAAATCTTACTGATGGTTGTCGTGAGACTCTGAAAAGTTATGATAAAGAAGAAAGCACAAAGAATGATGTCAGGGGGGATATAGTAACTGCTGAAAATCTTACTGATGGTTGTCCTAAGACTCTGAAAAGTTATGATAAAGAAGAAAGCACAAAGAATGGTGTCAGGGGGGATAAAATGAATGTATATAGAAGGTTTGTTACTAAGAAATGCAAGGGAGGGGATTCTGTGGACTTATTGAGCAAAGACAAGGATTCAGACTGTGCATTCATAAATAGTAAGGGTCAAGATGAATCTGCAGCAAGTGTAGAAGATTCGGGAAAAAGAAATGAAAAAATGGTAGTAGAAGAGTTGAATGCTTATGTTAATGTGAAAAGTCATGGTACCACTGAAGCTCCAAAAGTCTGTCAAATGCCTGCAAAAGCAAAAGAGATGGGTGTAGGAAAGAAAATAAGTAGCAGTGTTGAAAATAAAGTCCAAGAACCAGCTGTGACTGAATCTGCATGTTCTAAAGAGGAGACAGTGTCATATGATTTTTTTGTTAAATGGGTGGGGATGTCCCATATCCATAATAGTTGGATTTCTGAATCCCAACTGAAAAGCCTGGCAAAGAGAAAACTAGAAAATTACAAGGCCAAGTATGGGACAACTGTGATAAATATCTGTGAGGAAAAGTGGAAGAAGCCTCAGCGAGTTATTTTTCTCCGTGTTTCAAATAATGTCCAGGAAGCTTTTGTGAAATGGACTGGTCTTCCTTACGATGAATGTACTTGGGAAAGGTTAGATGAACCTGTTCTTCAACAATCTTCTCATCTGATTAATCAGTTTGACCAGTTTGAACACCAAACATGGGAAAACGATGCCACTAAGGATGAAGTTAGCGCAAAGGGGAAACAACGGCATGATATTGTTACTTTGGCTGAGCAACCTAAAGAACTGAAGGGAGGCTCACTATTTCCCCATCAACTTGAAGCACTTAATTGGTTGCGTAGATGTTGGCATAAATCCAAAAATGTTATACTTAGCCGATGAAATGGGGCTCGAAAAATCAGATCTGCTGCCGCCTTTATTTCATCACTTTATTTCGAGTTTAAAGCTACTCTGCCATGTTTAGTGCTGGTTCCACTTTCTACTATGCCTAATTGGCTTGCTTTGAGTTCTCATTATGGGCCCCGATTTAAATGTTGTTGAGTATCATGGTTGTGCCAAAGCAAGAACCATCATTCGCCAAATATGAATGGCATTCTAGTGATCCAAATGAATCGAGTCGGAAAACAGCTTCTTACAAATTTAATGTTCTTTTAACTACATTTGAAATGATTCTTGTGGACTCCTCTCATTTTGCGTGGTGTTCCTTGGGAAGTTCTTGTGGTTGATGAGGGTCATCGTTTGAAAAATTCAGAAGTAAGTCGTTTAGCTTGCTCAACACATTCTCTTTCCAACATCGTGTTTACTGATTGGAACCCCACTCGAATAACATTGGTGAGATGTATAACTTGCTTAATTTCTTGCAGCCAGACTTCTTCCTTCCCTTCTTTATCTTCATTTGAGGAGAAATTTAATGATCTTACGATTGCGAAAAGGTGGAAGAACTGAAGAAACTTGTTGCTCCTCATATGCTTCAAGTCTTAAAAGGACGCTATGCAAAACATTCCCCCTAAAATTGAACTAATGGTGCTGTTGAGTGTCATCCATTCAAGCTGAATATTACCGCAATGCTAACTAAAAACTACCGATATTATTACGGAACATTGGGAAGGGGTTGCACAAAGTGATCCATGTTAAATATTGTGATGCAATCGAGAAAGGTTTGTAATCATCCATATCTCATACAGTGCATCGAGCCCGAGTCCGGATCACTACTGATTTCTTCATGAAATGCGTGTAAAAGCTTGACCAAGTTGGTCAGTATTGCATTCCATGCTTAAAGTCTTATATGAGAGAGAAGGCCACGAGTTCTTATTTTTTCACAAATGACTAAGCTTCTTGATATCCTTGAGGATTACTTAACCATAGAATTTGGCCCTAAAAATACGAGAGAGTTGATGGCTCCGTTTGATTCTTGATCGTCAAACAATGATATAGCAAGGTTCAACCAAGATAAAAGTCGATTTGTCTTCTTGTTATCGACACGCTCTTGCGGTCTTGGTATCAATTTGGCAACAAATGACACGATTATAATTTATGATTCGATTTCAACCCACATGCGACATCCGGGCTATGAATCGGGCACATCGAATTGGACAATCAAACAAACTTTTGGTATACAGGCTTGTAGTTCGTGCTAGTGTAGAAGAACGGATCTTGCAACTTGCTAAAAAGAAGCTAATGCTTGATCATTTGTTTGTCAACAAATGGGTTCCCAAAAAGGAAGTGGAAGATATTCTGCGATGGGGAATGTAAGAACTCTTCATTGATTCTTCTCTTTGGGAAAGATTCAGGTGAAGGTAATAACAATAAAGAAGATGCACTGATGGATATAGAACATAAGCACTGGAAGAGGGTTGGTGGTCTTGGAGATGTGTACCAAGACAAATGTACGGATGGCAGCAACAAGATTGTGTGGGATGAAAATGCAATTTTGAAATTGCTTGAACGTTCAAACCTTCAGTTTGGAACAACTGATGTTGAGGGGGATTTGGAAAATGATATGCTTGGCTCAATAAAGGTGAGGTATATTACTCATGTCATGTTGAAGTGTGGTTTTATGTTAATAAATTCATTGGCTTATAAATTCAATGGCGTGATGTACATTTTTTTTCTCCGCATGAGAATGATATAAACTGATGCATTTGCTTAAATAGAACTTGGAATTACTGTTTTATTGCTTCTATATTTGTTGTTTGCAATAAAAATTTGTCTATGTAATAAATGTACCCCCAAAAAAAAAGTGGGCTTAAAATATATGATTTTGTTGGTCAAAGTAGGAGCTCCTGGGTCTGCCCCTCAATTGTTTCCTGTTTCGGAAAGCCCAAAGTCTCCTTGTAGCTTTAGGTTATAATACTGATTGTTTGCAGTTTATGAAAAATTTGATGCATACAATCTTGAATGTTATTGCCGACTATTAGAGCATGCTGTTGAGGTCATTGCATATGCTTATTCTTTAGATTATATTGTCCAGAGAATTCATGCCTATGTGAGAATCATTTTTATTGTTAGAATTGATAGTTTATTCAATGTTTTACTGTCAGAGATTAGATTCCTAAATTAAGGAGATTGAGTAAGATTTGTAAATATCTTTTATATGTTAGGATCCCTATCTCTAAGGGATTGTTTTTACTAGAATTAGTCTCTTTCCTAGTTTAGAAGTTACTAAGTTAAGACATAGGCTTGTATATTTATTTGAAAGTTTCCTGTATGTTATGTGTGAGAGAAATACAATAAAATTCATGGCTTTTGACATGGTATCAGAGCCACTCGTTTTTGGGTCTTAATTCTCTTGTTGAACAGTTTCTTTTAGTTCGTATCATCCCTTGAGAGAGTATGGTATTTGATTGACAAAATATGGTCGATGGGGTTGATTACTGGAAGAAGATCAAACCGCTCAAGGAAGCACAATTAGTGAGGGAAGTCACTCTAATCCGATAGGTGACTTACAAAACATACAAGCTGCCTATAGATTAAATGGTAAGAACTACCTTAAGTGGTCACAATTGGTTCGAACCTTCCTAAAAGGAAGGGGTAAACTCAGTCATCTCGTTGGAACGGGTCCTAAAGAAGGAGATCCCAGATTCGAGGCTTGGGATGAACAAGACTCATTAGTTATGTCTTGGTTATGGAATTTAATGGTGCCGAAATTAGTGATACCGCATGTTTCTTAGAACAACCCGGGAGATATGGGAGGTCAAAACAAACCTATTCAAAGGTTTGAGATCTTGATTTATGAAATCAAGAGCAAGATTTGAGTCACCAAACAGGAAACAAATCAATTACGAGAATATTCTAATCATTGCAGAATCTTTGGCGTGAAATGGACCACTATTAATGTATTCGGATGAAATGCGGTGAGGATGCAAAGCAATTCTAAAGAGGTTTGTCGAAAAAGATAGGATTTACGATTTTCTTCTTTGGACTAAATATAGAATTTGATGCGTGAGAGTCCGATTCTAGGAAAAGAAGATTTGCCCTCATTAAATGAAACTATTTCTATCATTCGTCTTTGAAGAAGGAAGAAGAGGAGTGATGGTGGTTGAAAACAATCGATAGAAAGTTCAGCCTTGGTTACTAGGGCGGTTCTGAAGGATCAACACGTCCGGAACAACAAAATATTGAAGGCGGACCCTGAAGCAACAAGGACTCTTTATGGTGTACTTTGCAAAAAACCTCGCCACACCAAAAAAAAAATTTGGAGGTTACATGGGAAGCCTCGGTCAAGCAAGTAAGAACTTCACAGAGAAAGGAAGCTTTGCAAGGGGACAGAGCAGAGCTTATGCAATCAAACAAGTGGCTAAGGAGTCAGATGAACAATCTGTTGAGTCCAACCGAGAAGTAGAAAAATTGAAGAACCTACTGGAATCTTTAGAAAAACCATCCTCTACAGGTACGTGCAATCTGGTTTTTTCAGGTATATCCGCTTTTCTCATAACTCTAATGCCTTGGAATCATCCACCCACATACCTACCCAAAACTCCTGGGTAATTGACTCAGGAGCCACTGATCATATGACTAATTCATCACTAAAATTCCTCACCTACACACCCTGCCCTAGCAACAAGAAAATCACAGTTGCAGATGATATTATGGTGACAGTTGTTGGTCAAGGAGATATAGCCATTAGTAAAACCCTACTGCATAAAAATGTCCTACATGTGCCAAAACTATTTACTAGCCTTATTTCTATTCCGAAGCTTATCAAAGATACTAATTGCAGTGTGTTGTTTCATCCTACACAATGCATTTTTCAGGAGCAAGAAACGAAGAGGATGATTGGGCGTGCTAGGGAAATAAATGGCCTATACTACCTTGAAGATCTTGGTGGACCAGCTAGAGTTTTGATTACTCAGCCATTGTCTTTTTTATCCGAATCTACAACCAATAAAGACCAAATCTGGCTACATCATTTTCGCCTTGGTCACCCACCTTTTAGACTTTTAAAAACTATGTTTCCCTCCTTGTGTAAATCCTTAAATATTGAAGAATTTCATTGTGAAGTTTGTGAACTTGCAAAGCATAAACGTTCTTCTTTCCCAACAAGTGATAACCAGACCAACAGTCTTTTACTCTTATTCACAGTGATGTTTGGGGGCCTTCTACTATCCCTAACATAACTGGAGCTAGATGGTTTGTGTCTCTTATAGATGATTGTACTAGGGTTACTTGGATTTACCTATCAAAACAAAAATTAGATGTTACCTCTACCTTTAAAAATTTCTACACCATGGTTAAGACTCAGTTTGGGATCAAGTAAAGAGAATCGATCAGACAATGCCAAGGACTACTTTAACCAAGTCCTATCCCCTTATTTCTTAAAAAAAGGTATAATTCACGAATCCTCTTGTGTAAATACTCCCCAACAGAATGGGGTAGCAGAAAGAAAGAATGGACATCTTCTTGCCATGACTAGAGCTCTTTTATTTCAAAACAAGGTCCCTAAAAGGTACTGGGGGGAGGCTGTGTTAACTGCCACTTACATAATAAACAGACTACCCACTAAAGTCCTTGCATCCCAAAGTCCCCTTCAAACCCTTACAAATTTCTTTCCCAATTTCAGTCCGTCTTTTAACCTAAAACCGAGGGTATTTGGGTGTGTTGCTTTTGTTCACATCCATTCTCAAAGCCGAGGTAAACTTGATCCAAGGGCTGTGATATGTATATTCATTGGCTATTCCTCAACTCAAAAGGGCTACAAGTGCTACCACCCACCTACAAGGAAATACTACACCTCTGCCGATGTCACTTTTGTTGAAAAAGAGAGTTATTTTACATTACCTTATCTTCAGGGGGAGATATCTTTTAGGGAAGATAAGGATGCAGATTTGTTTTTACTTCAGCCCCTTATTGATCTTTCTACTCATACTCCTACCCCTATATATCCTACTCCATCATCTCCTCAGTCAGAACCTAATACTCCTACTCCTCAAACTCTTCAAACAAACATTAATACCCCCACAACCCAATATTCAAGGCACTACTTGTCCCCTAAGGACCTATTCGAGGAGGAAGGCACCTATGCAGATTCAATCATCCCTTTCTCCTGCTCCTGCTCCTGCTCCTACTCCTATACAATTTGAGGTACATTCTGAAACTCCCTCTGAACAAAATGAGGCTGAAAATGCTATATCTGCTTCTAATTTTGAATTTCCCATTGCTATTAGAAAAGGAAAAAGAACCTGCACCACCAAACACCCCTCCTATTTGTTTATAACCTACAGAAACCTATCTCTTAATCACAGAGCCTTTCGTACTATAGCCTAAATGACATTACTACTCCTAAAACAGTATCCGAGGCATTAGAAAATGAGAACTGGAAAAAGGCTATGAAAGAAGAAATGGAGGCACTGGAGAAGAATAATACATGGGATTTAGTGAAGCTGCTAGAAGGGAAGAAAACAGTAGGATGCATATGGGTGTTTACTGTCAAGTATAAGTCAGATGGTTCTTTTTGAAAGGTACAAAGCAAGATTGGTGGCAAAAGGGTGCTCTCAAACCTATGGAATCGACACTCTTGAAACATTTGCCCCGGTTGCAAAGATGAACACAGTGAGGGTCCTACTTTCCTTAGCAGCTATTCAGGGATGGAGTTTGCAACAATTTGACATTAAGAATGCCTTTTTGCACGAAGACCTTGAAGAGGAAGTGTACATGGATATTCCACCTGGATTTGGTTCGAATACTGGACAGGCAGTTTGCAGATTGAAGAAAGCTCTATATGGACTAAAGCAGTCTCCAAGAGCTTGGTTTGGAAGGTTTACTAAAGTAATGCTAAGACAAGGTTTCAAACAAAGTCGGGTGACCATACTGCATTCGTGAAACACTCTCCTTCGGGGAGTAATCTGTACTATTGGTGTGTATGTGGATGATATAATTGTTCAGAAACGATTTCAAGGAATTGATAGTTTAAAGAAGTGTCTTATAAAAGAGTTTGAGGTGAAGGAGCTTGGAAGATTAAAATACTTCCTTGGTATTGAGGTGGCACACTCACAAAGAAGGAATTTTTATATCTCGTGAAGTATATTTTGGACTTCTTTGAAGGAAACTGGAAAATTAGGATGTAAACCAAACAGAAACTCCTATAGAAGTCAATCACAAGCTTGGAGAGACAAAGGAGGATGATATGGCGGTTGATGAAGTTCATTTGAGAGACTCGTGGGAAGGCTTATCTATTTGTCACACACAGACTGGACATAGCATATCTTTGTTGGAGTTGTGAGCCAATTCATGCACAATCCTAAGGAATCACACCTAAGGGTCAGTAGTCCAAATTTTTTGCAAGACTTGAAGGGCACACCGCGCAAAGGAATTCTGTTTAGAAGAGGGGGAACTTGACTCTGGAAGCATACACAGATGCGGACTATGCAGGATCCATAAGTGATAGAAGGTCAACCTCAAAGCTCGCACTTTCTTTGGAGGAAACTTAGTTACTTGGAGAAGCAAAAAAGCAGAATGTGGTGGCTAGATCCAGTGTAGAAGCTGAATTTCGAGCCATGGCATTGGGAATTTGTGAGTTGTTATGGTCAAGATGATTTTAGAGGACTTGAAGGTAAAATGGAGTGGACCAATGAAGCTATCTTTGTGATAACAAGTCAGCAATCAACATTGCTCATAATCCGATTCAACATGACAGAGCAAAACATGTTGAAGTGGATAGACATTTTAAAAGAGAAACTTGTGGTGGCTTGATCTGTACTCCTATGTGACCACTGGAGATCAAGTTGCAGATATACTTACCAAGGGACTACCTGGTAAGTGTTTTCAGAAGTTAACAGACAAGCTGAGGATGGAAGACATCCATGCCCCGTCTTGAGGGGGAGTGTCAGAGATTAGATTCCTAAATTAAGGAGATTGAGTAAGATTTGTAAATATCTTTTATATGTTAGGATCCCTATCTCTAAGGGATTGTTTTTACTATAATTAGTCTCTTTCCTAGTTTAGAAGTTACCTAAGTTAAGACATTGGCTTGTATATTTATTTGAAAGTTTCCTGCATGTTATGTGTGAGAGAAATACAATAAAATTCATGGCTTTTGACATTTACTATATCATTATGCATCTTTATTTGGCCACCGTTTGAGGGGGTTCTTAAAAGTAGCTTCTGATGGGACTTTATTTTCCTTAAGAAATTCTTATAATTTCTAATATTTTCTTTCGAGTCTTTGATCTTGTGAGAAACAGAGTTTTTCTCTGTGTTTTTCTTATATTTCATTAGTGAAAGAGAGTCTATTATATAGACTTTTACAGAGGTGTTTAACACCAAGTGGTTAACCTATAAGATAAGACTTTTATCCTTTACAAAGATCAAATTTAAAATTCAAACTACTAGTTAAGATAAAGTAAAGATAACATACAACTTCTACTCTATCTAAAACTCTTTACAACAAACGGTTATGCATACTAACTAACACTCCCCCTCAAACTGTGTATATGTTGTATATACCCAGTTTGGATGTGAACTCATCAAAAATAACTCTTGGAAGTGCCTTAGTAAAGATGTCACTATCCGCTACGGTAGGAATATAGTTTTTTGTGCAATACCACCATTTACTTTCTCATAGATAAAGTGCCTATCTATTTCAATGTGTTTGGTTTCTGTCATGTTGCACCGGATTCTTAGCAATACTCATTCTTTGATTGGTGTCACTATAGATCTCGAACTCAGTCTTTTCATCCAACTCTAGCTCTTTGAGAAGCCTCTTTATCCACATTCCTTCACATATTCCAAGAGCTAATGCTCTAAATTCTGCCTCAAAGACTACTCCTTGACACCACCGCTTTTTGCTTCTCCAAGTAACCAAGTTGCCCCAAACATAAGCACAATATCCACTAACCGACCTTCTATCGGTGAGCTCTCCCGCCTTGACTTGAACGTGTATACCTTCACATTGCATGCGGAATTTTCTTGAAAATTAGCCCAAAGCACAGTGTGAATTTTAGGTACCTCAGAAGTACGTTAATCGCCTCCAAATGTTCTTCTCGAGGATCACTCATGTCTTTGGCTTATAACACTCTTTGAGTAGGCAATGTCGGCCTTGTTAGAGAAAGATAAATTAGTTTTCCAACTAACCGTTGATAGGATTCTTTGTCATTTGGGTTACCAGACTTCCTCTTTGTTGAACTTCAACCACGGGTCCATGGGTGTCTCGGTGGCTTGCATCCAAGCATCCCGGTTTACGTAAGAAGATCTAGGATGTACTTCCTTTGATTGATGACTAAACCTTCTCTTGACCTTCCTACTTCCATACCAGAAAATACCTTAGACTCCCCAAGTCCTTTGTTTCAAATTCATGGGCAAGAACAATCTTCAAATTCTCAATTTACGTACTATCATCCCCTGTAATAATTATGTCATCAACATACACAATTAATAAGGTTATTTTACCGATTCTTTGCAACCTTTACAAGCAGGTGTGATCGGCTGACTTTGTTTGAATCCATTCTTTACCATAGCCTTTGCAAACCTCTCAAACAGGCCCTTGGAGATTGTTTAAGTCCATACAGTGATTTGTTGAGTTTGCACTTTGTATTTCTAGTTGTTTTTACCTTCTAGGCGGTGGTATTTGCATATATACTTCCTCTTGAGACTCCCATTGAGAAAGGCATTTTTGATGTCTAGTTGATGTAATTTCAGTCCTTGTTTACAGCTATGGACAAGTAAGATTCTAATAGTATTCAATTTAGCCACTTTGGTGCAAAGGTTTCTTGATAATCCACCCCATAGGATTGTGTAAAACCTTTAGCCACCAGCCTTGCCTTATACCTTTCAATGCTCCCATCCGAGTTGTACTTGATAGTGAAAACCCACTTGCATCCAACACCCTCTTTCCCTCTGGTAGATCTGTCAAACACCATGTCTCATTTTTTCTCAAGTGCCCTTACTTCTTCCTCGATGACTTTCTTCCATTTGGGATTCTTCAAGGCCTCCTCTCTTGTTTTTAGGAATCGCACACTTTCGTGTTTAGGTCGGGTTTGTAAAGGCCTTAAAATTGGGCTGAAGTTTACCATAGGCAACAAATTTGTTAATTGGGTGCATAGTACATTTTCTTACTCCCTTTCTAATAGCAATAGGAAAGTCATCAAGGTCACTAGAATCTTGAGGAGGAATGTTACCTTCAATCTCGACGTGAGAGTGAGGATTTAAGCTCGGTTCAGCAGACAACAGGACTTGAGTCCAGTTCTTGACAAGTGCTAGGCTGGTTATTTACTTCATTAGGGCTCTTCTTCTCTGGTATACACCTTAAATTGATCTGTCATTTGTGAATGCTGCGGGAGTAGGGAAAATTGTCTGCTGCAGACCCTAGGTCTTTGGAAGAGGTGTTGTACAAGGACTTGGTGATTTGTTGGTATGAGGAGAGTGCATTTTTGTCGGCATAGTATTTTCATTTCGGGTGGTTTCAGGATAGGATATGAAAGGAATGTGCAGTAGAGGAGAAATGATGGAAGGTGAAGGAACAAAGGGCTGAAATTCCTCATTTTTTCCCCCCAAGTTGGTCCACGCAAAATATGGTTTATCCTCAAAGAAAGTGACATCAAAAGAGACATAGGTCTTTTTAGAAATAGGAGAATAGCATTTGTAACCCTTTTGACTAGAGGAATATCCTATAAACACACACTGATTGATTTAGGGTCCAACTTACTTCTATTTTTATCATGCACATGAACAAAAGTCTGTGCAGCCAAATACCCTAAGAGGAATAACAGATGAAAGTGGTTTAAAGTGAGGAAAATGTTTGAATAAGACTTACATTGTTGGTACTGCAAAACCCAAGGTTTTATTGGGCATTCTGTTGATAAGGTAGGTGGCGATGTAAGTAAGGCTTCCCCCAAAGATATTTAGGTGCTTTGGCTGAAAAAGAAGAGACCTCGTAACCTCTAGTAGATGTCTGCTTTTTTTCTTTCGGCAACACCATTTTGTTGTGGAGTATTGACACAGAAGTAAGATGGAAAATGCCTTTCCGAAAAAATAACACCTAAGAGATTGACTAAGGTATTCACTCCCATTATCACTCCTCACAACCTTAATACGTTTGTCAAACTGATTTTCAATCATTTGATAGAAAGTTTTGAAAATTGACTTAACACGCCTTTTCCCTCATTAAGAAAGTCCAAGTAGTCCTAGAATAGTCATCAATAAAGGTAATAAACCACCTAGACCCGGACAAGCTTTTTACCTTAGATGGACCCCAAATATCACTTTGTGGATTATAGAAAAAAGGAGATGTGGGTGTAAATGAGGAAGGAGCATATGTTTGCCTAGTATGTTTAGCAATTTGACATACTTCACAATTAAAAGAATGAGGCTTTTTATTGCTAAATAACTTGGGAAACAATTTTGAAAGATACACAAAATTTGGATGTCCTAGCCTAAGATGCCACAACATAATATCATCAGGGTTACTTAAAGAAGAAGATGAAGTCTTAAAGCAACGTGAAATCAAGCAATCAAAGGTGGTAATTCATCAAGAATATAGAGACCATTGGATAGCCTAGCACTGCCAATCACCTTCTTCGAGCCCTGTTCCTGAAATACACACCCATTAATTCCAAAGTGAGCATCACATTTAGTATCTTGAACTAACTGATAACAAGTTGTAGGCAAGATTAGGAACATATAGCACATGAGGCAAAACCAGTTTATCACCCACTTGAATAGCGCCACTTCCTTGTACTTGGGACAAAGACCCATCTGCAACCTTGATGGAGGTTTTAGAGTTGCAATGGTTAAAGGTGCGAAATAGCTGAAGGTTGCCTGTCATATGGTCAGAGGCACCAGAATCTATAATCCAGGATAGAGGATTTGAAGTGGCCAAACAGGAAATTCTACCTTCACTAGTGATAAGGCGGTTGTGGAAGATTTAGAGGTGAGATGGCCAAAAACTGTTGAAGGTAATTGTTCCCATTTAGTTTGTAGGATGTGATTGGGGAAAGAGAGGCATCCGAGATCTGAAATTGGATGCACGAGAGTTATTTTGGGAACTAATTTCTGATGTGGTGGTTTGAAAAAGGCCATGGAAATTAAGCAAAGGAGAAGACGAGAGAGATAGGATCGGCTCCTAAACTGATACCATGTGAGAAACAGAGTTTTTCTCTGTGTTTTTCTTATATTTCATTAGTGAAAGAGAGTCTATTATATAGACTTTTACAGAGGTGTTTAACACCAAGTGGTTAACCTATAAGATAAGACTTTTATCCTTTACAAAGATCAAATTTAAAATTCAAACTACTAGTTAAGATAAAGTAAAGATAACATACAACTTCTACTCTATCTAAAACTCTTTACAACACACGGTTATGCATACTAACTAACAGATCTTACCTATGGTTGTGTTGCACTTCCTATTTTTATCATCTGCACTCATTCTAATTTCAAGGAAAACAGTAAATCTTCTTGTTTCTTTTATTGAACATTTCCTCATTTCTTCATGTGCAGTCGGTGGAATGGAATGATGAGACAACAGAGGAACCAGGGGGAGGTGAATCGCCTCCTGATGTTGCTGATGATATTTCAGAGCAGACTTCTGAGAAGAAAGAAGAAAATGTGTTAAATGGTACAGAAGAAAATGAATGGGACAAACTTTTGCGTGTGAGGTGAAGATCTTTTTCTCCCCCACCCAAATCATTTATTTTCTATAAAAAAACTGTTGAACTAAAGGTTCCTTACATTTAAATGCACAGGAAAAACTAAATTCGCACATGAAAACCCCAGTTGAATAGTTGAGAATATGATTAACTTCATGCAATGCATACAGTCATGGAATGAATTCAACAGCTAGGAATTTGAGTTTGTTGAAGTTAAGAGGATCTCCAAGCATTCCACTAGGATGATAAACTTGAGAAAATCTCTCTCTTGTTCTTTAAATTATAGGAAAGACTTTAATGTTAACCACTGAGCTAACAAAGATGCAATCCTTTACCTTTGTCTTAAAATGTTAAGTCAGAATAGGGACGACTCTTGTTGGCTGCACTGGGCTTGAGGTGGTGAGTGGCAGGTTTAGATTACACAATCATGCTTATAGATAGATGAAACTTTAAAGATATTTATTTTATTGGTCATATATGTCTTTTGTTTTCAATCTTAATTTTAGTATCAAAGGAATTATGAGGGAATTTAGGGTTATATTTGCATTTTCATTTATTAGGGTTAGGAATTAGTGGATAAAATACCTATGTTCTTTCGTTTTTTTGTAGTTGTGAACATTAAGCTTTACTGAGATATTGGGGCTACTAGATCTTGATAGCGTTGCACCTGTAGATTGTAAACTTTGCCACCAAATCTGATGTTTGAAAGTGAAGTTATTATTTTAAATATTTCTTGTCTTTGTCCCACTATCCCGGGTTTCTGCTTTATAGATAGCTTTGCTGCTTCAGGTCCAGTGAAGCTTCTATTCGATGCAATTGATAGCAGTTTACAGGCTCAATTTTTACTTTCCTGCTTGATATAGCATGGTCTGCAATTCAGAACTGGTCATTGTCTTTCAAAGAAAAAAAATTATGCATAATTAAATAAATGAACTGTCCTGGTGCTGTTGTTAAAAAATAATAAATGCTATATGCTGAATGAGTGGTCAAATTAAATAATGAGTTGAGATAAACTTATGTTCGGTGCGAGAATTGTCATTATTTTTAGTGTCTCCTAAAACTTGTTTTACTGCTTTGGCTGTAGCTTTTTTTTTTGTTATGGACTTCTGTAAAGTTTGTTGCTTGATTTACTGTGTAACAGGTGGGAGAAATATCAAAGTGAGGAGGAAGCAGCCCTTGGTAGAGGGAAGCGACAAAGGAAAGCTGTCTCATATAGAGAAGCTTATGCTCCCCATCCCAATGAAACAATGACCGAGGTACTTCACTTCGCTTTCTGCATTAGAATGCATGTAAAACTGGCTCTCTTTATCCTTGATGTGTAAAACTTTTTAAAATATATGGAGATCTTTCCATTGTTCCACATTCACATGCTTGCTTAGTAGCCTGGAACTTGCAAATAGCCTACATCAGTTCTTGTGCTGGTTATTCATAGTGTTTGCACCTTGTTCTTCTGTTGAAAAGCAGAGTGGTGGTGAAGAAGAAAAGGAACCAGATGCAGAGCCAGAGCGGGATTATACACCAGCAGGACGGGCTCTTAAAGCAAAGTAGTAAGTTCTGATTCTTTCCTAGAATTGCACTTGCTGATTTTCTGTTGAGATGCCAGTAAAGTGATATTTTCAAAATGACTTCGCTAGCAGTGATTTGAATGCATGTTAGCTGACAGTTTGTTAAATGGGGTCAATGAATCCATATGATGAATATGTTGGAGTTAAACTGTTGTCCTTAAGTAGAAAAGTACACTTGCTCCAATTACATGAACTCTTTGAATAATTTGGCAGTCATTCTACTCTCAATCTTTTACTTTCACAGATACAATTGGATTGACTTTTCTCAAGTAAATTAGTAGGATATGGTCTTAAATTTTCATTATCACGGGTGCATTACTTTACTCTATAATCCTTTTTGACAGTACTAAACTCCGTGCTCGACAAAAAGAACGGCTTGCTAGGAGGAATGCAATTGAAGAAGCTTGTCCCGGTGAGGGATTTCCTGGACTTGAACATGTTGCTCAGTGTCCTTCCATGAATGAAAGAGATGGGGATCATGTTATTAAATCAGATCAACTGCCAGATAAAGAGAAGTGTTTGGTAATTGACTTGGAGGATGACAGACTTGGTCAATCATCAGATGAACGAAAGAGGACAGATGATTCAATTTTAAGGCTTGGGAGGGTGTCTAAACATAAAAGAAGCGGACAATTGGATCTTTCTATTAATCCTCTTCATCAGTCTTCTCCTGGCGTAATCCTTCCAAGTAACAATCATAAAGGCATAAGCTATAACAACTCTCTACCGACCAACAACTTGTTGCCAGTTCTTGGGCTTTGTGCCCCCAATGCTAGTCAGCTGGACTCGTTTCATAAAAGCTTCTTAAGATCAAATGGTCGGCAAAGCAGGGCAGGAGCTGGACCAGAGTTTCCATTCAATTTAGCTCCAACTACTGGACCTTCAACTGAGAAAGAAGCAAAAGGTCAAGAGGCTTCCTTGGACAAGTTTAAATTGCAAGATGCATCATCAGAAGTTTTACAACGTCTTAAAATTGGAAGCCAAGATAGTTGGCTCCCATTTAATCCGGTAACTCTCTTTCTCAGCATTATGTTTTTCTCTAGTTTCAAATACAAAACCTTCCAGCCCATGTTCTAATATAAAATGACAAGACTTGTTTCCTTGCAGTATCCTCCTGCTGCTTCACGAGGAAAAGTTTTTGATCGTTTAGAAAGTTCTGGTGCTAGTTCTTCTGATTTTCAGGAAAAGATGTCGCTGCCTAATATACCTTTTGATGAGAAATTGCTACCCCGGTTCCCCCTTCCTACCGAAAGCATGATGACATCACATCATGACCTATTACCTAGTTTATCCTTGGGGAGTAGGCTTGATGCTGTGAATGAGTCAGTGCAAGACCTTCCGACAATGCCATTGCTACCCAATTTGAAATTTCCTCCACAAGATGTGCCTAGGTATAATCAACAAGAGAGGGACATGCCTCCAACATTGGGATTGGGTCAGTTTCCGTCCATTTCTTCTTTAACTGAAAACCATAGGAGGGTGCTTGAAAATATCATGATGAGAACTGGATCTGGATCCGGGAACTTGTATAAAAAGAAATCAAAAGTAGAGGGCTGGTCAGAGGATGAACTTGATTTTCTCTGGATTGGCATTCGTAGACATGGACGAGGTAGTTGGGATGCCATGCTTAGAGACCCCAGGCTAAAATTTTCTAAGCATAAAACTTCGGAAGATTTGGCAACTAGGTGGGAGGAGGAACAACTCAAAATTTTGGATGGGCCAGCTTTTCCAGTTCCAAAACTCCCCAAGCTAACAAAAACAGCCAAACCTTCTTTCTTGTTTCCTAGCATTCCTGATGGAATGATGACACGGGCATTGCAGGGTAGTAGGTTTGTTGCACCCTCAAAATTTCAAGCGCACCTGACTGATATGAAATTGGGTTTCAGTGATCTAGCTTCTGGCCTGCCTCACTTTGAGCTGTCAGATCAGCTTGGTTTGCAAAATGATAATTTTCCTCCTATTCCAGCATGGAATCCTGACAAATCTCGTGCAAAATATTCTGGAGATTCAGTTGCTGGGCCCTCTGATAGGCCAGGGCTGGCTGGAAATTTACCTAGCGAGAAACCTTTTTTTCTCAACTCTTTTGGAGCCAGCAACTTGGCTTCAAGTTTGAATTGCACCAGTAACTTTGATTTACAGGAGGAGGATGACAATGGTACAATGAAGTATGGGAAATTGCCTAGTGTTCTTGATAGATCTCTAAATATTTTACGCAATTCCAACAATAATGGTGGAAGCGGCGAATCTGCCAGCTCTGGGTTTTTCCCTGATCCCAATAAAGGGCTGAATCATTCCCATTCAAAGGGAAAAGTTGTTGGAAACAGTTCTTCCAAGAACAAGTTACCTCACTGGCTTCGTGAAGCAGTTAGTGTTCCTGCCAAAACTCCATTTCCTGATCTACCACCTACTGTCTCAGCAATAGCTGAGTCAGTTCGTGTACTGTATGGAGAAGATAAGCCAACCATTCCTCCATTTGTGATACCTGAGCCCCCTCCTCCTCAACCGAAGGATCCAAGACGCTGTCTAAAGAAGAAAAAGAAAAGAAAGTCACACATGTTCAGGCAGGTCTTACCGGACGCAGCTGGAAGTAGTGGGCTCTCTCCGGCATGCACAATTCCGTTGGCACCACCATTTCAATTGCTTCCACTATCAATAACTGGAACCGCAGGGCTTCCTTTGATTGAATCTGATTTCAGCAGGCCTCCGCTTAACTTGAGCATGATGAATCCACCATCATCATCAGCATATCTAATTCCACCAAAGAAATCAAGCATGGGATTGTCCCCCTCCCCAGAAGTGCTTCAGCTGGTAGCATCTTGTGTTGCCCCAGGGCCACACTTGTCATTAACTTCTGGCATGACGAATTCTAGCTTACCTGATGGCAAGCTTCCATTGCCTAAGCCTGTTACTGAGGTTGGATCACAAGGTGTATCTGACAAAGGGAAGGCTAAACTGAGCCCACCCATTGATGTTCAGGATCAATCTCCAGAGGAGAGACAAGATGAGCCTGATTGCGATGGGGATTCTAGCAAGACTCGGTCTGATCATTCTCGGCCTGAACAGCCCAATGTAGAGGAAATATCATCAGAGGGCACAGTGTCGGATCATCCTGCGAGTGACCATGATGCGGGTATACAGGAGTAAACAGTGAAAAACAATTATTCTTTGATGTGCTCGAATTTTTGTAGGGGGTGAAGTGGTGAGAGTGATTAACTAGCGTATATAGGGATCATTTAGGACATCTCTAGTGTAAAGTTTCTGTAAGAGGAATGAAATATATAGTGTTGCCATGGCTTCGTTTGTCTTAACCTCTATTCAGCTTGAGTGCTCACAACTATTTGCGGCTGCCAACCATGGGTCTTTCATCTGCATAATGAGAGCTTCATTCAGCTGATCTGACCAGGTGATAGCGTTTGGAGGAAACTTTGTGTTTCTTGTTGCAGTAAGCTTGTGCCACCTATATGAGTGGTGCAAATTATTTCTGTTTCATAATTGTAAAATTTATCCTTCTGATTGTGAAGTCATTCTAGTTTACGTTGTGGCATTAAATTAAAGTCTGGTGTAGCATGGATGGTGGGTATTTCTTTTTGGCTTGTTACTGCATCGGACAAATGAAAAACTTGTGTTCAAATATGAGTGATGGCATCACACGTCTTTCCTTCCACTGTGTCCATATGGTTTTGCTTTTCAGCCCATTACTCGAAATAGGGGAAGAAAATAAATCATGATTTGAATATTGTGTTTAGCTTTCATGATTCCACTCGGGTTTAATCACCGATAATTAATTCATTGACTGATTAATTCAAATCGGATACTGTAGAGGTTTATTAGTGGATGATCTTTTGTCATGAACCAAGATAAGATTGATTTTGAAGGAAATGAAGAAGATAATACTAGAGAAATTCAGAGAAAATGTATTAATCGATGGATATTCCCTGGTGTTAGCTACTGTATTAAAAAACAAAAGAGATGGCAGCTGTTACATAAATAACAATTATTTATAAATTCCTAATGATAATTGATCCAACCCGAGCCAAGTTTTGGGCCTCCTCAATAACTGGCCTGCCTCAATATAATGCTGTCCACTGGACTCCAACCCAATGCTTCCACTAACTGACCGTGATTTTTAAACTCAGTCTTCAAAACGTTGAAGTTTGCACCAATCTGAATAATTCGACCCCTTTGCTTCTCATTTCCAATTTCGGTAGGGCATAAACTCAAAAAATTGTCCCTAACGGTCGATTAAATAATCATTTTCGCTCATATTTTTTAACTAATTTAACTTTTAATATTTTATTTTGGGTCAAAATAATCCTTCAACGGATGAAAATTATTAGGCAAACGACGATAAACAACTTGAAATGACTTGACAGAATGACACGTCAGAAGAAAAAATATTTTATATTTCGTACAATTTTATAAAAATATTTTTTGACTAATATGTCATTATGTAAAGTCGGCATATTAGTCTATATGACACTAAAATAATTTTTATATTCGTCTATTGCGATCATAAATCTTAAAGCTCTAAATCGTAATAACATTGAAATATATAAAATTCTATAATCTAAATTTTACAAATAATTTTTCTTACTAAAATTATCATTACTGTAGGATTTTTTAATAAAATATTGAATCTTTGAACTCCATTTAATATATCAATTTCCAAGTATAAACAATTATTAATGTATGTAACTTCTTGGAGGGAAGGGATGTAACAGGGGACAGTCGCCCCTAAAAATTTAAAATTCATATATAATTTAGAAGAAAATTTATTTTCTTTCTTTCTAAAATTTTATAGATTTGCCCTTTTAGAATTTTATAGGTTCACCCCTCATAACATAAAATTTTGCGTCCGTCCTTGTTGGAAGGTATACACGTCCAGTTCTGAAACATGTGGTTTAAGTGGTTTTGACCATTGCTATCAAAGGAAAATAGACGGCTGAAAAGATATGTTTTACATTGCTTGGATTAGGACAATTCTTAAGCACTTGATGATGAACATCAACGCCTTTGGGATTCAGTACGTAGTTGCTCTTATTGACTAAATCTCTCACTACTACAAGCAATAAATATAACACAAAAAGTGAATAAATGGGGATTGATAATAAAGCAAAAGCTAAAACACAAAACCTCATGCAAGGAAAAACACATCATCCATGACAAACCCTTGTGGAAACAAATCATCATGATCAGTTGACGTAACACTGTCAAAAGATATCTCGCCTTCTTGTTCTTCATTTGACACTTGTTTTTTCTGGTGTTGGTGCTTTTCTTGCTTGGTGTCAACAAAAGGCTGCAATAATATTGGATCATGATCCGGAGTTGTGTTGTAATTATAGTGGTGGTCATTCTTAGCACTTGCAAGTGCGGAGCTTAAATGGAAAGGGCCTCTTGTGCTGCTATTGGCGAATGAAATGGAGGTGCTAGTGCTACGACGGCGGCAACCGGTGAATTGTTGCACCAATGAACGGAAGTTTTTGGCATCGGCATTGAGGAGGGTGGTGGGTGTTGTTTTTGAAGCTCTGGACCGTCTCCGAATAGGCTTTGATATACAGCCCTTGGGGGCCAAGTGGTCATCACCGGCGGTGAAGATGTTTGTGGTGACGGCGACAGCAGTGTCAGCGGTTTGTTGGTAGAGTTGCATCCACTCAGACAGGATTTGACTCATGGTTCCAACTCCAAGACCAAGGGTTTGTTTTCGAGTTCATAGTTATTAAGTAATTGCGTTCCGTTATATAGTATGAATGTAGAGTGAGTAGGTGGGTGGTCAAAATAAGACAAATCAAATCTTGACCATTCTTAATGGATGACTTGTTGCCAAAGGAAGGTGTTATTTCCTGGAAGCAGCACCTGTTTATGTCAATGAGATCATCACCTCGTGTTTTGGTCAGAAAATTGTTATGAAATTCAGAAATCAACTTCATTCTACTCCTTCCTTCATCTGCAATCTTTAAAAACGTTTGACCCAGCAACATCCTCTTGTTTTCCATGTGCAACGACTGAAAATGTTAGACTTTATAATAATATTTTTTGTTGATTTTTTTTTGTAAGTATCGAAATTTATTTTGTACATATTGATATTTAATTTTTTTGATAAATTATAATTTTTAGATAAAGTATCGATACTTGTAAAATAAATTTCGATACTTGTAAAAAAAACTTAAAAAAAACCACCCGAGAATGTTATAAAAAAAGTCTAACATTTTCAGTTCGTGAATAAATTTTAAAATTTACCGACTTTTAACCTATTCTAGACAGGCCGCACGTTAGACTCACCCTTGTTGTTTACTCCTACTTCATTCTATTTTATTTGCATATTCTGTCATTCATAAATGGAGTTGCAAATAATTTTTTTATCAGAATAAAAAACTTAAATTTAGGGAAAATACAATACATTCAATTCGTAAAAACAACCTTAGAGACAAAAAATTACGTCATCCATGGTCCTTTACCAAATAAATAAATCCACATAAGCTTTTTTTCACGTCATTTATACATTATGATTAGATATTCGACGCCATATTCTTTGGTTTTCTCACGTGCAGCCACCAAAATTAAAATATTAGGGTTTGTTTTTATTCCCAATCGTGATTCTTTATATTATCTTTAGGGATTGTTTAGAGAAAATTATCGATCAAAGAACCAATCTTTTGCCTATTACAAAGAAACGGTGCAATCAAATATTTTCAAGGTTCCGTAAACTTGAATTGCAGGGGTCCTCATAGAAAAAGGTAAGCTTTTCCATGGAAATCCTTACCGAAAAGATGCAATTGAATCTATTTTGTGTTTATATATATATATATATTTAATTACAAAGAAACGGTGCAATCAAATATTTTCTCTTGATTGTTGTGGTGTTTTTCACGTTTTTAAGTGTTTTTTTTTGTTTTCTTTTAATAATTGAGATAGGCTTTCCCTTTGTTCATTTGACAGGTGGCTTTCTCTTCTGTTCATCTAACTTGTTGTCTTTTTAGTTTTTGTTTATCTGACTTATTGTCTTTTCGCTTTCTTGAACATTTGTTAAAATTTTTCTTCTATTTCGTTCAAATTCATCGAATTATTAGAGTTTGGTGATGATGCAGAGTTCCAGTGATCTCATGTACTATTGATGTCTTCCTTTATCTCGTAAGGATAGTCATCAATTTTCATATTGACTATCTTTTCTAACAGTTGTTTATTCTTATCATCTGATTTTTCGTCACCCTATTGATGCATAAATATTTTTTTGCCATTAGTCAAATATTTATAGTAATGTTTTGATAGTATTTTTTGAGCTTTGACTTTAATATCTAATCCAACTTGTATCTGGTAAATGGTAATAAACTGGATCGTTATAGCATTTGTCGATGAAGACGTGCAAGTGTTTTGATTATTCTTTTGCAGCATGTAACTAAGATTCTCCAATTACATTTGAAAATTCTTAAATTTGATATAATTGATAGAATTTTTTTTCCTTTCAACTATTTCGATCAAACTACATATTTCAAAATAAAAATATTGAAAGTAATCAACGTTTAGATAGTTATTAATAAAGGCTGAAAATTCTTTTAATAAGTGAAAAGATAAATTTTGTATTGTAATTTCTCTAACAACGCCTCATGCAATATGATTTATATCAAATGATTCATGATAAAGTCTATATGTCATAACATAAAAAATATATATGATTTTCAAAAACATATGTTTGTAGGAAATATTCTAAAAATACTTATTTAAATTGTTTTTGCAGGTTGCAAATAGCTCTATTAATTTTAGATAATATTTTAATAAAAAGAACAAATCTAGATTTATTATATAGATATAATCTATATACTTTTACTAAAGGCATAAAGCCAGAAAATGCCCCTAACGTTTGACTGAATAGTCACTTTGGCCCATATTCTCTTTTTTTGAAGCAATTCAACCCTCAACGTTTCATTTTTGATCAAAATGGCCCCTCTGCAAATGAAAACTGTCAGTCAACTAACGGTAAATGGTTTGAAATGACGTGACAAACCTATATGGCAGTGCACGCTGACATAACAATATCATATAGACAAATGTGTTGACTTGAAAAAACGTTATATTAGTCAAAAAATAATTTTATAAATTATATAAAATATAAAATAAATTTTTTCTGACTTATCATTTTGTCAAGTCATTTCAAACTGTTTACTGTCCGTTTTCTAATAATTTTCATCAACAGAGAGGCTACTTTGGCCCAAAATGAAACGTTGAGGGTTGAATTGCTCCAAAAAAAGAATAGGGACCAAAGTGACTATTCAGTCAAACGTTGGGGGATAATTTTTTACTTTATGCCTTTACTAAAATAGGATTTGTTATCCCATTATGAAAAAATATTGGCAAATATCAAGAAGATTATTTATCTCCTCAATTTTCAAAAAACTAAGTTCAAACTTGTCTCAATCTCTATATAAAATAGATTTTAATAATAAATCCTAGATTTTATTTTCTTTAATTGTTTCTTCAACTAAAGTCTTAGAAAGTTTTGTAAGAGCACTTCTAAAGTTTGCTCTTTGACTAGTGATATGGTTTTTTATACCTCATTAATCTCAGGAGGCATTCGACCAGTTGCAGCGATTACATACATCAGACCGAATTTGCTTTTAAGACAGTGGTTTTCCATGACATGGTTGCCATTTCATTATTTATTTATTTTATTGTCCTGTCAATGTTAACTATTTATTTTGCAGTCAATTATACTAACAGAAAAGATAGAAAAACCAAGTAGTGAGGCGATGAAAAATATGATCTGGCAGAGACAATGAGGTAGGCCTATTATTAGGAAAATGGGCTATAGGAGCACGGATATCCTCTTGATAAGGACCATCACAAAGAGCGCCTAAATGAGTGGAACATACTTACGGGTGATGGTGAAAGTTTTCCCCATCAGAAAATACACTATCGACATCGGTGCGACGGTGGATAAGAATGAAATTACTATAAAGACTCCAACAATATTGTGGCGAACGCTAGGAGGAATTTTTCTATTGTTTAGGATTTTTGTAAGCTTAGACACCTCTCATATGTTTAATTGAGCACGCACTCGTTAACAATAATAGTAGTTTTATCAATATCTGCGCGTTTTTGAATTTTCTTTGTTCCTCATAGAGGAAATAAGTTAACTAAGAAGGGGTGTTGTTATATCCAACTTTATTTCAATTTCTTTTATTCTTAATTTTTATTTCATTTCTTTCGTTTATTTTTTTCTTTAACTCGGTATTGTTTTCTTTTCTGGGTCGTTTGGGAAAATTCTCAAAAGTTCTAAGTCTCTGTCCTTAAATTTTAAATTATTCAATATTATCAAAGCTTCATTTTGATCACAGCTTTCACCATCCAAAAATGACTTATTTGAAAAAAAATAAAATGTTAGAGTTTGAATTGTCAAAGAAAAAACTTTAAAGACATAATTAAAAAAATGGCAAACACTAAAGACTTTTTTACTGTTATATTTTATTATTATTATTATTATGGAAAAATATTGATGCATTTTCAGCGTAAAGTGTTATTTATACAAGCATTCTCATTTTAGGGGTGAACGATTTAATTTAGGGCGTAGGTTTTAGTGTTTTTAATTTAGGGTTTATGTTTAGAATATAAGATTTAGAGTTTAGACTTTAAGATTTAGAGATTTAAGATTAGCAATTTAGAATTTAAATTTTAAAGCCTAAATAGGCATGCTTGTAAAAAATCCAGTACTTATACATTAAATATTAACCCTATTATTAAATCAATTATATTCTTAGACTATAACTTCCCTAACATTTGTAGTTTGGTTCACATATATATGGATGGCAACAGGGCGGGTCCGGCGGGTTTTTGGCCGCCTCGAACCCGACCCAAAAATTCAAACCTTCAACCCAACTCAATCTGACCCGATATAATAAAAGTATAACCGATTTGAGTTATTAGTTATGAATTATTGGTAAAAACAAGTGGGAAAAACAAAATGAGTACTTCATAGATTTGAATCTTCTTATACTCATATTTTATTCAAAAATCAAACAAATTAACAAATATTTAAAATTTTTAAATTAAAGACCCAATTTTAATAAACCATACATACCCCTAAATCTTTGAACCATCCTTGTATAACCGTGTGCTTTGGCCGTGGATCAAAAGTACTCTAATTTATGGGTTTGAAGTGCAGGAACCAAAATTACTTGTATTAACGTAGAACTAATTCATGTCAATAAGAAAATGAAAAAAAAAATCATATCATCAAAATTAAAGACAAAAGGAAATGGCTAAAAATGATTAGACCTAAATTTTTGAACAAGTAATCAAAATTGCTCATGATTTTGTAAAAGTATAAACACTAATCTTGTAAATTGACCATGCATTTATGGCATTGAATAAGTCAGGTTCCCATTGGTGTCTGATATCATCCTTAGTTAATTAGGTTGTAATCCTATAAATGTGAATATGCATAGAAAGGACAATGTGGAAAATATGAATGTAGAAGCTTAGTCCTGTATGTACCCAGCAGGTACGCTTTTCCGACTTTTCAAAAGCTACAATTTCGATTACTGCATGTTGCTTGGGCAAATTCATCCATCAGCATCCTTAACTGGGAATTCCTTGACACCAAAATAAATTATGACACATGTTAGGAAATACATGACCATATGTAGTACTAATATGTTAGTAACAATAATAATGTAATACAATGAAGTAATAGTAACACAATAGAATATCTGTAATCGGACATGGTTGAAAATTTTAAAAAAAATATTGTTAAGGTCTTTATGAACAGTTTCTTAAAATAAATTCGATAATTTTTTGGATGATTTGAGTAACGTTGGACATCTGTCTCTCACGATACAACAATAAATAATCATAGCAAGAAGAAATTTAGAATGGATTTTTGATACTGGTGTTTTTTGATGATATGTTTTGGAAGTCTTCCAACTTGATTTTATATAGAGAAAAAGAAATGAATGAAGAGATTAGACCTATTCATTAAGAGTTTTGTTCAAAAATTAATAAATAGAAAACAAACACAATACATAAAAAAAACGTAATATTAAACCAAAAGCAATAAACTTGTTAACATCGATTCATCATTCATCACTCAAGAATTTTGAGTATATTATATAGAGTATATATCCATAATTTATTATTCAAATATTTAATTTTACTAATAAAATAATATGCCTCAAAGCAGAACCGTTACAAATATTTTCAGGGCCCTGACAAAAAACTAAAAAATGGGCACCTATAGAATAGAAATATGTTCCATTACTTTGATTAATTTAATATTTCATTAATAAACCATACAAACATAGTTAAAATGTATCAAACAAATTATTTTCATTGTTTTATTAAGAAAGCACCTAAAATAGGGTTAATCACTAATTTACTAGAATGCCGCTTGAAAATTTGTGAAGTTATGAAATTAAAATGGAAGGGGCCTGAGCGGTCGCTCCTTATTTTCTGACAAGACATTGCTAATCCAATGGAGAAGAAAGGAGGGAAATGAGGCGAGATTTATTATAGTTTCAACAGGGAAAACAAGGTTTGAACTCGTTTGTTGATTTGAAGCAATTGGTTGACCAAGAAGCAAAGACCCGCCAAAGGCAAATTGTTAAGAATTAACCTACACGCATGTGCTAGGATGATGACCCCTTTGATGTTAACACAAGAGGTTTCCAGGAACAAGGCAGTGTGTATGCAGGGTCAAGAGTATACCTTTTACTTTGACCACAGATTGTCACTATATAATCAAGCTGAAGCTAAACTTGTTCCTTTTCAAGGAAAGCTGCGAAAACCACTCAATCTTATCATCCCATTCCATGAACACCTCCACCGGATGGATTCAATTCTATGAACAGAATGTTGATCAAGTGTCGGCATCGGAGAATCCCAGTGCCACTATTGTAACTGCAAGTGCCGTCTCTTCCGAGAGTTTACACTCGCCAAACGCTTCTTCCTCAAAGCCAATAAGAAGGCGGCCTAGGGTTTCCACTTTCCAAGAAAAAAGCCCACCACCCTTCTCAATGCCAACGCCAGAAATTTTCGAGCCTTGGTGCAACGATTTACAGGTTGTCCTGCTGCAACACCCCTTTCAACCAACAGAAGAGGCCCGATTAACTTGAGTTTTGCTCTCGGGACTGAACATAATCGAAGCGGGACTGCAACTTCCATGATGCCGGCCGCTGGAAACCACTATTATTATCGACAAAGTAATCAAGAGAACGAATCTCAGCATCAGCAGCAGCAGCAGCAGCAATCGTTTGGCATTGTTGACCCCGACGCCTTGTTAAGCTCCTCTAGCAGTAGAGGTAACGCGATCAGATTCTGGACGAAATTGACTTGGATAATATTACTTTACAGATAGACTTTTAACAGGGAAAATGCATATGATGGAAATTACTTCTTCTAAGGATGTTAAACATAATCTAGCCATTCGTCACCTAGTTTTGGTGTTTGTTTGTCTGTCTGAATTTCATGAGCAATATGGTAATAATACTCACTCACTTCCCTTGCCATTGGAGATAAAAGACATACAAGACTTGTCTTGATCTGCTACAACTTGTTCCTTAGTTTTCTACTATTCTCAAATCTGTATGTCAGTCATTACTTTTTTACTATTCTGATTTCTAGCTTCTCTTAAAATATTTTCTAGATTGCTTCCTCAAGCTTTGCTTGATACAGGTAAAAAGAAAATTTGAAAGGATGAAAAATTAAAGGAATAGAAAATTTAAAGTTTATTTCTGTAGGCGTGCTTGGTAGTAAAGATGAAAAAATAGAAAGAAAATGTTACTTGTATTGTTTGGTAGAGTTGAAAAATAAAAAAATAAAAAAAAAATAAACTTTGAAAAAAAAAATTGAAAAATGATGATTAAAAATAATATTCTCATTTCTCTCTCATTTTTTCACCCAACCAAACAAAGCCTGACGGTGGGCACTGCCGGTCAATCATTTTTTCCTCCTCTGACTTTAGTGATGTCCCTCATCGTCGAGATGATTTGTCTCTCTTGATGTTTGCAATCTCTTGAAACTCGGTCCAAAATTAAATTATTAGTAAAAATTTGGAGATTTTTAATTTACCAATTTGTTTTTATGGCTAGCGTGAATGATATGCCTGCAGGGATAGACCAAGGGGTACTAGGCCTGAGAGGCAGTCGCACACCCTAAAATATTTAAATTCTCCTATAGTTTAAATATTTCTTTTGTACTTTTTATTAATAATATAATTTTACACCCTATAAATATTGTTTTTTGCTTTTTAAACAAACTTTAAATTATATACGTATTAACCACAATAACGGATTCACCATATAGTCATGGTGGGCAAATTATTTACACTTTTGTTTTATGATTCACTAAAATCTACATTGATAACTTATTTACACCGATATAAATAAGCATTGTTAAGTTATTCACATCTAATCGCTTATTTTTGCTTATATAAACGAACATGTCCGTAAACTATAAACGAGAACACGTTAATAAAAATCAAAAGAATTGAGTTTGAATACCCTAAATAATAAATAAACCGAATTTAAACATAATGTTAATATGCATACCCACCCTACCACTGGTCGAATCCCGAAAATTTCACTGGCCATCGGAGTGATCAAATTTGCAGTTCGTGGACTTCAGTTGATCCTTAGTGCATGAAACATGATAGGAGAATTATATCTTATGCAACATTTTAAAAACAATTTTAAGAATTGGTTTAGAATGAGTAAAGAAATTTCTTAATCAATTTGATCACAAAACTAGTAAGAGAGATAATAATACTATTTATTAAAATATTCCATAAATTATTATTGAAAATGATATTGTTGGGAGGGAGAGCAAGAGGCGCTAATTTCGAACATAGATCATAAAATATATATATACTTTACCAAAAAAATTCCATAAATTAGGAAATTAAAATATTCCATAAATTGATTTAAAAGTATTAGTTTCAAATGTTTACATCCAAATTCTATAACGCCTTCTTAATAGTTTGTACCCCTTCAAATAAAATGGACATGTACTTTTTTAACTTATCTTCCTAATAGTTCGCACATCTTCAAATAAAATCTTGCGTCTGTTCTTGTTCCCTTCGTTATGCAAGATTGTACTTAATCCCCATGACATGGGAAAACAAATGTTTAAATAAAATTGTCCGCATCACGAAGATGTTATACAAGTTCGTCTCTGTAAGTTGTAATAGAATAGATTATTTTTTGCTTTTTAAACAAACTTTAAATTATATATGTATTAACCACAATAACGGAGTCACCATATAGTCAGGATGGGCAAATTATTTACACTGTTGTTTTCTGATTCACTAATATTTACATTGTTGTAAATAATTATTGTTAATTTATTTACACTTAGTTGCTTATGTTCGCTATATATAAATGAACATATTCGCGAACTTTAAATGAGCATGTTTACGAAAGCTAAAAAAACATAGTCCGAACACCCTAAAAAATAAATAAATATGAATTCTCTATTACTCGTCTAGTCCTACACTCCATAACAGTATGAACTCTCCGTCAGTTGTGGATGAATAGTCAATAATTACGAATGAATCTCCGATAATTTGATAATCAATTTTCTAAATATATCAGCCTAGGCTTAATGTGACATTTGTACCAATGTAAAATTTGATTATCAATTATCTTGTAATAGTGGCGGAACTTGGAGTAAAAGTTTGAGGGGGAAAACTTAAATTTTTTAAAAATTTGGAGACTACAACGAAAATTTTCAAAAAATTGAAGGTTTAACTAAAATTTTTAATAATTTTGAGATATTTAACAAAAAATTTAAAAAATTTGAGAGAAAATTTAATTAAAAATATTCAAAAATTTAAAGCTTAATATGAATGTTTAAAAATCTTGAGGGGCCCAAATTAAAATTTTTAAAAATTTTAAAGACAAAATTTGAATTTATCAAAATTTTGTGAGGGCCATGATCTCACTAATCCTTCAAAGCTTTCGCCACTGTTGTAATGTGACATTGTACGCATTCAAATCAATTTTCTACCGTTGACTTTAATTTCATTTGATTGTCAATTCTCTTGTAATTCTTGTCTTATTCTTATAGTTCAATACAAAAGAAAATTTTGTGGTGTATGTATCATTGAATAATTAGGTTGTCAATTTTTCATTTCAGAATTACCCACGGGAATACAAAAATGCACTAGTCTGACGTGGCCAACTAGACCACCCAAACGTCCCACATCAGCCCGTCGTTATTGGGTTAGCAGTATTTAACGACATAATGACCAGTTTGTTGTAAAATGAAGTTAGTGACTGTTTCGTTACTTTTGAAATTGCAGTACTAAAAATAGAAACTTACTTGTACTCAGTAACCATATATATATATATATATTGAACTAAATAACCATTTATATAGTTTACCCTTTTTCTTCTAGATAGATAGAAGTCGAACTCGTACAGCTAGGCAATTATCCGCCAACTGCCTTATTGATGTTAGTTTTGCTGCCGGATATTGATATAACACCCATGTCTAACATTCATTTCTTGACCAATTGAAGTAAATAAATATTAAGAAGCAAAAAATGTATGCCAAAGACCATCGACCCTGACCCTGACCCTGCATATGTAATGTAAAAGTTGCAAGGTGCTTGTTTATCTACACAATTCAATCATCCTTGTGATATTAAAGCACTGCCATGACAGAGAGGAAGGAGCACTCGTGTGCAAAAGAAGAGAGAAAACAACGCATATATTATACAAGTACAGCTACATGTGATGTGATGGGGGTGTTACGTTAAGCTTGCACCCTAAATTCCCTATGACTAAAAACAAGTGGAACAAAAGCAAGTCCACAAAATTGGGAAATATTCACTCGCACCCTCTCAGTTTCCTTACTATACTATAAAGCATGAGCCCAAAGGAAGTTGGTCGGGAGGGTAATATCTGTTCAAATTTTCTTACTCCACAGTTATTTCTAGTATAGTGGTAAGTCTGGGTTTTTTATATCTCCGCAGAAGTAAAGAAGAGCACACCACGCTAACAGAAGAAAGACCCATACATGCACCAGCTGCCCACGGTGGCAACTTAATCCCCAATGAAGGATAGAAAACCCCAGCAGCTATCGGAATTGCAATCACATTGTACGCCATTGCAAATACATAGTTCAACCTTATTCGGCTAAATGTTCTCCTCGAGATGTCGATGGCTGTGATCACATCTTCTAAGTTATTTCTCATCAATACATAATCTGCAGCTTCTATAGCAATATCAGTCCCCGCCCCAATTGCCATACCAACATCTGCAGCTGCTAGAGCAGGAGAATCATTGATCCCGTCACCCACCATAGCAACAATGCTTCCATCTTTCTGGAATGATCGAACCACATCTGCTTTTCCAGCTGGCATTACCTCTGCCCTAACATCATGAATGCCCACCTGTCCAAATAAAAATGCAATTTGTTCAATCCACAGTCCGCACAGACTCAAATCATGCAATCTTATTATTGGTACGAGCAGATTAGACGAGTTCTCAACTTGCATCAAACCAATACAGCTACACAACCGATGCAATATCTATCATTGTATTTGAGTAAGCAGTATTTCAACAAAATCCCATAAAAAACAATGCAATGCATATGTAATTATTCAGTATACAAACCTCCTTAGCAACAGCCTGAGCTGTCCTCCAATTATCCCCAGTAACCATGACAGGTATGACACCCATTTTCCCTAGGCCTTCTACAACCACAGCAGCTTCTCTCTTCAATGGATCTGCTACTCCCAAAACTCCAATCACATTACCATCATAGGCTACAAGTATGCCTGTCCTGGCACTCTCTTCCAAATCAACTACAAATTTTTCTACATGCGTGGGAATGCTAACTCCACTTTCCGTAAGTAGTTTCCGGTTACCAACCTATTCACAAATACCATGTTTGATAAGTGTAGCAAAGGCAATTTCTTAAGCCTCATAACATATAAATAGTTATGGCCAAGCACTCACAAGTACTCGCTTTCCGTCAATAAAACATTGAATTCCTCTTCCTGGCACAGAAGAGAACTCTGCAACATCAAGAAGCCATGCAGAAACAAGGGATCCTTTGCTGCTGTTTGGGGCATCTTCGGTTAGCGAATTTTCATCAAAGAAATGGAAGTGGCGTGCATATTCAACTATTGCTTTGGCCAATGGGTGTTCACTGCTAGCCTAAGAAATGAAAAGAGGGGAAATTCAATGACTGTAGAAATGCATTTAAAAAAAGATCTTATTTCGAAACTATTCAGGCTGTTAGAAATTACCTCTGCAGAAGCTAACAGAATAAGGAATTCTCCACGATCCATCTCTGAGAAAACTTTTGCAGTTGTGACCTTAGCTTTGCCCTGGGTTAAAGTTCCGGTCTTGTCAAATATAACATACTTAACCTTCTGAGCTCTTTCCAACGCATCTCCTCCTTTTATCAACACACCATTATTAGCTCCAACCCCAGTGGCAACCATGACAGCGGTTGGAGTAGCCAAGCCAAGAGCACAAGGACATGCAATTACCACCACAGATATTGAAAACATAAGGGCAAAAACGAAGAAATTGCCATTTTCTGGTAGCCACTGCTCTGGGTAGGCTCCAGAAATTCCACCAACATACCTGCAATAAATCAATAAAAGAACCCAATATTAGATGGAGGTCACATATTTTTATATCAGAGAAGGAAAATATAACAAAATAAGCCGCTCAGATCTTACCATCCCAACCATGTGATCAAGGACAAAGTAACAACAGTAGGAACAAATACACTTGCTACCTGCAAGCAGCAAAAACCAGTATTAAGGACCAAAACCAACATGCAAACAAAATAACAAAATTGCCTGTAAACAAACAGTTTCTTCGAGTAATAGCCCCATCAATGCTACAACATTGAACACAGATGTTTAATATAAAAATATACTGTAGTAAAAAAATCAAGTGTCCAAGGGTGTTCATTTGACAAGGGAACCTCCAGTATTTTTGCATTGAAGTTTGTTGCATCCATTCCAAACTTTACCGTAAACCATTTGACATTTTTTCAATAGAAACTACTTAAAAATTTATAGGCTCTAATCTTCATTTGAAAATTAATATGACCAAAGAGAAGAAACTAGTAGTTTACTGCAGCTACTTCTACCAGTTTCGCCTACAACAAAAATTCTGCCACTTCTCTTCCACTATCTCTCTACACTCCTAAAATGTTAATTCTTTCAATTTCATATTCTAACAAAAAATTAATAACTTTGGGGATAGATTTATCATCTTTTATTTATGTAAACTGATGACATTGGGATAGTATACTGATAATATAGAATAGATTTAGTCATAAAAACCCATGAGCTGATTCAAATAGTATTTTTTTAATAGAGATTCAAATAGTAACACTTAAAACATTTCACACATTCAGACGGAAATCAATATTACTATCGAATCAACCAAGATCTTGAGGAGATCTTAAAATAATCATTTTACAGCCAGGTAAAATTGCATTGTCTTTTCTTCAGGACACCAAAAAATCAAGTTTTCATAAGGAGAACTTACAAAATCAGCAAACTTCTGAATAGGAGCTTTGGACATCTGGGCTGTCTCAACCAAACTAATTATCTGGCTCAGAACTGCTTCACAACCAACTTTGGTGGCTTTTATGTGAAGAGCACCATGTAAATTAATCGTTCCCCCAATAACTGGTGAATCAACCTCTTTCGAGACAGGTAAAGACTCACCAGTTACCATACTCTCATTTACATAACTTGAACCCCATACAACAATACCATCAGCAGGAAGCTTTGCACCAGGAAGAACTTTTAATGTATCACCAGGTTGAATTAACAATGCATCGACTTCCCTTTCTCCAATAACGTTTCCAACTGCAGAAAGAATAAATAGATAGCATCCAGTCCTTCAATTTCATTTTTGGCACCAAATTTGATCCAATTTAACACCATATAATACTATCAATTATCTGAATAAGAAAGACCTGACGGCATGGATAACAAAAGTAAATTCCTAGGTACACTTCAAATAACATTTACCAAAATAAAGCAAAGATTAAGAAACACATACCATTGTCTTTAACTACCAACAATGCTGTAGCTGGTGCAAGTTCTACTAGCTTCTTGATGGCATCTGACGTTTTCCCTTTCGCAAGACATTCCAAATACTTACCCAATAATACAAATGTTATCAACATGGAACTTGTTTCAAAGTATGTCGGTGACCAAAACCCAGTTACTGCACCATAAAGAAGCGCACCAACAGAGTAGAAATAAGAAGCTGAAGTACCCAATGCAACCAAAACATCCATGTTAGTTGAACCATTTCGAAGAGCTCTGCCAGCTGCAATATAGAAACGCTTCCCAATAACAAATTGAACAACACTAGCTAATGCCCATTTCAACCAATCACCCATTAAGAAAGGTCCGCATCTCCAGAGCAAGAAGGCATCCAACAAGGGTATATGGGGACAAACTACTCGAATTAGAAAGACGGGAATCTGGATCAGAACAGACCAACAATTAGCTCAAAACAAATACAAGGGAGGGGAAACCAATTAACAATTCTCAATATGCATTGCATTACATAGACAACATTTGATGGGGCAAGATTCCAAAAAAATGCTACTGTTTGGAGGCCATAAGGCAAAGTATTCTTATGCTTTCATGTAAAAGGTTATATGGTTTCAAACACAGATTCTTATAGTCTATCCCCTTCAGTTTCTCAAATGCCTATACTCGACGAAAATTAAATGCCACAACATATCTCAAAACTAGATTACTAGTAAACAAGAGATGTAAAAGAATACTCACACTGAGAAGCAAACTGGAAGTAAAAAGCTGGAACATAATTGAGGTCTCTTCCACATCTTTAGTAGTCATCCTTGCATATGGGTTCAGAACATGCAGTTTGAACTTCCTATTACCTCCTCCTTCAATTCCACCAACCAAGGATCTTGAACTGACAACTTCAGGATCAAAAAGAACTTCAAGTTCTCCAGAAGTTCTATCAAAACGAAATTGTCGAACCCCTTTCAAGCTGCTAAGTATGCCTTCCAGAAGCTGTACATCTAGCTCATTAAATACACCAGAAACCCCAAGTATAATTTTATCCTGCTCACTACTCTGTACAAATGAGGCTTCAAAACCAGTATCTTCAATTGCATTGACTATATCATCTTTACTGATTACCATAGGATCATATTCAACTTCCCCTAATGAGGTGGCTAAGGCAACAACAGCCCTACTAACACCAGGAAGATCGCTCAAAATTCCTTCAACAGAGTTGACACAGGCTGCACAGGTCATACCTCCTATTGTAAACTGCCCCACAAGCATTCCACGTGGCTTCGTTCCAACATTGCTGGGTTCAGGTAGAATCTCAGCCTCAAATCCTGCATCTTCAATGGCGTTCTTTATGTCTTCATCCTGAATTTCAAGGAAATATTAAAGATAACTTGGTTCACAAAAGCTCCATTTTTGAAGTACATACATTTGACTGAAGGACGTGAACTGAACCCAAGATAAGCAGGAGTTTCAAGTACCAGGCATAAATAATACAGTAGAAATCCAGCCACGACACCCAAGAAGAAAAATATGTTGACCCCACCCACCCCCCAAAAAAGAAGAAAGAAAGAAAGAGAGGAAAAATGCTATTGGAAAGTTGCATTTCAGCCAAAATTTACCTCATGACAGAAAATAGGTGAAACAACAGAACAAATTTCTCCACATATTCAAAGAAAAAAAAAAACTTATGTCTTCTAACTGAACAGATCATATATACTACAATATTATAGACTGACACAAAACTATTTCCCCATGAAAAAATTAAAGAGAGAATGATCAACTATATATATATAAAGGGAACCGAACATAGACACCATCAGTTAAAGCAATAACAGTAATGCTAAATAAATTTAATCTGGAGACACTATTAATTTAGAAAAATGCTAATATGATTACAACACTTGATCAAAAGCAAATACCATGGATACAGCAAAACATGTGATGTGATGTATGCTTGTTTGAGAGTGAAAGAGATGAAACTCCAACGTTCATTAGATGTCTTTTTCAGTCCAATAAAATCGAGAAACTAATAATTTACACGCTGCAAATGGATACAGTGATCATGATGAAACATTGCCTAAAGTCAGAAATTGCTATCATCCTCTCAAAGAATTTTCTATAGTTATGGATAAGACAGTAAAACCAGACTTCAAATGCAATACTTAAATAGATAATTAATCAACATAGCTTACGAAAATTAAAACTAGGAAAAGCACCAAGCCAAAGACCAAACAACACTATGCTTGAGCGAAAGTGTGGAAAATAAGATTACGCATTAAAATCAACAGAAGCACATAAATGGAGTAACTAGTTGACTTCACCCAACATTAATTACGCTAATTTTCACTAATTAAAAGAACCCAAGACCATAATCCAAAGTCAACCATAAAATTAAAGAAATGAAGCTAAATCTATATAATTAAGCAAAGCCAAGAAACTTAATTTAAAAGGAAAGGTTAGGTTAGGTAAGGGAAATAACCTTAACCAAATTAGGATCAAAAACAACATCAGCACGGTTCTGCAACAAAGCCACGGATGCTCTATAAACCCCATTGATGCTCTTCAAAGCGCCCTCCACGGAATTTGAGCAGGCGGCACACGTCATCCCCGTTACAGTGACCTGAATTCTCCTCATACTATCTTCTTCGATACTTGCCGACTTCAAATCTCCTGCATCGTACGAATCTAAAAGTCGTGTACCTTCCTCAATGTCAACGGGATCGTCAGCGCGTACAGGCGAGGAATAAGACGATCTCCTTCCGCCGGAAGCCTGCGATGTTAGTTGCAGGTCCGCCGGGCTGGGCGACATTGGGTAGAGACAGAAAATGAAGAGAGATGAGAAATGAGAAGAGAGGGAAACCGAAGACAAGGAAGAAATCAGACGGAAATAAAAGGAAAGTTGTATATGTATTTATAAAAACAGAAATGAAAAATAAAAATAAAAGATTTAAGAGAGAGAGAGAGAGATTGTGTTTGGAGAGGCTTCCGAGGGAGATGGTGGAGACAGCAATTTTTAAACTACTACAAAGTTCAGGTTTGATTTGGCTGGCTAATGGCCTCCACCAAACTACCAAATTGCCCCTGCAATTTATGTGGAATTACCGTTGGACCGCATTTTGTACTTGCGGGAGCTGTACAGTTGTACTACACTGCAAAAAGGGTTGGCTTTGCCAAATGGTTAGTCAATCTCAAAAAAAAAAAAAACTCATTAAACTTTTAAAAGTTCTATAATAAGTATTAAATTTTAATTTTTGTTATAAAATAATTATTGAGCCGTTAATTGTCATTTCAATGCGTGATCAAACAGTTATAAAAATTTGTATAAAAACACATTTAACTTTTTATATTTACATATTCAATCAATTTAGTCTTAATTTAAAAGTCTTGAAAATTTGGAGGACTAACTCTGCAATTCTCCCATTTTATCTTAAATCTTTTCACCTCCCAAGAAAAAACCCTAGACCCCTTTTTCCCTCGTCAACCATAGTCCTTGACGTCGACACTCCCTTCAATCGTTGCATAGAAAGAAAGAAAGTTGCAGTGAAGTTTGAACCGTCTGTTACATTTGTAGTTGTTTTTTGACAAATTATTTCCTATTCCTACTCAGAAGGGACGAAGAGGGAGAATTCTATAAAAATGGGTTGCTCCTGAAGGTCTAAAACACATGACCTAAGAAAAAGAAAAAAAAGAAGAACGAGCAAGATGAGAAGCTTGGCTACCGAGCCAACAATGCTTTCTCTACCTTTGTATCATGTTTTAATTTGATGGCTTACGTGGAAATGTGAGAAAAGGTCCGACTGCAACTTTATGGTGACAATTGAAAGGATTTGTCGACGTTAAGGGGGCGGACGTTGATGAGGGAAAAGGGGTATAGGATTTTCTGTTGGAGAGGTGAAAAAATTTAAGACAAAAAATGGGAAATTAAGGAATTAGTCTCTCAATTTTTCTAGGCTTTTGAATTAAGAATAAGTTGATTGAATGTTTAAATATAAATGGTTTAATGTGCTATTATACAAATTTTCGTAACTATCACATCACTCATTTAACGATAGTTAACGGTTCAGTGACCAACATGTGACAAAAACTAAAGTTTAATGTCTATTATGCAACTTTAAAAGTTCAGTGACCATTTCGTATTTCTTGAAATAGTTTAATGACCATCCATGTATCTTACCCTACTTTTAACATCGACGCAAACGCATTTCTCCCTTTTTCTTTTTTGTTCTCCTACAAAAAAATATTTCATTTTTTAAACAACTATCCTATCATGTAAATACATACCAGGGTTACGACAATAAAATCTTAATTGAACAACTGTTTATACGATAATACAATTTGAAAATTCGAATATTTTTTTTATTTTCAGATATTTTAAATCAGATATTTGAAAAAAATTGTCGCTATTTACTTTCAATCTCGCCCTTTGATCGTTGTTCACTAACAAAGCCGTTAAATTATACACATATTGTTGATATTTGCTTTCACATTAATTGTTATCAACAATTGTCTTGTCATATGGCTGATGACGTAAAATTAAATTATTATAAACAAGTACCACCTTAAAAACAATTAAATTTTAAACGATTAGTATTTGTTGAATTTACCGAGTCAACTTTGAATGAGTGAAATTAAAATCAAATGGAGTGTGGTTAAGATAATTTCTTATTGGACGAAATTATATGTACTTCAAAGCCTAAACACTTGAATAATCAGAAAGAAAATAAAATGTTCATTAAGCCAATAATACTGAAAACAAATAAAATCGTATAATAATTATTTTTCAAAAATAATAATAATAATAATAATAATGAAAACAAATTGTATCCAATGCGTTGACTTGAGATTAATTAGCAGGACATCATTATCTGGGTTGGCTATCGGTTAATATGGAGTAAGTAACCTGTTAATGACAAGACGATCCTCTTACCAATATAAAAAGAGGGGCAGTTGTGTAATTATGGGAAGTTGTTAGGTGCAGGCAGGTCAAGAAGTTGAATGTTGAAACGGTCATCCGGCCCCATTTGTTGTGAAATCAAAAGAAATACGCCATTACGCTACGTTTTGATGGCTGGTCTCTTCTGGTAGGAAGGGGTGACTTTTTTCTAACGTCAAAGTACAAACACAACTTCTTCAAAAAAAAAAAAAATGAAGTTTTAATATAATGGTTCTTCCAACAAAAAATATCAACTTATATTAGACACCAAACAGAGTTAAAAGATTTTATTTGAATTCGATATCACAAAATAAAATTTTTTAAATAATTTTTATTAGGGAAAGATAAAAAATGTTACTCCTAATAATATTGGACCTATAATTTAAGAGAAAAATAATGATGTTAATTAAAAATTTTAATCACATACTCTAAAAATTATTGACAACAAAGTTAGAATATCATTTTAGTCCATAATCATTTATTATATATATTGCAAAAAATATTTTGGGGTAAGAATGAATTTACATTCTGACAAGTGGTATGATTATACTAATACGTCAATGTTCAAAATAAAACCATTCTACAGAACAAATAAAACAATTAATTTATGTATTAAATTGGTAACTATTGCAAATAAAGAAAACTTATATCAATAAATAAGTACTTGAAGTATATCATATTTTTTATTTAAATATATAAAGTGTTTTTTAGTCAAAGTAAGAATTTAAAGTATATTTTTTGGTCAAAATAAATACCTAATTTTTTTTATCAAAATATGTTTCTAAAGTATAAGTATATATATATTATTCATATAAGTTCTAAAAGTTGACATATGACATTGATTAAAAAATACTTTAGGCACATATTTTGACCAAAAATACTTTAGATGTCTATTTTGACGAAAAATATTTAAGTACCTAGATAAAAAAGGTGATATACTTTAAATATCTAGTTTGACAAAAAAATATTTGAAGTACCTAAATAAAAAAATTGATATACATTAGAGACTTATTTATGATATAAGCCAATTAAATTTTACTCGTCCATAATTCATTACATGTAAACTTTGATATATTTTTTGTATTTTTTTTCATATCACGTTGTATTTTAATTATTCCTTATTTGTTTTCTTGTGATTTTTAAATTTATCTCATATTTCATGTTTTTATAATTAATATTAATTAAACAATTATTTTAAAAATTAAATAGTTACGTTGAGTAATATAAATATAGGCTATTTTCTTTCCCCCTTTATTCATTTTTTCATTAGTCTTTATTTAGTAAATATAATTATTAGGAAAAACATACTCTTAAGATGAGTTACTAAAATGCGAATGATTAATCATTAGGTTTACTTCAATAAATATTTAAAAAATACAAGTACTAAAATGCTCATCACAAAAAACAAATTTCATTGCATAGTTGTCGGCTACACAATGCCTTTTTAATCTCCAATTAAGCCTTCTCGTACAAGTAGAATAATTTTGTATACCATGTTATACATTTAGTTACGTTATAGATTTCTTCGGTTGATATTATATTATATTGAAAAAAAAAATGAAAATTGAGTTTAGTTTGATTGGTGTCATTGTCGATACAACATACAAATATTTTTAAATGTTTAATGGCTTTTCGATTTAAGAATGAGGAAGGGTTTGTGTGGTGTAAATATAGTAGAAAAAGTAGTGGAAGGGAAGATGTTGAAAGCATGTGTTGTAGCCAATTAGTTTCCAATGACAATATTGAAGTTTGAAACCTACCTGTATTTTTTTGAATTTGAATAGTCTTAAAGTGATTATAATACAATATATGTTCATATATATTATTAACGTTTTGGCAATGCACATACACCTTGCAGACAAAGCGGCTTGAGCCCGAGTTTCCTAGAATGAACATCACCCTCTTTTCCACTAGGACTGCTTGTTGAGTTAAACATACGTGTATCTTGATTAGTAGGTTTAGGCAGATTTCGAGTTTCCAAACTTAGTTGATTTCTTTGTAAGTTGTAACAAAGATTGTTGGAAAGATGACCTTACTTCCACTTAATGAGCTAAAGACACAAAAAGTTGATTAAAACAACAATCATGCACAACTTTTATATGGAATCAAAAGCAAGACAAAGGCCAATATGAAAATTATTGGATATTCTCCACCATTTCATTTCATGCATGCCATGTGTCACGGCCTTAGCCTTTAGTTCACTCGGTCGCTAAGCCGTGTGGTACTTGAAAAGGACTATTCCTGATCAAGTCAGTCTTTTCTCTCGATTGATCTGCTCAAAATAAGCAAGCAACACATTAGTCCCGCGCCACAAAACCATTCTTCAAGCCATGGTCGAAACCGTAGGGCATAGCGGATGTACACAGTCGACCCCCAGCTTCCCCGTATGAAAGAAAAACGGTTTTTATTTTATTAGAAAAAAGAAACATCGGGTTACATTAGAAAACTCACCCACACCATCGACTTGGGCGGTAGGAGCCGCCTTGATGGTGTGTAGGATACATACCTTTACCAGTAGATCAGCCCAAACTCTGCCGACTGTCCACCCCCTACATATATGCGAAAGAAAATATTATAGAAATAACCCGAGTAAACATTCTATTGTTTGAAATGATGACACTTTTTCCTAACTAAAGAAATAATTGAAAATAAAGACTCTTCTTCCTAAAACATTGATGTGCTTGAAAATTGAGCATGGTAAAAGTGACTCGGTTGTGACCCCGTGACTCGGTTGTGACACTATGTGAGGGGATGACCACAACACCATGCACCTCCACCGCTACTCTCCTGGCTTATCTTATTTGGGAAGTGGGAAGTGGGGAACCCTATTTCATTATCTGTTTAAACTCCAAGATTGTTCAATAATTTTAAAAGTTTGCGCAAAGGTATTAAGAATGAAATTTAGACTTGGGCAAAAAAAAACCGTTTCATATCTCAAGTTGAGCTCAAATTTAAAAATTGATAATTAATCAAGTATTAAGCCCCATGTTTAAAACCGAGCTCAAACTTATCAATATTCAAACTTGACTTTACACGGTTACCCTAATAAAAATAGAACGGCTCCATGTTTCGGTCGAACTGTACTTGGACAAATAAAAAAACCACAGTTGTTTGCCGTGGCGGAACTTGTAATAGTTGGGGGAATAAGTTTTTTAAAAATTTAGAGGTTTAAACGAAATATTTTAAAAAATTTGAGAGTTTAACTAAAATTTTTAATATTTTTGAGAGATTTAATTATAATTTTTATAAATTTTAAGAGGGAATTTAATTAAAATTATTTAAAATTTTGAAGCTTAATATGAATTTTTAAAAATCTAGAGGGGGACCAAATTAAAATTTTTTAAAAGTTTAGGGGCAAAATTCAAATTTCTCAAAATTTTAGAGGGCATGACCCCCTCTAGCCCCATATAGGTTACGCCTCTGGTTGTTTGGATCTAACCTTTTGACTCAACCTGTGAAAAAAATTGGCTTAAGGGCTATTTTTGCCCATGTAGTAGTCCCAATTTATTGATTATCCCATATGATATTTTCGCATCAATTTGGCCCATGAAATTGCATCACCATTTAGGGTTTAGTAATACTTTTATGTTTTATAATCACTTTAGATTGATAAAAAATTTATTAGAGTTTTGAATTTAGGGTTTGATTTAAAATTTAGGGTTAGAGTGTCAGTCAAAGGATAAACGGTGATGCAATTCGAATACTTCAGTGGCCAAATTGGTGTAAAAATACCATAAAAACGAAATCGATAAATTAAAACTACTACAAGAGCAAAAGAAACCCTTAAGCCAAAAAAAATTAACGCCCATCAAACTTTCCCAATATTTTACTCTTGAGAATTATTAGTCTTGAAAAATTATTAACTTTAATTATAAAAAACAGTTAATCCAATTAATGGAAGGTGAGATGATTGCATTGAGTCAAATATGAAATTTAAATTATATAATGTTAACCGAAATTTTATTTCAATATAAATCTTTTACGGTTATATATATATATGAAGGTGAGGTGATTGCATTGAGTCAAATATGAAATTTAATGTTAACCGAAATTTTATTTCAATGTAAATCTTTTACGGTTATATTTTGATACACAAGTTGTTTAAAATTTTCTATAAAATTTAAAACTTAAATCTCAAACCCTAGCACCCTAAAACCTAAATATTAAACCCTAAACTCTAAACTCTAAATTCTAATCATAAACATTAAATTCTACCTGCTACACACTAAACTCATAAACCCTAACCTTAAACCCTAAAATTAAAAAAGTTTGTGTAGTTTACATAAGCTTGTGTATCAAAGTATTTTCTAATCTTTTATAATTACATCGCGATTTAATTTTTTTTTTTAAGTTACATCACGATTTAATTGACTAATGATAAATAAATTTATTTAAATAGAAAACTAAGTACTTCAACTATACTTATAAAATCTATTTCCTTGCTTATTATAAAATATATCCATATAATATAATTATGAGACGTGATGTACTGGTTGTTCATCTCATCTTTTAATCATAAAATTAGTGGTTCGATCTCTATCTATGACAAAAAAATGTTCCGTTAATAATTGTCTTCTTATAGAAAGTCTTGAGATAACTCATCGACTTCTGCAAAGGAGTCCCATTTTGCCAGGATTTGGTGGTCAAAGGCAGGTGAGCCGTGAGGGTTAGTGAAACGTCGTTGAACCAAACCCATCTTACAATACCATAAACAACTACTTCCAACTCCTCTATTATTATTACCACTTTGGTATTACGCTTCCAACTTATCTATGCTAACAATAGTTTGGGTGGAGACGTTAATTAGGTAGCTCTTCTATTTAATCCTTTATTATTAAAAATCACTTCGCTTCATATTCTCACTTTCTTTTGGGTATTCTTTTATTTATTTGTTGATTTTTAGTTAATGTACTCAGAATATTAATTATTTGTGGTGATATTTTTAGTTTCAACTCTCCGTTTGTAGTGCCTAATGGATGCCATTTTTTTTTCTCAGCAAACGTACTAATTTTATTAGAGATAAGATTGTACGCGACCGTCACTACCATAAGCCTCATTAAAAATCTCTTTAAATCTAAACAAAAGAAAAGAGTACTCATAGTAGTGTAAAACAAGAGAAACAAACAGCACAAGAAACACATGAAAAAGACCAACACCCAACATCACCACCGTAGTCTCAACTCAACTACGCACACATCTAAAATCAGGAAGAACGATCAATACCACTCTTAGTTAGTGCATCGACCAGAGTATTCACTTCTCTCAACACATTATAAAAGCATACACCAACCAAAGCCTCACACCCTCATCAATCCGACTGAACCACCGCCAAAAAAACGCCAAGGGCGTTTCTCATGATGTAAAAGATTTTTTTTTCCCATTCTTCATGATGTTTTAACACATGTTTTGATTCTACGTATTAATTGATGATATCATATAGTAGCATTCGTAGCTTTTGCACCGAGTCATGCTATTTCTATTGTATATATTTTGAGTTAATTTTATTACTTTTTTATGAAATATTCAAGTTTTTACTAAATTTAGACATGGTAATGGAAACAATTTTATTAATTTTTATGTAAATATTTTTAATTTAATTCGACTCAAATTAATCGTCAATGAAAAATCAAAGAATTAATTTAATCTTTATAAAATCTTTGGACCAAATTTAGCCCTTATAATTCAAATTAGGATCAATTTAGCCCTTTTATGTAATACTGACCACGCTGATCATTAGAGTCAACAGACGGTCAAAGACGAAAGGGCGTTAATGTCATGTGTGGCGTGACATGTTGGCCGCGATGCGGAAAAAATGCTAACATGTAAAAACTCTTATTTAACTTCAGTTTATTGTTTCAGATTTTGGGGTACTGATAACTCTCGAATATACATATATTTTCGCACCACCTTTGTCTTTGATTGTGTTTCTTACATATAATTTTGCCTTTCTCATACATTTAGGGTAATTTTGTATTTTTATCTCTTTTTGTCAGTATTTTGCATATTAATGTCAAGATAGAACTGCCTGACTTGTGTCTACTGTCTAGTGCGTGCATAAAGCTTAAGGATAAAGGAGTCACCTTTATTATATAAGACCCAAGCACAATTGCTCTTAAGAGAGCCTTTGGACTGTGCAAGACCATAAATACGATCTAGACTTTACGAGTGGTCATCTACAACTAATACAAGATACACGCGTTGCATGAACCATAAATATAGTATTAGATATTCTTCTATAGGTAGAAAAGTTTAGTAAATAAGATCTTTTTGGTGATCAAGTAATATTGCTTATGAATAGATAATATGGTTTAGTCATTAGATGTTACAAGTTGTTGTGGGTAGGATTTGTTATTTTATTTGCATGAACTCATACGATTTTTGAAGTCATTGTCATTGTTGTTTTTAGAAGAAAAAAAGTATGCTACCTTTTCTTTTGACCTTTGTTCACTAAAAATTTAATAACTCTTAATATGTAACTCAAAATTAAGATTCGTTTGTTTTAAATGAATCTAGACTTTCGTATGGTTATAGAAATATAAGTCTCGCTTTCTGGTTTATCTTTTAAATTTTTTGTGATTTTTCAAATGCACTGTTTAAACTATTTTCTAATAAATCTACTACCAAATTTTTATGACCTTTCAACATTCAAATATTAATATATTTTAAAATACATATTGAAATCGATCACCGTGTGTTTTAAACAAAACTAGACTGAATTACGTTAACAATGATGTGCAAACCACTTTTTAATTATTTTTATGGAATTTATGGAGAATTTCTAAACTTATTTCAACTGGTCATACTTAGGTTATGAGAGATTAGATTTTTGTTAAAAATGAGTAAATTACCCTTATATTCGTCCAAGTTTATAAAATATTGTAAAACGTCGGGAATACCTGCAGATATTTTTCAGGGACCCCACGATGATTTATACGTATGTTTCAATTATTCCATGCAGATATTGTAAAATATTGAGCTTCAGTGATAAATCTTCACCGTCTTCGTCTCTGTGGGTGAAAATTTCGGTTATTCCCCATACTTCTTGGTCCGGATCTCCACAGTTTTCGATTATTCTCGACCCGATTACCACCCCTACCCAGATAACTGAATATGATTTTTAGTTCTGAATGGATTTCGATCATAGTTGGAACATTAAGGCAGTTAAAAGAACTTGAAAATTTTTAATTAAAGCCTTTAAAATATTTAAAAATTTTAATCACCCCTAAAAAAATTTAAGTTCTCATTAAACCTCAAATATTTTGAAAATATTAGTTACATCGCACCGTAAACTATTTTGCCAAATATTTATTTAAGTACCCCACAAGTGACTTGAAAATAAGTGAAATACTCTATTAGTGCTCTATAGTCTACCATGTTTTCATCTAAATAATGCAGGAAAAAGGGGCAAAATGAAGAACGCAAATCCTTTCATTATGATCCATCTATTAGTATTGACTAAGTATTATATAAACATCATTACATGGTCGAGGAATTGGGTACTTAATTAATAGAAATCCTCTGTTCTTTTCGTGTACCCTATATAAGTCCTACCAATAATTTGATAGATACTTGTATTATCAATAAAACAAAAATAATTAATAAAGCAATAAAAATAATTGATAAACACGTGATATAAAATCATTGGTGGGACATATATAAAGGCGAAAAAATAGACGAATTCTATTTGGTACTTAATAACCCTTCCAAACTTAACATTTTTTTCTAAAAAAAGAGTTAATTGCATGACATGTACCCAAATTATGACCCTCATTTTAAAATAGTCCTCAAAATTTTTGAACAATTTAATTATATCGTCAAGCTATGACCCTCATTCCAGATTGATCCCTGAACTTTTGAATATTTCAATTTCATCCTCAAAGTATGACCATCATTCTAAATTGGTCCCCAAACTTTTGAATTTTCCAATTTTTATCCTCAAGTTATCGTTTATACCACATTATATTATTACACAATTCACATCAATAATTAGCAATTAAATTTTTTTATAATAGTTTTATTAACATGGGATTAGTGGACATTGAAAATTTGGAGATTAAATAGAATGCTAAAAAGTTTGATGATCAATTTAGAATGAGAGTCATAATTTGGGGATGAAATTGGAATGCCCAAAAACTTGAGGATCAATTTAGAATGAGTCATAGTTTGAGGATGAAATTAGAATGTTCAAAAAGTTTGAGGACCAATTTAGAATGACAGTCATAGTTTAAAGACATGTTGTGCCATTAACTCAAAAAATTATAACTTTTAAAAAAAAAGAGAGAAAAAAGTATAAATGTAAGTGTAAGAAATAGAAATTTATACAGGTAATAGAAATAGAAATTTATGGTTTGGTTTCTCTATGACCATAATTGTTCCTTTGTAATGAAAACAGAAAATGATATGCCAACTGCTATTAGGTTCAGTCCAATTTCAACATTTATTTTACTAATAAATGTATTCTGTTTAAATTTAAGGGTAAACTACCCGTGTGACCATTTAATTATGGGATTCGTCCTATTTTGACCACCCAACTAAAAATTGGACAAACAAACCACCGAACTTTTTAATTGGTCATATTTTGACCACCAGGTGTTAAAATCTAACAGAGGAGGTGCTGTGGTAGTTAATGGAAATATTTACCCTAGTTAACCAAAACTAAACCCCTTCCAACTAATTGTAAGAATTTATATTTCAACCTAAAATCTTACCCAACAACATGATTTCTTAAGAAACAACCAAAATTTTAGGTTCCAACCTAAATTATTATCGAGATCAACCTAAATTCTCACTCGAAATGTAAGGGAAAAAATGTTACAACTTAAATTCTTACCCTAGTTAACCAAAACCAATATCCTTCAAACTTATGGTAAGAATTTAGGTTTCATCCTAAAATCTTACCCAACAACCTGATTTGTTATGAAACACCCAAGATTTTAGGTTCCAACCTAATTTCTTACTGAGACTAACCTAATCTTTTACAAAAAAAAAATGTAAGAAAAATGTTACAACATAAATTCTTATCCTAGTTAACCAAAACCAGAACCCTTGAAACTCATGGTAAGAATTTAGATTCCAACTTACAATCTTACCGAACAACCAGATTTCTTATGGAACAACTAAGATTTTAGGTTCCAACCTAATATCTTACTGAGACCAAACTAAATTCTTACCTAAAAGGTAAGAAAAAATGTTTCAACCTAAATACTTGCCCTAGTTAATTAAAATCAAAACCCTTCAAACTCATAGTAAGGATTTAGGTTCCTAACTACAATCTTACCAAACGACCTGATTTCTTATGGAACAACTAAGATTTTAGGTTCCAACCTAAATTCTTACCTAAAAGGTAAGAAAAAAAGTTCCAACCTAAATACTTACCCTAGTTAATCAAAATCAAAACCTTTTAAACTTATGGTAAGAATTTAGGTTCCAACCTCCAATCTTACCCTACAACTTGATTTCTTATGAAATAACTAAGATTTTAGGTTCAAACCTAAATTCTTACCAAGACCAACCTAAGTTCTTACCAGAAAGGTAAGAAAAAAGTTACAACCTAAATGTTTACCCTAGTTCACCAAAGCCCAAATCTTTAACACTTAGGGTAAGAATTTAGGTTTCAACCTAAAATCTTACTCATTCGAACTGATTTCTTATGAAACCTGTAAAATTTTAGGTTACAATATAAATTATGATCGTGATCAACCTAAATTGTTATCGAAAAGTTAAGAAAAAAGCTTACAACCTAAATTCTTACCATTAGTGTTAAGAGTTTGGGTTTTGCTTAACTAAGGTAAGAATTTAGGTTGTACTTTTTTTCTTACATTTTTCAGTAACAATTTAGGATGGTCACTATAAAAATTTAGGTTTGAACCTAAAACATTATGGGTTTATAAGAAATCAGGCTGTTGGGTAAGATTTTAGGTTGTAACCTAAATTCTTACCATGAGGGTTAAGAATTTGGGTTTCAGTGTACTAGGGTAAGAATTTAGGTTGTAACCTTTTTCTTACCTTTTCGGTAAGAATTTAAGTTGGCCAAGGTAAGAATTTAGGTTGAAACATAAAATCTTACGAGTTTTATACGAAATCATGTTGGTTGGGTAAGATTTAAGGTTAGAACCCCAATTCTTATCATGAGTGGTAAGGGTTGGGTTTTAGTGAACTATGATAAGAATTTATGTTATAATATTTTTTTTTTACTTTTTAGTAACAATTTAGATCGATCACTCTCAAAATTTAGGTTGAAACCTAAAATCTCACTAGTTTCATAAGAAATGAGGTTGATTAGGTAAGATTTTAGATTAGAACCTGAATTCTTACCATGCGTGTTAAAGTTTGTGTTTAAAATTTGGTGAACTAAGATAAGAATTTAAGTTGTAACATTTTTTTCTTACATTTTCGGTAACAACTTTTGTCGTAGCCGGGTAACATTTTTTCCTTACAATGGTTGAAATCATTAGAAGTCTCATCCCACAGCAGCAACCGTACCGCTTCAAATTAGAGGTTTCTTTTTAGACTCTTCCGACAAATGTACAAGAAATCCTTCTTTCAACTAGTTGAATATGAAAAATGCAGTAAAAAGAGACCGGGGAAATAAAGATGAATCGTAACTCGTATTAATATTTTGATTTATCGATAGAGAGATGAGGGGATGACAAGCACGTGATTTCACTGCAACAACAGAGCTGATTGTGTCGGCAGATACCTTTGGACCAAACTCCAAAGACACTGCAGGATGCAATAAAAGCTGGCCTGATGGAACTATTATCTGAATTTGTTAGTTGCAGGAATGTCGCATTTTCTTGAGCTTTGGGATACAAATAAGAGATGAATTCAATACCCTCTTTCATGTCATAGATGCTACTTAATTTCAGATGGTTTTGATCAGATCAACAGAATTATATGATTTGATGAATGCAAGCAAGAAAATGCAGTTGGCTTTGGCCATGGATGCTTTTGCCAACTCAAATCTAAATTAAAATCTCTTATTCTAGAGCGATAAACTTCCCAGTACAAAACTGCTCTAAAATCCAAACACAAGGCTTCTTAATTGTAGATTACAGCCACATGAATTGCACTTGCATCCTCCCTTAGTTGCAAAGTGCAAGTATCAATGCTTAAAGTGCCTTACATTTGTGAAAAGCAACGAAACACCATACTTGTTACAACAGTCGACAGCATCTCCATCTCTAATGCTCCCACCAGGCTCCGCAATGACTCCAATCCCACTTTCACACGCTTCTTCCACTGCATCTTTCCAAGCTATTAATAGAGGAAACAAACAAACAAACAAACATATCCATTAGCAAACGCGGGTTATATAGACCATGCAATCATTGCTACATTGCATGCCTGCACAATTGACTATTTACTCGCAACATTTTCAAGGTAGTAATTACCAAATGGGAAGAATGCATCACTAGCCAAAGCAGCTCCCTTGACTTCATCTCCTGCTTTCCTCAAAGCTATTCTCAAACTCTCCCGCCGGTTTGGCTGCCCACTTCCCATACCCAACATACAGTTGTCCTGAGAAATAATGTCCAAGGGTCAGAAAATCTTGCCCTACTAACTTTTCTTTTCACGGCTGTTTTATCCAACTTTTTTCCAGAAGAGAAAGGAGAAATATTTATCATAAGAATCTCTAAGCCAACAGGGTTATCAAGCATATTTTAACCAGAATTTAATTTCCTAGCAAAATAACAAACCTTTGCTATTACAATGGCATTGCTCTTGACATGCTTAACACACAACCACGCAAATTCCGCATCACGAAGCTCACTATCTTGTGGCTTCTTCTCAGATACTACATTGAACTGGATATCTTCAGGGGTCAAGTCATCTGAATCCTGGGCCAGCCAACCACCACCAACTTGTTGTAGTGAGAGCTTCCCTTTCTCATTTTTCTTTGCTTCAAGGATCCTCAATGTTTTTGACTTTCCACGGAGGATCTCAAGCCCCTTCTCCGTATACTTTGGAGCTACAACGATCTCATAAAACATCCGAGTTTCACCATCCGTTGGGCTTCGGAACTCTCGGATTTCCTTAGCAAGAATCTAAAGCCAAAAAGGTGAGCAATCAAATTGTTAGAAAGGGTACTCTATCTTGATTTTGAAGGTAGCATACAGATAAGATGATATTCAATGTGTGATACAAAGACGGAACAATTGCATGTAAGGAGTCCAAAAAACTAATTAACTTGCCTCATCTACTTCTACGTTGAAGGCTACAATTCCTCCAAATGCACTCACTGGATCAGCTTTCACAGCGAGCCTGTAAGCCTCAAGGATGTCATCACGAGAAGCTACACCGCATGGATTTGTGTGCTTTACAATCACACAAGTAGGGTTCCTAAACTCCGAGACGCAATTCCAAGCAGCATCGGCATCTAAATAGTTATTATACGACATTTCCTGCACTAAGATAAAAAAAAATGTAAGGATTTGCCATGGAATAACACAACTGAGAACTAAATTGGAAAAGAACACAATCATAGCATTCCAATTTGCAAAGGATTTCATGTCCTCAATCACCATAGTGAAAAAGGAACAACATAACAAGACAGTCTTCAACATAAGGAACAATATAAATGCTATCTGCGTTTGCATGATAAGAACCAATTGAAAAAGAAGTATAGTCCGAATGACAAAGTCTCATATTCTGTAACTGAGTTTATCAGCAAAAGCAAGCAGAATAAAAATTAGTAAAAGAAAATACTCTTGGAAAATAAAACTAGGAAGAGAAAACAGGCAAGATGATTCCATAATTATCTATTGTTTTAACTTATTAACAAGCATGACTGGGTCAAGTGCATAAAAAATAACCTAAAGAACAAAATTACCTTCCCATGGTGTTGAACAGCGGTTGCAATACCACCAGCATTGACCTCAGACAGACTCTTGTCAACATAAAATGCAGCCTTCTGATGAGGATTTTCTCCATAACGAAGTGAACTTTTCAGGGATAATGGCACCGTCAATTTGGGAGGGAATTTGTCTTCCAACAGATAAAGAATTATGTCAATCTAAATTTGTAACAATTATAGGTAGCACTTAATGAAAAAGTTTAATGAGTTGTTATATTGATTCTTTTAAAAAGAACAAGTGTTTTCTTTTTATGCAATAGTAAACATTGTTAGCTGAGACCTAATCTTATGGCATGTAAAGTAGCTTTATTTTCTTTAAAATACAATTTCAACTACAATGACCAAGTAGCTAAAGCATAAGAGAAGACTTCGATAAAAAAAAATAAAGCATAAGAGAATACCTCCCCCATTCTGTTTCCAGAGCCACTCTGAAACTGCAGAATCATAAGAAGCAACATGCTCAAAAGCTTTCCAGGCAAGCCTTCTCCGGAATTGTTGATCATCCTGCCCACCTTTAAGGAACTCAAGGAGTGCAGGATAGTCTAGTGAGTCAACGACAACCAAGACATCCTTGTGATTCTGTTCAAGTAAATGTTTTATTTTGCAATAGAAAATGATTAAAACAAAGAATGGCCCATTCAACTTGTATGTTAAGGAATGATAAATTCATGTGCCTTTAGCACTGCACTTAGATCAGATGACTAGGAAGCCAATACTGATCCAGGACTAATTTAGCTTTGCTTTTTGAATAAACATGCTTGCAATATAAGACTATCTACTAGAACATGAAGCTACATAAAAATGATTCCAACTAATACACAACTTGGGCAAATGAATACACCAATCAGATAATATTTCACTACCAACTTGATAACAGTTACCTTCGCAGCAGCTCTAATCATTGCAGGGCCACCAATATCAATATTCTCGATGCCATTGTCAAATGCAATTCCTCCCGTAGAAGTAACTTTATCATAGAATGGGTACAAGTTCACAACCACCACATCAAATGTACCTAAATAGAAACAATTTTAGCTAAAAGAAAAAGGGAAAGTCTGATACCATACTTTATACTTGGATAAGGAACGCTTATCCATCAAGGAGTTTCATTTCACCCCGAGGTTTAGCCCTGTTTGCCAATTAGTGGATAGCTAATAGCTGATATCGGATTACATTAACTGATAGCGGATTATATTAGCTGATTTGACTAGCGAATTGTATTAGCGGATTATATAAAAGTGTTTGGTAAAATTAATTGATAGCTTATAGCTGTTTGATTATTTAAACAAATAAAATTGCATAGAAGGATATGATTATATTTAATACTTGTTTGAATAGTTTATTAGTTATCAATATTTTCTATCTATTAATATTAATTAGATTATGAAAGATAAGTTTTTTAATATAATATTACTAAACATATTTGAAGGATCTACATATTAATTTATTATTTATATAATTATTTTTAATATAATTTAATTAATTATTAAATTTAGATACAAATATAAATGTGTGAGAATAAAAAGAAAAAAAATATTAGTTTACAAATGTCACAATGTAAATATGTGAGGGTGAAGAATTAAAATAGAAAATGTTAAATTTAGGTTACTCGGAGATTTTTGATAATTGTTAAGGGTAAAATGGTCTTTATAACTCTTATGTCAAAAGCTATAATTTCAAAAAGCTGCTATTGACAGCTTTTTCAAAATTAGAGGTTTCACCCCAATCCGTTATTCACCAAACATCCAAATTAGCATATTTGACCGGTCAAACCTCTAATATTGGCTCAAACCTCTAATTTTGACCCAAACTTCTATTTACCAAACATGGCCTAGATGTTAGAACTAACCAATGCCATGCTTATTAAGAGCTTCCATGTGATGTTTTTGGTCTCTTCTAGCAAGAATACCGCCATGTATGTTGGGATGTAGTGTTTTCACACGACCGTCAAGCTGTAGAAAAGATACTTCAGTCAATCTCCAAACTCAATGAGCTTTAAAGCTGAAACTAACATTTAAGAGAGGTATAATAACGTTAGCAACATATCATTAGGAAAGCATGGGCATGGTGATCGATCATTAAGAGAGAAGATACTAATTAGGCTTTGACTTCAAGGTCGGGTCTTGTGTATCTAATTTTCCTATTAAAAATTTATCAGTAAAATAGTTAAAATCAAGGTCAAGTTGAACAACAAAGCTTCCTAAATTATCAATAAGGACAGCATAATCACTGCAGCTGATTATTTTTTATCCCCAAATATAGTCCTGGATGCCCTAACAAGCTATGTTGCTTAGACTCTTCATCTTTCAAGCCATAAATATACAGAAAAACTTAGAAAAATCAAGCCATAACCATGTCCAACACTTACACCAGAGTCCAAATAACATAGCTAACAGGGCCATGGAATATTAATTAAGAAGGAAAGAAATATTTAAACAGGATAGGACAGCACAGAATAAGAACCAAGGTTACCATTTCAGGGAAACAAGTAAGCTGCTCCACTTTGGTTACAGAGACACCAGCATTTTCTAACGCAGATGCAGTTCCTCCGGTTGAAACAATTGTGTACCTATAGTTTCAAAGAAGCAAGTCCAAACCAAGGCTTCAAAACTGCTGTTTTAAAATTTACACTGATACTGATAAAATAGACCTACCAAGTCCTAAGAAAAAAGTTACAAACAACTGAATACGTATATGACGCCATATTTATGACATTTTGTTCACGTAATCCCTCATTTCCTCTAGAAGTCCTCATTAGTCAATGTTAAAGGTTATATTTTTCACTTATAAAGAAGAAAAAGAATGAGAAACAAAGGCCCATGGTAAAAGATGAATAAACATGAAAATATCTAAAGAAAGGGGTCAGTTATTTACCCCAATTCTTGAAGGCCATTACCAAGCAAGGTCAAGTTTTTCTTGTCTGACAAGGATATTAGTGCTTGCTTATTGCCTGACAGAGAAAACAAAAGGCATATATTGTTTTCTTATTTTCCAGAAAAGAAAAACAAAAACAAAAAAATGGTGAAGATTGTTAAAGAGACTAATAGAATAGGGAATAGGGAAAAGGGAAGGGAATAACAAACAGTACCGGAGGCAGAGGATTGAGGGCCGAGTTCAGAAGAAGCGAGGGTTTGAGAGTCGGACATGGCTTTGGTTGAAACAGCGGTGAAGGAGCGTAGCGAAACAAAATGAAAGCGGCCGCATACAATGGAGTGGTGAGAAGGAGAATAAGAGACAGAATTCAAAGGAAAAGCGCGGCGTACAGTGGTGGCGGCGTGGGCGATGGTAGAGATGGTAGCAGCAGAAGAAGCAGCTGTCCCCAACATATCGGACTTGGCAGAGTTTAGGTTCAAAGGAAATACTGATATTTTACCGCTTGGGCTGCCCTCTTACTTCTCTTTGCTGGATAGAATAATTATAAAGGAAAAAGGAGGTAACAAAAGCATAAATTTATTGGGTTACGAATGGAAATGACACGCCATATATTTTCTTTTGATTAAATAAAGAGCGATCTTACATCCCTGTATCGGGATTTATAATATCCAATAATACGAGCATCTTTAGTTATTAGGTTAATTAGTGAATCTCGACACTTTATATTGTATAATATTAAAATATGCCTCTAATGTTTTATGGACTGATCATTTTAGTTCATATTCTTTTTTTGTCCACTTTCACTCGTAATGATTCATTTTGGGTCAAAATGACTTTTCATAAATAAAAATCGTTAGTTAACTAACGGTCAACACAGTATGGTGATGTGGCATGTTGACTTAGTTTGGGACGTTGAAATGACACTTTACCATGTAGTAATTTTTTAAAAATAATTTTTAATTTTTTTTACAAAAATTAATAATAATAATTTGTTTGATTTATTTTTAAAAAAATAAATTTCTTAATTTTTTAGAAAATAATAAATTAAATAATTTATTGTTTTTATTTTAAAAATAATAAATTAAATAATTTATTATTTATAGGCAAATTAAAAATAACAATTTATTTAATTGAATATTTCTTAAAAAATATTTTTTAAAAAAATAATAAATAATAATTTCGTATTATATTATTTTTTAAAATACAAAAATTAAATTAAATATTATTTATTTTTTTAAAAAATAAAAGTTATTTTTTAAAAAAACAATAAATCAAATAATTCATTGTTTATTATTTTTTAAAATTTAAAAATATTTAATTAAATAAATTATTATTTATTATTTTTAGAAACTAAAAATATTTTTTAAAAAATGCTGATGTGGAACTTTACCACATTAGCGTCCCAAGCTAAGTCAACTTACCACATCATCATCTAGTGTTAGCCATTAGTCAACTAATAGTTTCCATTCACGGGGCTATTTTGACCCAAAATGAAATGTTAGGGGTGAAAGTGGTCCAAAAAAAGAATAGACTAAAATGACTATTTCATAAAATGTTAGGGGGCATTTTTTGACATTATGCCTTTATGTTAATAAGGTAAAGTAAATGAACTTGATTCCATTAAATTAGGGCGACCAAATCTCGATTCGAAAAATTTGAATTTTTTGACTTGTCTTAACTCGACTCGTAATTTCATAAACTCAAATTGACTCGAAAATTTTTTAAATAAAGTTTGAGTTGTAAATCAAAAATTCGAATAACTCAAAATTTTTATTAATTATTGGATCGATTTTCAAGTTCGAGCATCTCCATCAATTTTGCTTGATATATATATATATATAGCACATATAAGAAAAATAGGCATAAAGTCAAAAAAAATACCCCAAACGTCTGACTGAATAGTCACTTTGACCCTTGTTTTTTTTAGCAATTCAACCCTCAACATTTTTTTGGGATATATATATATATAGCACATATAAGAAAAATAGGCATAAAGTCAAAAAATACCCCAAACGTCTGACTAAATAGTCACTTTGACCCTTATTTTTTTTAGCAATTCAACCCTCAACATTTTTTTGGGTCAAAATGACCCATATGCGGATGAAAATTGTTAGAAACTAGCCTAATATTTATAAAATTATTTTATATTTTATATAATTTATAAAATTATTTTTGACTGATGTAACATTTTTCAAGTAAACTCATTTGTCTATATGATACTACCATGTTAGCATGCATTGCCATATAGATTTGTCCCGTCATTTCAAGCTATTTACCGTCAGTTGACTGACGATTTTCATTCGCAGATGCGCTATTTTGACCCAAAATAAAACTTTGAGGGTTGAATTGCTCAAAAAAAAGAATAAGGGCCAAAGTGACTATTTAATCAAACGTTAGGGGCATTTTTTGGCTTTATGCCAAAAAATATAAAGAAACATATATGTGTGTTGTATATGGATATAAAAAGTCATTTAAATTGAAATTAATAAGTACTATAGCCTTATAAATAATTATAAATAAATTTGTACAAGAATTCGAAAGCTCAACTTGTATAAAAAAATTTAAATAAAATTTGAGTCGTAAAATAAGACTTGTAAACTTAACTAACTTAAAATTTTTTAATTCAAAAGTAAAAACCCCTCAAACAAACAAGAAAAGAAAAGTTATCTCGCGTACATACCTGAAACTAACGGAAACTCCCCCACCCTCAGCTAACCAGACAACTGGGTCAGAATATATCTTCAGGGAATCTATTGTCAACACAAATGAAATCATTAACCAATTACCACAAAACAAGTAATGAATAAAGACTAAATAAAATACCTGCAACAATCGGAGAAATAGGCGCAGTAATGATAGAAGCCTTAACGCCCCCAAATAATCTAATGGTAGAACCCTCAATTGACCTTTCTTTAATTACATCCAACTTTTGAGACCACGAGCTCCTCTATTGGTACTTTCGCTGCAGATATCGGCATCTCTTCGGTCATCTTGTTCCTCTTTTGTCCTTTGAAGCACTTTTCTTCTTCAAAGCCCTAGCGTGGGTAGCTTTCTCTTCTTGCCCCTCCCAGAAAAATGACCTCTGCGGACAATCGTTTTCAAGGACCAAATCTCACAGACACCTCTGGTTCCACTTTGTCTATCTCTTCAACGTCAACTAGAGGATCACTCCCCTTTTCTCGTGGATGATTTGTTGAGATGTAAATCAGAGATGTTCCAGATGCCCCCATTACAGAACTCCCCGGAGATGAAACTTCAGCATCTGCAGATAACAAATTAAGACATTAAATACAATTTACGAATATAGTTGCAATAAAATAAAACGCCTACCGATATTAAAAGAAAAATCGGAGGAACCACTATCAAAAAAGACTTGGAAGAACCATCGAGAAAGAGAGGTAGTGTTGCCAACCAATCTCTCGCCTTAGCTGTCTCTCTTTTCCACGCCATAACATGCCCTAGAAGCGTATTGGTCGCGGTCTCCCCCGGCAACATTACGTTACTGGGATGACTTTTTTTGTCTGCCTCTCATTACCGGCACCCTCATTCGGAGACGATCCACCCTAACTAAATATTATTCACGTTAAGGCTCTTTTACCTCTTGCTGTCATCATAGAGGTTGCATCGGCAAGTATTGGTTTGCTTAATGCCTCTAGGGCATCATCATCATCATCATCCTTCACCTCCACTTCCATTTCCATGGAGGCCTCCATAATTTTCTCCGCTATATACTCATCAATCTACCTGCTTAAGTCCTCCTCAATGCTAGCCTCCGAAGTCGAATCCTCGCCACTCTTTGCTCTACGAGATGATAAAGTTGATGACCGCAGTCTGCGTGGACAACACCCATAAGTGATCAACTATTTCCCCTCTTCCTCCTTCTCCCTCAAGAAGTACTTGGGTCAATTCCTCTTTTCCACCATAAGGCTAGACTGCTGTGTTGTTCATCACCTTCGAAAAGAGGCACATAACCCTTAGCTAGCTGGTGGCCCTTATGCTCGTTGGGACTCTTTCTGCGGAGACATACTTCAAACACCCTCCGTAGAGTGTTATGCTCATCCACATTCAACCACCCCTTCTTTAAAACAGCAACTTGCTCTGCCTCTGCATCCTTCAACCCGAAAATTACCTTCATTGTGTCCTCCCTAAGCACCCTCTACCTCAGTAGGAAGCCAAGCCCTCCACGTAACCTCCGTGACACCCTTATGTATTTGGAGCAGTCCAATCCCAACTTTTTTGGTGTTACTCTATCCCGCAATCGAATCCCTAATAGCATTACGCTTCGAATATCGCTTCATAAAACTCAACAAGTCGAGAAAAGACAGTGAAGCTACTAGACTGAGGGTAAACAACCTCTTTAAGACCCTCACAGACGGCTTCTAGCCCCGGTTTGTGCATTTGATGAGGTAGTCGAAAATGATCCACCATGACACATTCGCCAGTTTCCCCAGAGTCACGCCGTACTCTACCAACAAATCACGAGCAAAGCTATGCAAATGCAAACAAAACCCAGCCTCAAATAGATACAAAGGCAAGTAAAACTGCTCCAGAGTTCCTGCTTCCTCCTCGTCGTAATCGCTCAAACGGAAGGTTTCCATTAAAACCTCAAATTTGAACTCGAAGTCCGACCACCGTAGCCCGCGATATTCTAGTAATTTTCACGTTATTTTTGCCCGTCTTACACTATACTACACTCCCAACCACGTCCATCGCCCTATTCGCCTCAACTTTCTTCGCCAAAGCTTTCTCACTTCTCACCATTTTGATAGTATAAAGAAAAAAAAGAAGAGAAATCCAACAATTGAAAAGAGAGTTTGAAAAAGAAACAATTTACTCTCTCACAAAATCAAGAAAATAGACCAATAAAATTAGGGATTTGTTTTTCCCCAATTTATAACATATCAAAGCGCCGTTTCAAAAAAAAAATAATCATAATCTGCTTCCCTTGCTTGGAACCACTCAAGCAACGCCAGGAGTACAAGTTTTTCAAATTATCTATATTCACGCTAATAATGGCATCTATTCTTGAGAAACATCTCATTTAAAAAAGCACCATCAACACAACAATTACGCGCAATCCTTTATTTTAAGCCTGAGCTCGTGCCACTTTATATCTCTCGTTCAACTAAGGGGGACAATTGTTATGCGTCTACATACGATTGTTATACCTCTGCCTACAATTGTTATACCTTCGCCTATACCCCTCAGACTCTTAATCTTTGTACCACACCTCAGCATGCGAAGCATCATGGCTTCCAAAACTTTCACCTCTGGATTAAGTTTGACATGACAACCATCAGGTCTGTTTGATCCGCTAGATGAGCATATTACTTGACATCCGAGTTTATTATGTCAACTCACGTGACCAAGCTATAAAACCTATCGACTGAGAGTTTGACCTAATCTTGTCGACCCATCAATAGTCATTACTAGGCTTGACTCTGTCCCATCAAACAATACCACTTGACTGTAAATACGCACTGGATTAAATAAGACAGGTAAGCCAACTCCACTCACTTGATCTTCCGCTAACTCTCTTCACTTCACTCTTCATCACTATATTTCACTCTCCGCCCATTTCAGAATGGGTGAACCATCACAAACCACCATCAACCTTCTCTTTGGTCCTCATCTCCACCATCTCATCCGACGTTTGACACCTTGGACACCAACGACATCAGCAAGCTCCAAATTAAAAATCTGTTAAAAGTAAAAATTTGAACTCCGAGACCACACACCATACAAACACCTCATTCGAACCTGGATTATCTTGGAATAATAATACTATCTTTTTTCAGATAACCATTTGATGGGTACCATTCTTATTTCTTATATCTTGTAAACTTAGTAAAGAATGTGTTTATCTTGTATATTATTCATAAAACATAAAGGGGTATATATATAATTCAAATATTCCAAAAATAGGTAACATAATAAATTATATTAATTACAATATGTTATGATATTTATTTTGATATAATAATTGAAAAATAGTTTTGGACTAAATTGAAAAGATTTCAAAAACGTTTTTAAGTCCAAACAACTTGAAAATAAGTTTGAAAAGTTTTTGAGAGGTTTTAGAAGTGTTTTAAATGTTTTTAAGTAGCCAAACTTCAAATTTCAACATGTCTGTACCGATACGGTTGTAATGCATATCGATACAAATAAGGGTTTTTGCTACAAGAAAATTCTAGAACAGAAAAATCGTACCAATACATCCCTAGGCGTACCGATACGGGTATGATCGTACCGATACGCTTATACGCGTACCGATCCTATTTTCAACACCCCAACAGCTATTTCCTAACGGTCTTTTGAATTGCATGTCGTACCAATACAGTCCCTGGCGTTCCGATACGGCGTACCGAAATGGACCAAGACGTAATGATACACGTAGCTAGAAATGAGCATAACGGCTAGTACCAGTACTGATACGCCTACCCGAGTACCGATACAGAAGGCTGTAGAACTGCATTCATTGCAGAAAATAGAGTCTCCAACGGCACCAATTCTATCCCAACGGTCTCCAACGGCTAGGAACTCAATTGAGAGTATAAAAGGGACCTTCAAGCTTCAGCAACAACTAATGATCTCAATGCCAACAACATTATGATTCCAAAATTGTCTTAGGGGCTTAAATTCCCATTCTTTGTATAGACAACACTTGTGAGCTTAAATATCATTATATGTTCAAGTGTATTAGGATTTGGCTGAGGGCTTTAGAGTGCAAACAAGATACTTTAGAGAGGGATTTCAGTTTACTTAGAATTTCTCTTGTTTAAGAATGTTCCCAAAGCTCGGTTTGTGAGCTTTGGATGCTAGACTTGGTGAGTGAGTCTAGGTTGTAAAAGGTTTCCTCCTAAGCCTAAAAAAGGGGAAGAATTCTTAGTGAATTGTTGAAATCCTTAGTGGGAAGCTAAGGTAGTGGATGCAGGCTTGGTTTATGAAGTCGAACCACTCTAAAATCATCGTGTCAATTTTCAATCTTTTACTTCCCATAAAAATCACCCATATACAACTTCTCCACCACTTGGCAACACAAACGGTTGAGGGAAATCGAGCCCAACACAATAAATTACCCTAAGATTAAGCCTACAATCAGCCTAAGAATTTGTAACACTCCCCTCAAGTTGGATCATAGATATTAATCATGCCCAACTTGTTATATAGATAACTGATTTGGATTCCGTTGAGGGAGTTTGTGAAGATATCTCCTAGTTTTTCCACGGTCTTCACATAACCAGTAAAAAATCAAACCTTGTTGTATCTTTTCGTGAATGATGTGACAATCAATTTTAATGTGTTTCGTCCGTTCATGAAAAACTAGATTTGAAGCAATGTGAAGCGCAACATGATTATTACACCAAAGTTTTGCAAGTACTGAAACCTTATTTCCTACCTCATCGAGGAGCTAAGTTACCCATATGATTTCACATACGGACTTGGCCATTACTCTATACTCGGCTTTTGCACTTGATCGTGAGACCATATTCTGTTTCTTACTCTTTCATGAAACCAAGTTTCCTCCAACAAACACACAATATCCTGAGGTGGATCTTCTATCTTTCTTGCATCATGCCCAATCTGAGTCTAAAAAACTTTTGATTCTAGTATGACCATGATTACCGTATAAAATTCCACGTCCAAGGGCACTTTTCAGATAATGCAAAACTTGTTCTACTACTTTCCAATGATCCGTAGTTGGTGATGACATATATTGGCTCAAAATACTCACCGGATAAGCAATAATCAGGATGCATTACAGTGAGATAATTAGACTTTCCAATAAGCCTTATGTAACTTCTAGGATCAGCAAACAAGTCTCATTCTTTGGTTAATTGTAGATTGAGGACCATTGGGGTGCTACAAGGTTTAGCACCTACTTTTCCCGACTCTGATAATTGATCAAGCACATACTTCATTTGGGATATGAAGATTTCTCTTTTGCTTCTGTTTACCTCAACTCTCAAGAAGTATTTTAACATCCCCAAATCTTTGGTGTGGAAGTGAGTATAGAGAAAATACTTCATAAAAGAAATTTCGCTAATGTCATTTCCAGTAAGAACAATATCATCCACATATACAACTAATAGGATAATGCCCCATCAGACTTTCGAAAGAAAATAGAATGGTTTGAGTTGCTTTTCTGAATCTCAAACTTCTCAATAGCGTGACTAAGCTTCCAAAACCAAGCATGAGGACTATGTTTTAGGCCTTATAAAGATTTTTTCAAATGACATACTTTCCCATACTCCCCTTGAACAACAAAACCAGGTGGTTGCTTCATATATACTTCCTTCTGAAGGTCACCATAGAGGAATGCGTTCTTTATATCCAACTGATGCAAAGGCCAATAAAAATGGCTGCAAGTGAGATAAATAACTTGACAGAAGCAAGTTTAGCAATAGGAGAAAAAGTATCATAATAATACACGCCATATGTCTGAGCATATCCTTTGGCAACAAGACATGCTTTCAAACGATTAACAAAGCCATCAGGATTAAACTTAGTAGTAAACACCCACTTACATCCAATATCTTGTTTACCAGTGGGCAAAGGTACCAAGGTCTGCGTACCATTAACATCTAGAGCAGTCATTTCCTCAAGCATAGCTGCACGCCATCTAGGATGAGCTAATGCCTCTCGAACATTTTTAGGGATAGAAATAATATCTAGGGATGTAAAAAAAAGCACGAAAAGAGGAAGACAAACTATTATAGGAAACAACAGAAGAAATGGGGTACGTACAAGTATGTTTACCTTTTCGAAGAGCAATAGGAAGATCAAGATCATCGGTGGTAGACGGATTTGATGATGAAGATATTGGCTCATCAGGACATGAATCTGGAACATCTTTAACTAGGTCAGAGCTAGGTAGATATGGCCGACGGGTATAGACATTTTTTATGAGAGGTTTAACAGATGAATGCCAAACCAATATAGATGAGGACAAATCCAAGGATGACAGGACATGATAAATTAAGAAATCCTCCTCCTATTGATGCACAGAACCTGAAGAAAAAGTAAAAGGTATTTGTTCCAAAAAAGTAACATCAGCAGACACAAGATACCTATCCAGACTAGGACAATAACAACGATACCCTTTTTGTCTACGAGAATACCCCAAAAACACACACTTCAAAGACTTAGGACCAAACTTTGTAACCTAATGACGAACATCCCAAAGCAAAACAATTACAACCAAATTTTTTTTGTGAGATGGGGAACACATTTTTAGTAAAAAAAGGATAGAAAATGATGTTACCCAACATAACAGAAGAAGGCATACAATTGATTAGAAAGCAAGCAGTAGACACAGTATCATCCCAAAAGCATTTTGTAACTTACATTTGAAATAACAAGGCACGAGCAGTTTCAAGGAGATGTCTATTTTTGCGTTCAGCAACACCGTTTTGAGAAAGAGTGTTGACACATGAGGTTTGATGGAGAATACCTTGCTCATGCATGTATTTTTGAAAAGGACCGGAGACATGCTCTTTTGCATTATCACTTCTCAAGGTTTGTACAAACGTACCAAACTGGGTTCGAATTTCAGCACAAAAAGAAGTGAAATGAGTAAACAATTTAAATTGAGATTTTATCAAATAAACCCATGTCATTCGAGAATAATCATCAACAAAAGTAACAAAATATCAAAAACCAGGTTTAGAGGTAACAAGACTAGAACCCCAAACATCAGAGTGGGCTAACTCAAAGGGAGCATAGGCTCGTTTATTGACTCGAGGACTAGAACTAAGGCAATAATGCTTAGCAAATTGACAGGACTCACAATCTAAAGACTTCAAGCTGGAAAACTGATGATAAAATTTCTTCAAAGAGGGAAGTAAAGGATAACCCAATCGACATTATTCTTCAAAATGAGTGATAATCTCAGTGCAAGTAACATGTTCTGGTTCTTGGGTGTCTAGGATGTAGAGACCAACAGACTCATGTCCCTTACCAATAATCTTCTTCATCATAAGATCCTGAAACAAACAATAACCGGGAAAAAACGAGACACAACAATTAAGGGTACGAGTAAGCTTACTTACTGACATCAGATTAAAGGATAATTGTAGTAAACTCAAAATAGAGGACAAAGTAAGAGATGAAGTAGGATTCGAGGTGCCGGTGCAAATAACATTAGTTGTGGAACCATCGGCTAAAGTAACATGAGTGAGAGATGAATGAGTTTGAAAGTGAGAAAGGAGATTGGGGTTACCTTTCATGTGATCTGTAGCACCATAATCAATGACCCATTTTGATGAGGTGAAAACAAGACATGTATTGGGGTTTATCTGACTCAACAACGGCAGAAACGAGACCAGAAGGTTGTTTTATAGTTTCTTGAAGATGAAGGAACTTGGCATACTCATCCGCATATATTATAACAGCTGATGAAGAAGTGTTTTCACTAGAAGCAATATGAGCAAATTGAGTTTTCTTAGGCTGCAATTTTCGGCAATCACGCTTGATATGTCCCGGTTTATGACAATAGTGACACAACTTCTCCATGCTCTTGTCCACAAACTATAAATTGTTGATCAGATTTGTTGGACCCAGACCCCATGTATCTATTAGGGCCACCACCTTTAGAATATTGCTTTCCAGAGTCAGAAGTGGAAACACGACTAAGGAGAACACTGGTATGTTGAGGAGACATGGCAGACAAAGAATTTCAGAGAAAAAAATTACACTAAACTAGGTGAAGTAATATATTACTCAATAGAGAACGTGTTTCTCTTGTATATTATTCATAAAACATATAGGGGTATACATACAATTCAAATATTTCTAAACTAGGTAACATAATATATTTCATTAATTACAACATAATATATTTCATTAATTACAATATAAATTACCCTACGATTAAGCCTAAGAATTTGTAACATATCTAAATTAAATTAGATCAGAGTATTTAAGGGATTAGTATTCACTAACTGTTGATGGAAATAATTATCCAAAAAATAAAAAACTGTTGGTGGAAAATGATGATAAATGACCCGTCATTTACTTTTGGCTTAAATGAAAAATGTGTCTCAAGTATGTCTTTTTTGAACTTTAGGTGCTTAAAGTATTTTTTTGTAAAAATAGGTGCCCAAAGTTTTAAAAGTTATAATTTTAAGTGTCTGACCGTTAATGGGTGTTAAATTTTTTTTAACCAATCAATGCTTAACACGTGACATATTTAGGGTACCTAAAATTTTAACTTTTGAAACTTTAGGCACATATTTTTACAAAAAAATACTTTAGGCACCTAAAATTATAACTTTTAAAACTTTGGACACGTATTTTTCACAAAAAAATATTTTAGGCACCTAAAGTTAAAAAAAATATATACTTTGGGCGCCTATTTTTCATTTAAGCCTTTACTTTTTAAAATTTTAATTATATACAATGACTCTTGATTTGATTTTGATATAATTTAAGAATTTTTTTAATCCACTAATTGGTCTAGTGGTTATAAATACTCATCCGTTTTAATTTTGTGTGGGTTCAAACCTTATATTTGCTTTGAGAATATTATTGTAACAATATTTAATCAAAAAAATTTCACCGGCTTGCATAAAAAATTAGTCTGTTAAACATTTAAATTCTTAATAATAGGGGTTTGCTTGCCAAAATCCAAATAGTTCAAATTTTTTTGTTAACTTTTTTTTAATATAATGCATGTCTATTTTATGATCCATGTTCGGAATTCGTGGCTCTCCCTCCTAACAACATTATCTCCAATGTTCGAACATGAAACTTTACTCTTTTTTAATTAAATTTAATCAACATTAAAAAAAAATCAAATGTGCTTTAATATTAAAAAACAGTTAAATCGTTATTTTTAAAACAAAAATGTTATTTTGATAATAAAGGAGAACAGGCAACAAGACTATTACCAACCAACGGTCTCGGGACAGTTATCCTAGAATAGGTATTGTATCAATAAAATGTAACATGTACTCTTTCCCCAGGCTAGTTCGGCCATAAATATACACCCGTTTACTTCATGCTAATATTTTGTTTAAACTTTTTATGAATAATCCTTAGATTTTGTTAACATAACTAGTCACAATAAAGTACAATGGACTATCACATCATCATTATACAAAATTAACATTTAATCAATATTTGTATTGAAAATATGATTTTTTTTAAAAGAGGTAAATTTAACTTTAAAAAAAGTTAAGGCAAAATTGACAAACGTTGAGAAATAAATTTATTGTAATGCATTTTTAAGATATATATAGATATGTAAACATTTAATGGATTTCAGCATCCAATAATACCCATAAAACCGAATTCATATAATGGATTTAGATATCAAATATTATCTGGAATAAACCGAAGCGAATTCGTGTATTCAAGGATCCCTATCCAAATCTGCCACGAAAAGTAGAGTAATATCCATATTCACACACACACACAAAAAAAAAAACAGATAGAATAACTCCATATCATACCTTGTCATCCTAGTTTTTACACGGCAAGGGGATGTCAAAAGCTAACACATTTATGAACTTGAATTGATTCGACCATCCTTGACAGTCTACAACAAAGCACATTTCTTATTTAGCATCAGCAAATTCCATAATAAGTACGAAGTGTATCGTTTACATCACATACCAGACGTTTGAAAGATCTTGTAAGCGGTGTTTTCTTGGTCTTCTCCTGATCTAGTTTGGCACAGTTCAGAGCCTGCATGCAGAAAAAGAGATTCTTACCAGCAGCAAAAGCTGTCATGAAAATTTTTCAAAAGATATTAACACTCTACATAACCAACGTCAAACCTCACATGAATCATTGACTCCACACGCCGCCGCATCCAGCTGTGAATAAACCCCTCTGAGCACTAGGGAACAAAATAGAAGTCACATAAAGTAAAGATTTCAGAAGTGTGTAATGTAACAGACCAAAAATTTCACCCACTAAATTTTAGACTTGTCTTGGAAGAATGAAGATATTGGTAGAAAATTCTGGAACATTAAGGAAGTTCTGGAATATGCTGTAAGGATCCGAAACATTCTAGAAGGTTCTATGTTAGACCTGCAGTTCCTAAGATCTACGTTCGTAAAAGCAAGGCTGACTAGATGATTTAGTATATTATGTTGCTTATTGTTTATTATGCAGTGATGGTCTATAGTATTTACCATCATTTTAATTTAAGTTGTGTTTTTTATGGTCTCTAACAGTTACAGTTATTGGCTGTGAATTATATGTACTAGAAAGAAGGGAAGAGAGGGAAGGTTTTTGAGTCGATTTTCTGGTTAGTTCTGGGAGGAAAAGGTCCCTCGAAGTATCTTGTAAGTTGGTATTTTCTACTGCTACATGTTTTCCACCATTGGCAATAAAGTATTGCTGGAATTACTCTCTAGTTTCCTAACATTCTAGAATGTTGAGGAAAACTTTGGAATATTCTAGAAGGTCCTGGAATGTGATGGATGATTATAGAATGTTCTAGAAGGTTGTGGAGAATTCTAATCTAAAATTGTCTAGAAAGTTCTAAGAATTGTAAGATATTTCTAGGTTTGTATTGATTTATCTAGAAGCTAAATCTTGACCGTAGGATTAGATTGATATCTACCATCCATTGAGATAGAAGGCTATAAATAGGTACCTTTGGCCATTTGGAAATGTAACCCAAAAAAGTTACGAATCTTAACATCTTGTAAAGCATTCTTCAAGCCAATAAAATTCATTTTCTAAGTATTTAATACTTGAGTTCTCTTGAATTTTTAAGGAGTTTAAGTTGACTTAGTCACTAAAAACTCCTTAAAAATTAAGTATTGCACGCGCAGGAGAAAAAGTAAGTCCGTGATAGTAATCATGTAACAAGCTGAAGTAAAAAACTATTATTATCAATGTTAAAAATGCCACAAATGCGTGGTGTTCTTAAACTTTTTTTAATAAAACATTAAAATGATATTAACTTAGAAGCAATGTCGATAGCAACATTGCAACTTAAAAAATATATTAAAAATAAATATTATAGATTTTAGAAAGAAATTGGTTATTATATATTTTCTTTCTTTTTGGGTAAGGTGAGGATTTGAAAAACACACTAGTAGTTTTAGTAAAACATGGTCATGTAGGGGAGAGCATCAGTTTTTCTAGCATTCTCTTGACTTAGTACATTCTATCAAGTTACATCTTTTGGAGAGGGCAATTATAAACCTCTATTTACGCATCTTCTAAATTAGTTCTAAAGCTCAATGGACATAAGTTCAACCTTTTCTTACATGAAATCATTTCTAAACTTATTTCCTTATATGTCATACATTCTACTTTCTTCTTATTTTGAGATTGAAGCTATATATATTCTACTTAATTTGTACTTATATTAATATCAACTGCCTAACACTAAGTTCTCTACAGATTTGTTGATCTTATAAGCATTTTGTATAATATCATTTAAGTTTTGTGCAAGAATAAACTTTCTAGAGACTGATTCATGTCATACATAATCATCAATATGAATTCTCCTTTTTTTGGACAACTCAGTGAAAATACTCTAAGTTCTTCTTCACTAGGTGCTATTTCATCAGCAGAAAACACATTTCCAGCAAATTCATTTATTACAGTGCAAATATGAGCTTGAAATTGATCCATGGTATAGACCTATAACTATAGCAACAAAAACGATTCTTCAAGTACAATTTCTCTAAATGCAATCCCAACAACTTGAGACAAGGGTCAATTAACACAAGGCAACACGTCACAATCCTTAGTGCTTAGCAAATCACCAATTTGGCCCTCATTCGGTTGTTGTTCCTGTGACCTCATTTCTTTGTCCTCAACATTTGTCATAGGATTATTTTCAATTTGAGGCTCTAAACATCTTAATCTCATCAAGGTCGACATTGAACATATCATTGAACACTTGTGTAGCAGCACGTGCTCCTTCTATTTCTAGAAATGGCTTCTCAGTAGTGATGACCCATTCACCTTTTTTGTTGATATTTCATCGATCACCAGAGTTACCTTCATGTTCTCATTTTCTTGATTTCTTCTCACGGCACAAAAACCGTCTCTCCATTCAACGCACCATTGATAAAGCATCCTATTAACTTGGCCTCAAAGTATTGAAGTGCTTCTCGAATATCTCCTTCCATCAACATCATCTATTGAGAGTCTAAGTGAAGATTATTGGCTCTAATATCAAATTGTAACAATCGTGTGTTTGGGCACAATCGTATGTTTAGGGATTGATGATTCAGCTCATTGATGGGAGGCTAGAACCTTTCAACACATCAAAGGGATAATGAAATTTTAAGAGAGAGCCACGTCATTTAGGGTTTTTTTATATAATTCTACTTGGGGTTTTATTATTTCATGTCCTTTAAAATAAGGACCAGTCTCGTCACATAAAGTGAAAACATATTCTTAAAAGGAAAATAAATCAAGTGAAATAAAAAACATAATAAACCTAAGGAAAGAAATAAAAGCATAACCTAAGTCTTAACTAAATAAACCAAATTAATAGCTTTTCCTAACATAGATTTCGCTCGTAACTCTAGGTCAGTCCCTTACACAAGATAATAACTACTACAGACATAGTAGCTAGCCACGCAACAACTACATCATAAATGCTAAGTTGAATCCACCAAAAAGCATGATTTTTGTATCTTTTAAATTAGGCTAACAATTTGTTTTTCGACAACTTATCAAAAACAACTTCGTTCATGTCTTTAAAGGCCTTCTCATGAACAAGCACTTTTCTTAACTCTCATGCTTACTCGTAACCTATTTAAGCCCGTATCTTCTTTTTTAAAACATAATTATCATTCTCCCTCATTATTCAATTGCACACAAAATTCCTAGAAGGAAAAAGTTAGTACGTCGTGTCAGCACAAACTATGTTCTCAATTTCTCCTTCCCACGTACTTTGTACTTATCCTGAATTTCTTCATTTCTACACCCAAGTAAATCTTCATTGTGCTTCTTTTCTTCACTATCAAGGTTCCCTATGCAGAGAAGCAACCTTTTCAATTCTTCCAAAACTTAAATGTTCTCTGAAATGAAAATAGCCATATCAACCTAAAAATATTTGCAACCTCGCCCATTACCCAACTGTCTCATCCAACATAATTTACTTGCAGCTATAAACATTTGATCTAGCAGACACTCAAATCAATCAACAATGAGACAAAGAAGCACATGACTGAGCACTTTTCTGTTTGTCAAGGTACTAAAGCGGTGATCCTTTTGCATCTAAAACAACATTAATAGTAAAATGGATTATAGGAACAAAATAAATACCATCACTCTATACTATAATCCTTTTCTGACAATCACAAAGTAAAACAAACATATACAAGTACAAGCACACTCATAGAAATTGAATGTAGCATTCTTCAATTTGTAACAAGCAACTGACACATTAATTTTTCAAAATCAATTTATAATCCCATTCTAACAAAATTAAATGAACTACTGGCATTAATATAATAATTAGGCTACAAGCATTGTTTCTAAAATTTCAAAATGCTAACAAAATGAAGAAATTTAAACAAAATAAAACCGACCTTAGCGTGATAATTCACATATGCATGAAATGTTGATAAATTCCACACAGTACGGTCCAATTTTCTGCCTTCCACATGCCGAGGGAAAATAACTGCATTATTAAACGCCAAAGTTTGTCAATATTGGTAACATAACTAAAGAGGAAAAAGAAACTCTAATATTCCGATATTAACAAAAGTAACAAATCCTGCATTTGCTGATAATGCATCATCGGTTGCTCCCTTCAGTTCTAGGGGTGGAGAATGAGACCGTAAACAAGGAGGTGCATTACTCAGCCCAGCTGTACGCCTCGACTCCATGAATTCTTGAAAGATGATGAAGCATTTAAGAGAAAAACAAGAAATATAACCACAAGATCTGCATATAACTGTTGCAACCTCTTAATGTACCTGGAGGAAGGAGGTTACTAGAACAGTGTCTATTGAGTCCTTGAATCTCATTGGAAATACCACTGTCACCTTCTCTGCCTTCTAAAATGTAATTTTCTACCAAGTTAAATAAAAAACAACTATAATAAGATAGACATGTTTGCGCTTCCAACCAAAAAAATCAAGCAATTATTTTTAGAAGAAGAGAGCACGAGAGAGATCCTCTACCCGAAGCACAACAAATAAATCTATACCTGCATGAGAGATGATAAGAGAATGAAATATAAAACAAACTTACAATTTTATGTCCATCACAAAAACTAAAATCAGATTATTCACTTGAAACAATACCTGAGGAACAAGGAAGAAGGACTCATTTGGTCGATGCACAAGGGCGACAAACTGATTTATATCAGGAGCAAGGGTCCTTGAAGCAAGGTGTTTTAGGATTACTCTTAAAGGGGCCCCTAATACCACTTCTCTAACAGAAGCAATCTTTACCAAAAGTGTATGTTTGTGCTCTGCAGGATATAAAAAGTCAAAACTGTCAAACAAGAACGTGAATGATGCAGACTAATTAAACAAGTAAAAGCTAAACTCAGTGTGAAGGTGCATCTAATTAACAATAATAAGTTGTCTACTGAAAGTCGGCCAAGATGGATATCTAAGCACTTAATCCTAATCAACCATGAAAGAAGCTAAATAATAGATAGAGATCACCTTTTTATATCATCTCCCTGCCACAAGTTGAACAACACGCACTCATCCTTTGTAAAAGAAAGGCCCAAATATTCCGTTTTTATTTAAGGAAAAAAAACACAAAATTTAGTCTAGTAATGTTTGCAATTCATCTGTAAACTGTCACTAACAGTTATAATTTGCTTGCTCTGTTTCATAGCTGACGGCTGCAGAATATTTTACAGGTTTATAAGAGCTGAGTTTGATATTTGATCAAATTTAACTATATTTCATTTGTGTGATTAATGGAGTGGCTGTGGATGGTTAGCAAACCTATATGAGGCATTAAGACAATCAGAGAATGCAAGCAATAAGAGCACATTACTCCATTTCTGTGTTTGGAGCACGCTTTAAAAATAGCTGATTCTATTTCCTCTGACACTGACTCCCTTGGTCACTGGACAGACTATCATTATTTTCTGACATTCTCATACGGATATGATGAACATTGCATATGCATCTGAAACTATCAGACAATCATCTTATTTGACATGGAAGCTACTTGGTAGAGGCACCATACAAAATATGATTGATCTCTTAAACTAAAGCTCCTTTTGCGTTCCTGAAAAGGTGTATATATACACATGTATCCTTCCTAAATCTATGACTATTCACCCGGTAATCTTGTACCTTTCAACTTCAGGTATGGCAGTACTTACTAATATGAAATATCAAATTTATAACCAAACGAATTAAATGTAGAAAAGTCAATGACAAAACATTTATAGAATAATGAAAACCTTAGACACATTAATATGTTCCGAACATTAGTTATTCAGTTTTAATCAAGGACAGGAATTTTCAACTGCTTGATGATAATATTTTGGCATATAACTGTGCAAACTCATAAAGACCTAAGAAAATGAACTTGTTGACCTTCATCTTGAGGAAGTTTGGACAAATTCAGTTTCAATGTCAGATTGAAGCCATCCCTTGGAGGATCAAGAATTTGTACAATTACACCGTAAGCTGCTTTTATAGCTTCTATGGCTCCAAATGGAAGTCCACCAATGAAAACAGTTTCCAGAGGTGGGGTAGGCAATGATAATGAAAGCTGTAAAATATGTGGATTCTTCACTGAAACCTGCATATTATTTATAACTTATATGAGCATAATATAAATACAGTGTCTTTAGTATCCTATCAGTTCAGAGAAGCTAACGGAGCAAAAACCAATAATTGGGCATGAATGACTCAGTTTCTTTTACATAGCTGTAACACAGTAAACGCTTCAAAATCACCTGAACATGGAAACGAACATCATCAAACTCAACCCAGTGGTGGTCTAGTTCAATTGCCTTCTCAAGGCTGCAAAATCAACATGAGAGAAATCAGAAAGCTGTTCAAGAAAGTGGAAACAATAAGCTGCAACTGTCCAGGTAGCCTGAAAATATTCTGTGTTTTCAACCGAAATAAATATGTTTCTATACTCAGCACCAGCATGTGTAATTGATATACAAATAAGCTTTATTATAGTTTTAAATGGGAATTTGCATCTTTCATGTTAATTATTTCTAATACATATAACCTTCTAAAAAATCAATTCCTCAAAACAATTAAGAAGGCCATATTTGGGGATTGTATCATCAGTGGACATGATACATCTATGGCATGCTAACACTTAGGGTAGGGCATCAGGTATCTAAACCTAGAATTACTAGTTAAAAGGAAAACAACAATGGAAGATTGGGCATCTGAAGAGAAAGAAGAACCATGAAACTCATCATATGAGAAGAGCATAAAGAAAGTTAAATACATCTATGAATTCGAAATGTAGTCGTATTCTTTGACCTGACTGCTTGAATTCTCAACATGTCCTTCGAATTTCGTACAAGAAGTAAGATGCAATTAAAGAAGCAGAATAAGAAGTAAGATAAAAGAAATCAAACAAAAGAATAATAAAAGTTTATATTTATGGGGTTTAAGGAAACGCAATGGAATAAAGAAAAAGAAAAGAGGAAGGAGAAAGTACTTCTGGACTCGATTCAGCAAAATCTGGAGAAGGAATCGTGAATGGGACTGTAAAAGTATCATCGATTTCTTTCCCTGTCGCACGAAAAGGATGAAGATCACCAAATTCCAACTATCAGTCTTCTGATTCTTCTTCTTTTTAGGAATTGGGATTGTTGTGGATTGTAGGTAAACTAATCCTATGGTCACTTTGAATGTGTAAATTCTTTTGTTTTCGATTTTAAAATAAAAAAAAAACTTTGATACACATTGTCGTGGAAATTTTAGTTTATACGTGCCTTTTAATTTTAGGATTTATGATTTAAAGTTTAGGAGTTTAGGTTATAGGTTTAGAATTTAATATTAGTGTTTAAAATTTAATGTATAGAGTTTAAAGTTTAGGGTTTAGTTTTTTAGGGTTAGGAATTTAGGATTTGGGTTCTTATAATGTAAATACACAGGCTTGTGTAAAATTAATTTTACACAGCCTGTGTATCAAAGTTTTACCCTTTAAAAATTGAACGTTTTGATTATTTATGTTTTTATTGTGTAAATTTCTGGTCACTCAAACGTTTATTTTTGTTACTGTTAACTCCTCAAAATTATTACTTTTCATATACACATTGTCATATTTTTACTTGACTTTGAGTAAATATTTGTGCATTTAGCTAGTAGAATCATGCATTTTTATTAAGGAGTTGAGGAACGTTTTCTTTGCCAGAGTAAATGTGTATTTTTTTGTTGTAGTGAGCGGAGCATGTTTGGCAGTGCAAGACAATAGTAGTTGGCAGAGCAAAGCAAGAGGATCAGAAGAGAAATGCAAAGCACCCTTGGCAATAAGTTGCACGAAGAGTTTTGCCAAGAACCCTAGACAATACCAGCCCAAGAAAATAGAACCAGATCACACTGCGAGAAAAGAGCAACACATCAAACTCCGAAAAAATAGTACAAGATAAGATAGCGGAAAAATAATGCTAAGCTCGGTTGGCAAAAGATCAAAGGTCAATGACATTAGCCCTAGTTAGAACCAGGTCAACTCAAATTCAAAATGGAGATAAGAAGATAACGCGTTTATCCTATCGTGCAACCAGATTTCAAATTCAAACCCAATCTAGCATTTTTTACGAAGTGCCTATTTAAAGGAAGTCGACCAAACAACCAAGGGGATCGATCGGAGAGGAGGTGCTGGGCGGTGACAAGGTATTGCAGGCTTGAACTTGAGAAGCGGTCTGCAACAATAAAGAATGAGGAATCGGAGACAACAAGATCAACGGCTTGAAGATTCCACGAGACATCTAGAATCTATTGAAGGGCTACATTGAAAGACCTCATTCCTTGCCTTAGTTCCTTGCTGATTTTTTGTATTTCTTTCATGTGTTAAAGAATGATTTTAAACTTATATTTGCTGCGATTTACCCCAGCCATGAACTAAATCTTGAGTGGTTATGGGGATGTTTGCGATGGATGCTAAGTGTTTTTAGTTTTCTTTAATAATTAATTACTTTGGATTTATTTTCTATCCTGCATATGCTCTGTTTCTACATATTTATTGCCATACGGTAGTTTGCATTGAATACTGATTATCACCTAATATCTTAACAGACTTAGGAGATAAGAACTAATGTCGGATACTAAGGAGAGAACCTTCAAAAAAAATTCAAGTAGAGGAAACTTACATATGAAGTGAATCTACCCCTTCGGAGTAAAGATTGAATCTTCATCAAGTTAATTGCTTAAAACTCATTATAGACATATAGGTGTTGGAAGAAGTTAACTTAGGATATTGCCATCGACAGAGGCAATATTAGTTTAGAATATGCTCGACAATAAACTGGAGATTGATATTACTAATTGATGTTTGCACTAGCATGAAATTCAGACATCCCTTGCCAAGTCTTTGTTATCATTCTTGCACCCATTGTTTGCTAGACTGGTATTATTTCATCACCGTAATGTTCACTCTGCTTCAATTTATTTTACTTTAGTTTTTTTTTACTTTATTCGTTACCTCAATCTATTGCTATCATCTTTTATTTTTCAGTTCACAAGTGTTAATCGTGGCAATTAATTCCTGGACAATTCCCGTGGAGACGATACTCGACTTACTACTATATTACTTGCTGACCGTGTATACTTGCACTCAAAAGACGAATTCGTAGCATTATTTACTTGCATATTTACTCTAAATCCTTAATCTCTTGCCATGCGATATTCCGTCGACAGTTACCCTGATGAAGTGCACGTTAATAAAAAAGATTTATTTTTAGTTTCACTATTAATTTTTAAAAGTCCAATTTTCACCCAAAAAGAGAAAACCTTAATCTCTTTCAAGACACCAACTTTAGGCCATCACTGTCCGTCCGACCTAGCCTCTAACGAATTTATAGTCGACTTTTTGGCTCTTCTTCATCCTCCTCCAATCCTCTAGGTGCTCTAGCCAACACATAATCTCTGATTTGCTTTACGCTCAGATTACTTTAGTATTTGGGGTTGGCTGAAAAACTTTGAACCACTATCTCATCAGCATCATTTTTTTGAAGAGAAGAAACGAGTAACTTGCACCATTATCATCAAACTTGGGTTGGGGGCAGTAAATTTTGTTAACATAAACGGATAACACAAGAACTGACTTACCAAGCTTAAGCTATTTCGACTAAAAATTATTCAGGCTATCGAGTTAATCATTGATTTCTCAATTTCAAAATTTTCACAAAAAAGAAAAATTGGCATCTAAAATGACCGTAATTCAACCATGCAAATGATGTTAAAAGGCATACACATCCATGAAAGTCCCTGAAATGCCTTTCACTAACTAATCACCCTTAGGGGTAGTAACCACTAGCGCAAAACCATGCAAAGCATTCCAGTCTGAACAATGCACCAATACCAGCATCTTTGACCTTCAGTTCTGACCTGTGCTTCCACAGGTTCTTGACGTAATCAAGCTCCTTCCAGAATGACTCGGTACGGCTAAAGATACTAGCAAGTCGAGTGAAGAACAACTGCTTAGACAATTCGTTGCACTTCTCAACTGTCAGTGGCTCTTGAATGTATTGTTTGTTCTCCTCCAGCAGCTGCTTGTAGTAAGCAGTTCCATTCCTAGCCATAAACTTAGACACGCCTTCAATTGCAACTGTTATAATTTTGATGCCATCAAAATCTTTGATGGGATAAAAGTGGAATATGAAGAGACACGTTGTCCATTGAAGGCAAAGACAATAGAAGGGTGAAACTTGAGTGGGTGGACGACTCTTAGCTTATCATGCCATTTTACCTTGAAAAATAAACCTACTCATCAGCATCACTTTAATTACTAGCTATTTCCATATGAATTCGTTTAAGTAGGTTAGCAGACCTTCTGCCACCCTCTCATCACATTATACATGCAAATGCAAGGATTTGCTAATGGAGAAAAGTACATGTGGGAAAACAACTATAACATTAGTCAATAATGGTAAAGGATTTTTGCAATTTAAATGATGGTGAAAACTCCATGAGAAACCAATAGAAAATTAAGGGTTTTGGTGAGCTGAGATTGTTTGAAAATTAATTTATTTTAAAATTAAAGAGGGTCTTAAAAACTTGCAAAAGAGAGGTAAGCGCGACAAAAAGACATACCATCACTGTTATCTTACCATTATTCTTTTTTACGTATTCATTGCAATCCATCCCTCTTATTTTTTACATAGATCCTATAGACTATCATGGAATTATTTAAGGTAAACTTCAAATTAGAGATTAAAAAGAAAAAGGGACCTGGGTCTTAGAGGAAGAACCGATATGAGCGTTGGCAAGAGCACCTAGAGAATTGGAGGAAGAGGAAGAAGAAGAAGAGTTCAAAAGTTAGGTGGGGGTTCGTCAGAAGCTAGGTCGGACGGACGGTGGTAGCCTGAAGTTGGTGGCTTGAAAGGGATTAAGATTTTTTCTTTTTGGGTGAAAAAATGAACTGTTAAAAATTCAGGGGTGAAATTAAAAATAAACATTTTTTATTAACGTACACGTCATCAGGGTAACGGAAACAACATCTGAGTGACCAAAGATTTACACAACGAAAACGTAAGTGACCAAAACGTTCAATTTTTAAAATCGGTGACCAAAAGTTTACATTAACTAAACGTAAGTGACCATTGCATTAGTTTACCCTTTTTTCCGCTGCCAGATCAGCAAGCCAATAACGTTTAACGACAACAAACGTCGTAGTGACCAAAAGTTTACTGATAAAAAATGCAAGTGACCTTATCGGTCGAATTTGAAAATAAGTAACCAAAACCGTACTCAACGAAAACATAAGTGACCTTATCGGTCGAATTTGAAAATAAGTAACCAAAACCATTACAGTAGCTTACCCTTTATTCTATTGCAGTATTCTTACTTTGGAAATGGAGTTTTCCGGACCAGGGATCCAAGTTCAATTTAACGTTACCAAATTTCCAACCCTCGTTAAATTTTCATTCATAACCAATTCTCTTGGATTCCAATTAATCATACAATTCAATTATTTTTTTCACTCAATCAAATAAATATAAGGGTAAAATTCACAAATGGTCACTGAACTTTATTAAAAAACAAAATAGTAACTAAACTTTCAAATGTTACAAAATGACAATTAAACTTTGTGTTTTGTTACAAAATGGTAACTCAGCCGTTAAGTACTTAATGGGACTGTTAAATAACTTTGTATAATAGTACATTTAGTCCTCTATATTTACACATTCAATCAATTTAGTCCCACAGTTAAAAAAATCAATAAATTTGACCCTCATAATTTACACATTCTTTCAATTTGGTCCTATTTATAATTGGATATTTGACTTAATATTCTTTCTAAAACAGTATGTTTTGACAGCATCAGAACATATTAAAAAAACAGCTTACTGGGAGGTTGATGTTGAAGTGGACTTTTTCCATGTTAGTATTGATGCAACTCGTCTTGGCAGTGGCATGTTTATGGACAGAACGATTGTCTATTCTGATCTGAATCACATTGTGTTGAGAATCTTGCCAAAATATGCACCTGAAGAAAGAGAAAATGCTATTTTGGTTTCCTCCCACATTGATATTGTTTTCTCAACTTATGGTTTCTTCCTTCTGTGTTACTCTACTTCATGTTGGTTCAAATAAGTTTTGTTTTTAACCAAAATGTGCAATGCTTAAAACATGATATTTTGTTGATGCTGCTTTCATTTGAATTCAGCTAAGTCTAGTGTTCTTAATAATAATTTCTTCTGATGTCCGTATTGCGTCATATATTCTGCTGATGCACCACTATAATGTTCAAGTGTTAAGAAGAATTTTAGGTTGGAAGCATTGTAATATCCAGTAAATGATTTCATTTGCATTTCAAACAAGTAAAGAAATAGAATGACATCTAAGTAATTAGTTTCCCCAAGAAAATACAAACTTTTCTTTATGTTGGCAAAAAAAAAAAAATCAAAACGAGTAGTTTTGTTATATGGTTTAAAAGATCGTAATTGAGAAAAACGCACTGTAACACCTTTCAGCTCATTTCTTAAAACTTTCAACAAGAAGCTATGATTGCATTCTTTTCATGGGGAACATGAACATCAGATATTAATAACACTGCCACTTTTCGTGTGACATTGTTGCCTATCTTTTATCAGTGTTGGTTATCATGATGGTTTTGCTCTTTGTAAAATATTTGTTCTGCTTCTGGGAAGGGGCTGGTGATTGTAGCTCATGTGTTGCTGTTATGTTGGAACTTGCTCGCGGGATTTCTCAGTGGGCTCATAGCTTTATAACACAGGTTAGAAGTGTTTTCAAGGCATTCATTTGAAACCTGAACTGGATTAAGTATGATTTTCTTAAAGATTAGTCTTGAAGGTGAATAGGTTTGTTTGGGTGGATGTAGTTATTTATGTTTTCCTAAGTTCTCGATGATGATACTTTTATGTGTCTTATCCGTTTTCTCTTCAACACATCACAAGCACGAGAAATATGTCCAACATGTTTTCAAAGGCATACATATATCTGAAAATCTTAAAAGGGAATGCAAAGGCATTCATTTAGAATGCTGCAAAGGCATCCAATTATAAATAGGACAAAATTGAAAGAATGTGTAAATTATGAGGGTCAAATTTATTAAATTTTTTCGAATTGAGACTAAATTGATTGAATGTTTAAATATGGAGAACTAAATGTGCTATTATACAAAGTTATTTAACAGCCACGTTAAGTGCTTAACTGCCGAGTTACCATTTTGTAACAAAACACAAAGTTTAATTGCCATTTTGTAACATTTGAAAGTTTGGTTACCATTTTATTTTTTTAACAAAGTTCAGTGACCATTTGTGAACTTTACCCTAAATATAATTATCAGTAAAAGTGGACAAAATTTGACTCGACACGAAAATACTTAACTTGTCATTTTATAAACTTAACACGAAAAAATTTCAAATAAAATTTAAGTTATAAAATGAAAATTCGAATAACTTGAATTTTTAGAATTAGTGGACCAGTTTTCAGTTCGAGTCCATCAATTATGCCGGGCATATATATATATATATATATATATATATATATATGTATGTGTGTATTGTATATAGTTATAGAAAACCGTTTAAATTTGAATTAATTAGTACTATAATATTATAAATATTTACATTAAATTTGAACAAAAACTCAAACTTGATTCGACTCGACTAAAAAAAGTTTAAGTTATAAAATAAGACTCTTCAACTCAGTTAACTCAAAAAAATTTGACTCAGCTTGATTGAATGCTTACCCCTAATTATTATGATGGTGAGATATTGTATTTGAAAATATAAAAATCAAAATAATAAATTTATATAATTTAACATCTATATTCTATACTAAATAAATATTAGGTAATTATTTCATACACAGTAAGTGGAACAAAAAGTTTCTACATGTATTTTAGTTTAACCATAAACCTTAAAACTAAGGAGCTTGTAGAAAATTTTTTTTCTCCGTCTATATATTGAATATAATTTTTTTTGAATAATTCCTACCTAGAGAGAGGGGAAGAAAAATTTATTCCTAATGATTATTAAACCCACAACCTAGAGAAGAAGGGGTGTCAACTAAGAACTTTTAATCATCAGATCTAAAAATTGTTACTTGAATATCAAACTTTTAGCCTAACTCAATGGGTAAGCATAGAACTTTTGTAAAAGGAAGGGGTTTTAAGTTCAAATCTTTTTGGTAATATTTTAATTTAATTTTGAGGTGTAGTCTCTTGACTTGAAAAGAGATCCCGCAACATATTGGTGTTACATTTTTAAAATAACATATTAGTGTTACTTAAATAACTATAAAATAAAAATATGAAATTAGTATAGTCATATAATTTTTAATGTGTCAAAATATAATTTTATTGTTTGAGATGAAATATTGAAATTGACCAACTTTGAAGTGTTAGTGACATTAAATTTTAAGATTAAATCCGAATAATTTCGTCCATTTCTCTTTTATAAATAAAAGTAAAATGCTTATGTTGTATTTGAGTTAATCTTTACATTGTGCAGCATTTGGGTTGGGGTTAGTTTTTTTGAAGTCCTTTATGAAAAACTTGTGAAGAATAGTTTGATTATATGGATACGATACGACGATAAACTGATACTTACCATAAATAATACTTTTTTTTTATCAAAATAAAAAAAACCCCAAACACGAAATAGATAAAGGGATTTTCGTCCGTGGTCCCTTTTATTTAGATTTTGTTCTATTTTGGTCAACCATATTTAAAAAAGATTATTTTTGCCACTTACGTTTGAAAACGTTTCTGTTTTGGTCACTGGACAGTTAGTTTCCGTTACTTTTGTTTTTGGCCTGTTTCGTTTTGGTCACTGATTTTAATTTTTTTTGTTTAAGTCACTTACGTTATCGTTTTGTTCTATTTTGGTCACTGGACAGTTAGTTTCCGTTACTTTTGTTTTCGGTCTATTTCGTTTTGGTCACTAATTTTAATTTTTTTGTTTAAGTCACTTACGTTATCGTTTTGTTCTATTTTGGTCACTGGGCCATTAATCCCCGTTAATTTGATGATGTGTCACGCTAATAAAAATGAGTAATTTCTAATTTAATCCTTAAATTTTTATTTTTTCACCATCTTCAAACAAAAAACCCTAAGAAATTTCTGCTCTCCAACCTTTACCTTCATTTTTACTGATGCCACCGCCGTCAACCGTTGTTGCTGTCTTAGCTACCATCAACTACAATTGTCTACTGAAATAGTGAAACGCAACTGATGTTAACTCCGACACAGAACTAACCAAAGAAGACGGTTAGAATAATTATGTTATTCTCGTTCGCTTATGCGATGGCTCCTTTTTAGGGTGTGCATTATTCGAATTAACTGACCGAACCGAATTCTTTCGGTTAATTTTAGGTAAAATCAGTTAATGATTAAGAGTTTTTTCAAACTTCGATTATCGGTTAATTCGGTTCGAAACTAGTTAATTAATCGAATGAACCAAAATTATTATATATTAATATTATATATATTACATATATTTATTTTTGGTCATTAAACTTTTAAAATTATAAAATGATCATTAATTTTTTCTTGATATATTTCAAAATGATCATTAAACTTTTATCAAATTGCATAAAATGAAAGTTCAGTGACTAAAAAGATCATTTTAGCATATTTAGTGACCAATTATGTAATTTACCCAAAATTTTATAACAAATTTTAGTTAATTAGAAAATTGACCGAATTAACCAATTTTTTTGTTCGGTTAAAAATTTTCGAAAAAAATTGGTTCGATTAACGGTTAAAAGAAAAAAATCGATTAATGGATTTTGGGTAATTCGGTTTAGTCGGTTACCCGAATTAACCAAATGCACATCCCTACTCCTTTCAAGAAATCGAAGAAAACAAAAAAAAATCATTCAAAAATTGAAGACAAACGAAGTGTTTGCGTGGTTCCAGTGGAACCCAGAGTTAACAAGCCCGATCGGTGGAGGGGATAAATTTTTGGAGACAAAAAGATTATAGAATTTTTTTGTTTGAAGATGGTGAAAAAAATAAAATTTTAAAAGTGTAGGGATTAAATTAGAAATTATCCATTTTTATTAATATGACACATCATCAAATTAACGGGGATTAATGGCCTAGTGACCAAAATAGAATGAAACGATAACGTAAGTGACTTAAACAAATAAAATTAAAAGCGATGACCAAAACGAAATAGACCGAAAATAAAAGTAACGGAGACTAACGATTAAGTGACCAAAACAGAAATGTTTTCAAATGTAAGTGGCAAGAATAGTCTTTTTTAAATTTAGGTGACCAAAATAGAACAAAAGCTAAACAAAAGAGACCACGGGTAAAGATTACCTATAGATAAAATAAGTGACCAGTACTTACCATGTCCGAACGAATCTTTTAGAAAGTCTATTCAGCCACTTTTCCCAAATCTCCGTCGGTTATGTTGCATTGATATAGATATGTGTACAGATACGAAAATAAGGATAAAAATAATAAATTTTACATTTACAATGTACGGGTACGCCACATAGAATAAATTTTATATTTTTAAAAGATGTAATAATAAAAATATATAAAAAATCATGTGAACATGACATCACGGATATATGTATATTTATAGTTGAATTATGTGAACATGAAAAAATCGGAAAAAAACAAGAAAATGAATAAAAGGTGTTGAATAATAGAAGAATAAGAAAAAAATAGAGACATAAAATATTAAAAATTACGTGGTACGATATTATATTAAAATACCCATAGTTCACAATGCACCAGGTTCGAATTTCTAAAAGAAAAGAGACCAGCAAATCTCTTCTACCAACAAACCTAAAAGAGAAACACTACTTGAAAACCTACCCGACAAATCGAAAGAGAACCCCAAACCCTAGTATCCAACCAAAAACCAACCACACAAATCGAAAGAGAATTCCAAATCGATTTAACCCTAATTCAATATTCTGCACGAGGATTGTAAAAGAAAAAAAGTTCGATATTCTGCGCGAGGATTGTAATAATCTAAAAACCCTAATTCGATTTAACCCTAATTCGATTGTAATAATCTCTGTGATCCTAATTGTTGTTTTTTACCATAAGGTTCATTTTTTCATAAAAAAGAAAGGATATATAGGAGTGTAAATGAACCGAGTTTGAACTAACAACGAACAAGGTATTACTCGTGCTCATTTATTTATTTTTGAATTTCATATTCGGTTCGTATTCGTTTAAACTTTTAATATCTAATTCGTATTCGTTTATTTATTTTTGAAGATGTTGGTGTTCATTTGTTTAGCATTCACGAACATTTTCGTTTATATGTTCGTGTATATGTTCATTTATATGTTCGCTAACATGTTAATTATATGTTCGCCAAAATGATAAAACTATACTACTAGTCTTCAAGCTTATTAGACTTTACAGTTTGAACTCTAAAGTTTATTTTGTGTTTAATTTAGTCCATACATTCACTACTATTTAAAATATAAAAATAAAAGGTAAAAGGGGAACCAGGTAAACAAACTCATAAACGAGTCGATAAACGAGCCAATAAACAAGTTTATTCATGAAAATAAACGAGCTGAACACACCTCTGTTCGTGGTCGTTCATTTATTAAACGGACATAAAAGTCTTATTCATACTCGTTTACTCGTTTTTTTAGCTTAATAAATGAACATAAAACGATTCACGAATAGTTCGTCAAACGGCCTGTTCATTTTCACCCCTAAATAGAGATAAAGTATCATGTAAAAACTAAAATTGTATCTTGACTTGTAGAGTAAATGAAACATATTTTTACAAAGTTAATTTTTTTCATGATCTTGATAAGAATGATAACATAAATGTTAGGAAATTTTTCCAAGTGATAATTTGATAGATTTGTTTACTAAATCATTATCAACTTCAACACGTGAGAAGCTTGTAATTAAGGTTAGATTGTGTATACTTAAAATCTTATGTGATATTAGGAGTAAATACACTTTATGCTCTTTTTACCTTAGTCGATGTTTTGTTCATCAGGTTTTTGTGATAATTTTTTTGAATATGCTGGTGTGATTACAAGGTAGTATATGTTCAATTTTTTAGCCCTTTAATAACTAGCACACACCGTGCACACATGGTGCTCAAACTCGGATCACTTAGATGAAATATATCATCATTTACCACTGAGACCACTCTACGAGTTCTTCTGATAAGCTTTTAAGAATGAGCATGTTATGCCTATTAAATATATGTTTACTTTCTTCCTAACTAATAATTTGTCATATGATTTTCATTTGGTACCTCAATCAGAATCCGGGTAACCCACTAGAGCAGGTGAAGAAAAGGATGCTTGAAACAATAGCCCGTGATTTATTGTTCCTTTACAATACCTTAAGATCCTTTTAATAACCCTCCAATGTTTATCTAATGGAGAGTGTATAAACCGACTGACCTTATTATCAGCGAAGAGTATATTAGGCCTTGTGTTTCAAATATATTGGAGTGTACCAAAAACTTGGCTATATTGTGTCACATCAGGAAAGGGTGCACCATTGTTTGTTGACAATTGAGAAGTTGTGACCATAGGTGTTGGTGTAGGTGAGGCACCTGCTACATTAGTTTTTTGCAAAATTTCTTAGTAGCCATTTTTTGATACATATTATTTTAATAAAAATCCAATAAAGAATATTACAAATATGTGTTGTTTGCGGATGTTTATTATGATAAAAACTCTAATATATTTTTTTATTAAAATTTTAACATATTTTTAGATTAAAATTTTATATGATATCTATTACTTATATCTAAAATACACAATTCGGAGAAGCATTATATGTATACATCTTATATTTGAGTAAATAAAACATATTTTTTCTATATATTGTTTTCTTATTCTTTTACTTGCTTTATTTTCTTTTATATCATCATTATTATTATTATACATATACATATGGATGGGAATTTGCTAAAACTCTAGAACGCTTCAAATATAAGAGAAAAAAAGATTCACATTTGCGGAAAGATTGACCTCATCTTCAGGAATTTGCATACCGTAAGGACTTGTAGTATATGAGAGTTATATAAAACATGAAGAATAAGTAATTAATTCAACTAGTATTATACAAAGAATAAGTTGATTATGAGCGGGCCAATCCGGAAAGAGGAACCGACCGACGTTCTTATTTTAAGTGTTTTCGTGTTTAGACACTTTTATCTGTTTTATTTTTTTGTCTTTATTGGTTTTTTTGGGAACTTTTACTTTTAATAAAAGATGTCGGTCTTATTATTCAAAAAAAGAGCAGGCCAATACATGGCATTGTGTATTATACACAGAGTATATATCTAGTTATCACAACTGTACATAATATATACACAATTTTTTTCAGATAAAAAAAGGCTTGGAATAATTTAACTTCCGAAATTCATTTCTTCGAAAAGAGAGAAAGAAAAAGAAAAAATAAAGAAGAAATTAATGAATATACTGCATCAATTTGAAGTAGTGTTACTTGGCTGGCACAACATCCAGGATTGGAGCTCGGCATACTGGGCACTTTCCACTCCCCCATTGCAATTCATTCCCACATTTCAGACAGGTGCACATGTGCCCACATCTGGAATTAAACACAACCTACTTTAATGCTTAATATATATATATATATATATATATATATATATATTGTTTTGCGTTATCAAATATAAAGAATTGAGGAACCAAATGAGCGGTCTCAGTAGAAAAGATTATGATATTCATTTTAGGAGATCCGGATTCAAGTAGTTTTTGTCTACTAAAGTATATGCCTTATCAAAGTATTAAGAAAAAGTATGAACGTATACTATCTTGTAATCACCCAATACTATTAAAAAAGAATATAAAGAATTGAGGAGCGCTGCACGCTAGGTTAGCTTTCGACTTTGTATATAAATTTTTAACATATTTACCTGTACAAAAGTGAGTCCACCTGCATTTCGTGGCAAATACAACAAGTACGTTTCCATGGTATCGTATCTTCTGAATTTTTCGCTTCCACTTCAACTGTATCATTATAATTATTGTCAATACCCCCACTAGATTATGTATGTAAGAACATGCAGGTGATAATAGGAAAGAAATAATTAAAATTTATTATGTAGTCGAGTCGCACCCGAATGAACTTTCCGATTAAAGGAGTAGTGTTGCATTTTCATCTGCATCTCCGTGCAGCTGACAATTGATTTTCTTAGCTCACTCATCTCACGGTGAAGCTGCTCGATATGCCTTCTTAGATCACATATTAGTTCAATTTCCTGTGTTAGATGCAAAAGCAATGACATATCAGTGACCGACGCATGAATTTTGTTGAAAATTAAATATCGAACACGACTCACGAGCGAAGGACGGTTGGTGGAAGAAGAGGACTGTCTAGCATCGTGATAACATTGAGCTTGAGGAGATGGTTGGGGTGGAGGTGAAAATACAGATTCACGCCGCTCATAATCATTTCCAGTTTGGTTATCAGCTTGAGAATTCCATGACCTCATCACCAAAGCAGACAGTGAAGGCATTTGCAAAGACGATGAGGAATGATCAAAGTGGGTATTGGCTTCATGACATTGATGGCTGCTTAAGCTCCTTTCTTCTTCGTCTTCGTCATAATCATCATCATCTTCTTCTTCTTCTTCATCCTGATCACCTGCTGGATGCAAATTTCTCTGCTGGCAACACATCGGTTGGACCGTTTCTTCCTTACCCTCCACCTCTTGCTGACATTCACCTCCATCTGCTTGAATTTGTGCACGACAAGTCATTAATCGGTTCATTCTCTCTCGGAAATCATTGCCTAGCAGAGTTGAAATTCTTCCCCTGCATACCGTTCCATCCGTATCCTCAACATCTTGTTGACTTTCAGTTCCATCTGCTTGAATTTGTGCATGACAAGTCAATAACCGGTCCATGCTCTCTCGGAAGTCACTTTTAAGTAAAGTTGACACTCTTCCCCTGCATGTCATGAGCAAGGAAATTGGGAATTATGTATTATATTTGTTCCGAGTTTTTACATCTTGCAAGATAATTGTTTGTTACCACCAAAAGAAAAATTAGAAATAGGTAAAGAGTAAAATATCATATACCTTTCGACGAGCTCACGTATCTCTCCATTTTTTAAGGCTGCGGTAAGCACTTCTTGGTACCATGCTTTCCTTAAGCTTTCCCAATAACTTTTAGGCCGAGATATATTACTAAACCAGTCATAATCATTAGTTTCATCAAAATATTGTTGGTAATAATCCTCCTCTTCTTCTGTTACCTCATTCTCATTGATGTCATTATTGTAGGATGCTGATGACCTCTCTACAATATCCCGAGACCGAGAGTCTAGCCCCAGATGCTGCAGGTTACCATTGCCCTCTTCTTCACCTATCTCATTCTCATTGCTGTCATTATTGTAGGATGCTGCTGATGACCTCTCTACAATATCCTGAGATTGAGAGTCTAGCCCCAAATGCTGCTCAGTATCATTGCCCTCTTCTTCACCTATCTCATTTTCTACGCTGCTATTCAAGGACGTTAATATTTCCGCGGTTTCTTGTGATCCAAGACTAAGATGATGCTGGTCCTTTTCTTGCTCTACTTCCGCAACCTCATTTCGAGTTACTGTTTCTGCAGTTTCTTGTGAGCCAAGGAAGAGATGTTGTTGGCTGTTAGACCCTTGCTTGTTTGCCACCTCATTCTTCGATTGACCCTCCAAAGGCCTTGTCGCCTTTGCAATTTCTAGTGATTCAGGGCATCTTGTTTTCTGTTGTATGGCATCTGAAAGTGGCTTGGCCTGTTCATGACTATCTTCATTTTTGTTCGTTGTCAAACGATTAACCTGCCATGAACTCTGGTCCCCCTTTTGGCAATGAGTATCTTCCCTTTCCTGGGGTTTGCCATTGCCAGTGGATTTTTTGTCCTTCTGAGGGCATCTTGAAGTAGCTGAAACATTCTGCGGTGGCGTGAGAGGATCAATACCGGTACTACACTTCTCCCTGGAATTAGTTAAATTTCAGACGTACTTATAATGAGTAGATAAAAGGGGAACAAAAAGGAAAATCTAGTTGAATAAATACTTGGCACACGCATTTGGAGAAAGTTGATACCTGCGATGTGTAATGTTAGACGGTTGTTGGAGTCGATTCAGGTAAGCCTCCGGTAATTGTGGACGACATCTATCTTGAATTATCTGGAAGCGTTGTAGACTTCTAATCTTTAGCATTGCCTATAAGAATGGAAGCATAAAGCAAACAGCAACAATCACATGATCAGTTGGAGTGAATGAACAAACAAATGAACGAGTATTCTAAAAACAAACAAACACACCTGAAGACGACCACGCTGTGGAAATTTCGAAACAGTCTGGCGTTTCCCTAGTGAATCCAACTCTCTATTCTTGTCTTGCTCTCTATGTATAAGCAAATCATGGACTGCGTGTCGCCATCTTAGTCGGGGCACGTTTGTGGCCAGTGAGAAACACCTCTGCTCTGCTTGATCTGCTGTTGAGCAATGCTTGTGATCGTTATTACTATGCTCATGATCATCCGCATCATTTTTCAATTTCTTGATGATATCCACAATGCTCACTTTTTCAGTTACCCCAGCAATTCTACTACAGGAAGAACAAACTGCTTTACCAGCCGCGGTTCTATCTGATTGTGGCTCCCAATCTATTAAGGAATCCGCATTGTTTGTTCGGTTCACAATTTTTTCGTCAGACGGACCACGTGTTGAAGGTTGTTCCATGGCATTATTCTCGTTAGAGCTCACACCAGAACTTGTCCTGCTAGTGTTAGAATCCATGCTTTGGGTTTGGTTCTGGTTTGAATTTAAGCTGTTAGATCGATGTAACCAAGCCTCCCATTTTTGAACAAGGGAGGAAGCGCCATGATTGTGCTTGGCGGAAGCATTCTCCGATTGAGCAGGAGAGTTGTGGGGATTTTTCGTGGAAGAAGCCGATGGCATTGGTGTTGTTGGTGCTGCAATGTTTGAATGTGATTGTGAAGGAACCAATAGTGGTTCTGCAGCTTCATTTACATGTTTGTCGCTGGTGGATAGCGCCACATCTTGGGACTGCCTAGTTAACCACCGATCAAGAACCGGAGGTGGTGGCCTTGGGATGATTGTTGAAGCAGTAGGGACGTAGTTTTTCGTGTTGTGGTGGTGGTGATTCTTGTTTGAGAATCGCAAGCTATGAGGGTTAGCAGTGGCATCGGCATTCGCTTGCTCACTGCTAACCCAAGAAGCAACGCCATTGATGTGATCTCGAACCAAGTCATTGAAATTCTTGTCGAACACAGATTGCACGCTTCTCACATGGCTGTCTCTGCATCGCTCTTTACGGTTGTGATCCCTTAGGACACAACCGAAAGGCGAAGAGGAAACAATCTCTAGCTGGGAAGATGCCATAGTCTCTGAAGGTGGATTGGATTAAAGTCGAAGGGACGTGGCCATGGCCATGGCCGAGTCCAATTAGGCCAATGCAGAGGAACACATATCAATGACGAGCAGGGAAATCGGGAACAGAAGAAAAGTCATCAAAATTCGGAAATGAGAAAAACAAAATGTGAAAGAGAGAGTAAAATTAAACACAAGGGAAAGGTGTTAAATTGTTAATTTTGATATTCAACATGCATATGAACCATTTGTATGACTCATGGTCTTAAATCCATACTATATTTACCAATAATCAGACATCCCCAACCCCCTAATTATAAAATGATTGGTTTCCATTGCCATGCCCTCCTTTCAGTTCTATTTCCTTTTTTTTCCCTCCTTTTTAGGTCATCACTAAATCATATTTATGGTTGTAATTAAACCGAATGTGGGTTTTTACTAATTAAAATTCATTTTTTTAACAAAAAAAATATCTTTCTATTCTAACCTATATAGGCTATAGCAAATTCAGGAACATACATGGGAAAGAAACGACATCAAAGCGTTAAAAAACATCAAATAGTAATTTCAAAACAAACATTGATAAATATCGAGTCAATTCAACACTTGGTTAAAGGTTGACAACATGTTTTATTAAAAGTTGTTAAAGAAAGTAAAACTAGAATTAGAAGGGATCAAACTCATGCCGGTTAATATAAGAGGGTGCTTAACTATTGAATCTAATCAAATATTTAGTTAAGATTGACAAATATTATAGAGTATATAGTTTGAATTGTAGTTAGCAATACATAATATTATATTTTTATTTTAATAATTTATAATAAAGCATTATTATAATTAATAATATTTATCATTTTCATAATATATAATATTAAGTATTGGATTTGGTTTAATAGTTTGTCCTTTTTCTATTTCTTTATTGTTGAGACCTAGAATAGAAAATAAAATCGAAATGCAGATATATGGGAGCATCCTGACAGAGACGAACGCATGATTTTATATTACGGATGCGAACTTTTATACTTAATAAAATTATATACGAGCCCTAGCACTTGTGGTTTCATCTCTGACCTTGGTATAGGTCGCAGTCTAACAAAATGCTCGAAAAACGCCTCTACTTTGGTCCCCAACTCTATTTTCTTTTCATTCATTTCATTTGCAGAGGTGAGTTTAGATTTTCTAAGACTAAGCCGTACAATTTTATCAATTTACCTATTCAAATAAAATGAAATCAAATTAAAAAATAGTAGTAAGATCTGCAATCAACTTTATTCGCATCCATTTATAAATTAACTTGTTAGACTGAATGTATCTTCTTTACACCTATTTATGAAAAAGGTCTCAACAAAAGCTCTTGGAACAAGCTGGATATATTTAACCGTCTAAGAGTGCATAACTTACAGAATAATGTGTTCAAATGCAAGTTCTTACAACATGAGATGATTTCTCCTTGTTATGATTTGAAAACTGCACAGGTCATTTCTAGGGTTCCATATTCACCTTGTGCAATTGTTCTCGTGCACTGCAGTGCTATTTCATGCACCTGATATGCCGCGGACTCCTCGCAAGGTATGAGCGGTTACGATCAGAACCTTGCATTCGGATACGCATCTCCACCCATCTCACCATGTCCAAACCTACACCATAAAGGTTATCAGTCGGCCTTTTCCCGCTGACAAGCTCCATTAGCACAATCCCCATGCTGTAAACGTCAGTCTTCTCGGTTGCCTTCAGTGTATAAGCATACTCTGCAAAGAGGAACGAAACTCTTTTGAGCTTTAAACCATGTATTAAAAACATTGAAGATGTTAACTTGGTTACTACCTGACGCAATATAATCATAAGACCCTGCCAACCATGAGTTCGATTCAGAGTTGGAGATGGAGTCATGGTTCTCCACAACTGATTTTGCTAACCCGAAATCTCCCAAATGTGCTTCCATGTTATAATATTAGAGTAAAGATATGTTAGCCATAGGTTTGTTTCCTAACTACCTTTTCATACTGAAAACTCAATCAGTTAGCTAAGTGTGGTACGGCACAACATTCTAGCCGACTCACTCTAATTACAATTCAGAGAATGCTAATCACAAACCTATGGCTAACATATCTTTACTCTAATATAGAATCTAGCAACACATTGCTTGATTTGATGTCCCTATGAATAATCTTGGGCACGCAGTCATGATGGAGGTACTCCACTCCTTGTGCTAATCCCAATGCAATCCTTATCCTAGCCTCCCAATCAAGGCTCTTCTTCTTAATATTCACCGGCTGCTTGTGCAGACAATCCCACACACTTCCATTCTCCATGTACTCGTAGATCAGGAGATTGAAGCCAGCCACTTTGTTTCTACAATACCCCATCAACTTCACCAAATGTCTGTGCCTTATCCTCCCAAGTGTTCTAATCTCTATTGTGAAACTTCTATTCAGTAGAAGATCCTCCTTCCACAGAATCTTTTCGACGGCCAATGTTTCTCCTGTTCGTAATTCACCTTTGTAGACCGTTCCGGACCCTCCAGAGCCAATAACAGACTCATCGCTCAGATTTTTCGTGGCTTGCAACGACGTCTTGCTTAGTAGCCCCATGCTGGAAGAGTAGCCTTGTCCTTGCTTGGGAAGAACTGGAAGAAGAGTAGGTGCATTTCACTTCATTGCCTCTCTTCAAATATTCTCTCCGCTGTTTCAAGAAGATGGTTACTACCAGCACCAGCAGCGCAATTGCACCAATTGTTGATGCCAGGAAGATCGGTGGAGATGCTAGAGAGGTGGAGACGGTGGTAAAGATGGGTAGGAAAACGGTTGTTGTCGGCGATTGATGGTGGTTCACCCATTCTGACGTGGGCGAAGAGTCACTAAAGATGATAAGAGAGATGAAGCGGAGGTCTCGAGTGTGGAGAATGTTGGTCGTTCTGCTTCCCTAAGTTTAAAAGGTATTTATAGGTGAGAGACATTGTTTGATGGGTTGAGTCAGATCTGGTGACAACTATTGATATGTCGTTAGAATGGGACTTGATCTTTAGCTAATAGGCTTCTCAGCCTAGTCAGTAGTTGCCACATAGTAGACTTAGTTAATCGGTCAGATGGACTTGATGGTTGTTATGTCGATAGCAGAGTAGTCCAGAGGAGAGAGACTTCGGACCAAGTCACAAGGCCTTGCTTGTTGAAGCGTAGCACGGGTGCTATGTTTTTTTGGAGATGAACGTGTCTTTTTAAAGGTTACTGATTTCGGAGACCGGAACGGAATATAACAACAACAATAATAATAACCGGAGGAGTTATTCATATTTTGTAAATAAATGTGAAGTTTAGTCATGTGCTTTAAAAAATATTTTTGTATTTCCTTACGTTTTCTTATATTTGATTTTATTTGTTATGTTTTTTTTCTTTGCACATCTTGATATGTTTTTTTCTGTCTCCATGACACGTTTTTCTTGCCTTTATAGCACGTTTCTGCATTATGGCACGTTCTGAGATTACTTTTGTGGGTGTTTGGTGTTCGTACGTACCCTCACGACGCTTGTTCTTGATTCATGTTTGTTGGTGGTCACGAGTAGCTTGATCATCGTTTGGGTTGTTTGCCTATGTAATTTGTAGATGATCTCCGTCTTTTGAAATGGGCGCGAAAGGTGGTTGCCGATTTTGGGATTTCATCTAGTTCTTGTTTTGACAATGCTCTATGAATTCTTCCTACAATAAACCGTAGAGATTTTTTTTGTGCAAAAAAAAAGTATTTGATATGACTTTTTTATTTTTTTTTAAATGTTTTAAAATCTCTAATAAATTATGTTCTTATTTTATTATTGTTTATCAATAAAATTGTTTAGTTGATGTGTAAAAAAATATTTTTGATAATAAGTGTCGAGTTGCTAAAACAAATATGCTTGCGTGTAGGTGTAACTACTAATTTTATCACACTTTTACCTACAAGGATTTTAAAAGTCTAAGCTCATCAAGTTAATTTTTGGTTATCCTAATGAACAGTGTAGCCTTCGAAATCCGGCTATAATATCTAAGTCAAGTTTAAGGGTTATAAATTGTTGATTCAATTTTTATTTTCAGTTTACTCGCCCCTAATCAAAACTAATTGATATATAGTGATTTAACATTTTGGGTAATCATGTCTTGCAATTATATTTGTAAATTTGTTCATATGTTGTGTTCAACTTGGTTATGTAGACGACTTACACTTAATCTAAACCCCACCGCTCATTACGTCATCTGTAGTCATAGTCAATAAGGTCCATCCATCTCATATTAACTCCCAAATAACTTACCTATTTTTTATTGACATGAAGGAAATATGTGAAGATTCACCTTGAAAAAAATGAGATGAATGAACCTTATTAATTAAAACTACGGATAACATGATGGCCGAATCCGTCTAATAATTTTTCCCAAACTAGCATTACATCATCGTTGAACCCATGTAACATGGTTAGCAATAGCATGTCGTTGTTCATGGTAGGGGATGCGTCCCATGTACTTTTGTTTTGTAATTGTGACATGCCAGTCACCAAGCTAACCACATCTCATTCATAATCAATTATTAGCAATATATAAGAAGGCAATTGCACCCATCATCATCATCAGCGTCCGGAAACCCAAAGAGAGAAAAGAAATACGAAGAACAGAAGAATGAAATCCTCCATCCCCACCCTTCTCCTCCTCACAATACTTATCTCAATTGTATGTGCAGCATGGAGGGGGGGGGGGGAGGGGGAGGAACATTCTTTTCCAACTTTTACCACATTACCACAAACGTTGCCTTTTGATGATCTCTTCTTATCCTTTGATTACTACCACCGGAGATGCCCACAGCTTGAACAAATCATCAACCAGAAGCTGAAACATTGGATTGCAAAGGATCACACTCTTGCCCCCCGTCTCTTGAGGCTGCATTTTCATGACTGCTTTGTCACGGTAATCATTTTTATATTTGATTCGATATCGTTTTCTTCCGTAAACTACAAGATATGTAGCTGAGGCTGTGATATAATGCGAGTCATTGTGCTTAATTGGTCAGGGATGCGACGCTTCCATTCTGTTGAACCATGAGGGAAGTGAGAGGAGTGCCGAGGCAAGCAAAACGTTGAGAGGATTCGAGGTGATAGACGATATTAAGGCGGAGGTGGAGAAATCCCGCCCTGCAACAGTTTCTTGCACCGACATTCTGACGGCTGCCACCAGGGATGCCACTGTTTTACTCGGAGGTCCGTATTGGAGGGTTCCCTACGGCAGGAAAGATTCCACAACTTCAAATGAAAAAGATGCCGAGATGTTGCCAGTTGGTTACGAAAGCGTTACCACTCTGCTTGAGTTGTTCCAATCCAAGGGTCTTAATTTAGTAGATCTGGTAGTTCTCTCAGGAGCTCACACCATTGGAAGGACATCATGTGGTGCAATTCGGAACCGGGTATACCAGGGGTTGAATGGAACATCCGGCATGCCGAATCCACCTCTCGATGATCGATACTCGAATTACTTGCAAAGAAAATGCAGTGTGCAGGGGATGAGTATGTTGATCTTGATGCTGCAACCCCAACTAGTTTTGACTCCCAATTTTATGCCAATCTGGAGAGAAAGATGGGGCTTTTGTCAACCGATCAAAGGCTTTATTCGGATTCCAGGACTTTGCCTATCATCAATGCTTTAATCCAAACCCCCTCTCTTTTCAGGCACCAGTTTGCAGTCTCCATGGTAAGGTTGGCAAACATTCAAGTCCTCTCCGGTCCCGATGAAGCTGGCGAAATTCGAACCAACTGCAATTTTGTCAACTCTTATTAATAATTTATTTTTCTTATTTGCTTTGTTACTAAACCAATTATTGTTGCTCTTTCTCTCTCTCTCTCTATATATATGTTTTAACAGAGTACTTAAGTACCACAAATACTAGGAAAAATTATTACATGTTTCCGGCTCACCACGTCCAATGAGATTTATTCATTTAATGACATGTAGAAAATAGGTGAAGATTCACCTTGAACAAAAATGAGATAAAAAATTATTATTATATAGGACCATAGATGACATAGTGAGCCGAACCCATTTAATAATTTTTCCAAATACTAGTACTTTGTAAGCTCAAATTAAGCTATGCTTCACTTTGACTATGTATTTCCTTGTTTTAGCAATTATTCCGAACAAAAATCATTTTTTATGTGTGCTCTTTCAATAAACGTTTACCATGTGGCTTCATTAATAATTTGATAGCCTTTTCTTTCTCTATCCTTTTCCTTTTTACTTTTGCTAAATCTTTCTCTTCTGATTCAGTTTACTGATTTTTTTTCTCTCCAGATTTGTACTGGTTGCTTCAATATGAGAAATCAAACAATGAAAAGAATTTTGGGGTCGAAAAATTTCGAGATCAAATTACACTCCTTTGATGTACTTTCGTTGTTTTAGCAATTATTCTACTATATCAACCATTTACGACTTTATTTGCCATATATAAGTCCAACGTTTTCTTTAGGCATAATTTTATTTCATCGATTCCCTTGATAACTTCTGCGGATGAAAAATGAACATAGGAACAATAAAATTTAAATGACTAAAATATCAAAATTGCTTAGTTATAACGAATAGAAATTCTATGCCCCTTTTGGTGTCTCTATATATGATTCCTTTCTGGTATGTTTTTTGGGTGTAGAAGAGTGATTATGTCCTTTTTCTCTGTTGCATGGCTATTTATAAGTCTGAACATGTGGCAACAGGTGTCAATAGGGAGATGTCGTGGCTTGAGTATCGATTAGAAGTCCTAAAGAGGGAAGGCCTAGATTAGATCATCTTGTGCCACGTGTATCGACACATGGTCTAGGATGATGCTTGCAGGGCATTCGCAGATGATACTCGCATCATGTTCGCAGATGATACTTGCGGATGTTCGTAGGTGACATCCACGTGTTTTGAGTTCGCATCTTAGTACTCTAGTGGATCAGCATGGTGGCGGTTTGCATGTAGTAACAATGTTTATCAACTTAACATATTAATAATATTATAAAAGTAAAAAGACAAAATCATATGAAATTAAAGAAGAATGATTAATTTCAAATTTCAACATAATAAATAGATTAAGACGGTAATTAAACCAAATAAACGGATAGAAGTCAACTTTTACATGATCAGCGATGATGCAACACAAATATTATCTTTCATATAATAATACATACATTAACACCCATATATATTAGCTTTAAGCAATAATACACACCACTCTTGCCTTGCTGATAAACCTGGCAAATTTGATCCGAGATTCGAGAATCAAGTCGATTTATTTGAACTGAGATTCAAAAATGACTCGAATACGATGATCTAAATTTGATGCGAAATAAACTGAAACGAATTTCATTTGAATCGAAAATAGATCCGAACTGATTTTCAACTGAACTGATTTCACTGAATCGAAAGCAACCCGAAATAAAGAAAATATATTAAAATAAATAAATAAAGATGAGATGTAAATTGTCGCACAACTCACCAAAAAATCAAATATACATGCTATATTAAGTCATATGGTGGAAAAGCATAACTCGGCCTGAAAACCCGACTAAAACCGATCGATCTCCTATTAACCCGATATTTAACCGACCCGAAATCAACCGACCTAAAATCAACCGACCCGACGTCCTGACCTGATACCCAAACCTAAATCACCATAGACCTGAACTAAAATAGAACAAAATCCGAACTGAATTTATATCGAATATAATCAGACCCGAAATGACCCGAACCGAAACTGAACTGAATGACCCGTTTTACCGCCTCTACTTGCTAATTGGACTTGAGCGGAGATCTGATGATCAAACACCTTGGTTCCTGCCATTTTCATTCTTTTTTTTATATGCTTAATTAACTAAAATGAAGAAAAATGTCGTTTTCCCTTAGGATCGAAGTAACCCAATAAAGATACAAACAGTTAACATTACTATCTATATTAGAAGAAAACTATTTGAGAGTTTACGAATGTTCTTTTAAACTACACCAATGCCGCTAAACTTTAAGCTTAATATTAATTATATTACTGAATTAAAAATTGATACTTTACTAAAATTTAGTTTAGACTTCAATTATATCACTGAGTCTTAAAAACTCTCCGTAACATCGTACTCGGACCGTTAAGATTCGTTCACGTCATCGATTTTAATAGTCTAGTTGTATAATTGAAGCTTAAATTAAAGGTTAGTACTTAAATAATAACAATTTTTAATTCAGTGATATAATCGATATTAAATTTAAAGTTTAGTGGTATCTAATAGAATTTATCCAAATTTTTATTCTACATATTCGTTGAAATGTAGCAGTAACAACGAAATACGGTAGTTCTGCAGACTTAGTCCACCACCCACCTCCCTTCCTCTGTCGTTGCCTTCACGTCACAGTTAGACTTTAAGAAAGAAATTAAACCATAGCTTCTATTTTTCTGGCCACCCCTGCGGATAGACAGGTCGGCGTTGGAATTTTGGTGGCTCAGCGAACCTAAAATTAGGATTTTAAATTATAATTTAAATTGCAGTTATATTTTTAATTTTGTTGTGTTTATTGTGGTTGCGAAAATACGGATGTTACTTTGGTCACTATGAGTATCTTGATTGTGAAAATTTTTAATAAGATATGCTATTGTGAATATAATTGTTATAGATATCGCGTTTTCGGTTGGTGCCGCCATCGCTATATAACAATTGTTGTTGTGGTTGCATACCGCTATTTAAATTCATGTTTCTAATAGCAAGTATTAAAAATAAATAAATTTTAAGAGCATGCTTATAATAACAAATGCTGAAAAAAAATCGAGCTCTTAATAACAAGTATTACAAAAAATAAATTTTAAAAGTAAACTCCTAATAATAAATATTAAAAAAATTAACATCATATTAACAAGTTTAGACCCCTAATAATAATTATTACAAAACAAATAAACTTTTAATAACAAATATAATTCGAAAAATAAATTATAAACATCTAACTTCCCTAAGTAGTAGACCACGAGTAGGCACACTTATTGCCCTATCCCAGAGACGACCCTGCCAATAGACTCCTCTCAACAAGACAGACGCCTTTAATATTACGTCTCTTAATTTCCTGAAGAAAACAAACAGAACAACGCCATATACTCCATAGCTGCTGCCAATTACTCTGCTCAGGACGATGAAATGGACATGCATGCTTCCTCTTGTATTAGCATCCATCCTAGTGTTGAGTGGAGTGTGTGCAAGGTTTGTGGTTGAGAAGAATAGCATCCGGGTGCTGTCTCCATCGAGTCTGAGAGGAAAGCACGATGGTTCCATAGGTAACTTCGGAATACCAGATTATGGTGGCTTCATTATAGGCTCTGTGGTTTATCCAGACAAAGGAGCTGATGGTTGTGAACCCTTTGATGGCCAGCCCTTCAAGTCCAAGTCTCCTCTCCCCTTTGTCGTCCTCCTTGATCGTGGAGGTATTACTCCGTCCATTTCTCTTCATCAATGTTATGAAAATCCCTTGTTTATAGTTTCTTTTCCCCCCTTTTTATGCTAAATTTGTCTAATTTGGCTTGCTTTCTTAAGGGTTTCGTTAGTTTAGTACTGTCTATTGTAATTCAATAATTATTTCTGAGACACTTTCTTTGCCTATGCACATGTTTTAAGTAGAGAGTAATTACATTACCAAGGAAATGTCGGGATTCGAACACATGCAAGGGACAATATGGACATCCTTAACCACTCGGCCAATTAATGGACCTCTACATTAGTATTTAGTATAATCTGTTTTGTATTTTCTTTTTCTTCTCTGTTTTGGTATAAGAGGCCATAACCTGGTAGGCCGGAATAAGAGAAGGGTTACCGGTGTTGCTATTTGAAAACCAACTGAATGTTACCACTTTTATTGTTCCCTTGTAGAATGCTACTTTGCCTTGAAGGTATGGCATGCCCAACAGGCCGGGGCTGCAGCAGTATTAGTGGCTGATATCATAGATGAACCTCTAATAACTATGGATTCTCCTAAGGAAAGAAGTGATGCAAACGAATATGTGGAGAAGATTGGAATTCCGTCGGCTTTGATCGAAAAGTCCTTCGGTGACAGCCTTAAGGAGTCACTGAAGAAGCGTGAAGATGCAGTGGTAAAGCTAGACTGGAGGGAGTCAATGCCTCATCCTGACCAGAGGGTTGAATATGAACTCTGGACCAATAGCAATGACGAATGTGGCGTTCGCTGTGACGAACAAATGAATTTTGTAAAGAATTTCAAAGGCCATGCCCAGATACTTGAAAAGGGGGGATACACTTTGTTCACGCCACATTACATAACTTGGTTTTGTCCTGAACCTTTTATTTTTAGCAGTCAGTGCAAGTCCCAGTGTATCAACAATGGAAGATATTGTGCTCCTGATCCGGAACAAGATTTTGGAAAGGGATATCAAGGAAAGGATGTGGTGTTTGAGAATTTGAGACAGCTCTGTGTGCACAGAGTTGCCAATGAGAGCAATAGGCCTTGGATTTGGTGGGATTATGTGACAGATTTCCATATCAGGTGCTCGATGAAGGAGAATAGATATAGCAAAGAATGTGCTGAGGGTGTTATGAGTTCTCTTGGTAAGTGCTCTTTTCTGCTGGATTTTTTTGCATCTTCTGCCATTCTTGCTTGATTGGCTTCGTTTGCTTAACCAGATTTGCCTATCGAGAAAATCAAAAAGTGCATGGGTGATCCCGAAGCTGATGTCGAGAATGATGTCTTGAAACAGGAGCAACAACTTCAGGTACACCTTTTTCATAGCCCATATTAATGAACAAAGATAATATCTTAAGATCAAAGATCTTAATTGGACGCGAATGGTAACTTTCTTCTTCTGTTACAATCTGTGGAACTTAGGTTGGCCGAGGTTCTCGTGGTGACGTTACCATTTTGCCAACATTGGTTATCAATGATGTTCAATATCGAGGTTTGCTACATAGCATGTTGGTGAATGAGATGGAAAAATTCCTATTGAATTGCATATATGATGCTGAATTTCTTGTTTTGCCTGCTGTGAAGGAAAACTAGAGAGAAGTGCAGTGCTTAAGGCCATCTGTGCTGGATTTAAGGAGACTACGGAACCTTTAGTTTGTTTAAGTGCAGGTAGATTGGACCTGCTTACATTCTAAACTAGGTTTACGTTCACGAATGTTTTTGTAATCTCTTTTTAATATTGGCTTCATGTTGTTTTAACAGATGTTGAAACTAATGAGTGCCTTGAAAGAAACGGTGGGTGTTGGCAGGATAAACGAGCTAACATAACAGCATGCAGGGTAAAGTATAGAAAGTTCACATGGTTCGATGTTGCAATCGAATATGCGACAGTTTAGCTCCAAAACTCCTGCTAATAAAAACGGATGTTGAATTTGTTTAGGACACATTCAGGGGAAGAGTATGTAAATGCCCCATTGTGAAGGGCGTGCAGTACAGAGGAGATGGTTACATATCTTGTGAAGGTGCAGCTTTTTCCCGTGTGTTTAAATTAGATTCAACATGGGAAATGTGTTCACTCGTTGCCACTTATTTTCCCCATCCAATGACTACTTACCGTTTCTCATACATTTACAGCCATTGGACCTGCGAGATGTATGATTAACAACGGAGGTTGCTGGTCTGAAACAAAAGATGAATTAACCTTCTCGGCTTGCTCGGTTTAGTGATTTGTTCCTCATTCTGTCCATTCTCCAATGATTCTGCAAATTCTTTTGGTTTGACTAAAGCCACTCCATTGCTTAAAGCAGGAAAACCAATTAAGAGGCTGTCGGTGTCCACATGGGTTCCGGGGGGATGGTCATAAATGTGAAGGTGCTTTTACCTTAACTTGTTCTCAAGTCTTAACCCCTCAGGTCTGTGTCCATTACATTGGAATTTGTTCATCCCCCGTCTGTTGTTTATGCTTCAGATATCAACGAATGCAAAGAAAAGAGTGCATGCCGGTGCGATGGTTGCTCCTGTAAAAACACTTGGGGTGCATATGAATGCAAGTGTAAAGGGGATCTTCTCTACATAAGTGGCCAAGATGCTTGCATTGGTAAGATCATGAAACCAAGTCATTTGTGAAAGAGTAGTCTGTCAAAACGCATGATCCTTTTGTTACAGAGAGAAACGGATCGCGCTTCGGGTGGTTCATCACGTTCTTGGTCCTGGCTGGTGTGACGGCTGCTGGCATAGCTGGTTATATATTCTACAAATATAGGCTCCGGGTAACATGTTTGTTGCTTTATTTGTATCGTGGCTTCGGCTTGGTTATACATATCTATTCATTCATTTGTTTCCACCTGCAGTCTTACATGGACTCAGAGATCATGGCTATCATGTCGCAGTACATGCCGCTCGACAATCAGCATAACAGTCAAGTTCCTAGTGAGGCACAACCTTTGCGACAAAGCTCAACAACATAAACCTTAGTGGCCGCAGTATTTGTGGTGGGAGGATGTTACGAGCAGTCGCAAGTGTGAATTAGTCCTCCCCTGAAACTTGAGCCATCTAATATATGTATACAGCTCTTATGAAATTACAAATTTCCCCTCACATATAGAACAGAGTCCTATTTTTTACACTTTTAGTTGCTGTCTTTGTAGCTGTGTGTATATAATGGTATAGAAGTAAACAAAGGTCCACTCATGTCACAAGTAATTTCTACAAGGATAACTCGATGAATATGTTATTTTCAATAAATTAAATAATAAAATCTTAAATTCCATTCAAATGAACAAAATAAAATAATGTAACATATAAAATAATATGGAAAATAATCTAACTTATCTAATTTCATTGATCATGAGCATGAGAGCCTCTACGCTGATATTAATGACAAGTCAAGAATAGAGACGGTACGGCGGGATCAAGCCACCATTTTAAAAATTAGAAAAAATTTAAGCTTGGATAGTGGTAAAGTTGTATTTTAGTCTCCTAAAAAACATATAATTTATAATGTTGTCCCCTTAAATTAAAATATTTTAAAATACCCCTTTCAATAAATAAGGTTGAATTCCGCCCTTGCTCAAAACTACTGTCTTTGAGATGATGTCGACGAAAGCTCCACGAGTTGATGGTTTGCATCTAATATTCTTTCAAAAAAAATTGAAAGTCGTGGGTGACAGTGTGTGCCAATTTGTCTGCCGGTAAAAATTGGTATACTTAGGTTAACAAGACTCTTTTAGTCCTCAGTCCAAAGATGAATGCACTTGAAACTATTCAGCAGTTTGCCATTAACCTTTGTACTATCTTGTACAAGATTGTAATTATGGTTATTGTGAACAGATTGAAGTCTTTCATGTCTTATTGGGTTCTCCAAAATCTAACAAGTTTTGTGTTTGGGCGAAGTATCACATATAGCATAATTATTGACCAAGAAATAATTCACTCAATGAGGTGTAAAAATTAATTTAAAGAAGGCTTATGATATATTTGACTAGGACTTCATCGAGGATACATTGGAGGACGTTGGATTACAAGATCAAATTTTGAAGGTTATTCTTCATTGTATTAGCTCCGCTTCTATGCAACTTTTGTGGAATGATATTATGTCAACGAAATTTACACCATCTAAATGCATTCGTCAAAACTTAGGAATATTATTGTCTTATGCAAATTAAATAGATGAGTGCCTAACCTGGAAACTTAAGAATATCATTGTAAACCGTGAAGTTCTTCCTGGGTTCAAGGGAACGATCCAAGATGCAAGGGTCATGGGTTTGAGTCTCGTCAAGTCCATTTGCCCTCTTTTATCATTTCCCCGTCTTCCAAGCATTAAGAATGAGTGGAAATTTACTCTAAGGGTCCCTTAGTTTTAAAAGAGGTTTAGAATAATTCTAAAATTTAGGGCTTAGGAAATCAAATATTAGGGTTTTAGGAATTTGAAAAATTAAAATTAGGGATTCTAATTAGGACTAAATTAGGTTGTGACACCTACACACAACGATCTTTCCATTATGAGAATACTTACTTAGCCATTCTCATGGTTAAGTGCACTATCTTAAAAGTGCTCCCTTTCCTCTCCAACATTTGATAGAATACAAATTTACCAAAAAAGGAGGTTAACAAAACTTCTAGGGTTAGACGGTGTAAAATAGTACAAAAGATGGAGGAACAATGGAGTGGCATATGCTATCAAGGCAATATGAAAGGGTGCATGACTGCAACAACTATTATACTAGGACGAGTACATGAAATTATGAAAATGATGTGTTTGCACATGATATAATCACAAATGTGTTGATTAAGAACGAATTTGTCGTTAAATAGACTTATTCCTCAGGTTTAAAGGAGAGTGTATGTGCAACCCAAGGCAAGCTATATATCAAAGAATCAAACCCTACTATTGTCCTAGGTGAAAAGAAGTTAAGAGGTATGTGCATCAATGTGAGGTGCATGTAAGTAAACCAGAATTGCTACCTCATCAACTTTGAGAGGTGATCTCGACCGATTTCATGGAAGGATTACAACCCTCTAAATTACAATGACCTATTTTTGTTACTAGACTTTTAAAACGAACAAGTTAATGATCTTTATACATCGACCTATTTTGGTCGCTCAATATTATTTTATTAATATTTTTGTATAATTTAGCATATTTTATTATTATTAAATACAAAAAATAATTTAAAATAAAAATAAATTACTTTTATTAATATTTAATTATAAATATTGAAAGTTACCGGTACGTTCACCGGCGGAGGAAGTGGAGGCGGTGGCCGCGGAAGCTTCTTAAGCATCCGGTTTGTTCATGGTGGTAACACTAGAATCAACCCTTTCCGGGCCGGGAAAACCAGCTTGATTAGGGAACAAATCCATGGATTTCGATTTTCGAGTCATCCCACAATCATCACCAGATTTCTCATTGACAATAAACAAATCCATGGTAGAACAAGGACGCAGCATCTCTGGGTTCCCTGCAACATATCCATAAACAAGACTACACATTATATTTGAAAAAAAAAATGATTTTGAGATCTGAATATTAAACAACAGAGAAAAAGATCAAAACCTGGAAATTTTGCTAGTTAAACCGGTTAATTAAATTTAAACCCTAAAATTAAAAGCAAAAAAAAAAACAAAGCAAATAAATGAAGAACTCACCTTTAGTTTCCCGTTGCACGTCATTCCCAGAGTTAGATCACCAAAGCTACCTTTCTCCTTCCAAGTACTGACTAAAAAGGCTACAAGTTTGCATAAAGCTTGGCGTCTCCGGTGAACCGGCCGGTTTCAGACACATAAATTCCGGTGAACAAGTCATCTCCAGACAAAAACAGAATTCGGACTTCTACTCCTTTGGGTTTTCAGAGAATGATTTGAAAAAACAAACACTCTCGATTCTTTGAAACTTAACTCACAGCTAAGTGAAGGATCTGTTGGAAAACTATGGCAAAGCAAGCGATTTTATTTATAATTAAATATTAATACAAATAATTTATTTTTATTTTAAATTGTTTTTTATTTAATAATAATAATAAAATATATAAATCATACTAAAATATTAATAAAATAATATTAAATAATCAAAATAACTCAATATATATAGTTTAGTGAATAAAATAATAATTTTAAAAGATCATAAAGCAAAATTTAGTAATAATTTTTATGATTCAATTGTGTCATAGTGATAGTGAATAAAAAGACTAGATATGGTCATTTCATTGCTCTCTTTCATCCCTACACAGCAATGGAATTTTCTAGAGTCTACCTAGAACAGGTCTACAAGCTACATAGACAACCTAAATAGCTATCTCTGACAGGGGCAAGCACTTACCGACACTTTTTTGGAAAGAACTAATAAAGCAATTAGGAGCAACTACTTTTTCCGGTGCAACTTACCATCTGGATAGATTGGACGTCTGAACCATTGTTTAGAACCCACTAAATGGACGAAATGGCTACCTATCACACAGCTTTGGAAACAATCTCATTCGATGCCTTATATGGTCACAACAGTAGAAAATGTCACTCAATAGGGTAGCTTATTAAGGGTACAAAACAGAATGAAACATTATGTTGATCAAAAGAAGAATGAAAGGGAATTCCAAGAAAGAGATGAAGCTCCAACTATACGGACAGACTTTTTTTTGGCATCAAGGAACAAACTACGGACCTTATACAGTACAGTGAAAAAAATAATAATTGGATTAAAACTTATATCCTAACAGTTGCTTTCAGTATAACCAATGCTCATCACCTGAAAAACTCTTCACGTCTAGATTTTTTGTCGTTCAAACACTTAATCAAGGATGCGAGGTCAACAATATAACCAATAAATACTCATGCCGCTCGATAAAATGTGTGTCTAAAGAACGACAACATTAAAAACAACTAAAAAAATCAAATAAAAATATTATCAAAACATATAATATTTTAAATTATGGGTGAATAATATTTTAAGTCGCGTGTTTTTAATATTTTAGGTTGCAACCAAAAATATTATCAAAAAGCATAATATTTTAGGTCGTTTGTTTTTAACATTTTAGGTTGCAACCTAAAATGTTATCTAGATCAACATAAAATGTTATATGTTTTGGTAACTATGATAACGAAGTCGCCACCGGTCCCTTTATTATATTAGGCGGACCGAAAACCTAAAAACAAACTAGATTAAGGGTTCGGGGTACGATTACGTGTGGAGAAGGATTAGCACACTCACCACGCCCGTAAAAATAACGCTTACTTGATCACTAATATTTTCCTTGTAACCCGAATGCGTGTATGCAGAGATTAATGCAAAAATCAACAGAGTTCTAAAAGTGACCCGAATTTGCTCACGGCTGATGAGCTCAATTTAGACGCAAATGAATTAAGGCATTAATCCTTAAAATCCGAAAATATAGTCTCGCATAGGAGTTTCGACTGTTCCCCAACGACTAGAGAAATACCAAATTAACTCTAATTAAGAAAATATCCTATTTTTCATGATGCAATAAAAATCTCTTTTTAAATGATATTTTATGGTTGTTTTAATTTTTATGGGTGATTTAATTTTTTAAAGTTAATTATTACTTTTAGAAGCGGGTATTTATGAAAATTAATCCAAAAAGATTTAATTAATTATTTACAATTAAAGAAATTAGTTATTCACTTTTCTAAAAATTACCTAAGAGGGTTTTATTTACAATTATATAGAAAAAATTATTTACTCTTTTTTAAAAAAATTACCAAGTTAACTTTATTTACTCTTATTTACGATTAATAAATTATTTACCGTTTCTAAAAGATTACTAAAAGAATTCATTTAATTATTTACAATTAAGGGAAGGTATTATCTTTACATTAACTAACTTACCAAGTTAATTATTTTAGGAATCTAACCTCTATGTATTTATAATTTTATTATTGGTGAACTAATCTTACACAAATATTTAAGCTATCTATTAAGGAAAACTAACCTAAAAGTGTTCATTTTAAACAGTTTGATAAGCTTTTATTAAAAAATATTAATTATTAAGAAGTTGTTGAGCTCGAATTCCTTCAACCGATATGCTTGCCAAGTGGTGGAGAAGTTGATTTTTGGGTGTATGTGGTGGAAGCAAAAATATAGACAAATTGACACAAGGATTTATAGTGGTTCAAGCTTCTAACAAGCTCTACATCCACTACCTTAGCTCCCACTAAGGATTTCCCAAATCCACTAAGATTTCTTCCCCTTTTAACAAGGCTTAGGAGGCAACCTTTACAACCTAGACTCAATTACCAAGTCTAGCATCCAAAGCTTACAACCCAAGCTTCGGGATTCTTCTCAAACAAAGAAATTAAGGCAAACAAAGAATCCTCTCTACACGGTAGATGTTTGCACTCTTTTAAGCACTCACCCAAACCTAAAACACTTGAGCATACATTGACAATTAAGCTCACAAGTGTTATCTATACAAAGAATATGAATTAAAAGCCCTAAAACAATTTTGGCATTATAATGTTGTTGACAATTGAAGCATTAGTTGTTGCTAAAGCTTGAAGGGTCATTTTATAGTCCTAATTGAGTTCCTAGCCGTTGGAGACCGTTGGGATTGAATTGGAGCCGTTGGAGACTAAATTTCCTGCAATAAATGCAGTTATAGTGCTGTCCGTATCGGTACAACTACTAGCCGTTACGCTCAGTCTTGCTAACCGTATCGAAACACCTTGGTCTGTTTGCTAACCGTATCGGTACGCCTTCGTTTGTTTGGCAAACCATATCGGTATGCCTTGTCTCTTTGGTAAACTGTATCGATACGCCTTGGTTTGTTTGGCAAACCGTATCGGTACACCTTGGTCTGTTTTGATACGCCCTGCAATTTAAATAGTCGCTGGGAAATAGCCGTTGGGCAAGTTGAAAACTGGATTGGTACGCAGGTAGGCGTATCGAAACGATCCAACTCCGTATCGGTACGCCTAGGGGCGTATCGGTACGGTTTTTGGTTAATGGAAAAATACTGTAGCTGAAACCCTTGGACCGTATCGATACGAGGTATACTGTATCGGTACGCCTATGTTGAAAATGTTAGTTTAGCTACTTTAAAGCATTTAAAACATTTCCAAAACCTCTCAAAAAGTTCTCAAACTTATTTTCAAGTTATTTGGACTTAAAATCAATTTTGAAATCTTTTCAATTTAGTCCAAAACTATTTTCAATTATTATATCAAAACATAAATCCTAACAATCTCTCCCTTTTTGATATAAAAAAACCAACTTGAAAATTTGGTTTTGAGATTCTTCCCTTTAGTAAAAATAAAAATTGAATAAGAGATTAAATGTTGAAAAACTTATAAGCTCCCCTTTATTCATTTGGAAAATCAATTTTTCAAAACTATCTCTCCCCCTTTTTGTTATATCAAAAATGGTTTAAACTTTAAATACCAATAATAATGGAGAGTTTAAAAAAATGACAAAAATAAGTTTTGTTCAAAAATTGGCTTCCCCTTACTCAAGCATCATACAAATGTTAACCCAACATATATGATAATTAGTTGGATTAAAATAAATAACTCAAATAAAAAAATTCAACTAATTTTACCACACTTGAATCAAATGGAGGATATGAAGTCTTCCTTCTTCAAGTGTTCATCCTTTGTATGCATAGAGCTCCCCCTCAATTTCTTTACTTGTTGATCAAAGCTCCATCACACCTACAAAGACAATCGCAAATATTTTGGTATCCAAATTGCTTTGGATCCATAGGCATTAGTAGCACATTTTTTTAGTTCCCTTAGGAATCCATTTTTCAATTTCATCATTTTTAGTTGAAGTAATTAGTCATTTTGGGACACAAATACTTCTAAAAACTTTTCCATTCAAAAATCTAGGAGCACTAAATTGTCTTTGATAAAAATTTGATTTTCCTAAATTGTTTTTCTTTTCAAGCTCTTTGAAAATCAAATTATTTTCTTTCTTAAGATCATCAACTTCCTTTTGATGATCTTTTTCTAAATTTTGAAGCAAATTTTGTAAATTTAAAACGTTAAGTTCAAAATCTTTGATTTTTGCTTCAAATTCCAAATTGGTTTTCACAAGCAAATCATTTTCATTTTTCAATTTAGAAATTAACTTTTTGTTTTTAGAAAATGAGGCTTTGAATTCAAAAACCAATTTGTCATAGGCATCTTGCAACTCATCAAAAGCATAAGAATTTGAAATAGATGAGTTAGAAGTTACCTCTCCCTCTTGGAGGGCCATCATGCATAGGTAGGCTACTTCATCTTTATCGGTGGAGTCTTCATCACTCCATGTAGCCACATATGCTTTCTTTGACGATGATCCCTTCATGTTGAAGCGAGGACAATCAGATTTGGTGTGCCTCGTCTTCTTGCATTTCGAGCACTTGGGGGAATCCACCATCTTCTTATTCGATTCATGCTTGGATTCTTCTTTGTTGCTCTTCATGAATCGAGCCAATTCCTTGAAGAGATAGGTCATCTCTTCATCTTCACTTTTCTCATCACTTAATTCCACTTGTTGGCTTGTGGAGGGTTGTAGAGCAATGATGTTGACATAAATTTCTTGCTCTTATATTATCTTCTCCTTCTCCCTCTTCAAGGGTAGAAACATCATCTCATGGGTGAGAAGAGACACTACGAGCTCTTCAAGCTTGAGTTTTTTCAAGTCTTTGACTTCAATAATGGCCGTCTTCTTGCTCTCTCATGATTCAGGAAGTGAATAAATCAACTTTTGAATGAGCTTTTCTTTCGAAATCTCTTTTCCAAGACTTCTGAGTTGATTGACGATTGTAGAGAACTGGTCGAACATGCTTTTGATGTCTTCATATGGGTCCATCTTGAAGTTTTCATATTCGAGGTTGAGTAGACCAATCTTTATCTCCTTCACCTCATTAGTCCATTCATGGATTGCTTCAAGTTTATCCCATAAATCCATGGCACTCTCACAAGAAGATACTTTCGCATACTCTTCCGGGTCCAATGCACAAAATAGAATGTGCAAAGCCTTGCAATTTAACTTCATCTTCATGCGATCTTCCGCGTTCTACTCCGTCTTGCTCCGATTTAGCACGAACGATCCATCTTCAACTATGTCCCAAAGACGGTAGTTTTTGCTCTTCATGAAGAACATCATTCTATGCTTCCAAGAAGCATAGTTGTCACCGTTGAAGAATGATGGTTTGTCGATGGATAACGCCATGGAAGTCGGTTGACTTGTTTATTGGCCGAGCTTGCCGGATCGCCTCAATAGGTGGTTAAACCTTCTCAATTGAGCCTTGCTCTGATACCAATTGTTGAGCTCAAATTCCTTCAACTGATATGTTTGCCAAGTGGTGGAGAAGTTGATTTTTGGGTGTATGTGGTGGAAGCAAAAATATAGACAAATTGACACAAGGATTTATAGTGGTTCAAGCTTCTAACAAGCCTTACATCCACTACCTTAGCTCCCACTAAGGATTTCCCAATTCCACTAAGATTTTTTCCCCTTTTAACAAGGCTTAGGAGGCAACCTTTACAACCTATACTCAATTACCAAGTCTAGCATCCAAAGCTTACAACCTAAGCTTTGGGAATCCTCTCAAACAAAGAAATTAAGGCAAACAAAGAATCCTCTCTACAAGGTAGATGTTTGCCCTCTTTTAAGCACTCACCCAAACCTAAAACACTTGAGCATACATTGACAATTAAACTCACAAGTGTTGTCTATACAAAGAATATGAATTAAAAGCCCTAAGACAATTTTGGCATCATAATGTTGTTGACAATTGAAGCATTAGTTGTTGTTGAAGCTTGAAGGGTCCTTTTATAGTCCTAATTGAGTTCCTAGCCGTTGGAGACCGTTGGGATTGAATTGGAGCCATTAGAGACTAAATTTCCCGCAATAAATATAGTTCTGGTGTTGTCCGTATCAGTACGCATGTACCCGTATCGGTACAGCTACTAACTATTACGCCCAGTCTTGCTAATCGTATCGAAACACCTTGGTCTGTTTGCTAACTGTATCGGTACACCTTGGTTTGTTTGGCAAACCGTATCGGTACGCCTTGTCTCTTTGGTAAACTGTATTGATACGCCTTGGTTTGTTTGACAAACCGTATCGGTACACCTTGGTCTATTTTGGTATACCCTGTAATTTAAATAGCCGTTGGGAAATAGCCATTGGGGAGGTTGAAAACTGGATCGACACGCGGGTAGGCATATCGAAACGATCCAACTCCGTATCGATATGCCTAGGGGCGTATCGGTACGGTTTTTGGTTATTGGAAAAATACTGTAGCTGAAACCCTTGGACCGTATCGATACGGGGTATACTGTATAGGTACGCCTATGTTGAAAACGTTAGTTTAGCTACTTTAAAGCATTTAAAACATTTCCAAAACCTCTTAAAAACTTCTCAAACTTATTTTCAATTTGTTTGGACTTAAAACCATTTTTGAAATCTTTTCAATTCAGTCCAAAACTATTTTTCAATTATTATATCAAAACGTAAATCCTAACAGAAGTCTATTTACCTTAATTCTATTAAGTTAAATTGTATAAAGACGAATAAATTAGAAAACACGATAAATATGAACAAAGGAACAATGAGTTAAAGTGCACGAAATAAGAATTTAATAACTAAAAAATAAATAGGGGCTAGAGTAAGGAAATTGCAAACAGTAGGACCAAAGCGCGAGCTCGTGAACGTGGGGTATGGGCAAAATTGTGAACCATACGACACCACCGCTGTTGTCGCTGCTGTTGAATGCTGGCCATTGTACGCTGACAGTGTGCCGTCGCTACTGCCCTTGCTCCGATGGTGGTGTCGGCTCCATTCTTCGGTGATGGTGGGCCCTCTACGGAACTTCAATTAACGAGAACCCATACCCCTAAAAAAATCAGTATTACTTGTATTGCTCCTGAATTTTTCGTTTGTTACAAAGTTGTGTTATGTGGTGTGTATGTGTGAATTACAATGAACCCTATTTATAGGCTTCAAGAAACCCTAAAAGCATATTCCCTATTTATGCCAAATACATTTGAAAAGGGAATAATACCTTTACTTGGCCATCAAACCGCTTTTCTTACATTCAATATGATCCTAAATGAGTTAAAACAGATAGAGAAATGTCTAAGCTAGAATTTAATTACAAATATTTAATAAAATAAAATTAATAATAAAATCAAATTCTCGTATTGAGCCTGTATCCAATTTTCTGCACGTGTTGTCTTCAGTAAAATAGCATATTTTGAGCTCCCGACATTCGACTGAGGCATTTCAAGATGCATTGGAAATGTAACTGGAAGATGGTCAATACGTAAGAAGATATCATTACTCAGAAATGCTCGAATCCTATCAGAAATTTGCCGTGAGTCCACAGTGAGAATTCCTTGCGCATCACATGACTTTTCATACTTGTTGAACATTATCTCTTGTAATCTTCCCATATCTGATGTTATTAGTATCTTGTATGATTTTCAAGAATAACTAAAATATATTAATAATAATAGTATAAAAATGAAATAAAAAATAAGTCGGATAAAAATGCGTGACTACAATAACATTTTATGTTAGTCGTTTTTATCCTTTTTTAAGTTGTCCCACAACAAACTCGCCCCGATAAAATTCATATCATCTATCTCCATCAGATTGTCCAAGTATTATAAATAGCTATAGTAACAACGGTCCTGAGGCCACTGATTTTAGACTCGACAGGTCTAATCTTTTAGTAAGAATTTATTAATTTTCATTTACTACTCTGCTTTACTGATTCATTACATGGACATAAAAGCAAAATAATAAATTTGGACTTTGTAAAACGATCTATCTCTCTTCACGCAAACGCTCTGCCTTCTCTTTACCTTGCAACATAACCCTTTGTTTACCCTAGTGGAGGTCAGTCGCTGCCCTCGCTGGCGGTCGGTCTACTCCTTTTTCTGATTTTTCTCTCTTGTAATCGTTAATTATGCTGATATTTAATCGAATATAATTTTTTTGAAAATTTTATTTTGGGAGAAAACAATTAAAAACCATTAAACTTTTGTAAATAAGTAAAAAATAAATAAATAAATTATAAAACTTTTTCGATAAGCTCTCATTTTAAATTGATCCCAAATCCTTGAATATTTTAATTTTATCTTCAAATTATAACTCTCATTCTAAATTTATCTTGAACTTTTGAATATTTTAATTTCATCAAAAAACCTCATTCTAAATTAATCTATAAATTTTTGAGCATTCTAGTTTTACCCCTAAATTGTCAGTATATATTAATCATGCTCTCATGATTATAAAACCATTGTAAAAATAGTTATCTGCCATGTAAACATTGATCTGTATTATACAATTAGATGATGTGGCATAAACGATAAATTAAGAATAAAGTTGAATTATTCAAATGTTTAGGGACCAATTTAGAATTAAGGTCCCAGTTTAAAAATAGAATTAGAATAACAATAAATTTATGGGCCAATTTTTGCAAACGCGTTCCACATAGAAAGATAATAGATGAATCTTTTACACTCATATAGTGCTCCAAGGCGTGAATTGTCGACCGGTTCCTAAGCCTGCGACAATTCCAACACAACAACTTCAATGCGGCAGGCAGGGCTATCCCACAGCCTCCGCCAGTTCGGTTTTAATGATGCCCAGGTCAGAATCAGCAACAAGATTGCCCCCCGAGCGAGACCTCTCAGCACTTGAGGAAGATTTGTGCTTCCCCTGGCGAGAGTGCTTGTGGCTGCGGCCTGCAAATCCAGCCCCAACATTCTTTCTGCCCTCATCGGCAGTCTTAGGCTCAGCCCTAACAGCAATCGGCTTAGCCCCATCGATCCTAGCAGGCAGCGATTTGCGCCTGTAAGATCTAACAGTACATGGTGCACAACATTCTTGACAATCATAGCACTCAACTTCACATGTTCGGCATCTATAGCCCCAGGGTTAGTTTCATGCACAGACACAACAGTATCATTGGCCCCTGGATCAATCCCATGCGTAGCCATCTCGACAGGAACAGATTTACTCTTGGTCTCGGATGCGCCCAGCTTGGCATTCTCCACAGCATGAGCCCTTGGATCAATCCCATGAGAAACCATCTCGACGGCAACAGATTTACCTTTAGGCTCAGTTGAACATTGCTTTTCAAACCAGCTTTTAGCTCCAAAAATTAGTTTGAAGTAAAAAACAGTGCTAAACAGTTAGCTTTTGGAGAAAAAACTATTTTTGAAAAGTGTTTTTCAACTCAAACGTAAAAACTAAATTTTTTTATCTTTTGCGGTTATAAAAGTGTTTTTGAGAGCTAAATTACAATTTTAACCTTTATTTACTATTGTGTTTATTTACAACTTATAAATTTATAATTTTTTACGAAGACATTATTATATAATTAATAAATTATTTTTTAGTTTAAAAATTATATATATTTATTCATGTCAAGTTTTTTAAATAAGATATTTTAAATTTATTATATTTTCATGAAACACTTATAATTGTTAGAACAATATGTATTTATTAATAAAAATATTTTTTTATATTTTTATGATAATTTAAGCAACATTAAAGAATTTGAATATCAATTATATATATAAAACTTATGTCACGGGGCCATTACCCTCTTCCCAAAAGACATGTCTGATAAGATGTGCAGCGCCACCGTATTTATATCCCAAGACCTCCATTTTCCTTTCCGATGTGGGATTAATGACTTCATCTCTTCTCAGGCGTGACATTCTCCCCCACTCAACCTCGTGACGCCCTCGTCACGAGCTTCCGCTCTCGTGATGGGCCACCTTGTCACAGTTGTTCACTCTGCCTACCCCACTCATGGGCGCTCGGCGTGAAATCGGGCAGTCAAAGGGTAGCTCTGATACCACTTGTCATAGGGCCATTACTCTCTTCCCAAAAGACATGTCTGATAGGATGTGCAGCGCCGCCGTATTTATATCACAAGACCTCCTTTTTCCTTTTCGATGTGGGATTAATGACCCTGCCTCTTCTCAGGCGTGACACTTACAATATCATATCTAAAATGGTTATTTATCTTCTTAAAATTATTTTTTGACAGCAATGGCAAACACTAAAATCTTACAACTAACTTTTAATTTTTTTAAATTCCTTTTTTATTGCAATTTTAAAGCAATGCTAAACTAGCCCTTAATCTTTGATGCACCCAACTTGGCATGCTCTACACCATCAGCCCCGGGATCGATTCCACTCGCAGCCACATTCATCAAATCAGCAACTCGTGCATCTGAATCGATCATATTTCCAGCATCAACATTCGAAGACTGCCCCATGTTTGTCATCACGCCAAGTTCAGTAGCAATAGATTCCAACGCATCCAATTCTTTCCCTGTGAGACCCACATCAACATCTTCCGCAGCAACTTTAGGGAATTCCTTTGGTGCTTAAATCAATGGTACCGGACGGTTTGAAGTGGAAGCACCAAACGGATTTGGATGAACATAGACTATGCCCCTCTTTAGAGTTGGTCATGTCTTCTTGGTGTCCGGTGGCACTCTCATCCACTCTCCATACGGTGTAGACTTTGCATTCCCTCTACCGGCTTCGGGCACACAATTCAATCTCGTGGCCTAGTATGCCACAATTGAAGCAGAATTTGTTGAGCCTCTCGTATTGAACAGGACTAATTCTTCTCGATCCATCTTCATTCTACCCAACTATCACACATCGCAGCAATGGTTTGGTGACCAACAATTCCACTTTGATGCGGAAATAATCACCCAAATTTCCAGCCATACGACGACCATCAACATCCATTAACTTACCTAAACAACGACCAATCTTGTGTGCAACATCCATGGTCATCTTGTCAAAGGCTAATTCGCAGAGACAAATCCAGTAGATAATCTTTGTTAAATCATATTCACCCGAAGATTTGGATGGGAAGAAGTTGACAAGCACAATCGGTTCACCATCAAAGCACCAAGGTCCTCTTCGAAAAACACTAATTTTATCCTTCTCCGATTCAAATTTGAAAAGAAAAATGCTGGTTTTGAGAGGGAATATTTCAAGCGGAGTGTCTTCCCAAACGTTGGTGAATACACGAATGAATGTGACTTCATTAATAAGTTTCGGAGATAGTATCTTACCAACCAGCCCATATTTAACATTTGTAGCAACAGTGTCATCTTCAACAATTTTAGACTCGATAATAGCAGCCGATGAAATGTAGATTTGTCAAGAGAGAATTCAGATTTGAAGCCATAGAAATGCAGAATTTTGTGGAAGAAAATAAAGATTAATCTGCTGTTGATGATGCATAAATAATGCAGTCCATGAAGAACTACCCAGATGGGGTGAATGCCCCACCAAGCATGCGCAGGAAGCAGTTGAAAACTGATGGAAACCGTCCTGCATACCCCTATAACCGTCAACTGCCAATAGCGGGAATTTGAAATTTGAACATTCCTTCACCCAATTATTGGACCATCCGGTTGTAATAGTTATCGGAACGGCAGTTTCCGATGTTGAAACTGTCACCGGAGAAAATTTTAAATTCATAGTCCTGATCGAAAAATGCTGGAGATCCATAATCTCCATAATACTTCTGCAAAGAAGTAATCAAAATTGCCCCGAATGGTATTATATAAAATACCAAACTCAAATATGTAAAACTCTCATGATCGGAAATATATATCCATCGATTCCCACCATCTTGTTGTTGTAGGCACACCATGTAATCATCAATATGATTAGAAGCAACACGACTGTAATAATCTTCATCCCTATTACCATTAAAATTCCCAGAGATCGAGAATTCGAGGATGAGAGAATCCGGAGAAAATTTCATAGAAAAAATTTCCATACCTCTCCGAGTTCCCGCTGGATTTACACTAAATTAATCAACCTAGGAACATAAATAATTACTTTTGATACCAATTGATACGAACTTTTGAAAATTCTCCCCAATATAAGGTCCACAAGAAAATCTCACGCATCCAAATTCTTTATCGTTACACTGGACACATAACAGATTTAATGAAAACAGAAAAACAGAAGCAATATTTATTGAAGAAGAAGATAGTTTATTTACATTTACGGTATGCAGATTTTTCAACGTTACAATTACGTGTGAGACTCAAGAAATGCAAGCAACGCTAAACCGGCCGCCCAAACATCATTGTCCAATACGTGCTCTTCGGGGGAGTGACTTATGCCTCCCCGACAGCGGACAAACAGCATTCCAACCTGTTCCAAAATCATGGCTGCGGTTAACGTTTGACCACTAATTTCTTGCCATACACGTAAGTTGAAAAGGAAAATAGACATGAACCCTGGTTAAATGTGATATGGCCATCATGTCCTGCTCCGCTCATTAGCACAGGAACCTCTTCCTGAATCTCCCCTATCATTCTGCGGACAGCAGTGTGCGCTGCAGATTTTAGCCGCGAGCTCAGTTCTTGATCACAAATTACTGCATTCGCATCATGCTGAAATGATCCGCAGCAGACAAAGTTTATCAATTTCTCTTGTTATGCAAATGACTCGCGAAACATCAAGAAAGCGTCCTACCTTCCGTTCGATGACGCAAGAAACAGAACGTCTATCACATATTTTATAAATCTGATTAGATAATTCGTAAACAACAGCCTCGCGTCCAACATCATCAATTGCACGTAAATCCACAGTGAATGTTACCTGCATTAGAGTTGACATTTACTGCTTATCAGCATTCCTGTTTAGCCTGGCATTGAGATTTGTTCACGGAAGAATTTCTTGCCTGGCGTGGAATGACATTACTTGCACTTGGCCAGGTTGAGATCTCTCCAACAGTACAGACAAGAGAAGCGGACAACGATTCCAAGGTATAGTCATTGCAGTTACCACCATCCAACAAGAATTCTCGAGGACGTTTACACAGACTTTCTAGCAAAACAATCAATTCGGCGGCAGCAGCCATAGGGTCCCTACTCATCAACATCGGTACTGTTCCTACATGTCCTTGTGAACCTCTCACCGTAACCTTCAAAAGTGAGAAGAAAAGAAGGGAGCTGAATCCTATAGACTGAAAACTATTCTACTCTCACATATATCCAAGTTGAAGCTTTTAGTTGCAAATAGAATACAAGCAACCATAATGCCCGAAATGAAAGGACAAAAACAATATCTATAAAAAAAAAGTTAATGATCAAGTCGCATCATTTTCTGTAATTAATAAAGATAATCATCACTTGAGGCCTTTACTTCTCTTTATATTCAATTTATTGGTAAAAGTAGGTCACCTTAAGATCCTATCTGCGGGTTTTATAATTAAAGGTTAAGAAGATAGATTAATGACTGGTACAGAAAATGTACCAGAACAAAATTAAGAACTATTTTAACATCATGCTATCTTTCTCATGTACTTTTCAACCTTATGGTGCTTCAACTTGATTAAAGTACTTCTACAGATTCCATGTGCTTTTTTTATGCATTGCACTAAACTGAGCCATCGATGTTCATATAACATGTTTCCAGGGTAAGTAGTAGGTACCTAAAAAATCTCAAAAGTATTACATAAGATTTGTATCTCCTTGTACTCCCAGGTAGTAAAAAGGATCATAGATTGGGTGTCTTGAGAAGTTCATGTATCTATTTTGAAAAAAAGATAATATTTACCTTCATTCATGTCTGTCCAGCTATTCCTTTAACTACAGCAAGAGGAATACCAATCCATTCCAATACAGGTCCTTGTTCAATGTGAAGCTGCAGAAATGAATCAAATATTCCAAATCCAAAACTAAGTTGTTGTTGAATATCACAAGATAACCATTATAGGTTTGTTCCCACAATAATGCAGAGCAGGTGAATATACCTCAACATAACCCCAAATCGATGCAGGTCATACTTCAACTCCAACAGGCTTTCCCCTGTAATTTCTATGGAATTCCCCTTAAGAGCATCTTGCACTTGCACACCACTAAACAAGGATTATGCATAAAGATATTGATTGTCAACAGTTCAATAGGTAGACAAGAAAGTGGTGTTTACTGTTAATCAAAGCAACCTCTTATCGGATATATTCAATGCTGTAACAGGTAAAACTCCGGCTACAGCAGCACTGCCTAGAAAGGTAGATTGAAACCTCACTCCTTCCTCATCACTAAATGCAATGACCTGCAAGTTGCAAGAATACATTCAACAGGATATAAGGTTATATTATAACATTAGAAGATGCCAATAACTTGCCTCAACTGGCAGTTTTAGTTCTCCCAACTTGCCATTGCTTTTCAAAACTTTCAAAGCTGATATAGCAGAAATTATACCTAATGACCCATCGAATATCCCAGCATCAACGACGGTATCCTATTTTACAAGAAGATGCCAACTATGTCTATCAGTATGGAAGTGCCATTCATATTGTTGGTTGCATGTTTTATCATCAAAATCAGTAGAAATTGGAAAATGAAAGGTGTCACCACTCACCATATGAGATCCAATTAGCAGAGCTTGAGCACTTGCATTCATTCCATCTACTCGACCATGTAAATTTCCCATTGAATCCACCCACCTGGAAATCAACATAGCTATTGGTGAAGAGCTTCAGAGACCCTAAAAAGGAGTCAACAAAAGGTAGAAAGCTAACGTTCTTAAACCGGCATCCTCCATCCATTCACGAACAAGAATTCCTGCCTTCACGGATGCCGGGCTCATAAATGTTCTCTCAAGATAGCCATCAGCATCACTCACCTATAAAATAAGACAAACAACATTCATCAACATTGCTTCCTGTTAACAAAAATTAAAGACTGACATTGCAGCACAAAAACACAACTGGTCACTGGACGTAATCAAATCATGCAAGCATATGGCATGGCTCTGAGTATGGAAATGAAGCGAAATAACTAATAATTAGTTCAATTCTTATTTAAATAAATTTCTCTGCATTCTGCCTACAGCTGGTTTAAGAATATCTTCAAATATGAAACAATTTTCAACAAGGAAATACATCATGTTCAAGACTTTTGACTCCTATTTCGCATGTTTAAGAAAAATGATTGAGAAAAATAAATAAAGAAGTGATATAGATTAGATGTACCTTCCCAAAGGTCATTAAGCCTTGCAACGGCCTCGTCCCTTAATATTTCTGAATACAAAGATCTTGTTTCACCTTCTATTTCTTCAATAACTAAGTAGTAAGAGAATAGTCATTACCCGTAAACAAAACAGTAACTATATATATAATAACAGTTTTAAGTAGTAGGCAGCTAGCTATTTTCGCAGAATCTAAAATGGAAGGCGTAGTTATTCTTCTTTCTTTTGCACGAAAAAGAAAGTCCGAAACTTGATCTGATTTCTCATCTGATTTTCTCGTCCTTGTGCATGACACGTAACATATTTATTAATTTTTATTTTTTAAAAAAAATATTAGTTTTCCAGAAAAACAAAACTTGAAAGGTTCTTCAAAAATATCCTCAAGTCCCTAATTCTCATTGTTCGACCACCACCCACCCCCTTCATTGTCAGAACTCAATGGTCGGCCACTCCTTACACCCGCTCTAAATCTCTAAATTCTTAAAATCTCAAAATACATAATACTCAAAACCCTAAATCCCTAATTTTAAATCCTTATCATGGTCGACCACCACTACTAATACCATTTTCGTGGGGGTATGATAAATGAAAGAGTGGTTGCTGGTGGTTGAACCAGCGGTCGAATGAGTGAGATTTGAAGATTTTGGGTTAACAATTTGACGTCGTTTTGGGATTTTATAAATTTTGGATTTTAAAGAAAATGAAAAATTTTATAATTTTTTTTAAAAAAAATTATTCAAAAATAGTTTGTGTGTCCCATTTTAATTGAATGAAGAAAATTTTTAATGACCATTGATGAAGTGACCTTAAAATTATTATGAAATGAAACGTCAGACACTTATTCACTAAAAAGATACTTTAAACTCTTATCTAAAAAAGTAGTTTAACCATTTTTCTAATGGTTAAGCCATAGATAAAAAGTGATTAAGAACTTTATTTATTTAACAATAAGCCATGAGATGTAATAAACACGTGTCACAGTAAAAAAAAAATAATGATAATCAGCGACAAAAGTTGGATAATTTTACATTACTTATTAAATTTGATCATTAATTTTTTTTTTAATTTAAAGGATCAACGATGAATTAAGATTACAAGAAAAAAATTACCATGATTTTTTAATATTTTATATTTTTGTGAGGTCATGTCCTCCACCTGTCCTAAGGATGCCCCTAATGATAATGATATAAAAATCAAGAGATGAATTGGTATTTAATTTGGTTAGAAATTAGGCAGCATCGCTAAAGTTAAATGTTATAAGGGTTTAAAGATCGATTTGTATTTAAATTTTATTTGATTAATATTTAAATTAAAAATATCGTTATATTAGAATTTTTTGAGAAAAATCATATAGCCTGTGCTAAGTAAAGAGTAGCTCCGTCCGTGGTATCACCTGAATAGTCATGCATTTGTTGGCCACAATCAGATTTGTTTTAACAATTTTATTTGCATTACTCCATTCCACCAGCACTGATTAAATGATAGTCCTAAAAGTTTAATCTTATGTGGTCGATATCTTTGGATTCACCCACACCAATACACGAAAAAGGAACATAAAAAGAGAGAAATGAATGTTTGGTTTCTTCTTCTTTTCAATCACATTTCTCGTAAACAAAATCTAAAAGAAAACCAATTAATTTATTTATTATTCTAATGTTGGAATGCAATACGCACGAAGCACTGGTATCCTTAAATATTAAGGTGAAGTGGTACCATACAGTCATTCACTGTAATATTATCATTATGGACATTTCTCCGTTACCTCACCGGAAATTACTATTTACAATAAAAAAAATTATATCATAAGCCTGACTTATCGTATTAGTCATGGTCTTAATCAAAATAATTACTCATTTTATTATTTTTTTATTATTTTTTTCAATCAGTAAATTTTCATTGATTTTTTTATGTTATTTAAAAAAATATTTTTTTTAAAGTTATTATATTATTGAGTTAATGACGTAAAAAATAGTCCCGGAGCCGTAAGTGGCGAATACTAACTATTAACACCTGAGTAAATAATAACGATAAAAAAAATCGGTGAAATAAGATGCTTGTTGAACTAGAGATATAGTATTATGGAAAGTCGATAATAATAAAGGTTAATTTTAGGAGAAGTCGGCAGTATTGTAGGCTGACTTTAAGCATAAAACGTATTTGATTGTATGTCACTTCAATAGCTTTAATAGTTACTCTATTGATTTGATAGCTTTATTCATGGATAAACAAATAATCTATGGAGCACACCACTTCAACAAATATCACTTCTAAACAATATTATTTGAACAATTTACTTAAGGGACAATGCCCCAATTTTTTATATTAAAATATATAAATTTTATGGTTTAAGGGTGCTTGAAGCCCTCGAACTTTTGAAAAAAAATCAAGTTCCTAAAATTTTTTGTGCCTAATTACCCTGAACTAATAAATTAAATTATTTAGTCCATTTGACCAATTCTGACCATCAATTTTTCACGGTTCTTTTCTTGAGATATTATTGTCATATGACCCACTACAATTCTGTCATGCAAAATTTACAGATTTTTAAAAATCTATTTTTATAAGTTTTTTTTAGAATTCTTAAAACTTTTAAAAAACTTTTTAAATAAAATAAAAATTATAGAAATATCAAGTGACAACACTGTAATACGACAAGTTGCATTAACTGGTCCAAAATATATTAGATTTAACAGTCAACGTTGGTCAAAAGAGTGAATTGATGAAATTTTGGAGTATAATGGCTTGATTGGGTGCAAAAAAAGTCCAGTAATGTAATTAATTTTTTAAAAAAGTTTGACGGATTCAAGCACCTTTAAGCCAAACTTTATTAAATATTAATTGGATTATATACCTATTGGGACCTTTAATTTTAATTTATTTGGACTTTATCCTAGTTTTATAATTAATTATACTTGATCCTTGAATTTGATTTCTGATTCCATTCATACATAGAGACAAACTCTTGGACTCCTAGTCTTGGAGAAGGAGAAGGTATTTAAACCTCATGCATTTTCTAAGCTGTTGCTATTATCACAGGCCGGGAGCCAAGGTTCGAGTCATTGGCACCACAGGGTGCTCACCAGGGTGCCCAAGAGGTTCTGATGGAGATTTTGGGCCTAAAGAGACCACCAGACTTAGCCCGACCCGTGGGAGATTCTAGAAGGCTTATCCATCCACTTTGACCTATGTAAAGTTACTTGTAAACATAGGATTTGTTACCATAGATAGAAGGAAATATTTCCAGGATTATACTATTGTGGTTGGTGGGCTTCGATCATGGCCGCCGATGTAAATCTGTATAGACCGTCGGATTAAGGGGAACTCAACTATAAATAGAGCCCCCCTCCTCATTTGATGTATCCAAGTTTCCAAGGAATAAATGTATTTACTTTAAATCCTCTGAGTGTTCTTGTGTTCCTTTCTTTGGTCTTGAGCATTCTTTCAGTGTTCTTCTTCGCTCATCTCGTTTGATCCATTTTCGTGTAGAACACTTTGCGTTTGTCGGTTCTTGAGAAGTTTAATCTTCCGAGAGGGTTAAAAAGGCTTACTTAGGTATTTGTCTTGAGTCACATCGCATAAGGCCGCACGGTGGGCTGGTTGGAAGTTTAGCCACGTGACAGTTGGTATCAGAGCCTTGTTCGAGCGACGTGAGCTAGTTCGAGGCACGAAGCATCGAGTTGAGATGGTACCAAAGAAAGGAGAGAATGTTGCTGCGAGCCAGAAGGGTGTGGAGACCCAGGCTAACAAAGAAAGTCGAGCAAACTCGAGAGACAAGTTGTCGGAGCTCGAGGAGAGGGTCACCAGGCTCGAGGGGTCTGTAAATGATTCTGTGGAGCGACTCGACGTTGTGGATACACGTCTCGAGGAGCTGAATGTCAAGGGTGATCATTCAGAGGGAAAAAGAGATACTCTCGAAGTCATGTTGAAGGCCTTGAGGGTAGAAATGATGGATCTGAAGGCAAAAGTGACGGCTTATCATGCTGCCATACAGAACGGTGTTAGCCACGACGACACCTAGACCAATGAAGGACATTCCGAAACCAAAGGATTTTAAAGGGAACTGATCGGCGAAAGATGTTGAAAACTTTATTTGGTGCATGGAGCAGTACTTCTGGGGAAGGGGCATTACAGACGATGCCGAGAAGGTGAATACTATTGTTGTTTACTTGACTGACGTTGCCTTGTTATGGTGGCGACGTAGGTGCCTTGATGAGAATAATAGAGGCACGAGTGTGAAACCTGAGAGGAGTTCCATGCGGAGTTCAAGCAGCATTTTTGCCCGAGTAACACAGAGAGAAAAGCCAGGACCAAGTTTAGGAGGCTTCGACACGAGAGATCCATTGCGGATTATATTCAGGAGTTTAGTGAGCTACAACTCCTTATCCCCGGCTTGCGTGAGAAGGATGCGTTTTTCACATTCATGATAGACTGAAGCCATGAGCCAGGATCGAGTTAGAGTGGAGGGATGTGCAGAAACTTTCAAAAGCCCTAGCTATTGCGGAGTCCCTGACCGAGTACGGTGGTTACAAGTCCATGGAGTCCAAGTCTTCCAAGCCCCGTGGCAAGGGCAATGGTGGGAGAGACGAGGACAAGTCCAGAGATAGTAGTGATGATGGCAATGAGAGGCCATCGACCAAGCCCAACCGGTATGCGAAGCCATATGATCGGAAAGATCGAGGATCCGTAAGGTGCTACCATTGTAATGGTCTACATATAGTGAAAGACTGTCCTAAGAAGAGGAGCTGACTCGGTACCATTGTCCAGGAGGACGGTGAGTCAGGTGGAGAACCTGGTAGAGTTGGTGCAATCGCCAGCGTCAATAGAGGGAAGCCGATAGTAGAAAAAGTTCATCGAAGGTATTACCGATGTAAGAGGCCGCATTTAATGCGAGAGTGTCTGAATCGAGTCAAGAAGTCTAAGGAAGACGAGCCCGAGAGTGGTGAGGCTTCGAGACTTGGCTCGATAATTTTTAGTTCTGCCAAGGCGAGGAAAGGCCAGAAGAATAATGGGTTGATGTTTATCGACATCAACGTGGCGGGATGATCAAGAAGTGCTTTGGTGGACACTGGAGCAAGCGATTTATTCATGTCCAAGAAGGCTGCTGAAAAGCTTGGTCTTAAAGTTGTGGAGTCAACTGATAAGATCAAGGCAGTAAACGCCAATGAAGCTCCAATTGTGGGGACAATGTAGAAGATTGAGCTGCAAATCAGGGATTGGAAGGCCAATGAGGATTTTAAGGTAATCGAGTTAGATGACTTTAATTTTATTTTGGTACTAAACTTCATTGACCGTATTGAAGCTCTCATCATTTCGTATGCTGACATCGTGTGCGTCTTGGATCCGAGATAACAATGTGTTGTGCCTGTGTGCCGAGACAACGGGCGAGGGACCAAGAAGCTAACAGCCATTCGGCTTGTCGATGATGCTTCAAGCCAAGGAGATATCGAGTTGGAGGCGACAGTTGGGGACACTACCTTGGATGGGCAAGAGTTACCCGAGGCAGTTGGCGTGAAGACCGTCGAGGAGCCACTCATGGGTGAGGCGGTCGAGGTATCGAACTACAATGGGAGAGAAGTGTCGATGGGTGTTACATTGCCGATGAGCAGTGGGGCGTCAAACTTCAGGGACGAAGGATTTGTGCGTAGAGTAAATACCGAGAAAAGGAGTGAGGTACATTTCGAGCACGGTGATAGTGTTTTACAATTTAATTTGTCAAATTTGTTGGGTGTGGGGAGCAGAAAACCTAACCCATCAGATGGTAGAGTTGCCAAGACTTGGCACGGGCTGAAGCAACCTTTTAGAGTTCCGAGAGTTAGTTTGGTGTTCAATGTGATGACGTCCAAGTTCGTGCACAAGGATCGAGATAATCTAAATCGGGGTAAGTCAGAACTGGTAGGAAAGAGTTCTTACGATCGAGATGTACCTGGGACGGGTGATGTTACAGCGGTACGAACCAAGGCGAGCAGTCCTTATGGGTGACAATCGAATCAGAGTCTGGTGCTCTTTATGGGGAGAACGGTCTTTATGAGGAGACAATCAAGCTTGGTCGATCTCAACCTTGTTAGAGACGCGCGACGAGGGCGTCGCCAGGTTTAGTGGGGGAGAATGTCACAGGCTGGGAGCCAAGGTCCGAGTCATTGGCACCACAGGGTGCACACTAGGGTGCCCAAGAAATTCTGATGGAGATTTTGGGCCTAAAGAGACCACCAGACTTAGCTTGATCCGTGAGAGATTCTAGAAGGCTTATCCATCCACTTTGGCCTATGTAAAGTTACCTTGTAAACATAGGATTTGTTACCATAGATAGAAGGGAATATTCAAGGATTATACCATTGTGGTTGGTGGGCTTTGATCATGGCTGTCGATATAAATCTGTATAGACCGTCGGATTAGGGGGAACTCAACTATAAATAGAGGCCTCCCCCTCCTCATTTGATGTATCCAAGTTTCCAAGGAATAAAAGCATTTACTTTAAATCCTCTGAGTGTTCTTGTGTTCCTTTCTTTGTTCTTGAGAGTTCTTTCAGTGTTCTTCTTCGCTCATCACGTTTGATCCGTTTTCGCGTAGAACGCTTTGCGTTTGTCGGTGCTTGGAAGTTTAATCTTCCGAGAGGGTTGAAAATGCTTACTTAGGCGTTTGTCTTGAGTCACATCGCCTAAGGCCGCACGGTGGGCTGTTTGGAAGTCTATCCACGTGACACTATCCTAATTAATTTTGGGTATATAATTAATGTATTGTTTTGGATAAAATATAAACAACTGGATATCACCTTAGTCCTAGTGTTAGTTATGTAGTATGAGGTACGTTTGACGGCTGACGCGTGGAGTGCAACTTACTTTACAATTTTCACTGTTGTTGTTGTCTATTCGCTCCTTAATTTTGGCCAACACATAAGCAGACAACAAGCCCTTCCTAATCAGCTGAGTTTTTCCCCCTACAATAAGGTGGTTGTTAATTGGTCCTTCCCATCTTATTCTTAAAACAAGTTATTCTTATCTAATTGAATCCAACAAATGGTTCTAATAAAAACACGAATAATATTCATTTTAGATTCGAGTTTAATCACAATATTTGCAAGGTGTGTGCTTTGTCAAAGAGTTAAGAATATCTATGAATAAATACTATATTGTTATCGCCTTTAGACTATTAAAAAAAACTCAACTTAAGGGTGAATTACGGAATTTACTTGTTTTTTCAAAATTTTCAACATAATCATGTTAATTTCAATTTTTATAAGTATCAGTATTTCACTCATTGGTCGACTAATCACTTTAATTTTATTTTTTAATATAACTATAAATGTAACCTCCTGAATTTTCACGTGTTTAATTTCACGGAATTTCGATAAAATTTCACCGTTTGGCATACGATGGATTTTTAATTATCGTAGTTAATTCCCGGTTAATTAGTAAGTGTGAGATTAAATTCTCGAACCCATAATTAAGTATTAAATGGTTAATTAGAAATGAGATTATATAGGATACTATAAAAAGGGGTGGAATTGAAAAGAAAGGAAAAAAAGTGGAATAAACTATGATATATTTGAGAGGCAATTTTACCCAAGTTATAAAATAGGGTAATTATTTATTGCGTTGTTAGTAGAAATTTTTTTTTCTACACATGGACTTTTGAACTTGTCACATGTCCTTTTCAGGGTCCTTAAACTCTAATTCTTAAATTATAAACCCTAAAGTTTAAATTATAAATCTATCCTAAACCTTAAATTAACACTAAAACGTTAATCTTAAACCCTAAAACTAGACACTCGTGAACAATAAATTTTTCATTGCCGATGCATATTACATTTTCCTTATAAAATAATATAATCAAGTTAGTTTTTGACCGTTAATTTCATTTTCATTTGCTCATCTTTTTCTCAAATAAGTTTTCCATCCTCATTAGATATCTTTGCTACATCATCAGTTTGTTCTTCGACAATTGCTTCACTTTACTTTTCTTTGTCACAACATTAGTTTATAATCTTATTTATGACACCCTTATCATTCATTATCTTTCTTGTGTAATTATTTTGAGTTTATCACTGCAATTTTTATGAGTTCGACATTCTATACTTATTTTTATATAATTTGTGTGACGGATATACTTGCTCTAAATTGTGCATCTATATTTTACGCTCGTACCTAGACCACACATAAAATTCACGTCAATCACCATTCCACTTAGAAACCATCCAACTTAGAATCCCTTTTTGTCGTCGTACCTAAACCACGTAAACTTCACGACATTCTCCTCATCCTCATGTTGCGTAGTCTTCTCTCGCTCTTCAATAATCTTTGCGATGTCACGGATTATACCATCTTCATTACACGTTTCCGATTCTGAAAATCCGAATCAGTCAATGAAGCATTTGCCACAGCCTGGTCCTTTGGAGGATTCTTTCGTGGACGACCTCTCCCCTTTTTACAGATTTTTTCTTCCGCTGCTGTCTGCTCTGCAGGTGATAAAAAAACTCATTACTAATTCAGAGACATGTCGTACCTTTTTCTCCATTCCCTGGTATTGTCTTAATTCAGCCTTAAAAACCCTTTGCTCCACCAATTGTATCCTATTCACTGCATCTATTTCTTCCAGAGTTAGAGCCAATCTCATAAATCATCATTCTCACCATTACCTCCAGCCTCCAGCCTCGTAACCCACAAACCAAAGGCTCCTCATTCGGAAGAGAGTTGGGAACAATTGTATCTATCGTCCCACGACCAGTAATCCCCCCTTGCGGTATTTCCTCATTATCTGTTGACGTTATAGTCAACGATCTTGTTGACATGGGGACTCTTTTTCTGAGTCTTCTTCCCTATCATCCCCATTTGCCTCTCAAGTGCACATAATATAGGATTCTACTTCTTGAACTCTAATCGGAAAATTTATACCCTCCACTTCCAAATCCAACTCCTCGTCAATCTTTCTAAGACATCCGGTTTCAATTTGTACCCGACCCCTTTCAAAGAATCTACCCGTATAAGGGAACCTCATACATTTGCAATATTTTGAATGGGTAATCCACTAATGGATATCCACACTCTCCTCGTATCCACTTTGATGCCCGGGGACCAATCCTCCAACCGCTCAAACCACTTGGGCCAGTATTTTTCGACACATTTCAATGTTGTTAAATATCAAGAGCACCATCGCTCCAACCATATACATCACCAGGCTCCATGTACATTTTGTGCGAGGGGCAATTGCCTCCCAATTTTCGAAGAGAGTTAAAAGTTAAAAAAAAAACCCTCAAAAAACAAGTTTTAAAAAACAACTATAGTTATCCACAACCGGTTGATCTAACAAGATGGGTTATTAGGTCTCTTAAGTAGGGACGGATCTATATACATTGTGCGAGGGGCAATTGCCTCCCAATTTTTTGGGTTACTTATATTTTAGGCCTAATAATTTTGAAATCATTGCAATTAAGCCCCTTTCTCTTCCTTTTCGCTCCCAAAATTTTTATGGTTTATTATATTTTTAAGACCTGTAATCTAAAATTAATAAAATTAAACTTTGACCCCTCATTTTTTTATGGTTTAATTACTTTTTAAGACCTTTCTATTTTAAAATTTGTAAAATTAAATCTAAACTCCTTTAATTTTTACGATTTAATTACTTTTAAGACCCTATTCGTTTCAAATTTAATCGGTCTGCCCGCTCGTAATTCAATAATGGCTCTTTCTATGCTCTTAAGCAAGGTTAGTAGTTTGAATCATGACTTATGAATGGAAAAAACTTGGTTGGGAGCCCATATTGAACCTTTGAAAAACTTGATACGAATTAGTCGTCCAATAAGTCTAACCTCATGGTTTAAAAACAGCGGGATTTTTATCTTCTCGTCATATATCATTTTCTTGTTGTAGACGTTTTAGATATGTTAAAGCTAATTTCAAAATTTCCATATCATTTGAGTAGTGGAAAAATACATAAAAGAATAGTGATTGGCAAGTAAGGAAATGTGGGAAATGATGATTCTTTCTTCGTTTTTCTGATTCACAGTAATTTAATCTCTTATACCCGAGTGAGTCAACTAGTGTAACCAGAATCTATTATTAAAGGGCTAACTGAATTGGCTACAGACCAGCTCAGATGACAGTTCCACCAGGAATCAAGGCATCCTTCACTATCGTCACAATACCGCTCTTTATGAAATATCCGTCCGTTTCCCTTGCAGCTTCTTGCACATTGTCTCTGTTAATGATCTGAATTGCACCGTTCACCTCAACAATATTGACTACAACAAAAACCCGGTTCTTTTCCCAATGAAATGGGTTTATTTAATAAACACTGACCTTCACTTCATCGCCGATTCGAGCATTCTTGTCGATAATGGCCCTCTTGATGTGCGAATTCTTTCCGATACCAATCGGAACGCTGCCCTTTTCAGCTAGAGACTTTCTGTCAGCCTCTGTCTGAGGAAGACAATGCAAAATGATTCATGCCATATAACAATAGAAAAGAAGCTAACAAGTTTCAGGGTATTATACTATTACTATTACTACCTCGTAATAATCTGCTCCCATCAGTAAGGTATCCTCTATGATTGCACCCTCTGAAATACAAGACCGAAGACCGACAACAGAATGGTGAATCCTGCAGTTCTGCGATCAACCAAAATATCAAGAGGATAAACACTCCCAAGCAGTGGAATTTGCATTTCGCTTGTCAACATTTTGAACCATTGGCCAATCAGAGAAACAAACCTTAATTACACAGCCCTCGCCAATAACACTATCTGTAACATCAGCATCAAGCATTTTGGATGGAGGCAAATAACGAGGCTGCGTGTAGATTGGAGACGAACGGTCATAGAAACTGGGAACAAAGTCCAAAATCATACAAGTTATTCCATCAAACTGGTGAAATGATTGCGCTCTGAGGAATTAAAACTACCTAAAATCTGGCACTGGCTTTTTGGTAATTCCCAGATTTGCATTGTAAAATGCCTCTATTGTACCAATGTCCTCCCAGTAGCCATCGTACAAATAAGCTTGTACCTACAAGTATTAACAAACAATTAGGCTTCTGGAATTTGTAATTCTCAGTAATGTGAAGGGAGAAAACTCAATGTGGAACATAACAAAAAACATGAAAAAGAGAGTTCTAAGAGATTATTCGAGGATAAGAGTTGAATTTCACTCAAACTGCTCAAAACATGAATGTATATCCTGGAAACAACCTTGTTTCAAACAGTTTATTACTAGACACAAGACAACCATGATCAGGCCGCAACCGCAATTTAAATCCATGAATGGCAACAACCATTCAGATGGAGGAATGCATGCATGAAGAGAATGCGTACCCTCATCCCGATGTTAGTAGCACCCGGAATGACTTCACTTCCAAAATCATTGGCGCCTGGAAACTTGTTTGAAAGAAGATCCAGCATCACATTTTTACTCACAACATATATGCCCATACTAGCAATGAAAGGCATTTCTTGTGCTCTCCTATCATCAAGTCCTAAAATTGTGGTGTCAACCTAAAACAAAACCAGAAGCAATGACAGAGTAAAGTCATAACTTGAATACTTGATGTGAAAATCTAATCATCTACCTTCATAGCTTTCAGCTGGTCCCCTTTCGGTTTCTCGGCAAACTCGACTATACGCCCTTCTTCATTGATTTTCATCAAACCAAAAGCAGTAGCCCGTTTTTCATCCATGGGCAATGCAGCCACAGTAATGTCAGCACTAGTCTCTCTATGGGCCAGAATAAACCTTTCATAATCCATTCTATATAAATGGTCCCCGGCAAGAACCAAGAATTCAAGAATATTATGCTCCTCAAACAACCACAAATACTGCCTCACAGCATCTGCTGTCCCCTGTACCATCATTTTAAAACCAAAATCATAATTCATAATTCATAAACAAGGCAATCCATTGCAGCTAACCTGGAACCAGTTTGGGTTTTCAGGACTCTGCTGAGCAGCAAGAACTTCAACGAACCCTTCGTTCTTCATGTTACTGGCATATGCACGGGAAAGGTGGCGATTGAGGGAAGCGGAATTGAATTGAGTCAGAACATAGATTTTGGATATAGTACTGTTCAAGCAATTGCTAACGGGGATGTCAATTAGCCTATAATTTGCTCCTAATGGAACCGCTGGCTTTGCTCTCTTCTTTGTTAATGGGTAAAGCCTTGTCCCCGCTCCACCTCCTAATATAATCCCCAAAACACTCTGCCAAAACAATCAACAACAACAACAACAATCATCCTTTGAACATATTTTCAGCTATTTGAGTAATAGAAAAGAAAGTTACTCGACTAGTGTCCGGTTCAAGACACGTTTGTGAGTTCCTGGAATCCGAAACGGCTTTCGGCGAAATGGTGGATGGAGTCCGCTTTGTTTGGGAGGAAGCTGTAAGGGTTCTGAAAACAAGCTTGTCACCAGAGAGAGCGGAAGCCGAGAAGGACAAGTTGGGAGGAGCAGTGGATGTATGGTGGCTCCAAGGAACGGAAGAACCATTGATGGATGTGGTGGCGGTGGCTGACAACCTGAGACTGAGAGCACCCATGCACGCCATTTGTGATCTTAACTTTTGTTCTAAAAACTATGGACTGGAGTGGCAGCTTTATGGATCTGATTCTCAAGTTTGACTCAACTTTTCTTCTTCATTTTAGGAAATATTTGACGGGGTTTGTGTGGAAAAAAGTAGTGACGTTAACTGGTGGCTGTCATTTCACTATAATACGCACTTGCTTCTAATTCGTAACTAACCTTAATAAATATTTTTTTATAAAAATAAAATCATTTAATTAAAAAAACTATATTATTTTTATTAAATAAAATATATGATTCTTTTGTTACTAGGTAAAGTTCACAAATGGTCACTAAACTATCTTTAAAAATACAAAATGGTCATTAAACTTTAAATATTACATAATGGGCATTAAACTTTAGTTTTTGTTACAAAATGATCACTGAGCCGTTAACTGTCGTTAATTGGGTGGTATGACAGTTATAGAAATTTGAAAATATAGCATTTAATCCTCCGTATTAACACATTTAATCAATTTATTCTTAATTTAACCCTCATTATTGATGTCTAAATTGATTGAATGTGTAAATATTAAGGATTAAATATGTTATTATATAAAATTTTGTAAATGTCACGTCTCTCAGTTAACGACCCAGTGACCGTTTTGTAATAAAAACTAAAGTTTAATAACCATATATAATTTTTGAAAGTTTAGTGACCATTTTGTATTTTTAGAGATAATTTAATGACTATTTGTGTACTTTACCTTGTTACTAACTTACTATTGCAACATTGGAGATGTTGTAAAGTTTAGTGCACTTAAATACAATTCACTCTAGTATAAGAGTTGAGATGGATGGAAATCATCTCCCTAATTATGTCTCTTTTGGTGCTACACTTAAAAAAAAGTAGGTTTGGAGTTTATGATTTAGGGCTTAAAGTTAGGGCTTATGGTTAGGGTTTAGGATGTAGAATTTAGAGTTAAGGTTTAAAATTTAATTTTTTATTATTTTTTAGTGTGGGGCATAGAACGAGGCATACTTAGAGGGAGATGATTTTTGTTCAGTTGAGATTATAGATAATTATTGTAATTTGTAGTTTAAGAAAAAAAATTGACATTTTTCAATTAATTATATTTTGTATATTTCACTTCAATAAAAAAAATTGAATCTCACGGGCATAAAATTCTGAATACACAATAGCCTACTGTACATTTGTATTACTTTTATTGTATTTATTTTCTTTGTTGTTTTCATAATGAAATACATTGGTTGTTTTATTTTCATACATGCAGTTTGCATGTTGCAGATGACAATATATATGAAACATTATTAGTATGCTTTACGAAATTCATATTGAGACGTCTGATATTTGGTCGGGACATATCCGAATATCACATAGAGCAGAATCGTCATTTTACAAATCATATAAAATCGACGTGTCAATACGGAAAACTAACGACAAAGGGCAGATGAGAGCGGTCGCTGATTTAAAAATATTTTTGAGGATGAGCACACATAAAATCTCAAAATCTCAGAGTAGGCACAATTCATAAAGATTAAATATTTAAGAATTAATTTATAAAAATTAAAAAAATTAAAGTTAAATTTATAAATTTTAGAAAATTTAGAGTGTGCACGTATCCACTTAAGATACATTTGGATCCGCCATGGGATGAGAGACCATTAATGCTGGCTGTGACTGGCTGATGCTAGGCTGATTAGGGTTTGGTTTAGCCAATTGTTTAGATTCAGTTAGTGGATTGAAATATTTAGGTATTGGGTCATTTTTTATTAGGTAGATTTAGGCAGATGAGTGTACTTGTGAATGAGTTTGGGTCATATTTGATTATTGGGTTAATCCATAAATTGGCTTAATGGCGGGATAAAATTAGTAATTACTATATATATGGAAATTACTTTGATATACAAACTTATATAAATTTAGGGTTTAGAGATTTATATTAGGGTTTTTGGTTGTAGGGTGTAGAATTTAGGGTTTATAAATAAAATTTAAAGTTGAGGGTTTAAGGTTTAAGATTTAGGTTTTAGGGCGTTAGGGTTAAGAATTTAGGTTTTAGATTTTATAGTTTAAATATGAAGGGTTGTATAATTTTTTTACACAGCTTGTGTATCAAAATATAACCCTATATATACATATAATGTTAGGATCCGCTTACATTGTGTAAAACTCAATTACTTTTATACATTTTTTAGATTGTTGGATGAAGGTAATAAATGGCTAAGATTATTTTCTTATTTTTTCCAAGTGATAATCTTCACATTTTCTACTGTTAATCTCATCAATCCATTTATCTTCATCCAACGGTCCAAAAAATATAAAACTTTCAAGTTTTACATAGTGTAAGAGAATCTTATCTCATAATATATATATGTATATTAAGGTTAAGATTCAGTTACACAATGTAAAAATTTTTAGTGTTACATTGATTTTGGACAAATTTTAATATAATTTTAATGTAGTTAATTTTTCATTGTTTTGTAATATATTAATGGGCTCGAATCGATCAATCAAAAACTATCAAGAGGGGGTAAATTGACTTTTTGAAGAATTTGGTGAAAATCGAAAAAGATAGACAATTTTACCCGATCAATTTATAGTGGTTCGACATTTCAAGTCTACATCTACTACCTTAACTTACCACTAAGGATTTTTCAAATTCACTATCTTGAATTTCTTGCCTTTAAGGACAAGACGTAACCTTACATCACTATCTTTTCAATGGCTAAGATAGAACCACTCTAATTTTTCTAAGGCTAAACTAAAATCTCTCCCTTTTTACAATGTTTGTTTTGAGTAAACAAAAATATTTTTTTAGGTGGGTGTTTACAAGAATTAAACTCACTAACAATGAATGCAAAATATTTCAAATAAAGTACTTTATACTAGGGGTGTGCAAAAATATCATATCCGATCTAAAATTTTGGATATGCGATCTGATTTTTATTTCGTGATCAGATATAGATCATAATATTTCAAGTTCCGAATTATCCGAAAATTTAAATTTTCATGGATATGAATCTTGTTATTTTTAGTTATTTGATGCTTGTAATATCCGAATAATTCAAAAATCAAATTTTCCATAGATGTGAATCTTGTTATATTTGACAATTTGTTGCTTGTTATATTCGAAAATTCAAAATTTTCATTGACCTCCAAATTCAAAAAAAAAATACTTAAACCAAATTTTATATTCGGATAAGAGGATATCCGAATATTTGATCTGAATATTCAAATATTCAATTGGGCATCCACTTCCAGCGGGAATCTCTTTGGATAGGCAACATCTTTTTCAGCATCAAGTCTCCTTCTTGGAATTCTCTCGGGCGAACCTTCTTGTTGTGGGCTCGCATCACCCTCTTTTGGTACATCTGACCATAGAATATCGCCTTTAATCTCTTTTCTTCGATTAGATTTAGCTGGTCGTAACGTGCCTGAATCTATCCAGCCTCATCTAATTCTGCCTCTACTAAGACGCAGAGTGATGGGATTTCAACTTCAAATGGTAGCACGACCTCCATGCCATAGACCATGGAAAATGGCATTGCCCCGGTAGACATTCGTATAGCGGTTCGATAAGCATATATGGTAAATGGCAACTTTTCATGCCAATATTTGTAAGTGTCGGTCATCTTAGAGGCCCCATTCATTTTCGAAAGATAAGTTACCAAGTTGTGATGCTTGATCTAGAATTGTTCACAAACTACAGTTATCATCTTGTCATTAAAATTCGAAGCATTGTCGGTGATGATACTTTTAGGGAGTCCATAATGGTGAATAATCTTTTTTTTGAGGAATTTGTACACCGTCGATCTAGTGACGTTTGCATAAGACGCTGGTTCAACCCAATTGGTGAAATAGTCTATGGCTACCACGATGAATCTATGCCCATTTGAAGCTTTTGGGTGAACTTGCCCAATTACGTTCATGCCCCACATTGAAAAGGGCCCTGGAGCTGTAATCACATGGAGTGGCTGCGGTGACGCATGTATTTTGTCAGCGTAGATCTGACACTTGTGGTATTTTTTAGCATAATTGATGCAGCCTCCTTCCATTGTAGACCAATAGTAGCCAAAACGTATGATTCGCCTGGCCATAGTAAATCTGTTAGAGTGGGTTGCACAAACCCCCTTGTGCACTTTTCTAGAATTGATTGAGCCTATTTGGCATTCACACACTTTAATAGGACTTGGTTCCAGCTTTTTTATACAAGAATTCTCCATCACGGACATATCCTGCAGCTATCCTTTGAATTGTTCTCTTGCCATTCTCAATTGCCTAATGCGGGTATTCTTGAAGCTTAATGTATTACAGTATATCATGGTACCATGGGAGACCATCTATTTATTCTTCTAGGTCAAAATAGTATGCCGGTATAGTTAAGGTGATACATGTCTATGTTAACCCTAACAACTCTATTATTTGTTCACGAACTCCCTTTTGGTCATTGAAACCCTAAACTTATGTTTAAGCCAAATTAAGACTAAATTAACAGCTTAGCCCTACTATTCACGTATGTATAACCTAACTCTATCGATATTAAGCCACATATCAATAGTTAAAAGGCCTCTCTCGATAGCTCTTACATTAACTATGCATGAAGAACGATGAACAGAATAGATAAAGGGAAAAACAACTATAGCATTGAAATAAACTAATCAAGACATAAAATCTGGGGGGTGCAATAATCCCAACTAAAGTATTTAGCTCATGCCTGAGCTTAAAACATCCATAATTAAAAGTATAAAGTATGACAGTTTATCAAGCAAGGAAAAGAAAAGAGTCGAGCGTCCTCAACAAAACTCCTTTCGTGCCATCCAACTGTGATGTAGTTCTCCTCTCCGTCAGCCTCTCTCGATGTTGTCTTTCGTGAGGAAATTTCTCTAGCTTTCGCTCTGGTGGTTCTTTGCAAACTCCGGACTAGGACAGTCGTCTTTAATTGCGCTCCCTTTGAAGTAGCGTCCAAGTCTCTCTTATATAGACGGTGAAAATAGGATTTCAGTACCCTAAAGTGCGCGACTTCATTAAAGAAAGCCATTGGCTTCCCGCTTCATTTAATGTTGCATGTTTGGGAGAAAGTTCACGTGGGCAAAGATAGATTCATCTCTAACTCTTTATACCTCGTCAACTCCAGCCATGCGATCTGCTACTCTTTCGCTCCAGCAATCCTCTAGCATTCATCAGCATCCTGTACATACACCACAGATCACCACCTTTCTCGTGAAAAGTATCAATATATATAACATTTAAAGCACATGCGGTGTAACTCCCTATCTACATGTAAATATGTACAATCTAACCTAAATGCAACTATATGAACTTGAAAACATGCAAAAGATAAATAAAAAAGGGAATAATAAATAGATCATTTACTCACTCGTAAGATACAAATTTGAAACTTCATAGACTTTTCTTCTAGACCTCCTTGAAACAACAAATATATCTTTCATATTTGAAACCCCAATGTTTTCTTTTCACAAAATAAAGAAACTTTTTCAAGTAAAGATTATCATCCCACATCTCTCATCATTTGTAATTGTCGCTTGGACACACTAACTAAATGCATAACATCCATAATGTCCTGGTGATTTTGTTGCAATGCTTGAGATAATTCACTGGTAACCCCAATATATTTTTCAGCAAGTGCAAATTAAACACAAACTCAAAAGGCAGTAAAGAATTTAACAACATACAAGCTTCAACTCTTTGATCTAAGTATGTTTCACCTTCCTCAATAATTCCAAGCACATCCATCATAGAAGAAAACACATTAATCAAGCGAACACCGATTTTAAAATGTGAACTCAATGAGTATTTTCGACTCTCTTTATAACATCTTTTTTATTTAATCCACGAATAGAAATCTTCCACCTATTTTGGTGCCCTTATCTATGTCCCAACATTAAAAAATATGGTTTGAGGTTTAGGGTTGAATTTATGTTTAGGTTATAGGGTTTATGATTTATGATTTAGAAATTATAATTTGAGCGGGGTTTAGTTTTTTTTTGTGTTGGGGCATAGATAGAGACACCAAAAAGAGAAAGGATTTTTGTTCTTAATCTACGGCCACTGAAGATTTCACCAATTCGTAATTTTTCTCTTACCTTAATCATTTGACTAGATTAAAGAATTTAGTTTCTCTTACATGAAGCACCAACTATATTAACTACACTAGCTTAATTCCAGGGTGGGCACAAAAAAATCCAAGATGGGCACAAATAAATTTTAGGACGGACACAAAAAAATAGAATGGATATTTAACCAGAGAAAAACTTCAATACACAGGCTGTGTAAAGTTTATACAAGCCTTTTAGTTTTAGGGGTTAGAGATTTAGTTTAGGGCTTAAAGTTTAGGGGTTTGAGTTGTAGGGTTTATAATTTAAGGTTAGTGTTTAGAATTTAGGGTTTAAAGTTTAGGTTTAATTTTTTAAGATTTAGGTTTAATTTTGATTTATAATATAAATAAACAAGCTAGCCTGTGTATCAAATTTAGATCCAATTTAACAAACTAATTTTTTTTCTACGGGTGGGCATCACCTATACGTGCATCCGCCACCGAAAAGGCAGTTGGGAAATTTGTTCATTAGGAATAAATCCTTCTTTTTATTTTTGATTTTGGTCCATAAGATCTGGTCGTTCATTTATTAATCGAAAGTAGAAAAGTTCAGATTTTGGGTATTTGGGATTCTTTCAAATACGAGCAGAACAGATGTCGTACGCTTACCTTTTCAAGTACATTATCATTGGAGATACTGGTAAGCTTTCTGTCGTGTCTTCCTAAGCTGTTGTTTCTTTCTTTTATTTCGATATCTGGGTCCTTGATCATACGTTTTTTTCTTTCTGTTTTGTATCTTCGATTTTCGACTCTTTCTCAACTTCTCTTTGTTGGTTTTTTCTTTTAGTTTCAATTTTTTCAAGTCTCATGACTTTGATTCTGTTAAGCAACATCAAGTTCTGAAACTGGTAGGAGTTTAAAGCTATAATGAAGGGTTTCTGTTGACACTGTAAATTTCGCACCATTTGTATAATTTGATGAAGCCGTTGAATTCCATGACTTTTTCATAAGATGAAACAGAGTAACATGGAGTAATGGCTTTATTTAGCATGGTAATGTGATAGCATTTTAAATGATGAGACAATCAAGACAGAAACTGCATTCCTAGCTTGCTACTTTAGTTGCAAATCATTCTCAGTTTGTCAATTTTTGCAATATTGTTTTGCTAAGGATATATTGCAGTGGTGTCCCCAGTTTGTGCTATGTGCTATTTTAACATAAGTATGTTCCTATTGATTTTGCAGGAGTAGGAAAATCATGTCTTCTTTTGCAATTCACGGACAAACGGTTTCAGCCTGTTCACGATTTGACCATTGGTGTTGAATTTGGAGCCAGAATGATCACATTGAGAACAAGCCAATAAAGCTTCAGATATGGGATACGGTTGGTTTTTCCTTTTTTTTGGCTTAGCTTTGAAGTGTTTTTGTATGAAGTTACATTCCAATGTAATGTGTCTGTAGACTGTATGTGTTGTTGGACGCATGTTTCTCTCAGTTTGCTGTTATCTTTCAAAGTGATTCTTGAACAAAGTATCAAAATGGTATGTTGAAGGCTCAAATAAAATTATGCTATTTCTGGCTTGCTCATGTATGACCATGTCTGAGGTCAAACTTTTCAGGATAAATGGATCTTAGTTGTTCCTTTAATATCAAATTTATAGTCAACTCAAATATTTGAAAGGCACACGTCCATAGTCGATAGCAGTGTTTATAGGACTTGTTAATTGTTGTTGTGGAAAAATGCATTATAATGCTTTTAAGTAGGATAGCAATATCCCTTGATTAAACCAAAGTTTTCTGTGGCATTCGATCTTAGTGGTTATTATGTTCAGTACAACTAGATTTATCACTTAATCCCAGCCTAAGATGTTTAAAATATGAAGCATGTTTTTTTTTTTTTCAGTTATTGTGCTGAATTTACTTTGTTTTTTCCAGGCAGGCCAAGAATCATTCAGATCCATTACGAGGTCTTATTACCGTGGAGCTGTGGGTGCACTTCTAGTTTATGATATTACTAGGTATATATTTGTTTTTTCCAGAACTTTGAGTTTAGTCAAGGAAGTTACTTTACATTCTTCGACATGCATATGTTATTCATACGGACAATTTTATATGTGCTGCTGGGTGCAATAATAACACTTCTACATCTGTTGTATATGATTAATGGTTAGGAGGGAGACTTTCAATCACTTGGCTAGCTGGTTGGAGGAAGCAAGGCAGCATGCAAATGCAAATATGACAGTCATGCTTGTCGGCAACAAGTGTGATTTGGCTCATAGAAGGGCAGTGAGCACAGAGGAAGGTGATCAGTTTGCCAGGGAACGCGGACTGATCTTCATGGAGGCCTCAGCAAAAACGGCTCAAAATGTAGAAGAGGTCGTAACATTTAGTTCTCTTCTTATGCTTAGCTACTTGTGAATGCTCTATAGCACGAGTATACGGAAGCTTTCGTTCACCTAAATTTATAACAAGAAGATTATTGCAGGCATTTCTAAGCACAGCTTCAAAAATCTACAAGAAAATTCAGGATGGAGTTATTGACATATCAAACGAGGTCAGCTTTGTCTACTTATATTTTTCCTACAATTTCTACCATCCCGTTACATCAACTATCAAACTATTGAGTTCAACTCACCACAATTTCTATTCTGCACCTAGCATATAAAATTCCTTAGAGATCTGCATATATTTCATATGTCATATAAGATTGATAAAAGTAATAAGAATTAGATCGACCGCTCACATTTTCAAGTTTCAGGATAGTTCATCATTGCAATCTTCATATTCTTTGAACTGTTTCTGCAGTCCTACGGCATTAAAATCGGATATGTAAGTCAAGCATCTACCTATGGAGGTAGAGATGGCACTGCTTCTCAACACGGTGGCTGTTGCAGCTGAAAATATCATTTTCCAAGCCGAGACTTTCCTATTTGCTTTGTTTGCTGATTTCATAGGATGACACCTCTTAATCAATTGGATTAAGCTGGAGTTCTTGTACCTAATCTTGGAAAAACTTACCATTTATGTGCATGTAACTCAAATAATTCTATTATTTTGCTATGAAACATTTTTTTTTCTTTTTAAAAATATTTACTTAAAAGGTTGATAAGAGAAACAACGATTTGGTTAAACGTACAATGTCGTGGTATAAAATAAGATTTAAAGACAACGATTTGATTTAAAAATATTTACCTTTTAATTGAATCAATGTTACCATTGTAGTCATTTAATCACATCAATTTGACTCATGAAGTCATTTAATTTTGGTGATTTGAGTTTACCTCAAGGAAAAAATTGATGTAATTAAATTACTTCGAGTGTAAAGTTGATGCAATTAATTGACTTCGAAGGCAAAATTGATGCAGTTAAAAAGTGCAAGCAGCATTGTTGTTTTGAGTTTACTTCATGGGCAAACTTAATATACTTGACTAAAAATTTAGTTTATTTTTTCAATTGAAAAATGTTACTAAATTTTATTATAATCAAATGATAGCTATAATGAAAACTTTTAATAAAAAAACATTACCTATTAATCCCGAACTTTTGAATTGATCTAAATTCGAACGAATTTGAATCGAAATTAACTCGAAAATTTTAAATAGAGAATTAACCTCACACAAAACCAACCTAACACAATTCACTAGTCTAAGCAGTGATTGCAATTGTCAAAGCTGAAAAAATAAACCTGCTTAGAATAACTTGTAGTAGTGGTAAGCATGGTCAAATCCACAAGGAATGGTAAGAGACTGCTTTTATAAACAGAAGAGTAAATTGTGGGGAGTTTGTATTTGAGTAAAATTGAAGAAAGCAATTTAAAAGTAAAGAGAATTCTATATAGAGATGAACTCTAGTTAAGGTAGATCTTAGTATGTTAATCTAAGTTTTAGATCATCGATTTTCACTAAGAATAAACCGATATCAATCTCAAAAAGCTTAGTTATAGGTTATTAGATAATCCACATATTTAACTCAATCTAATCCCCATGCTGCCACATGTCCAAAACTCTCTCCTACAAGTAACATCAAACCCCACTTTCCACACTTTCCCACTTCTTAATAAACCCACATTAATTACTTCCCCTTCAACCCCCCTTTTCACCTTTACACCTTAAACATCAAAACCAAATCTTTCCATCTTCTTCTCGCCCAAAACCTTAGAAGAACAAAAGAGAATTTTTTTTTCTTTTAAGCCTAGCCTGCTTCTAAATCTCATTCTTCCTTGTCCAAGCTATGCCCCAAATTCCATGTCCCTAATTTTTATCCTCTTCAACAAAGCATCCATGGCTAGAATCAAGAATGTCACTCGAGCAACTCACCAAATGGATGCCGACCGGCCATCACTCCTCCATCTCGGGGAAAAAGATGTTGCGTTCGGTGATTGAGAGCCGTCATATCAATGTAGGCTAGCTCACACACAAAGCAATCGTTGATAGGGCAACATCTAAGGGTAAGCATGTTAGCCTATTAATTTTTCTTAGCCTAATTACTGCTTTGTGTCGGCAATCACATACGCACAAGACTATAGAGGATGAGAGAATCAAAGCGAGGACGATAATTGTGCTAGCCCAATTGCCAGGGCTCAAAGGATTAGTAGCTGATGTCATAGCATCCGGTGCACAGAACGTTGCCATGCCAAACTTAATTGCTGGGTATCTCAGGCCTCTTTTGCCTATGTTCAACAAAGGGACATCGCCCTGAGTGCCCTACTCAAAGAGTTGTTGCCCGCATCTGCCATAGAGTTCCTCTTTTTCCAGCAAACCTCCTTACCGAACAAGCCACTCCTGCACCTGACCAGATGAATGTCGATGAGCGCCGGACGCTAAAACCACAACAACAAGAAGAAGACGCTCCACTGACCAATCCAACTGCTACTGCCTTAAGAAAGAATGGAAAGAAGAGAGCTGCAAGCTCCACGAATTCACCATTTGTAGGTGATGCTTCCACCTGTTTCGCTGCATCAACTAGACCAGCTAAGAAAAAAGCCAAAGCTAAGGGCAAGGCCCCCATAGTCTAAGAACAAACTACTCATACCAGCCTTATACATTTGGCAAGTGATGTGGACGTTGATGCTACAACATCGGATTAACAAGCCTCACCAACTCCTCTACAGTCAACTCCTGCTCCCACATCCACCACACTAACTCATACCTAGTTTATTGATGGTCGGGCTATCTAAATCGTACTTATATTCAATATCGTGAGTGGGTTGTATTCTTACCTAGTTTTGATATCATATGCAAGCCAAGACCATAATATAGCAACCACCAAAATGAACAAAAAAACTTCCAAGATCAAAACCATCACATCACCTCCAAAGAAGAATACAAAATCAGAAGGTACACATCCAAGACTAAACTCTACAAACATGTTACAACTCAATAGAAAAGAAAAAAATTCAAGTGAAACCAACTATGAACCAACAAAATTATAACACCCAGACTGATACGAGTTGCCCGATCCAATCTGATGTATCACATACGGGTCACCGGAGTGACACACATTAAGATTTCAGATAAAACAAATTTTCAAACCATTTAAAACTCTATAACAATTTATAAATTGAAATTCAAATTTAGAAATCATTTTAACAATAAAATGAAAAATCAGGATACGTGTTTTAAAAATAATTTTTAGACTGATATAACAACAAGACGTGACATATATGCCCCCTAATTACACATGTACCTTGCTCCGAAAGTAGTGCCAGAAGAGCTCTCGGTGTAAATAACTGCACCATGTTTAATCCTTTATAACATGTGATGGTGAATAACAACATGAGCTTAGAAATACAAAACTACCAAATGGTGCAGTAGTCACAAGCAAGTATATGGATAAACATAAAACTGACATGATGAGCATGGTATCAACAAGTTTCAATCATGATATAAAATTTCATTTTAGGCCAAAATTAAAGGCAACATGCTAGTTCAATACTTGAACCTTCAAGCATCAGAAGAGAAGTTTATAGTCTAGAGAATCAGAAGAGAGATAGATTATGGAAGTTGAACTGAGGAGTTTAGTGTGTCCCATTAAGTACAGATTGGAGCATATAGAATACTTCGAACATTCATATAATATTTTAGTAGGGTAGATTTTAGAAGAGATATGGAGATTTAATTTAAAACATCTAACTACCCTCCAACAGTGCACAGATATGCAGTTCCCTAGAACTACATCCATAAGGACTTACCCTAAGTTCATAGGGAATAGGAGCGAACCTAAGGGGATACCTTAGGTCCACAAGGTCTTACCCTAGATCCATTGGACGTAGGTGCCAACCTAAGGGGTTACATTAGGTCAATAAAGAATTACCCTAGCTGAAGCGTAGGAACCTACCCAAGGGTATATCTTGGGTCCATAAGGAATTACCGGCTTGATCAGGGTTGAACTTGCAAAGACTTCTTATCATATCCCAGATAATACCCTAGAAAAATTAGTTTAGTGCAGTTAGTCGTAATGGTGTAAAAAATAGGGATCATACATGTATTTATCAGTAAAATAGGAATCAAACATATATGTATTTTCAGTATAATAGAAACCATAGATCATGCTTTCAAATCGGAAAATAAGGTATAATTTCAAACTGATAGAAGTCATGTTTCGGATTAGAGAAACAACCTTAATTTCCATTTATAGGGAATTTTTATGTGCACATGGAACACACAAGATGGTCAAATATTTCTCGAAGGTACTTGGTAATTACAAGAAATGGAACACTGGACTTCTGAAAATTTTGAACTGATTTCAGAAATGAGATCCCTAATAAAAAGGGTTCGATAACTAACGGCTCACCCGAATATTCAGGAATTGATCTATCAGGATCATGAAGTATTTCAATCATTTAAGTTTTAATCAGTATTTTCAGGATTTATCAAAGGCTTTCATTTATTCCAAATCATGAGGGTATATCCGTCATTTTGGTCAAATTAATCATATAGAGTAATTTCGATAAATTGGTCTTCAAATGTTTGTTCAAAATTGGGAGATTTATGTATTTTGCAAAATTCGAAGGCTAAAATCATGTTACCATGATTTTCTATACACATCATGAATTTAACAGGGGAATTAGTAGTTCTACCAGGTCAAGCATAAATTTCGAGGACATTTCCACTTTCAAGGTATTCAAATCCTTTTTACACTTCAAGTGTATTTTCATCATTTCTCATCCTAGTATTACTGCATTAGATCTTATAACAAGAAATAATCAGATTTAAAGGTTAAGAGGTTAATTGTTTTATAAATTATTCACTAAATATAGATTTTTTAAAGGTCATCAAATTTCTTATTCGAGTCATGTGGTCTTAACCAATCTATTATCTTTATATCAAAATTAGTACGACTTTAAAATAATCAATGCTAATCACATGGCCAGTCGTTTCCGTTCATGCATTAACTAAATATCAACGGTCTCGTAAAGCACGCAATAGGTAATAAAATATTTTCTTAACTGCAAGCCACAACGGTCGACCATCAAAGCTCATTGCTCTCGAACTCGAATTTCACGTCCTTCAAAATTTCAGGTCAAGAAAATGTGAATACCAGGCTTGGAACAATGAGGAATACGACAAAAATTCGAAAAACTAAATATTTTCCACTTTTCGGCGACCCATGAAGCAACAACAAAATAGAGATTGGAGGGTAGGGCTTTGCTCGTCTCGGCACGAGGAGTTCAGCAGTGGTGGTCGTTTCTCACACGGACGGCGGAGGTGACCGGAAACTTTGAAAAACAGAGGACTCTATGGTTTTTGTCAGGCATTCAACAATGTTTTCACAATAATCGGTGAGGCTTCACCGTGAGGGATGGCTATGGTCGAGGTCGGGGTGCGATGACAAGCACAACGATGACGACAGTGCACGCTACGGACCTACAGTGACGCAGATCTGCCGACGGTAGTTTGAAAGAGGGTTGGGGAGAAAAACCTGGATATCAAACTCTTGATATTCCTAAACAAATTAGCATTAAAGGGGTAGATGTGGGGTTCAGATTTTTATTTAATTTCAGAATAAACACAAGGAATAATATATCAAGGCATGTTAAGATCAAGAATGGCCTTAGCTTGATTGGCCGAACCTTTTGCATACCAAACCGAGGATCACGGGTTCAAACCCCTTGGCTGCCGTTATCCATTGTTTCTCTATTTTTTCCTTTAACAATTTAGCCTTAAACATTTATTTTTATTATTATTTATTAGGAACGTTACAAGAATGCAATGAGCTGTCAACTTTGAAGCCCCTTCCAAATCTCATCAACCACACATACTCGAACTAAGACATGTATCGTTGTTATTATACTTGTCCTGCTTTGTTTTGTTTTTAATATAATGTATTTGAAAAACTATTAATTAATGATACAAGAGGTGTATTTTTATGAATATATTTGCTTTTGCATCCATACTAGATAATTTATAAACTTTTATATTGGTAGTGAAATAACAAATTAATTATTTAATCAAAATTATTCAACCCTTTTTTAATAATTACGGATCAATGCGTATATGATAAAACTTTAAGCTGAAATCTCAAAGTTTAAAGGGTTTTGATCATTTTATTGTATGAATTTGACACTAAGTTTTAAATCGACAAGATTCTTTGAAAAATATATAAAAGATTTAAAAGATCCCGGACAATTCTTTTTCAGAGTGAATATCTGAATTTTCAAACCAAATTATTCTTTCTAATTTTATGTTTTTAATAAAATTGTATGTGCTTAATCTAATCTCATAAATAAAGATTGTGGATAAAATTTTCAGTATTAAACATATCTAATGTTCCATTTTAAGAATGTATACATATAATGTTATTTGAGTCATATAAGGCATGGGTTCAAATCGCTTTGTCTACATGGTGTATGTGCATTGTCAAAGGATTAAGAATATCTATGAACATATACTACCTTGTAATCACCTTTAGACTATTCAAAAAAATAATGTTAATAAATTTTATGATAATGAATTTAATCATCTTTTACGTTCATTTATTTTTACTTTACAATATCATGTCTGAAATACACATTTTATCTTTTCAAAAGTACTTTTTATAACAATATCAAACACTAAAATCTTACAATTAACTTTTTAAAATTATTTTCCGACAGCACTTTCCAAAAGCAATGTCAAACTGACTAGAAAATTGGACATTTTATTAAATGTAAGTCTCACCCGTTATTTTTAGTCATGTTTTTTTTTTGACCAAATAGGAAATTCATTCATAAACAAAGTAGAAATACAACGACTCAAACAAAGCAAGTCAAACCAACAGCCCTGAAACAAACATGAACAACACAAGTCCAAAAAGAAGCCAAATACAACAAAACCCTAAGGACTCCTGACAGGGGCAGATCTTGGTGCGATAATTTGGGGGCTTAATCAAAAAATTTTAAAAAAATTAGAGGTCTAATCAATTTTAAAAAAAAAATTAGAGGTCTAATCAAAATTTTTTAAAAAAAATTAAGGATTAAATGAGATTTGTTTTTTTTAAATTGGGATACTTAATAAAAAATTTAATGATTTGGGGAACTTAATTAAAAATATTAAAAAACTTTAAGATTTAATGAGAATTTCTAACAAATTTGAGGGGCATAATTAAAATTTCTAAAATATTTTAGGGGTAAAATTTAAATTTTCCCAAACTTTGGGGGTGCCAAGGCTCCCTTAGGCTATAATGAAGATCCGCCTCTGATTCCTGAAACCTTAGATTGAGAGCATAGGAGGCAGGCGACGGCCAACAAAGGTTGAAGATGCAGCCAAAACATCTGGGCCAGTATGAGGGTCCACCAAACAGAAAAGCCTCGACGATCAAAGAACTTCGATGAGTATTTCTAGGGCCAAGTTAACGGAGACAACAAAAGCATGCAACAAGGGGCAGTGGAACAAAGCGGAGCTTCAATGGATCATACTACCACTAGATAAGTGTGTGACGACTGTTGAAGATGCAGAGAAATGGACAAATCCAAAAAACCAAACCATCAATCTTCGGCCAAGAGAAAAAGCCGAACCCCCCTCCATCCAACAAAAAGAGACGAAAAACCTAAAACCACCAAAAAGACGACGGGGAACATTCTTGAGGATATAGAAAATAAAAAAGAAAAAATCTCTCATTCTATCTCACGACACAAAACGAGATCATCGGGGATAAAGGATTCCTTCGAGCCGACAAATGGGTTGTATTGGAGCACCAAAAAAACAAAAAAAGAAAGGAAAAGTCTAACAAAGAAGGAGAAAATAAGAGAAAAAATAGATGAAATGAGGGAGGGAAGACAACCACGGTCGAAAGCAGCAGCTGGCCACCCAAAAGAAAGAAAAGATTGGTTTTAGGTTTAGGTTGAGAGAGATGGATTAGGAGGGGTTGGTTAGCTCAATTTTTTTTTAAAGCTGGTCAACCTTTGTTGTTTAGTCATGCCTTAATAAGTTGTGTTTGTAGACCCCTTATAATATTAGGGGCTCTAAAGAAAGGCATGTTAATTTGCGGATAATAAATGGCAGGTTATTAGAACCATTGGATGGGCATATTCTTTAAAAAATTTGATTTTGACCATTGGATTGAAAAACAAAAAAATTTGTGTAACTGGGAACTGATTGTTGCCGGTAAGTTTCGATACTTACCAACTAGTATCGAAACTTGTCGTGACACATGTGGGGATAATATTTCGGTTGCAACCTAAAATGTTACAATTATGTATAACATTTTAGGTTGAGATGGTAAGCTTCAAAACTTACAAACAAGTATCGGAACCTATAGGAAAATATGTAAACATAAAATGTTAAAAAAAACTTATAACATTTTAGGTTGATAAGATAACTATCAGAACTTAATAACAAGTACCAGAAACTAGGCATAAAATATGTTGGATAGCATTTCGGTTGCAACCGAAAATGTTACAAAACTATATAACATTTTAGTTTGAACCAATAAGTATCGATACTTACTTAAGAGTATCGAAACTTGGCATAGAATATGTTGGGACATTTGCTGTAACAACCCAGATTTTGAGATCTGTGATGCATTTCACCCAATCATTGGGCTTCAGGTGCTGGGCTGAGGTTATTGAACCTAAGTGGGCTTCCCATGAGTGTTGGGCTTGAGTTTTGGGTTGGTTAAGAGTTGGAAGATGAGAAAGAGGGTAGTGAGGTAATTTTCCCACTTTTGAAGATAGAGAGGGGGTTGGCTCTTTATTTTTTGTAGAAAAAATAAGGGGATGAGCTCACCCTTGTCTCCCCAAACCCTTTTCACCTCTTTTCTCCATCTCTCTTGAAGATTCAAAGACAAAGGTTCAATCTTTGTCATTTTGAGTACGAATTTCAGATTTTGGTTTGAGAGTGTTGTAATCTACAACAAGAGATCTATTTATCAAGGTAAGGTTGGAAGGATATGGTGGTGACTGGAAAATATAAGTTTCGTGGGGTTTGAAGAAGAACAACAAAAATAGAGTATTTAACTCCATTTCTTAGTAAAAAGTTCTTTCTTTTATATCTATTAACCTTCCAACAATGTTGTACTTGTTTTACATCTCTTTGTAGTGAAAGAGATAGGAGAGGCTTCCAAAGTTCAAAGGAAGAAGAAGGTTTAAGGACTTGGGCTATGAGCTTCTTTTGTTGTTGTAGGAGTAAGGTTAGTACATTTCCAACTCCTTTTGTTTCATGTACATCATAAGGATGATGCCTTGTATGCTTGATTTGATGATTTGTGTGTTAAATGCTTGAAATGGTTGTTAATGGTAAATTCGAGATTAAGTGTTAATAACATGTAAAAATGGTAGTAACCACCATAAATGACTCATATAAACTGTAGGATCAATTTAAAGGGTTTTGGGGTTCAAGTTGAAGGCTTTGGGGATGATTTTTCGAGCATATGAAGCCATTTCTGGGCTTTGGTACTGGTACACGGGGAGCTCATACCGGTACCCTAGTGTTCTAGGCTTTAAGAATAATGTTCTATTAAAATGAACTAAGAGAGGAGTACCAGTACGATGTTTAACCTGTATCGGTACACCATGCAATCTTGTATCGGTACGGGTCGACCTATACCGATACGCCAAGGCTTAAAAAAATTCCAGTAAGTTATTTTGGTATGGGTACGCTGTGAGTACTGGTACCCAACGGTATCGTACCGGTATGCGAAGACCAATACCGTTACCCACTAGGCATTTTACTTGAAAATGCTGATTTTTGCTCAGAAGGCTGAAAAATTATAATGTTCGTTCCAATAGACCCCTAATGGCTTGAAATGAGTTGTAAAACTAAAAAACCGAGAAATTTCCTTATACACGAACATAAATATTAAGAACTCAGTAAATAACTTGTGTGACTTGTATGTTAATAGCAACGATAGGATGGTATGGTTATATAATGATGTTGTGTGTCTTGTGGGCACTTGGTTGATGGGATTCGGATACCCAGTGAGAGAGAGTTACAACTCCATGGTAAGATATTTCTAAATGTACGTTCACGACGTTGTGTGGCCCTGGGTCTCATTCGTGGATACTCGAAGGGGAAATTCTGAGTATAGAGCTACGTTCCCGATGCTTTGTGGCCCTGGGTCTCGTTCAATTATTTTTACTTTACAATATCATATCTAAAATTGACATTTTAACTTTTCAAAAACACTTTTTTGACAACAATGTCAAACACTAAAATCTTACGACTAACTTTTCAAAATCACTTTCTAATGATACTTTTAAAAGCATTTTCCAAAAGCAATGCCAAACTGACTAGAAAATAGACATTTTATTAAATGTCAGTCTCACACGTTGTTTTTAGTCATGCTTTTTTTACCAAATAGGAAATTCATTCATAAACAAAGTAGAAATACGAAGACTCAAACAAAGCATGCCAACCCATCAGCCCTGAAACAAACATGAACAACACAAGTCCAAAAAGAAGCCAAATTCAACAGAGCCCTAAGGATCTTGGTGCGATAGTTGGGGGTCTTAATCAAAATTTGTAAAAAATTTAGAGATCTAGTCAAAATTTTCAAAAATATTTGAGGATTTAATGAGAATTGTTTTAAATAATTGAGGGTCTAATTAAAATTTTCAAAAAAAATGGGAGACTTAATGAAAATTTTAACTATTTGGGGAACTTAATTAAAAATATTCAAAAAAATTAAGATTTAACGAGAATTTCTAACAAATTTGAAGGGCGTAATTAAAAATTTTAAAATATTTTAGGGGTATAATTTAAATTTTCCCAAACTTTGGGTGTGTCAGGGCTCCCTTAGGCTATAGTGAAGAATGGCCGCCTGGCAATGTTAACAAATGTACGCCTCTCCGCGTATCGATACCCGTCGTTAGAGCAGAATTCCAGTAAGGCTTTGGTGTACCGGTACGCTCGGAGCGTATCGATACCCACTGTTGCATTGCCTAGAAAGGCTTTGCGTACCGGTACGCTAGAGTAGGCGTATCGGTATGGGTAAGGATCGGTACGGGGCGATCTCAGTATCGATATAGGGTACCGGTACAGGACGTAGCGTATCGGTACGGGGCAAGGGCCAAATTCTTTTGAAGCTAAATGGCGTATCGATACTCAGAATGGAGCATCGATACCTAGAGGGGAGTATTGATACTCACCTTAGAGTATTGATACTTGTTGGGCAATCTGCCCAAGTTTTTACGTTTTGAGTTCGGGGGTTTCATAAATTGTGATAATGGTTCTAATGGGTCCCTTATGATATAAAATGACTGGTAAAATCAAGAATGTATATTCCTCTTTGCTTATATGGATTAAATGGTTAGTTGAGTATTGAAATGAAAGTGAATTGATTGGTAAGCGAGTTTTAGGGATCCTTGGTGGATCATTTGTGGTCGTGCCAGGTAATGGCACTTGTTTGGTTATGAGTCCTTGCTTGATGGGATCTGGATACCTAGTGAGTGAGTGCTGCAACACACGAAGGCCATCCGATGTGAGATTCCAGGTGATGATATTTGCTTGATGCGAGATTCCGAGCCCCACTTGATGTGAGATTTTGAGTGAAGACTCGATGTGATATTTCGAGTATACAACTCGATGCGAGATTTTGAACAGCTCGATGTGAGATTTCGAGCATGGGTGGGTCTCCCAGTGTCGGATGACATTGGGCCCCACTCCTGGTTTGTTTACTTTTATGTTGTTATTGAGATTCTGTTTGTTATAGCATGTGTTTAGGAGGTTATGGTAGTGCCAATGCTTTATCCTATCTTGACATCACATTTATAGCATGCTCTTAATTATGATTCACCTGAAGCATGTTGAATGGTCGTGTATCCACTGAGCTTTGTTAGCTCAGCGTTCAGGTTTATAGATAGTTCGAGTGTAGTGGAGCACCATCGAAGCAAGGATCCAGCATGAGCCTCTTGGTAGAGTATAAGTACTTAGATGTAGTGGGCTATGTATTTGTAGGACCCTATGTATTTGTAACTCTATTTGATTTAACTTGTATGGGTCAAATGTTTTATTGCTGTAATTGGAGCTTCATTAACTATTTTGAATACTTTAAGTAAAGATGGATTTAAATGCTTGAGATGTCACGTTCGGATTCATAAAGCTTAATTTCTTTACTGGCTTTTAAAAGAGAAAATTTTTATGGGAATGGTTCGGGCTTGTGGCCCAATTGCAGCATCCCGATAGAGGGTGCTACATTTTCCCTTTAAAACCAGCAACATTCTTGAAGTTGGAGTACAAGTGTCTCACATACTTTCTATGCTGAGAATGAGGAAAAAGTTTTAGTAATACTTTGATCAGTCCCTGAATAATTTAAGCATGTTATTAGCATTAGATATGTTCAAAAAAATAAAAATTTTAAAAATAATAAAAATAAAAAAGGCTTACCTTATGCTTGTCTGTCATGAATGTGAAATAATAAGAGTTTGTAATATCTAAACCAGTGATCAAAATAGACAAACCACATCCAAGATGATTCATTTTCAGACTTAACAACAACCCAACAAATTAGATAAAGGCTATCATTAACGGCTGCACCAATTGCTGCCAACAAGTAACTTCCATAGTAATTCTTAATGTGGCATCTATCAAGGCATATTATAGGTCTACAACCTGCTTTGAAACTTTATTTCCAAGCTTGTAAACATATGTACATTCTTTGAAAAACCTATTATCTAGATGAAGGATTGTTGTGCTGCCAGGATTAGAGATTTTAATTTCAGCAAGATAATCATTTATCTTTGAATATTGAGCTTTGTGATTTTCAAGAACTGTTTTTAATGCTAAGTTCTTAGCTCTCAAGCAAAGATACCTGATAAGAATGTTTTTTTTCACATCGTGGCGTGGAGATCTAATTAAAAAAATATGGTCAACCTTCCATTGCTTAAAATATTTTTTAGCCAATACTTGTAAGTGACATTTCTATTTTTAAAATTTCTGACACAGTTATGCTCTTTTATATAAGATTTAATTTGCCATGTGTTGTTTATAAGATCTTTGAGATCAATCCTTGATGCCCAAATATACCATGGACAACTTTCCTTGCATCTTATATGCATTCTACCCTTGTCAACCCTCTTGAATATGAAATCATGCCTGCTCTTATTCCCATACTCCCTTATAGTTTTTTTTAATTTCTTATCACTGAATTTCACCCCTTCCTTAAATTGTGGGTTTATAATATCCACCGCAGTGTTAAATTCAGGACATTTATGATGTTTCTTTCGATCATCTCCACCAGAGTCAATTTCAATAAGATTATGCAATGAATCTAATCCATCACTGTCATATTCATTCAAATATGACTTCTTATCATTCTTCTAATGCCAAACTCCAATTCCATCATTAATGCTTCATATTCCACCTCTTGTACCTGAACTTTATCTTTCATATCATTATCACTATTTTCAAATTCACTGTCACTGTCAATTTGTTCAACCTCATCTATTACATAATCTTCATCCTTTTCTACATAATCTTCATCATTTTCTACATAATCTTCACCCTTTTACATCATCATCTTCTTTAATTTCTAAGTTTTCATTTTTAACAATACAGTACTATCAATTTCAGTAATTTCTGTAATTATTTTTTCTAAGTGCACATTCAATTGATTTAGTTTAGGCATAATATCTAACATGCTATTCACATCAGAATTAGTTCTTAATGGTTTAACAATTAGTTTTATAGCAGGTTATTTTCAATACAGATTAAACATGCCATTATACCTTAACTATTCAGCAATATCATACATTTTTAGCATAGACATGTTATTCACATGGCACATATCAAAAAAATTATCTTTTTATTAGTGTACTTTAACCTTGGAAAGTTTACCATGAATTCACCATGATGCACAACAAGTGTAAAATATTCTGATGAAGCACCTGTCAAAAAGCACAAAATCAATATTACTTTATTTTTTAAAAGGTGCACCAGACAAACAATCCAAGTGGTCCTCCAATATAATATTTCTCAAGTAGTCCACGTGAAGAACATATTGACCAAATAACCAATGCAAGATTTTAAAATAGAGACTATAAAACACTAATGCCTACCTCTATTTAATAACATAGAACAATAGCTATTTAATAAAGTGAACCACGCAATAACACTGACCAATTTAAACCACAACAACAAACATTCAAATCATAATAATATGCACATTTGTAACAACAAAACAAATTGCACCAGCATATAATCAAATCACATAACTATCTAATTTGCATCAACCCTAAAAGTCTATAGCTAAATAAAAACACAATTTAAAATAACATTTACAACTGTTAAATAAAAATCCTAAATTTTGAATACAAACAAAAATCCTAACTTTTGATTACATAAACCTAAAACCAATACGTATTATACTTTTTTGATTATAGATTTTGAATACAAATAAAATCCCTACATTTTAAAAAACAAAACAAAACCCATAACTTTTTAGCGGCATTAAACAAATATGAAATTACAGATTTCGAATATATATTGTATTTCAGGGTCGGGCTTTCTTCAGCTCGTAACACACGTTTTTTATTTTGATTTGTTTTCTAACAATTGATTACTCTTCAAATTTGAACACAATATACTTGAATAATTGGTCACACAACAAATTCTAACAACCCAAATACTCTTTCTTAATCAAGAACAATCCTCTCTCACTCACGATTAGAAACCCACTTAAAACCTATATTTTTTCGTATAACTTCAGAGTGATTTCTAATTATCAGAATGTCATTAACTTATTTTTGAGGATATGGAGAATCTTTTTGTAACGACTCAGATTCTAGAAATTCGAGGGTCGAGTTTGATCGGGGTATGGGCCTCATGCTTGAAACGTGTTCTTGGGCTTTTAGGAGCCTTTTGGGCTAGCTTGGGTGATATGCTCAAGTGGTGGTTGGATTGGGTTGAAGAGAGATGGAAGGGTATCATGGTAAAAACCTAAATGGAAGAGTGAGAGGGGGAGTAAGGTTATTTTCTGCACTTGTGCAGAAAATGAGATCATCATGTCTTAAAGTCTTCATCTTCTTCTTTCCATTTGCTCCCTCTCCCACAACACACTATCTAAAGGTAGGATTTTGAGAGTTTGAAGTAAGAATCCCGTTTGGCTTGTTGAGGGAAGTTTTATCAGCTTGAAAGGATCTACATTTCAAGGTAAGCTTTGTATGGTTTGGAGAAAGAAGAGAGTTGTTGAAGGATTGAGTGGTTTGGACGGGATTGGAGTTTGAGAGCTCTAATATTTAGTTTAGAATATGTTTTGGCCCTTTTTTATCCCCCAGCAACGTGATAACGTGTTTTGTAATCTCCCCATGTAGTGAAAGAGGTTAGGAGCTCATCCAAGGCTCAAGAAGGGAGGAAAGCTTGAAGATTGGAGAAATGCCTTGTGTTATTAGCTAAGCTAAGGTTAGTACACTACTAACTCTCATAGTTTCCTGGAAATGATAAAATTAAGTGTTGAAACATGATTTGGTGTTTTTGGCCTAAGAGTAGCTTGAGTGGTTGTTAATGGAAAATCTTAGGATTGTTGTTGTAATGGCTTGAAATCGGTTGTAATCCACCCAAAACTATCACCATAACTTGTGGGAATGATTCGGGGTTTAACTATTGGGTTAAACAGGGTTTTTAGGTGAAACCCGAAACCAGAGCTCGAAAGTGGGGCTCGCGTACCGGTACGAGGCTTAGCGTATCGATACGCCTTCGTAAAATAGGGGAAAGATTGTGAGGGGAGTACCGGTACACCTCTTAGTGTATCGGTACCCCTTGCAAGTTAGAAATTCCAGTAACGCTACCGCGCACTGATGCACAAGGGGTGTATCGATACGCACTGTTACATTGCTTGTAAGAGGCTTCGAGTATCAGTACGTGTGGGTAGGTGAACCGGTACGGATGTGGATCGGTACATGGCAATCTTAGTACCGATAAGGGGGTATCGGTATGCAGTGGGCGTATCGGTACGGCTTGATGGTTTAAATCTTTCGAACCTAAAATGAGTATCGATACCCATGGTCGAGTATCGGTACCTAGAGGGGAGTACCGATACCTACCTAGAAGTATCGGTACTCGCTGTGCATTCTGCCCAAGAAATTCGAGTTTACATTCAGGGGTTTTATAATTTGAGGCAAAAGGCATTGGGGGTCTTTTAAGGTGTAAAATGAATACTAAAACTGAGAAATAGAGATGTTAACCCCGTAAGTGAAATAATCGGCTAATGAATTGGTAAATATTAGGTAAACCGCGTAAGGTAGAAACCCATAGGGATCCTAGGTGGATCAATCGAGACTGTGTGGTAAATTAGGGTCCTTGCTGTGTGCTGAGGGACGCCTAGGTAATCGAGTCATCCCCTGTTGCTGGGATTGGATACCCTAAGTGTGTTGCAACACCTTAAAGATTCCCGAATGTTGGATCCCGATGCTTTGTGGACGTGGTCTTCATTCGAAGATGCTTGATGAGAGATCTCGGGTATGGATGTAGGATCCCGATGCTTTGTGGACGCGTGCCTCATCCTTCGAGTATAGGATCCCGATGCTATATGGACGCGGGCCTTGCTCAGAGTATAGGATCCCGATGCTTTGTGGATGCGGGCCTTACTCGTAGTGTAGGATCTGATGCTTTATAGACGCGGGCCTCACTCAAGTGTAGGATTCCAATGCTTTGTGGACGCGAACCTCACTTAATGTTGTTGGTGTTATCTGTGTGGTGCTAGGTAAATGTATGAGGTTCTAGTATGAGTTGTGTGCGTAATCATACATTCATAATGTCATGTGTTTATGCGGTTATGGTAGCGTCATTGCTATATTGCCATGATATCATTCTTGTTGCATTGCTTTATTTATAATTTGCACGAAGCATGGTTGAGTGGCGGTGTATCCACTAAGCTTGTTAGCTCAGCGTTCGGAATCGTTGTTTCCGTTCGCAGGTTAGTAGGTTTCCGAGAATCGTAAAGGAGCACCATCAAGGTTGGATTTCAGCATCGACTCTAGTGGTTGAGTACAAATACTAGATGTAATGGGCTATGTATTTCGTAGGACCCTATATGTATTTTGTAACTCTTATTTTGTATTATTCGGTCAAAAGTCGAATGCTTTAATATTTGTAAATGGAGCTCCGTAAATGCTATTTTAACTGTTTGGATTTAACTATATTTTAATGTATGGACTTACATTTTTATTGGACTTATTTATGACGGACTTGAAAAAGGAAAATTTTTTATCAATGTGGATTTTGGGTTAGGGCTCAAATGTGGCATCCAGGTCAAGAGTGTTACACTTTTACCAATAAGACGCCGTTTAATCTTAAGTTTTTTATTAATTTTTAAATAATAAATTAATTACGTGGAAAATTTTTATTTATTTATTATCTACTTCACCTCTGTAACGAGATTAATAGTCCATGTCAGCGCTCAGTGACGAGAGTAATTGTGGAGTGCTTAGATTGAAGCCAAAAGCTAAATTTAGTGGTATAATATTATCAAATTTTAGTTTAGTGGTATGCTCGATTCACACATTAAAATTAAGTGGCATTTTGTGCAAATTATCCTAAATTTAATCCTATTAAAATTGATAACATTTCTTATTAGAGGTCTCTTTTTGCTTAAGCAATCTTCAAGTCGTTCAGAACCCTTTCTTTTTCTTCATCTTAACGCAGCTACCATTGTTTCTCTTCATAAAAAAAAAACATATATTCTGATTTACTTGAATTTGGAACTTATTCCTTGTTAATAAAGGCAAGCCATTATGAACATAATACTGTCTGATGCTCTGTTTCAAACCCACTCCACTCGAGTCCACCTCAATACCTTCAAATCTAGGGTTAACCTCATTTTCCCTTTGTGTGGGTTTGCTAATGTAATTAGGCATAAAGTCAAAAAAATACCTCAAACGTTTGACTGAATAGTCACTTTGGCCTCTATTTTTTTGGAGCAATATAATCTTCAACGGTAAATAAATTGAAATGACCTAACAAAATGATAAGTCAATAGAAAAAATTATTTTATATTTATATAATTTTATAAAATTATTTTTTGACTGATGTAACATTTTTCAAGTCAACACATTTGTCTATATGATATTGTCATGTCAGCGTGCACTGGTATATAAGTTTGTTACGTCATTTCAAGCCATTTACCGTTAATTAACTAACAATTTTCATTTATAGATGAGTTATTTTGACTCAAAATGAAACGTTGAGTGTTGAATTACTTCAAAAAAATAATAAAAGCTAAAATAACTATTTAGTCAAACGTTGAGGGCATTATTTATCTTTATCGCTTGTAATTATTATAAAGTCCACTGAATTTGAAGAGCAATCAAAAACATGCTTGAAACATCGTTTTCACAATATGCTGGACAGCCTAAATCTAATTGTCCTGCTTTTGCACTGAAACTCAAAATACTTTCAACCCTGATAAAAAATGTATTTTTGGAGAATCGATGCAATTTTCCACTATCTATTTGGTAGACTAATAGTTTGCTCAAGTGTTCGGAAATAAAAATCCGTAAAATTATTAAAAATGTAACGTTTAAGTTGATTGAATGTCAGTTTTAGAATGGGAAATCTCCTTTATTTTGACTGGCAATGGTTTACAAGTTCTAATAGCCAAGATAATAATGAATATCTCAAAGCGATAACATTTTTTGATAAAAGCAACCAATGGCAAATAAAAAAAAAACACTGGGTGCTGAAAACTCAACACTGCCCTAATTGAAGTAACTTGGGCTGTTTAATGACTATGGATTGAAAATTTTACATTGTGTGACCTAAAACATCATGAAAGAATGGAGGAAAAAAGAAAGCAATCTCTTCACCTGTCATTGTCATTGAAAGTACATGCCAGTCATTTTCATATTCTACATAAGGGCAACGGGGTTCAACATTATAGGATGTTTGATGTACAAACTTTGGGTCTTGTACACAACTTTTTTTATTTCTCGTTCCCGGAGTTTAGTCTTCTCAATCTCAGATCCAGCTCTTTCATTACTTCCGTTTCTTGCTTTTTCCTTTGCTTCGATATTGTGTTTGTCGTCACGAATCCGATCTCACCAAAGGCCACCTACAGAGATGTAAAGGAAGGTTGAATTTGATTGTTTGCGAAGGAAGAATGATACAGGTTTTACATACACCATGACCATGCCCATGCCCCTAAAAGAACAAGAAAGAACACTACGATGTTCAATTCAGATTAGGATCCGATTTGTTACTTTTCGATAAACTCATCATTTCCATTCAGACATCAAAGGTCCACCTATAATTGTAAATGTCATACATGTGAATGGTGATTAACTATGTAATGGAGGTGAGCCGGACCCGTTTGATTTTCATATATGAAGTCATAGAACTAGGTTTCCATACTATGTTTAAAACCTATATAACTGTTCCTTGAAATGCCATGATCTCCTATCCAGTTTATGTCAAGGACTAGGTTTGCTACTCATTATTTCATTTCTCCAAACAGAATGACAAAAAAGTTGTGATATGTTAAGAAAGGAAAAGAAAAGAAAAACTGAGGAACAACCAACGTCGTATCTTACCGTCAATAACTCGTCAGGATCAAAAAGGTGATGCGTAGTTCTCTGTAATATACTAATAATGTCACCGACCTGATGCGTTAGAAGCAATTCATTTTCATTCATCTGTAAAAGCATATCAAAACTTAATTTAGCTCCCACGGTATTGTTTTGACCACCGGGCAATTTTAATTTTTAGGAATAAACATTGAAGAAAATGATCAACTTGTTATGGAATGCAAAAGACCAAATGGAAAAGACATTGGCACCTTAAATATAGCCAAAGCTACATGAAAAAGAACCTTTGCACCCTCGTAGAAAAGTACATCCCATACCCGCAGAGTTGTCTGGACAAATAGATAAACAAATAGTTAAAAAAAAAAGGTCAGAAAGCAACCTCGAATAAATTTGGCACCATCTGCAAAGAGGAAATAAGATAAAATGAGGAACGGATATGGTCATGCAAAATTGTTCGGACCTCTGAAGGCAAGCTTTTAGAAAAGAGGCATAGGAACCACTCAGTAGCAACAAGCGAGACATTGAAACCCAATGCTTCCAGATGAGAAGCAATCCTGCATTGTTTTATTCCAGTTTTTAAATAAGATTAGTGTCGTCCAAGCGTAGAGCTAAAACAGATTAATTTAACCAAAAATATGTTGATGAATAAAACTGTTTAATCCTCACACAGTAATACCTTGGACACTTCTTAGCAAGCAAATCCTTAAAAACCCTTTGCTCAACATGGCATCCAGATAAGTTATTTGTATAGCAGTCATTAACTAAAACGTTTTCAAGGAGGACAGCAAGCATCCAAAATGCATCTTCCTCTGTTTTCATAACAAGCAATAATAATGCAGCCACATAATTTAAGCCCTGCACCAAGAACAAGTTTTTTTTTTCCTTCTTAAAATGAAATCATAATATGCAGAACAAATATGTAATTACTCAGAAAATAAATATGTAACAACAGTTAAAGTCGGCAATAGCAGGAACCAACCGAAAGTGGTATTTGGAATGATAGGTTTCATTAATATTCCACATTAAATTTGGTATGAATAACTAATAACAAAAGTAATTGAAGAAATGCATGGAACAATGAAGTTTGATTAGGGTCTAAGCTTAAGTCACAGTAAATAACAAGAACTGGTAAGGGCATTGACGAAATGACTGAAATTGAAGTTTTTGTTTTCTCTTCATTGGATTAGAGCTTATAGACAAAATAAGAAAGCAGGATTTACACATCAAGCTTAAAAAACTTTGGCAGTATTAAGCTTGCATGATGTTTGCCCCACCGCCCCCAAAAAACACCCGTACCATGCTTGGCCAAAAAAAAAAAACTTGCACCATGAAACCACTTTAGCTTGGTTCTCATTGTTGAGACCATAAAAAACCTGTTAACTTTCATTATATATTGACAGAAAGAATGAGCATACCTAGAGGGAAAGAAATACCTCAAGGGGAAACCAAACAACCCAAAAAAGGGAACCTTTTGCACAACAAATAAATTGGTGACAGAATATTTGTAGCATATTCTACAAGTCCTTTATGCCCATGAAACATAGATGCAATCAAATTCTGTAAGGCAAGCATAAAATTGAGGAACTCACCTGACAGTAGCCTACATCAGAATCACGGAAAGAATATGCCACAAGCACACGCCGTAGAGCTGCATGGCCCTCTACTGTGTCCAACCATGGGTGGCCAGGGAAGGTTCGTGGAAGGTCCTGCAAGAATACATATAATAGAAAAAATGCTCAACCAAGTAGCCTAATTGAATTAAAAGAAAAGAGGCACCATAATATTTCAAAGTACACTTGTTATTACTGAATAGGTTCAAATGACACTGGTCTCATTTCTGTATTTGGGTCCCCAGGGCATTGAGATTTGAAACCATTGATCTATGTTAGGCATATGTAATATATCTTCAATCATAAAACTTATTTTTACTTTACATGCAATTACTGCTGAAGAATTGCCAAGGAACTTCCAATATGAATTATGATATTCAAATTCAATAACTCACATTGATTAGAATACCTTATAATTCTGCATTTTCAACAACCTATGTTTTCGGTTGGAACCTCTTGAGGTTTTCATTACAAAAGAAACCCTTTTGTCAAAAGATCAAAACCTTTTGAGGGGACTACTCCTTTTAAATAATGCGATAGAAATGAATAATTAGTGAATTCAAATTCCTAATATTAATTCATGAAAACAAAATCATCCTTGCATTTAGGTCCATCATAAGAGATTATGCATTCCCAACTCCTAAGTTCATTCATGCAAGATTAAGCAAACCTCTGGAGAAAGACCAAGATCATGAATCCTAACAAAGATCCATGTAAAAAAGAAAATGCAGGAACTTACATGATCAATCTGCCGAGTTGCAGGCGTGTCCATACCTTCCACCGCCTTCAACAAATCATTATAATAGCTTTCAGGCACCGTAGACTTCTTCTTGGCGGCACCGGAAAGCGAAAACCAAACCTTAGGCCTAAGCACAGGGGGAATGCCTTTCCTAATAAGCTTCTTCAATGTAATCGCATTAACAAAACCTGAGAATTTGAGTGAAGATTTCAATCCAATCCCTTCAGATATGGAAGGAACCAGCGGCTTCAAATACCAATTGGCCCCTTTGCTTGCTTCGAGTGCCCACCAAACACGCCCTTGTTGCCTCACCTTTTCTCTTACCTCATTCAACACGTTGACATCATCCACATTGCCTTCCACCGTGAACCCATAAAGGTCTTGGAATTTCACAACTAGATTTGCTCTTCTCGCATGGATGCTCTGCCTTAACATGGGAAATTGTGCTTGCCATTCCAGGGCAATGTCCCTTCTGCTTTGGGGACCAAACATTTTCCCTTTGGATAGATGAAGAGAAGAGAAGAAAAGAGAAAAGAAGGAATGTGGTTATAAGGGCCGTGTCAGAGAAGTTTTGAAACAATGGATTGGAGCTTGCAAGCTCAGAAATTTGAACTCTTTCAAATGGGTTTTATTTAAACAAGAGTTGCGATCTGCCAGAGAAACAAAGCGCAGATAACAAATCTTTTTGTTCGGGTATATGAGAGAAAAAAGCAAAACGAAACAAGATTTTCTAAAAAAAGGATTTTTTGGATGAATAAAAAAAATAGTTATGATAGAAACTGAATTGCAGATGGGTAAAAATCAAAGCTTTAATAATAATATACTCCATAAAGGAATTAGGAGGATCTGAGCTGGATCCATCTTACTCTCATTCTCTTCTCCTCCTCCTCAACAGGAACAAACCCCAACTGTTCTCGTCACAACGTTGTGAGACCATCATATTCAATCAAATTATTATTATAAACATTTTCGTAGTTTTAGCTTTATTTATTGGACCGTTATCTTATTACATCATATCTATAGTTGTCTGGTGGGGTTTTGTCAAGAATTCACCTACTCTTTTTTTTTCCTTTTTTCTTTTCCTTTTTATCAGTTTAAATTTGTTGAAAAAATTCTTAATCTCCAGATGATTAAAATTATCAAGTTGATACTTCTTTCTTCTCTTAAGTTGTGGGTTCAAGACTCAGTAAAAATAAAATTATCCTTCTCCTTCCCCTAAATAGAATTTGTTCAAAAAAATCGACACTAAATTTGCGTCCAAAAAGTTAATGAATGAACTAAAAATTTTAAGGCCTATTAATTGTTGATAATAGTGACTGGTGACGACCAGTGATAACTTGCGACGATGGTGAATATCGGCCAATAATGGAAGACTTTGATCGAATTCAATTATCTAAAGTTTAAGAACTAAAATGATTTTTATCTAAAGATCAAATATTAGATTAAAAAATAAAAATGAATCGAATGTTTAAAATTTCAGATCTAATTAATAGATAAACTAATGGAATCGATCGATAGATATATTTGCACACTCCTAGAAAATATATGGCTTAAATGAAAAATAAGTGTCAAAACTATATTTTTTTGAACTTTAAGTGCTTAAAGTATTTTTTGATAAAAATATGTGCCTAAAGTTTCAATCGTTTAAAAAAACCGTTACCCAATAAAAACGTGACACATTGCATGCTTTTTATTATTATATTAAAAAATTGAAAAAAATATAATTCTAAAAAACTCAAAATTCTAAAAAAAACCCAAATCTCTAATACCCAAACCACAAATTTTTCAAAATTTTGCCATTTCTATCTTTGGACACCACCATTATCGTTGTCTGAGGCCAACACATGTTTCTCTTAATCACTCATCGTCGGTAACCACCAATAAATGTGTCAATCGGACATCGTTCAACTAAAACTATTCGTGTTCATTGTTCGTCGTCCGATTAGCACACCTCCTGTTGGTTATCGGTGATGGGTGGTTAATAAAAATAAACAGTAATCTTCGAAGATGACAGTAGTAATACCGATGATAGCGACAACGTCGGCAGCTGCGATAACTTAGAGAACTTGTGATTTTTTAGTTTTAGGGATTTAGATTTTTTTAGAAATTTTGATTTTTTAAATTATATTTTTTTAATTTTTTAAATAATAATAATAAAATGCCACGTGTCACATTCTTATTGCGTAACGATTTTTTAAACGTTCGGACAAAAATTACGACGGTTAAAACTTTTTTTGTTGTCCTTTGGTTTCCAAGGCTTCGCCCTGACTAATTCAGACCGACCTGGGTCGCACACCTGACTTTGGTGAGTGAGTCTCTCAGTGAGAATTTTTTGCATACACAGCAGTTAAAACTTTAAATACCTTAAAAATATTTTAAGTACCTAAATTTTAAAAAATTATAATTTATACACTTATATTAGTATTAAGCCTAAAATATATTAATATATGAAAGAAGCCGTGAGGGTATTCAGTCAGCAACCTTAAGTTCATAACACACAAGAGTTTAGATGTTACTCCACCCAAACTGAACCAATATGTAAAACATGTAAGCGTTATCACTCTGCGTGCCTATATGTTGAAAAGAACCAGTTAGCACCAGCGAGGCTGAAACCCAGTTGACTATCTTTATCATCATCTTCGAAGCGTTTGAAGATGGACCCGCTCTTTGATCAGATCAACGTCCGCGATCTCCTCTCCGGCCACGACCTCTCCGACCCTTCCACGCCGCTCTCCGCACCCGATCTCCGCCTCCTTATCAGCCGCCTCGAATCCCACTCTCTTCACATCAAATCAAAAGTCCGTTCTTACCTCCTCTCTCACCGTGACGACTTTGCCTCACTCTTCTCACACTGCAACGATGCCGTTTCCAAGACTAACCAAATCTCGAATATCCTCTCCGATATTCTCTCCTCGATCTCTGACCGCCCCATCGATGTCGAGATCCATAACTTGGTTTGTGAGATTGGGAGCACAACGAAAGAGGCTAGGGAGAAGAAGGAAATGTTAGGGTTATTGAGGATAATTGTAGCGATTTGCGAGAGATTAGAAGGCGCCAGATCTGCTTTGGGTAATGGCCGGCTCAGATTCGCCGCCGAGGAAGTTAAAGAGTTGAAGAAGGCTTTGAGGATTGGCGATGAGGAAGAAGGAGAGCCTATCGTCTATGGTTTATTGAGGAGACAATGGGTGGATTTATTCGATGAGGTAAACTTATGTTTGGTTACTGAGAAAAGAGGCAAACTAAGAGACAGAAATAGATTAAGCTTGACGGTTAATCGTTTGATATCTTAGCGTGTTTTCTCTTTCTTTTTGGTTTTATATTTGGGTTTGTAGGTGCAAGACTTGTTTTCCAAGTTCATGGAAAACGCAGTTCGGTTCGAGCAGGATTCTAGAACAATTAGAGTGAAGCACATATTATCTGTTGATAAGATGGATGAGATTGAACTTCGTACAGTTATGGAAGCAATGGATGTAAGATTTTCATTATGTTCCTTTTGCTTATAGAATGGACCAGCTAAATCTTATATTTGGACAAGTTTTTATTATTTTGTTTTCATGATGGAGCTCATGAAAATAGATAATACTGAAAATTGTATGCTCTTGCTTAAGCGTCTAAGTTTTTGATGGTGAATTAATACTGATATATTGTTGTTTAGTTTGCCACGGTGATATGATATTGTTATTTTTAGGCTGCTGGAATTCTGGATTATAGTCTTGCTAAAGCAGCTGACTTGATAATTAAGCATGTCATCACTCCAGCTGCAAACTATGAATCGCCTGTAGCATTTGTAGAAGATGTAAGCCAAGGTTCTGAAGGAATCTCAGAAGCAGTATTGAAGATATTACCTTCACAAGATCACAATGTGCGTGCTCTCTACCAATAACCAAATCCTTGGTTGATAATTGGCACAAAATTTGACTAACTAGGACACATCTTCAGAAAATAAAGCTAGCTGATATGTTCATTGGAAGATGAATTATATTACTTAATGCTTTCTCCATCTAAACAACATTTTTCTTGAAAGCAACTCATGGATTCCTGTTAATGAATGCAGAAAAATAAAAAACAGAATTGAAGTTTCTGCCTAAAAGGAAAAAAACAGAATGCAGAAAAGAATGCAGAATTTTTCTGTTATTGCTCAATGATTTTTTACATCTCTCGATACAGACTTATATAGGCTCTAGGTCTTTTAGTACATTAAGAAGACCTTCTTAAGATAACTTCTAGTTCTAATCTACTAAGTTGATAGACTCTAACTACAATAAGGAGTCCTACTAAGGATAAAATCTAATCTATTAGGGAGATAAACTTTAAGTAGATAATTACTACATTATTTACAAAAACTGAAATTTCTCTCGGATAACTCACGCTCCCCCTCAAGCTGGAGAATATACATTGTATAGTCTCAACTTGAATAAGAACTTATCAAAGAGAGCTTTTGGCAAGGCTTTCGTAAGGATGTCTGCCACTTGTTCTTCTGTAGGAACATAGGTTAAAGAAGCTACTCCACTTGTAAGCTTTTTTGCAATAAAGTGTCTGTCGATCTCAACATGCTTGGTCCTGTCATGTTGAATTGGATTTCTGGCAATCTGAATTGTAGATTGGTTATCACAAAACACTTCAAACTTCTCGTTTTGAACCATGCCTAGCATTTTTAGAAGCTTCATTAGCCAGATTCCTTCACAAATTCCAAGAGCTAAAGCTCTGTATTCTGCTTCTGCACTACTCCTTGATACAACAATTTGCTTTTTGCTCTTCCAAGTCACAAGATTACCCCACACAAAAGAACAGTAACCACTTGTTGACCTTCTATCAGTCAACTCACTTGCCCAGCTGGAGTCTGAATAAACCTTGACTGTTTTATCAAGGGTTTTTTTAAATATTAAACCATGTCCTGGCGTACCCTTTAGATACCTTAGTATCCTGGTAGCTGCTTCCATATGCTCTTGTCTCGGATTTGTCATGTGCTGACTGATGATATTCACGACAAATGTTATATCTGGCCTGGTCAAGGATAGATAAATTAATTTTTCAACTAATCTTTGAAAAAGTCCCTTGTCTGCCTTTGGACTAGACCCATCCTTGCTAAACTTTAGGCCTGTGTCCATGGGAGTATCAGTTGGTTTACAGCCCAACATTGCCGTCTCTATGAGTAAGTCAAGAACATACTTCCTTTGGTTGATTACCAGACCTTTGCTTGATCTAGCCACCTCCATGCCTAGGAAATATCTAAGCTTTCCTAGGTCCTTCATCTCGAATTCTTTATTCAAAAGAGATTTTAAGTGGCTTATTTCGTCTTCATCATCTCCTGTCACAATAATGTCATCCACGTATACTATCAAAAGAACTTTTTTGTTTTTGGTAGTTACCTTAGAAAACAAGGTATGATCTGCTAGAGACTGTTTGTATCCATTTTCCATAATTACTCTAGTGAACCTATCAAACCAGGCTCTTGGTGATTGCTTTAACCCATAAAGTGATCTGTCCAATTTTTGCAAACTTCCCGCATATTCTCTTGGACTCTAAACGGGAGGAATCTTCATAAAACTTCTTCTTCTAGTTTCCCATTAAGAAATGCATTCTTAATGTCAAGTTGATGAAGTTTCCAATCACAATTAATGACCAAACTCAACGGGACTCTGACAAAGTGTTCAACTTAGCAACCGAGCAAAAGTTTCCTTATAGTCTTTTCCAAAGGTCTGTAAAACCCTTGGCCACCAATCTTGCTTTGTGTACTGCACACTCCCATCCGAATTGTATTTGATAGCAAACACCCATTTGCATCCCTTTGGGTTTCTTTCCTTGTGGAAGATCGGTTATGGTCCAAGTGCCATTTTTTTCTAGTGTTTGTAATCTCCTCCTCAATGACTTTCTTCCACTTGGAGTCTCTTAAGGCTTCTTCAATAGTCTTGGGAATCTTCTTCTTCATCTAGACAAGTTTGTAAAAGCTTTAGAAAAGGGCATCAGATTGCTATAAGCAACATATCTCTTAATAGGATGCTTTGTACCTTTGTCTTACCCCTTTCCTTTTAGCAATAGGCGTAATTTTGAGTTCAAGTAAATGAGGAGAAATTTCAACAACATCATTACCTCCTTTATCCTCGGTGGTAGTTGGACTAAAGTCCAATTCTCAGCAGTGTCAGTTGCAACACGTCTGGAATGGCTTTCTTTTTTCTCGTATATACCAGAATCGGTTAGTGGGCTGAACAGTTGATTTAGGTGAATAATGAGGAGCGATAGGAGTAATATTAGGTGAAGTATGTAGAGGTGTAGTGTTAGAAACAGGGGTATCAGGTTTTAAAAAATTCAGAGGCTTCACAAACAAATGAGAAATAGGTAAAGAAGGTGAAAAAGAAGGAACCTGACTGTTAGGAGACTGGAAATCATCCCAACATGGTATCAGAAAAGAATGCAGAAAAATAAAAAACAGAATTGAAGTTTCTGCCTAAAAGGAAAAAAACAGAATGCAGAAAAGAATGCAGAATTTTTCTGTTATTGCTCAATGATTTTTTACATCTCTCGATACAGACTTATATAGGCTCTAGGTCTTTTAGTACATTAAGAAGACCTTAAGATAACTTCTAGTTCTAATCTACTAAGTTGATAGACTCTAACTACAATAAGGAGTCCTACTAAGGATAAAATCTAATCTATTAGGGAGATAAACTTTAAGTAGGATAATTACTACATTATTTACAAAAACTGAAAATTTTCTCTGATAACTCACAATTCCAGTGTGAAACATCTCCTCTGTTATGTCCAGGCTGTAGATGTGGATGGTGATGCTATCTATGCGAGAGTTATTCACGTCATCAAGTTTATTTTCAAGCATCTATGCTTTGAGAATGGTTCATGGATTCGTTCTTTTGGAAGGTTAACTTGGCCTAGGATATCAGATCTTATTATATCCAAGTTTCTTTCAAAGGTTTGATTTTTCGATGTTTGATTTCAAAAAGATAATTCTTTCTATCCTACTTTGCTTGCAGAATGATGAATGCCTGCATATAGTTGTCAATAATTGATTTCTATGATATTCTTGTTTTTTATATTAAGTAGGCATGCTGAGAATCTATACAAGTTGTATACATAGTAAAACCAATAGCATATCATGTATGCTATATTTAGAGCATGAATTTGGCAGTACTGCAAACAAACTGGAGATATCTTACTAGGGGCCGCTCAGGGTACAAAAGTTTTAGGACTTGTGATTTAGCAGCTGATTCATCATTTAATTCTGCCTTTAAAATTTAAGCATGGCTTGATTTGCAGGCATTAATTTGCGCCTTAAAGAGATGAGATGGCTAATATTTAGTATTTAGCGTCAAATGGTGTAGAAAGTAGTAAAAACAGAAAAGAAAGTTTGTGAAAACAGAAGAGAAAGTTTCTGTTTCTTTTTTAATGAATAATAGGTTACAACATAAAACTCTTTTATAGAGTCCTTGAGGATTTAACTCTAACTAGGACTCCTTACAATAGAAGACTTCTTAGATAACTCTTAATCCTTATCCTACTAATAGATAACTCTTGATCTTTTACATAACTTACAAGACTTTTACATTACATACAACTCTATACATATCGTGTTATCCTACAAATGGTACAATCAATGGTTATTATTGATGAAATCCTTCCCTTCAGGATATCTGAGATGTTTGTATGATTAGTTAACGAATTTATATAAATATATTTCCTCTTATTTCAATCTAGTTTTATGATGGCTTGTTCTGTTATTAATTTCTCTTACATAGTAGTCATTTGTGTAGCAAAAGAGCTTTAATGGCTAACACTAGACAGGATCAGGGTTTTTTGTACCCAAAGGTCGGGATTTAGAAGAATATGCTATAGTCCTAACACAAATTATGAATTATATGTATAACCTTGCCTTGCCTTCATTAACTAGTATTTATTTTTACGTCCCTTGCTCATGATTTTTTTTTAGATTTTAAAATCTGTATAACCTTGCACAACATGTAAAAGTTGTAAAATTTAATGTTTTTTAAAATCAAATAAATTTTTTAACGAGTGTTTAAATGGAAGTAGAGTTATTGATTGGCTAAATCTTATTAATATTTCTAAAAAAAAGATTAAAATGGCAGTTTAGAATTGCATTCTCGTCAGTTCAGAAGTTACTATATATTCCATCAAAAAAAAGTTTCTATACATATATATGTGTATATATATTATTGATTATTTGTTGCCTTTTATTTTTATCACTCTATAGTATTTAACTTAGGCTCATATAAGTAGTTTTACAAGATACTTTGCTGACTTGTCACTAATTTCTTTAGATGCGTGAAGCTTAATTATTGGTAAAGGTGTATGAATATAATTATTTTGGAAAATTATTTGATACACAAGCTTGTCTATTTTAGGGTTTAGAGGTTTAGATTTTAGGTTAATATTTAGAATTTAGGGTTTTAGGGCTAGGGGTTTAGATTTTAAATTTTATAGTTTAAATAAGAAGGGTTGTGTAAACTTATTTTTACCCAGCTTGTGTATTAAAATATAACTCAATTATTTTTATGGGAACGTCGAGCAGGGCATTAACACATGAATGGTGCGATCTGGAATTGCATTGTATTTTTCATTCAGGCCTTGGGAAGTTCAAATACATTTCTTCTTTCATGGGCTGATCAAACCCTTTAAACTTTTTAGGGACATAACTAACTCTAAAAGAAAGCAAGCGATTAATAAATAAATATAAGGCAATTGTGCATAATCTTCCTCTATCACTGTCTTGAACTACACTGATGCCAGTTATTGCAACATTTGATTTTGTAACCTTTATATCTGTGGCTATATTGTATGACCATGTGATCTTTGTCTTCTAAACTATGTACTTCGGTTTGTATAGTCTCCATCGAGTCCTAAAATATTTTGGCTTTCAAGATATTATGGATGTTTCGGTAGAATTAAATGGGAAGCGATTTGAACCAATTTGCAAAATGGTTGACATCGGAATGTTGCATGAAAAACCAAGGGATAGCATTGATTTAGTTTATATATTGGTTTCCATATTGAAGGTTTTTACTATTTTGGTGAATAGTAAAATAAAAAGACATAATATATGGAACTTGGTATATTGTCAATTTGACCCCTTTTCTTGATTTATTCTGTTACGGTTATGGTTTGGTAGTATCATATTATATTCTGTAAAGGACCATCTGGGTGTATTTTCTTTTTAGCTTTGTAATAATTGAGGTTGGAGTCTTGCTTTAGGTTGTCCCTGAAGATGCCTCCAAACTTGCCGACTTTCAGAAGATAATCAAATGCACGTCAGAATTTGAGATTTCTTTAAGGGAAATGATGTTCATATCGGCATCTGATAGCAAAGATTACATGTTGAGCAATTATGCTGAAAATGTTGAGGTTCACTTTGCATTTAGGAAGAAAACAGAGATCCTTGGAAGAGCTAGAAATTTACTCCTTCAGTGTGATTTCTCTGTTCCTCGTGTAAGTTCCTAACAATAAAACTTTTGGGCTTCTATCTTTGATTTATTTTCATAAACAATTTTTTTTCTGTAGGATTACACTTCCAAAGGTCCTTTATTGAAGAATGATGGAATGGCTATAAATTCTTCCGACCAAGTTGTTGATTTGATTTTTTCATCTGAGAGGTGTGTGGTATCAAAGGCATCCTTCCAACTGATGGAGCTAGTACATCAGACACTTCAGGCAAACCACTAACTTTCCTATATTCTTCTTGCTACTATGGTCCATTTTCTTACCCATTGCAACTTGAAAGTCAGGGTTCCTTTCATGTCTGGACAGCCTAATTTTCTTACAGATGAGAGATTGCGAAGCTTACTTTTACTGCCTACTCTTTATAGTTTAATATAATTTTGTAGGTAAATGCCATCTCTAATGTATGGATCTTATTTAAATTAACTGAAGTTATTTGCAGTCTCTCATCCCTTGCGTTTTCATATCTACTGGCATGACGTATGTATGTAAACGTCAGGACATGATCCTTCCTATTACAAATCATTTCAGGATGTTTGCTTGTCATCCACAAGAGTTGCTTTGGAATTCTATCGTGCTGCAAGAGATTCTATACTTCTTTATGAAGCTATTATTCCGGTCAAGGTTTGTATTTGAGATTGTGAAGCTACTTTGCATTATCCTAAAATTTATTAAGACACGTTATCATGATTGTTGTGGACGTTTGTGTTTATAGGCATGATAGTGTGTGATTCCTGGATGTGCACACTGAAAACTGGTGTATGCCTATACGCATGCACTTCCATGCTAGGGTAAAAAGCATTCTGAGCTACCAGAATTTTTATTACGTTCTGATATATGTGCATAAACATCTATGATTATTCAAAAGACCAGAGGTTTGGAGCCCAGATTGCATTGTAGTACCCATTTAATTTGTGTCTTTTATATGCCTTAACTAAAAACCTTGAAGTGTTTTATACCCATGTATGGGAATTTGTAATCCCAATCCCTTTATCTTAAATTGACTTGCCATGTTTGCATATCCTTAAATCTTTTCTTCACAACATATCAATATCTGTCAACCATATATCATCTAGACTATCTTTGCGGATCCTTGATAATTTCCATTATTTGGTTCCTGAAATCTCTATCAATATTTGCATAAATAGATTTTTTGTTCTTTTTGAATTGGAGAAGGTTCTTGCTTATAAACAAGTAATAACATTCTTAATCTTGGAGCAAACAATCTATTAGTTTATGAGATTCCTGGTCTTTGCTCTTGTCGTCTAATTAGTTGGTTGTGCTTTAGTTAATCACGTGCACCCTGTAATTGACCTTAATTTCACAAATCTTTTCTAGCTCTCAAAGAAATGTCATGAATGTTTTTGTCGCATATTTGATCACCCACTTTCCGTCATTGTGCTTTGCTTTGAGTGCTGTATAAGCTAGGTATATTGCATATAGACGTGTTGCTGGGTTTTGTGTGCTGTGACTACCGTTTGTAACCTTTATTTTTCTCTTGTGAAGCTAGAAAGGCAGCTTGATGGTATCAACCAGGTTGCTATTCTTATGCACAATGATTGTCTTTATTTATCTCGGGAGATACTTGGGCTTGCATTTGAGGTATGTAGAATGTAGACTTAATTATTACTTGCTTGAGAAAAAGGAAAGAAACAAAATGAAATGTGCATATATACTATTTGGACATATCTATGCAAATCTGCAACTAGTACTTGGCAAAAACGCTATAAATCCCTGTACTTAATTCAAGTATCATATGAGCCCTTATCCTTATATTGTAATCAGTTGAGTCCTTAATTTATAATTCACAATCAATTTAGCTCTTACTTGAGGGAAACTTTGAAATGATTAACTCCTTTTCCCTGCTGGGAGAGAGGCATGAATGATATGGAATAACAATGCCACGCTGAAAGATTTATTCCACATATCGTTCTATGTGGCAGTTCTATCCGAATTGGAAGAAATAGCTAATGATGTTATAGTTTCCATCTAAATGGGAGTTCACTTTTTTTTAAATAAGTGCCAAGGGGTTCAATTGATTGCAATAAAAAAGATATATACTCGTGTGATAAATTTAATTGAATAAGATGGCTTATTTTATATTTAGTCCTTTCCCTTCATTCTGAATAGGGAAATAGATGCATCTTTGCTATTATTTTAGTGGTTGTATTTGTTTAATCTTAAGTGCCTTTGCCGTTCCATTATTTTATTTTTTCTCTATACATGTTAACTAATGTATTTGAACCTACATGTCAGTACCGCACAGACTTTCCAGATTCCATTAAAGAGCATGCTGTATTTGCTGATATGGCTCCAAGATTTCATCTCATGGCTGAAGAAATACTGCAGAGGCAAATTCAGATTGTTATTTTTAATTTGAGAGAGGTAGGTTTCCTATGCCTGAAAATTTTGGAGGATGATTACATAAAACTGATTGTATCGTAGAGTTCAAGCTGGAGGTGTCTGTAGGCTTAATTTACTTTTTGAAAGCCTAAGTTTGGCTCATCCCACACGTTTAGTTTATATTTATTTTTAAAATCAAAATTATTATACTGATATTTTAAATATTTCAACTGTAGTTTAAAATTGAAACTATATAGAAACTTAGAAATTGAAGCTCAAGGCTGGTCTATGCAGGCTGCCCCCGCCTTGGATAATTCAAGTTAATCCGTTATTAAGTTGATTAAAAATTTGAAGTTTCTATATAATTACAAGGTTACAAGGCCACACTTTCATCATAACCCTGTTAAGTGAAAGTGTAGGTCCACATTTTATTTCTTTTTTCACCATTTGCAAATTTGGGTATAAATCTATGGTAGGCTTTTGGTCACTGCACCGATGCCTGCAGCTCTTGCATACGACTTGATTAAATATTTTTGTTGTCACATTTGGAAATATCCCTAAATTTAAACGCTTTAAAAATGTTTTCATCTCACCAGAACTAAGTTCTCTTGCCTATTTTTGCTTTGATTTTCTCTTAATTTGTGATTGCAGTTTTAAGTTTTGTTAGGTTAATTGTTTGCATGTCTGAAGCAGTATGAGGAAGCCATACAAATTTGTAAATTTATGGATGCATTTAATAAAGTTGGGAATGGTGAAACAATATCTTTGATAAAAAAATGAAGAATGGTTGAATTATCACCGTTGATACTGTGACAGTTCTAATTTGATTATTATCCATGTTTACAGTATTATTTGCTTCTGTGAACGACCTTTTGCTGATGTTTCTCTTTGTTAGGCTATAGATGGTGCTGATGGGTTTCAAAATACCCATCAAATGCAGCAATTTGAATCTGCAAAATTCAGCATAGAACAGGTACTGTTTATTTATTTTATTGTTACTCCTCCAGGTCCTCCACGTTGTTATTGTTATTATTATTTTCTCTTTCGTTTTCAACTGACAGTGAAGCTGAATGGTTGATAATCAGGTTGTTTTTATTCTTGAGATGTTGTTATTGTTATTATTATTTTCTCTTTCGTTTTCAACTGACAGTGAAGCTGAATGGTTGATAATCAGGTTGTTTTTATTCTTGAGAAAGTACGTATAATATGGGAGCCACTGTTAAGGCCTTCAACTTATAAGAGAAGTATGTGCATGGTTTTAGATTCAGTCTTATCTAGAATAACAAAAGACATACTTTTGCTTGATGATCTGGCTGCGGAAGAAACATTGCAGGTCTAGTCGATCACACTGTATCCTACTCTTTGTGGCTTTTACATATTTCAGCTAAAATATCTTAACCGTCAACTTGTTGAACAGCTGCAAAGACTAATCCATTTGATGCTGGATAACCTATCCTCTTTATTGAAGTCTTTGAATTCCGTCATCGATTCTAGTGGGAAGTCAGAAGACTCCAGCCGTCCTATAGATGATATCATACCATCCATGCGAAAAATTCGCAAACTAGCAGGCATGTTTTTCTCATATCCTTAAATCTCTTGATTAGGGTCGTATGAAGCTTGAGTTCAACTCGAAACCCAAAGTTCAAAGTTAGACTCTAGTTTGATTTTAACTTTTAAAGCTTGATATTGATAAAATTTGAACTGCTTGAGCTTATTTGATTAGGCTCAATTAAGCTTATTTATCTCTTAAAAAATGAGCTTTGATACACATGCTTGGAACTCGGAATTTTTTTTCTACGTTCAAGCTCGAGTTCGATTTGAGACTTTTAGATACTAGTTTTTTTTAAAAAAAGAAGCTTAATTAGTTACATGAGCTATGTGAGTGAAGATCTAGGATACTTGAATTCGACTTGTACGATAGCTCAAAAGCTCAAGTCAAACTAGTTTTATTTAAACTAAGCCTGAGAAATTTGAGTACAATTATCTCATTTGTACTATGCTTGAAAAGAGTTGACTGTTGCCATATATTGTATGGCCTTGGCTCTTGGGGTGCTCTCTCATTGGGGAAGAGTTGAATAGAGATTAGTGTTTAGATGTAAAATCTAGTAACTGAATTAGGCTCTTTTCTGTTTTCTTTTTGTATTGCAGAACTGTTGGATCTGCCTTTAAAATCGATCACGTCTGCTTGGGAAAGTGGAGAACTTTTCAGCTGCGGTTTCACAATACAAGAGGTAGGAGTTAAACAATCTGTTTATTTTAGGTATATCGATGAGTGACGATCTCGTCTCTTTTCAGGCGAAAGATTTCATCAGAGCAATATTTGCAGACTCGACATTGAGAAAAGAATGCATATGGCGTATAGAAAATGTGAGTTTGTATTAGGACTTGTTTCCTATGCCAATGTTAAGTGGTAATTTTTGTTTCATCATATTGTACATTATGATTGGCTATCAAAGATAGATTTTTGTTTCTTTCATCTCTGCCGTAAAGTAAAGCTTAAGAATAAATTATATTTTTAGCGTCTTGTGTTGTATTCCGTGGTGGGTACTATTCTGCTGATTCTTGTGTTCCACACCTATGTTAAAATGGAATTACTGCTTTTTATATAATATATAATTTTTGATATATAAACATTTGTTTAATTTGAAATATTTTAATACATATTAAATATCATTTTATTTTTAAAAAAAGCAACACTTATATTACTTCTCGCACAAATTAATGATTTCCATGACCGATTTGGAATTTTAGTTACATGTATAATTGTATGTTAAAAATATATATATATGAGTATAGTTCGGTTGCTATAAAAAGATGACATAAGATTGTGTATGGCAGATTAATGGTAGAGACAAGACAAGTTCAGTTTCATCCCCTGGAGCTGTCTTCTTGGCAATGCCAACACAGGAAAAAGGTCATCATTGTCGATTGTAGCAGCTCAGTATCAGGCCACATATCAACCTTTAAAACAACGACTGCTACTGCTTGGGCTCCAATCTGCTTATTTCCAATATCATCTTTGGAGATTAAGATTTCAACATCTCCTTTTATTTTTATTAATATCTTGTTTTAAAAATAGGGAAAAGGAGATACCTTGGTGGAGAAGTAGGTATCTTGAATCGAGTTAAGGGCTTCTCGCTTCAACTTGGGAACTGCCATTGAACCCTGAAAGGAATCGCATCATACTTCATTCCATTTCTGATTCTCCCAGGGATAAAAAGGAACAAACACTAAAAAAATTTCGAGCGATAACCGATAAAAGGTGTCACGCTTTGCTCTCTTCTTTAAGAAACATACCTTGGTCTATCGGGATGAGGCTTTGAATCTTGACGATGTTAATGGAAAAATTAGATTGAGAGGTCGTCTCAAATTAGTCAACCAATGAGTTGGATACCGGTGATTATAAACAAATAAAAGAAATAGGTTACCTTCAGATTTATTTAGAATTCTACCACATCCGTTACCATGGCAGAAGAATTCATCATTCCGACAAGACGATCTAAGAATGAGTTCAATATATATGTTTTATTTTTTAAAATAAAGGAAAACTCGTTATGTAGTCCTGGAAAGTTTTCTTTTTTTTTTTCTTTCTAAAAAATCATTTTAATGATTTCCTATGTATTGGGTAATTAATTTGTATGATAAAATTAAAATTTCTCAGTCATGCGAAGAAATTCAATAATTTCTTTAAAAAAAAAGAACTCGTATAGACAATATGATGAGTTTTTTTTTTTTTTTACCTTTAAAAGTTCTTTTTAAATGAAATTCATCAAAAAAAGAATAAAAACTTATTCTCTCAAAACTCGTCCGACTGAGACAACAAATTCCCTTCACACTATGACAAATTCAGCATATCTCTAAATAAAACCCGAGTTCTCTATTTCCCTTGTTCTTTTTTCCAAACGCACCATTCCCCAATTTGCTTATTTCTTCAGATTTTTTATAATTATTTTACTTACTGTAATATTATTAAAATATTATTTTTAATGACTAAAAAAACAAATTTCAACCAACAGATTCAGACATGCTAGCGGAGACGGAAGTAAAGTATGAGTTGGGGGTTGTGCCCCAAATTCTTTTTAAGTAAAAAATGCCTTTATATTTTTTGGGTTGTGCCCCAAATATTTTGGCCTTTATATTTTTTCAGTCTATTTTTACTTTTTTAATATTTTATTTTAGGTCAAAATATAGGAACCGATAATTAACTAACGGTTAAAGCGAGATGCTGATGTGGTATGTTGACTTGACTTGAGATGTTCACGTGGCACTTTACACTCAGCAAATATTTTTAAAATATTTTTTAACTTTTCTAAATAATAATAAATAATAAATTATTATTTTTAATTTTTCAAAAATAAAAACTATTTAATTTTTTACAGTATTTTTAAAAATTTAAATGTATTATTTAAAATAATAATAAAAATAGTAATTTTTATTTATTTTTTAATAAAAATTTAAAAATAATAAAATATTTAGTTTATTATTTTTTAAATTTTTCTAAAAAATAATAAATTATTATTTTTAAAAAAAATTAAAGAAAATAAATTAAAATAAATATTATTTATTATTTTTAAAAAATTATTTCTTAAAAAATAATAAATCAAATAAAATATTATTTATTATTTTAAAAAATAAAAAATGATAAATTAAATTAAATATTATTAATTAGTTTTAAAAAATAAAAATATTTTAAAAAAAATTATATTTGCTGACATGACAAAGTGCCACGTTAGTGTCCCAAGCCAAGTCAGCATACCACATCAAAATCTCGCTTTGACCTTTAGTCAATTAACTATTTTCATTTACGGGGTCATTTTGACCCAAAATAAAACGTTATAGTTGAAAGTAGACAAAAAAAAAATATGGCCCAAATGACTATTCGGTAAAACGTTAGGGACATTTTTTGACATTATACCAAAATAGAATGAAAAGTTTACCTATTTGACCTCTAATTTTCTATTTATTTAAACTTTATTCCCTTTATTTTTCATGATTAATTATATTTTGACTCCTTGATCTTGATTTTTGGCTCCGTCACTTTATGCTAACATGTTTAACAGTCAATAGGAAGTTATTGCATCGTCACAATAAAATTTGTTATTTGTAATTAACATTTCTATAACATGAACGACTTATTTGATCGTGAATTTTAAAAGGCTCATTTATTATGTCGTTTCAAGCAGGAACTTTACTTATTTATTACGTATAATTATAAGAATTAATTTGCTATATATATATATATTAATTTCACAAATTTTTATAAGAATTTTTAAATTCACCCACAAAATAGATATATAATAATTTTATAAATAAAAAATAATCAAAAATGTTACAATTATATATATTTATCACATAAACGTGTACTGTTCTTTCGACCCAAAATCGAATCTTTAAATCCGAATTTTCAAACACAACTTAAAAATACGAGTAATTTTTTTATATAAATATTGAGTAAAATTTTACACAAATATGTATATTTGCTCTTTAAAAACTAAAATTTAAATTCATAATCTTAAAAGTCTAAACCTTAAATCTTAAATTCTAACAATAAACCTCTAAACTTGAACTAAATCTATAATATATAAAATTAGATGATTTATAAAGCCTAAAACTTACCCAACATAACATGTGTTTGAATAATTTCCTAAAATATTAGTTGAATAAAATAATATGAATGAATGAATGTTTCCAAAATAATCACAAAAGCTATCATATTTGGGCCTATGATTCTAAACCAACTAAATTGCGCACCACAAAAATAGGCATCAATAAATGTCTGAAACCAGGAAATTATTGTTTTATATATGTTCTTATTTTAAAAGAAAAGGCTCAGCAATCAGCATTGCACATTAGGGCTAGTTATAAATTAAACTCTAATTGTGGATATCATGATAACCTCCAACAATAGAGGCTATTATTAATTAGATTTAGGTGAGAGGCCTTTAATTTATGATCTTCTGGTGTTTAAAAGCGGTTGACAAATTAAAATATATATTTTTTAATTACGGATATCTAATTCATTGGCCTAAAAAATTATATCTTAGTTGGTTCAAAAATACTAAGTGTTATAAATCATGATCTTTAAATCTTTAAACATTAATCGATGCCTCTTCAAATCATGTAAAAATAATTGTTATGCACGAGGCAAACCAAAAATATGTTTGACTAAGACGACTGACCCAACATATCCAAAAGATATGTGATTTGCTTTCACGTGATAAGATAACAACTATCTTGTAAGAAGATAATGAATAATGTATAGCTCAATTGAAATGTGAATACGTAAAAGGAGACATAACGAAACATATTTCTTCAAAGATGTCTCTCTCACAATCTTCAAAAGAATAATAATAATAATAATGTAAATATTTGATGAATTCGTTCAACGAATAATTTGAGAGATATGTTCACTAGTGCATCGTCTATTTCGACATTTGAAGATTGTATCCAATATTGAATTATGAAGATTTAAATAACGAGGGGAGTAAATATGTGTTGTACTCTCATGTGCAAAAAAAACGTGTAGTCTTTTTTCTTAACCAATGTCTTGTCATACTGTGTTTTTCTGGTTAGATTTTTAATGAATCACCATGTGTAATAAAGATATGTGTACTCTTTTTTCTTCACTAAGAATTTTTTCTCACGATTTTTTTCATCTTAATAAAGTTTTAACGAGACACAATATCTTCATGATCATCCAAGAGGGGGTTATGAATATTTATTTATGTGGATGTTCATTATGATTAGAACTCTTTGTATTAAATATGACTCTGTTGTACCTTATTATTAGGACTTTAATGTCTATTACGATTAGAGTTTTATATGATATTGTTAAACGGATTGTTTTTTATTTTGATATAACAAATTATTTAATTGATCTTTAATAAAATTTTAAGGTGAATTGAAATTACTCACTTCTAAGTTGACAAAACGTTTAATGAAAATTGACTTGTTTTAATAAGCCAAAAATATTTCTAAGTCAAGCAAAATTGTTTAAAATATTTCTATAAATTTGAAGGTACTAAAAATGTCATTTTGGTCATGGAGTACTGGTATGATCCTTTGCTTACCGATACGAGCTTTTAAAAATAAATTTACAAATGGCCAAGGAGTACTGGTATGACCATTTGTGTACCGGTACGAGATTTTAAAATTATTACTTCGAATAGACAAACAATATTGGTATGGTACGTATCGATCCGCCCTGAAGCCATCTTTTAAAATCACGTAGTGAGCACTTGTACGATACTCAGCATACCGATATCAATGCTTTGTCAAAAATTCCAATAAGTAATTTTAGTACCGGTACCCCCATTCATACCAGTACCCCTTACTCCGTATCGATACTCGAGATTGAATAACGATACGCCCCTATTAGATAACAGTTAATTATATTTTGAGCAGGTACCGATACGAAACTTTGCATACTGATATCGACAGTTGCCCAACAACATTTAATGCGAGAAAACATCCCTCAACAGCTATATTCAAGTCTCCAGCAACTCAAATGGTTGGAAATAAATGAGAGAGTATAAAAACAAGTATAAAAGGTTTCTCGACAAGAAAACTATTCCAAAGCATTCAATCCAAATCCAAAGTTTACTAGAGCTTTATTTTTATATTTCCTTGTAAAAATATTTGAGTGTTCTTATTATATTATTTCATTTTCAAGTGTTTGGAGTGTAAAAGAGAGCTTTATTATTGCAAACATTTACCTAGTGAAATTTCTTAAGTTTTCCTATTTGTTTCTATCTTTGGGAAAGGTTCTCATAAGATTTTGGGTATAAATCTTGGTGAGTGTTGTAAGTTTACTCCTTGTCTTCAAAGGAAAGACAAATTTAGTGAATTTGTGAAATCATTAGTGTGATAGCTAAGGTAGTGGATATAAACTTCATTTAGGAAGCTGAACCACTCTAAAATCACTCTTACAAATTTTATTCTACACGTTTCTTCAAAAAAAAATTAATTTGCCAATTCACCCACTCTTGTCCTATTTCGATTGTTTGATTAGCTCAACAAATATCTACTCTTTATGTCTATACATATAGAGTTTAGATAAAACATTGTACATACTTCACATTGAGAATATAATACAAATTTCTCTCTTCATCTCTCATCTCTCTTGTTTTTTTTTCTTCTTTTACTTTATTTTATAACATTAAGTTTTATATAGTTTTTTTATCAGCAATATATGATTTTATTAAGAGGTGTTGAAAAAAAAAACACCGAAAAATCATACAAGAAGTCATTAACCTATTAATATTGATTTTGTGCCTCATCAAAAACCTCGTCTACATCGGAAGAAGGAAAATAGTGTGTTGCGTGATTTAAGTGTTACACAAATGGTGCAAGCATACATATCGCAAGTAATAAAGTGATAGTTATTAAGTATCGTCTCCAAAGGGATTGGTTTGAGCCACTTTGCTTAAGTTATTGCACTATAAAAGAAATAAGTTGATGATGATAGAGAGTGAAAATAAGCAAGTAAAATAAACTAAGTCTAAAGAAATTTAATGAATAAAAGAGGAAACCAATTTGAGAGAGTAGGCTGGGTTATTGAGTGTAATGATGTAGTTGCTGGATGAATTGTCATGGCAATTAATTGCCTTTGATGTTCGACAGAGTGTTCTTCAATACCTTCGAATTATCCCTAACTGAAGAACTGGTGATTGTGCAAGCCTCGATAATACATCTCTGCGTTAACTTTGGGTGGACATCATCGATCAATAAACTCTTATTAGTTGCTGAAATTCACTCTTTATTCCTAAGGCGAATTAGCCTACACCAACGACTGTTTAAATGAAAATCGTATACAATTGTTTCTTGAGTCTAGCTCTCCCGAGCCTAGATAAATAGATTCATCCAAGTCTCTCTCCCGAGTTCACTTGGAATTAAATAACGAACCAAGAAATAGATAAACAACAATTTATTGAATTAAAAACCAAAACAACTCACTTGTTCACAAACGCCATAAACCCAATAACCCAAGGCAATTAATTTAGTTCATGACTGGGTTGGAAGAAATCAACAACGAATTAAACCCAAACATCGATTTAATCAAAAGATAAAAAGAGAAATAAAAATCTAGAGGAGTCGAACTCCTCCTCGAACCGACCCTCTTCTCTCAATCGTTGTTGATGTTGAAGATGTGATGCGTTTATATAGAGGTAGAAATCTCTATTTTAATCCGAATTAGAGGGGACAATCTCTTTATCTCCAATACCTTTTAATTTGAATTTAAGCTTTATCCCATGTGATAAGGATGAGGATAATGGATAATTCTTGAAAATTCTGCATTTATCCTCAACTTGCTCTGGCAATTGCTCGGTAATGGATCGACAATTCGTCCCTGCACAAAAGAAAGCAAAACAAAAGCGATTTCTCCACAAAATAGCTAAATGCAAGGTCAAGCTCAATAAACAGAAGGACTACAAATTTATGCATGAATTACTACAAATGCAACTAAATGGGACTAAGTTTAAACAATAAACTAAGTAAAAATGGTATAAAATATAATACTTTTTCACACTTAATAGAGTGTAACACAATCAACTAGGTACATAACCTGAAATGAAACCAACACCAAAACACACGCAAAATAAAAGCCATACACTCGTAGCCCACCCAAAAAATACAACGCCTGCATCAAACACAACAACAAGAAAACAATCAAATTTGTCGAATTGACAGTCACCATCATGATATCGACCTGTACTTGCACCACATCCAGACACCCTTGATAACCAAACATGCAACTCATCACTACTCGTTCAACACTGCCCTTTAATCCCCTAGTTACTCCCAGGAAACCATAACAAAATATGCCCTTAACTCAGCAAACTAAATTATCAAGCACCTTACTTTTTTGGACTTTTACCGACCACAACTTTTCTTCTTCGTACGTTCTGTGGCAACTATTCACTCTTTAAAGTTGAAGAAACACATATCAATTATCTCACCCTCTTCGAGCAACTCAATCGCTAACGGCTCGAATGGACTTGTCACAGAAAGCCCACTCCCTAACACATCTAAAACATGCCTAACTTTAAGTAACACCCCATTAATAGGTACCTCTGACATCGTCTCAGTAGAAGGAGGCGTTAAATCCATCTTAATCGTATCTTGAGACGTATGCACTAACATATCCCTTCCCTCTTCTGAAGACACACCCATCATATCAGCCATCATTTATTCTGTAGAAAAACCCAATCGAACTTCTTCCTCCACATGATCAATCAATCCAACAATCTCATCCGACACCAAAGGCTCAACAACGAGTTGAACTGTCACATCCTCTTCCCACAACTTATTGTGTTGCCACCAAATCTGCCCATCTACTTTATCTGATTGCAGCCTCGACTCACTATCATCTTGAACCGAAACCATGTCCCTCACAGAACCCACACCATCATCTACAACCAACTTATCTTCATCACTCCTCACCAAAACGTCGCCCCTTTCATCCAGCGTAAATATATCTCACTACTACCCAAGTCCACCACCTCCTCACAACTACAACACACTCGTGAAGAAATTATAGGGTTTGACTCTCGCACCTGAACCTTACAAACTTTTCCCTCCACTTCTAATTTAATTACCTCATCTCCGTCATCACCTTAAAAATTCCTCTATTAAACGAATGAGGCTCTAAGTTATCTTCATCGATATTTTCTAGCTTTCCTCAAATCGATGCAATCTTCAAAAATGTCGAACCCAACCACGCATGAATCGGTACACTATAAACAACCAAATGCACACGTTTAGAGTTCACCTAAACCGACTCAGACCATAATTCAACTCTACCAAACCACTTCTCCAAGGTTCTCAACTCTAGCAATTCTCTACAAAATTCAACACTATCCAACAAAAGTAAAATCATCTTACCTGAGCGACGCATCATGTGAAAGCATGTAACCCAGTCGCACTCATCTCCGTATCCAAAACACTCAAGCTGACTGGACGCCTACTCCATCCACAAAACACGTCTTCAAGACATCCTTCCTATCAGTAACCACTATACCAGATATGCGTCGTCGCTGTTGATCCTCAACCACCGAAAGCTACTGTTTCACAACCACTGGAAGCTGGTGAACACCATATCCCCAAATAATATCTTCTTTCGACGCCAAAAGCTATCTCCGACCTTGTATTTTGCCCAAAAAACCTGCAACTGTATACCAAAGAACCATGAACCATCCAACCGCTCCAAGCATCACTTGAAGTGGCCAGCCGAAAAAGCCAAAGCGTCCCACATTCACATCTTGCTTCATCGGAATAAAAACGTCAACCACCGATCCAAAGCCACTAAAATACTCCATTAAACCTTGCCATCTCTCTCCCTTGTCGGTATATTCGAAACAAACAAAGTATAAAACTCTTTTCAGTTCTGCTCCTTCATTTTATTCTAACGTCTAACCCTTTTTCCTTTGTCGCTTTACAGCTTTCTTTGTCCAAAGACAAACCTTGACAGGCCGCTAAGTCAGTCCACCACTGCCATAGCCGCTGCACAAGTTTTACGCCACTACCGCCAAACAAGCTTATGTGATTTTAAAATCTATATTACGCCACCGCCACTACTAGGGTTCTACCCAAATTATTTGAGTTCTTCTATAATTTTTATTTTCAATAATTTGTTGATTTACTAACTATTATTTTAAATTTTTTAAACTTTGAAAAGATTTTAAATTTCATAATTAAATTTTGAATATTTTAATAATTTTATGAATATTTTTTGCTTAATAAATTTTAATTTTTTATTAAATAATTAAATAAATCTTCAAATTTTCCAAAATAGAAATTTTAGTTAAAGGGTAGATCACAACGTCAGTAATTGATGTAAAATAAGATAATTTATACTAGTTAAAGTGTTTAATTGATGTAATTTTCAAGTTCGGGTTTAATTAAGTTTTTTATTAATAAACATAATTATTTTTTTTGAATATGTTGGTGTGGTTACAATGTAGTATCTGTTCAATTTTCTTATCCCTTTAATAACGCACACACATGGTGCTCAATCCCGGGTCACCTGGATAAAATATATCATCTTTCACTACTAGGACCACTCCATGAGTTCAATGGACAATTATTTGTTTAGAGTTTCGAGCTTATATATCCTTGAGCTTATAATATAATAAATGAATATGTTTGTTAAAAAAAACTTTAAACATAATTGTAATACAAGAGAATAAATAAATATGGTAAATGGCTTACTTTTTGTTTTGTCAGTTGATAATAATAGTGGTTGCATTTGATTTTGGGTTACGAAAGAAATAAGGGTAAACTACATTAGATGTCACTCAATTATTAGTAAAATTATGTTTGATCGGTCAATTAAAGTATTAGTTACGATCGAGTCACTCTTCTATTAAAATACAAACATGCATCTAACAAGATTTGGTATAATGACAATTTTAGTACTCAAAACTTATATATTCTACCAGTTTAATTATAATTCAATAAATGTAGCCCTTCATATATGTATATCAACTTAGTCATTTTTTTCTCCCAAATCGCCTGTATAACCTCATTAACACTAGAGTACTTCATTTAAAATCAATAATGATTAATCTAATATACAAATTTATAAATATAAAAAGATATATATAATTATTTTTTATGTTAGATATATAATTAATATATACATTAAAATTAAACTCGCGAAAATCTATTTAAAATTATTTATGAAAACTTTCAATATGAATTCATTATTTACCTTTTTTAAAAAATAAACTAATAATAAAAATTTTTTAAGTTACTGAATTTTTATTATTAAAATTTTTCTTAAATTCTCTGTTTAAGTTTGTGTATTTTCATTAAAACTATTGTATAATTTTTATAATAATTTAATTTTTTTTTGTTCTTATTTACAAATTTACTAACCGTAAAACAATTTTTATTATTATAAAAAATTTAAAAATTATTCGTGTTTAAAGTTTGACACATAAGTTGTTTTTACATAAGCATAAGCAAGAAGGAAGCGATGACAAATATATTTTCATTACATTAATATCTAATGTTCTTTTTATTGTACGATTCATTTATGTAGTTAATTATAACCTTCAATTAAATTAATCAACACAGATTTTAAGCTTTTTATTCTTATATTTCATGTCTTTGTATGATTTGCTAAATTATATGGTATTAATTATTGATGTTATTACATATTTTATAATGTTATTTATTTTTGGTGAGATTATAATTTGGGGTGCTAAATGAGTTGAGTAGCTCGCAAACAACTCGAGCTTGACTCAGTCAAAACTCGACTCGAATTTGAGCTCGAATCTAGAACTTAATGAGTCGAGTCAAGCAACGAGTTTTTTTAACGAGCACGAATCGGGAAAAATTATTGAGCTTAACGAATAATAAGTCAAGCACGAGTCGAGTAATTTTTGAGTCGAGCATGAGTCGAACAATTTTTTAGTCGAGAATGAGTTAAACAAATTTCGATTCGAGTTGAGCATTGCTCAGCTCGTGATCAACTCATTTGATAAACACCCTTAGTTATAATCATTTGACATATAAATAATAATAATAATAATAATAATATAAAAATATACATGTTTGATTAATTAAAAATATCAAGTTTAGCATAACTCGTGTTACAGAGTGTGCCTAAGTATGAATGATGATGAATGGTGAAGAACAAATAATTTGAGAAAAGAGAAATTATTATTTTTTTAAATATGAATGGATAAATTTATTGAATTATTTTGAATTAAGACTAACTAGGTAGAATATATAAGTTTTTAGGACTATAACTATTATCATACCAAACTTTGTTAGACGTGCTTTTTATTTTAATGGATGAATGACTTGATAGTAACTCAAGCTTTAATTAAGTGATCTAATTATAACTTTTAATAATTGAATGATCCAGTCATAATTTTGTTAATAATTGAGTGACCTCTATAATTTACCAAGAAATAAAGTATTTAGAAAGTACGTGGCGCATAGATCTCGCATTCTGAGCACTAACGTACTCCAAAGCATATTCTTTAGAATGTACTCTTTATTCTCCTCCTCTCATTTCACCATATTTTATTGATTTAAAAAAAAATATATCACCATATTTTATTTTTATCGTGTGTCAATTTCTGATTTTCTGTGCTTTTTATATTATATTTTTATAATATGTGCCTTTATATTGTTATTATTATTAGCGTTAATTTTATATTATGTAATCATATTTCTTTAGAGTAAATCTATAAATATTGACACCAAACATTATTTTAGTCTTATTAATATTAAACTTAATGCGATCACAATCTGGTTCTGTTGATGGTTAAAATTAACAAAGATCGGAGACGAAGGTCTGGTGGTGGTTCGAATGGTGGTTCTTAATGAGAGGGTTTCTGTTGACATTCTCTAGTGATTCATAGTGTATCTTATGTCTTAATCCCTCGTTTCTCTCGATGCATGTCCCCTTTAAACTACGGGGACAAGTGTCACGACCAGATAGTCGTGACATGTTGATTGGACTAACTATGATGTGACATCGTAGGTTCATATTGTTATGCCATGCGATCTCATACATTGTTACATGATCGCTGAGTGGGATGTTATTTGCGACCTTACTCGTTCGCCATTTGCTATGTAAGGTGCTACCGCATTCTATCGGTGGACATTCTCTTGCAACCTCGTTTGTCCGTCTTAGACTGTATGACTTTAACACATTGTGATAGATATTTGTAGGTATTAAAAAGTTCAAAAAAAATCTGTCACAATAATTTATTTTCTTCACCTTTTAAAATTCATATTTTATTTTTTATTTTTGTCTCCTCACCGATTTCTTAAAAAGTTAGTGTTTCTACATCATCATAATTTGGTGTTCTATGAAACAACCTTACTATTGTATTGTCTCATTGCTCATTAATCATTCGATTGTGAAAAGGATATTTGTTTTTTTTTTAAGAAAAACTTATGACTTCAAGCTTTTTTCAAATTAAAATTTAGAGTTATAAGTCAAGTGAAGTGCAAGAAAAATTAAATAAAAAATAAAATTTATATCTCACTTATTTCCTAAGTATAAAAATATTTATTAGCACAATCTCATTAAAGCACTGGTATAAAATTCTATAACACTTATTCCAGAACTATAAATAATTTATATTTAAGGAAAAGCTTTGGGAAATTTTGCTCCTACGGATTCTTGAACCCACAACCTAGGAGAAGGGGAGAGAATCAACATAAAGCTTTAACAACATACTCTTGAGATTGTTGATCATACTACTATATCATTTTTATTTTATTAAGTATAAATGTTTTAAAAATTTTAAAATAATTTATGTGAAGATATATTTTGAAAAATAAAATCAACAAGTGATTCTTGATGGAGGATTACTATAATAATATTTGTTATGCGTTAAAAATAAAAGTATGTTAGTTATTTCTTAATTAAATTGGTATCGAATTGACTCATGCATCAACTCATCTAAAACTTTTCTATATAATTGGGAGAGTGGACATTGTTTGAGCTTAATTAAGAGGAGTTATACCACTTAACCATGGAAATAGTGAGGCTATGAATAACTCAATCAAGGATTTAATATATAGTATTCCATGAATATATATGTATATTCTTATAAAATTAAAAATTAATATTTTTAAAATTTTATATTTTTAATAGTTAGGGGATGATAAAAAAATTAAAGGACCTTGTGTAATTTATTAAAATGAGCTTTTATTTTTTATTTTTTTAAAAAGTTAAATGGTGGATGAATTGTTGTATGCATGTTAGGTTGACATTTGTATAAAAAAATGAGTCTCATAAGGACTAAAACTCATGAATTACCACAAGTATACAACTGATTTTTTTTTTCAATTTTGTTCAAAAAAAATTAATTTTCCCTTATGAACACTTAACTCATTTTAGAACCTTTCTTTTTTTTGTGCTCTATGTGATTACTCGCATTGAAATAGAATATATGTCTCTCTTTTTTTACCTTTTTATATCTGTGATCTATAATTTTATGTTACATATATTATTAATATGCAGAAACAATCAATAATGCAATAAAAATAATAATTAATGTCACATAAAATTATTGGTGAGACACATAAAGGATATAAAAAATGGGCATACGAATTTTATCCCTCACATTGCATCTGTCCAGAACCGCCGTTGTTAATAATAATAATACTATTTTTTAATTAAAAATTAGTTATTTTAAAGACTTTCGCATGTTTTTATAAAAAATAACACCAAAAAAACTTTTTTTTATTCTTACCGTGTACTCAAATAGTGAGTATCTCAATTCTCAACTTTAATACATTTTTATACTTTTTTACTTATAATCGAATTAATGTAATTATCAAGCATAAAATACGATTTTACTGGGAAAAATTGAAAAAAAAGGGACAAAACCCAAATACATTAATGTTTTTGTTGCTTGTTTTGATCAAACCAAGATTGTCTCTACCGAAACAATTAATATGACAGGTAACAGGTTATATTCAAAATTCACAATCAGAGTTAATGATTAAATTTATTATTCGAAAGCAAAATTCTTACCAAGTCACCAAAAATATATTTATTTACTTATTTTTACAATAAAATTGTAATCTGGATTTTAAGATAACATAAATTAAACCAAATAAGTTTTTGTTTTATTGTTTCAAAAATATGATTGTATTTATAAAATAATTCATGACGCATTCCATTAATCAGATTTTTGTTTTGAAAAAAAAGAAAAACAAATGTAATTTTCCAATTAATAAATTATTAAACTTTTTCAACCCAGTTTTCTTCCATGGCGTCCTCGTCTTCACTTTTTGTATTAAAGTTTCTCCTTCTCAGTAAAAGGAGTCGAATAAATAATAAATAATAAATAATAAATGAAAACTTTTGGTTATTGGTTATAATTATATAAGGAAGCCATCTTCATCTCCAATCTCCATCTCTCCTCCACTTTTGACCACCAGCTTCTTCCACCGCCACGGCGCCACCATAGAAGCAAAAGAAAAGCGGCATTTTCTTTCATGACAGAAGGCTGTCGAAGCACCAAACCAATCCTAAACCAACAACCAGCAGGTTGCCAACAGATGTGCTGCAGAACCCTAGAAGGTGTCGCCACCGCCGTTGACCGCCACGTCGACATGTCGTCAGATGAACTTAACTTGATTCCTCCATTGAACTTTGCCATGGTTGACAATGGCATCTTCAGATCGGGTTTCCCCGATTCTGCCAACTTCTCTTTTCTTCAAACGCTTAACCTCAGCTCCATCATGTAAGACCAAAGTTTCTTCCTTTATTATCAAACTTTGATAATGAATTATTATTTTTTTTACCTTTTCTTTTTCTTTATGTTAGATATTTGTGCCCTGAACCCTACCCAGATGCCAACACTGAGTTTTTAAAGTACAGTAGGATAAAGCTTTTCCAGTTTGGAATTGAGAGTTACAAGGTAAGTGTTTAGATTTGAACCAAATCCGCATAGGTTCTTAAAGTTTGCTTTGCAATTGAGACCAAATGTTGTGCATAGGCATACACTTTGATGATGGATCAAGAGATCTTATATATTAAAATAACTAGAATCTATCATTAATTCATTAACAAGAGAAGGGAATTCTGGTTCTATATATGCTTCGACTGTCATAAACACTAATGAAGGATTCAAATGATTAAGGGGATCAATTCCATCTCAAAAATGATTATAGACAAAAAGTTTGCCTAATTATTGGACACTGTCCATTCTTTTATTAATATGAATGATTGGGGCTTTGATTTGTATAATTAGGATTATTTCATTTGATTCAAATAGGCCCAATACAACTTTGTTGAATTGCATTCCTCAAAAGTAAAAAAGCACTTCCCTTTTGTTTTTTAGAGTTAATCATGAGAAATGGAATCAAGATATGTGTTTTGTTGTGAATTCTTTCTCCTTTTAACTTTTTATTCCCTGAAAATTAGATGGGATATTGGGAAGACAACTTTCATTTTTCTTCATTTCCTAAATTCTTTTTCGCCAATACTGAACAAACAAAACAACCAGCTATCTCATTGAGACTCTTGGGTAATTCATTTCCTAAAATTTAGTACTTTATGATTATGCAAAAACATTTAATGTTTGAGATTCACTAATTGACCGAATAACTAAAAATGCTCATATTAACCCATTTCGTATGAGTTTGAATCACGTCATTTTCTGCGGAAATGTAATACCTCTATTTAATAAAAGTATATGATACTTTTGCATTATAGCCATATAGATTAACTTTTCTGCCTATTAAATTTTCCAAGTCTTGCTTGAGAGCAAATCAAAACATTAACTTGAAAGTGTTAGGTTGAGATTTAGGATTTAGATATTTAGGTTGTGGTTTAAGGTTTAGGTGGTAGGGTGTAGAATTTAAGGTTTATGGTTAAAATTTAGAGTTTAGGGTTTAAGGTTTAGGTTTTAGGGTGTCAGGGCTAGAGATTTAGGTTTTAGATTTTATAGCTTAAATATGAAGAGATGTGTAAATTTTTTTACACAGCTTGTGCATCAAAATATAACATTGTGATACGTGTGTGTGAAGTAGAAACATGGTTTATATTTAGAATGATTACATATGGCTATAGTTATTTGTCAAGAAATCGAATTGTAAAGTCAAACGAACCATAATAGGATACGATTTCATAAATCACTGTTCTTTTTTTTCCTCTTTGCTTGTTATATAGCCTACTACACTTTATCTATGTCACTTGACTTTTTCTTTTACTTTAGCCGTATCCAACATTGATTCTCAAAATATATTGAAAACTAATAAATTGAGCCTCATATAAATGTCACTTGGAATATGTTGAAAACACTTATATCAGGAAATATATTCGTTATCTGAAACTCACGCTTGAGATCCAGGAACAAAACGTGTGTGTATAGGCACATAGCTGAATACGGATGATTGTGAAGTCTTGAAAATAGGGATAACATTTATATTTTGTCCGCCACCGATTAAATATTGAAAGGCCGCGGTTCATACATAGTACAGACGTGATGCATTGAATATTGTATCTTATATTAGAAATTAACTTATACACACAGTTCATCCAGGGGCCATTTGTGAATTTACCGGAGGACACAATTCGTGAAGCTCTAAGAATTGTCCTTGGTATGACAAGCTTTTAACACTGTTAAACTTCATCTCTAGCTATTTTAACTGTGGTTCATTGGCTTCAAGGCACTAATTTTACCCTCCCTGCAATGCAGATGTTAGGAATCACCCAGTTTTAATTCACTGTAACCGAGGGAAGGTGTGTTGGTTTTTTTTTCCTCCAGAGTTTCCAGACCCGAGTTCAACTAGTCAGTACCGTTGAGACTTATAATCTTGCTTTGTTGTCTTATTTTACAGCACCGAACTGGTTGTCTGGTGGGATGCTTGAGGAAATTGCAAAGATGGTGTTTATCATCTGTGTTTGACGAGTACCAGAGTTTTGCTGCAGCGAAAGCTCGAGTTTCAGATCAGAGTTTTATGGAGTTGTTTGATGTTTCTAGCTTTAAAGTATCTGGCAATGTCATTTACTTGCTTGAAGAATACGAAACCGCATGTAATTGAACAACTTTTGCTTTCCTCTTGTTTGCAGCGGAGAATTCTTGGTCCTGCATCCAAATAATTAGGACCTAGGAGTAGAAGGTGATGAGGTCTGGAATTGCATTTCGTCTGCAAACTCATTCTTCTTTCTGTTTTCCAGAGCAATAAAACACATAGGTAGAAGAAGCAATGCCCGATCGCAATGTTCGTCGTGTCGGATATCTGTTCCCAAGTTTTCCTTCTCTTCTTTACTTGTCTCTGCTATGGAGGATGTAACAATTATCAAAGTAGATTTAATATCTCCATGTTTCTTCTGAAACTTGGTGTTATCTTTGTCCACAGTTTTTGGACAAAATAGGGCTGTCAACTTGAATCGAGTTATTGTCGTGAATAGAATTCGTCACTTTTTTGTGCTTTTATATGTTCCATCAATAATTTTGTGTCATATATATTATCAATAAAATAGAAATAATTAATAAAAAATAATTATTAATATATGTGTCATAAAATCATTAGTGGAACATACAAAGACAAAAAAAAATAAATTTTGTTCAGTTATCGTATACAATTGTAGTTTTAGTATAAGATTTTTCAATAAACTTATATGCATTAGCAATAGGGTAAACTACACCAGTGACCACCGAACTATTTCAGCGTACCTATTTTGACCACCGAACTATCGAACTCGTCAATCAGACCACCAAACTTATTAAATTGACCTATTTTGACCAACGGAAGGGTGATGTGGCAGTTAACGAAAATTTATAAAATTCCACATTTAGTCCAATGTTATTTACTTATTATATCAATTTAGTCCTAATTTTAATTTAATTAAATGACGACACGTGTCCCATCTATTTTTAAGTTTTAATTTATTTAATTTAATAAATTTAACCAACCAACCAGATGGTGACATGTGTCTATCATCTGATTGGCCGTAAACAATGAGAGGAAATAAAATTGAAGAGAGTTGAACCTACACCAATAGCATTGAAGGGTGATGCTCCAACCACCGAGCCAAGTTCACTAATGTGATAAGGGATACTAACATATTTTATTAAAGTATTACTTTGTTGGTGAAAATTAAAGAGGGGAATTAATGGGATTCGAACTCGGGACTAATTGTACAAAACTAAAATGCTAAACCACTAAATAAACCTTATAATGTAGGAAAATGTTCGAATATTTTTTTTCATATTTAAATTAAATCGAACTTAGATCACTTGAGATGTGTATAATCACACAAACATTCAATTTAATTTAAATCTAAAAATTATTAAATATTTGGTTTTAAAAAATATTCGATTTCAAAGAAAAGAAATTCAATTTAAAATATTCAAATATTTTTTCTTTTTCATATTTAAATTAATTCGAAATACTTTAAATATTTGAATATTTTAAATATTCGAATATTTTCCTACGTGTCACCATCTGGTTGGTTGGTTAAATTTATTAAATTAAATAAATTAAAACTTAAAAATAGATGGGACACGTGTTGTCATTTGGTTGGGACATGTGTCGTCATTTAATTAAATTAAAATTAGGACCAAATTGATATAATAGGTAAATAATAGGGACTAAATGTGTAATTTTATAAAGTTTCGTTAACTGCCACGTCACCCCTCCGTCACCCATCCTTTAGTTTTTTAACGGCGGTGATCAAAATATGTCAATTTAATAAGTTTGGTGGTTTGATTGACGAGTTCGATAGTTCGGTGGTCAAAATAAGTATGCCCAAATAGTTTGGTGGTCACTCGTGTAGTTTATCCTTAGCAATATTATACACTAACTTAATTTTTTCCCCAAACAATGCATAGATTTATTTTATGATTAAAATATGAAAACAAAATAATTGACATTAAAATGTTATCTAACTTGAGATATATAAGGCAAATATAATATATATTACTTATTTATTCTTTTTGAACGACGTTTTAAGTCATTATGTCAATTTCATATATATTTAAAACTAAATTCAAAACATTTATTACAATAATAATAAATTTAAAAACTAAATATAATGTATGTTTTGTCCCTTTTTTTCTCTTTGAATCATATTTCAAGTAATTACGTAAATAGTAATGTCAAAGAAATATATTATTGTTGTGAATAAAATAACAAAGAAAAATAATAAGAACAAAGAACAAAAAATGAGGAAAAAAAAAAGAGATTTGTATTTATTCTGAATATTTAAGTGTGTACAATGCCTTCATCAAATAATCTATTTATAGGCATAAGAAGTACATAATATATGAAACTCTAATTAATGAAGATAATATTCCTAATGATAAAGTAAATCAAATCTTCAATATGAAGTTCTTATCATGATAGACATCCACGTAGATAAATATTCGTAACACTCCCCCTTGGATGTCTATGAAGATAATGTGTCTCGTTAAAACCTAAGATAAAAACTCGGTGGGAAAAAAATTTTCTTTAGTGAAGGAAAAAGAGTACATATATCTTTGATACACGTAACATTTTGCCTCATTAAAAACCTTATCAGTAAAACCCATTGGGACAAAACCTCGGCTAAGGGAAAAAGAGTGCAATGCGTATCTACTCCCCCTCATAAAAATATCACATAAGATCTTTGAATCTTTATAATTCAATATTGAATACTATTTTTTCAAGATCGTGAGGGATGAAACTTTGGAGTAATATGTTTTATTTTGTCATCTTTGATGTATCGATATTTCTATTGAGGTATAAGTTTTGCATTATCTCAACACAAGATACCTTGTATCTTATCTTGTGAAAGTAAATCGCTTGGATTAATAGTCTTAGCCAAACACATTTTTGGCTTGCCTTATGCATAACAATAATTTCTACATGATTTGAAGAGACATCGATTAATGTTTGAAGATCTAAAGGTAATGATCTTTGTAGCGTTTAGATGGTATTTCTGGACCAACTAATATATGGTGCTTCTAGACAAAGGATACATTTATCTTTCTTTCGAAGATAAATTTATTCACATCCAACAAACTTACAATCATTAAGGTGCTAAATAGATATGCTTTGTCCATATTAAATCTTGCTTAAGATTCTTTCAGCTTATGTCCATTCATAGATAAAAACGCATATTTAAGTGCTCGATCTTTAGGTCAAGACAGAATCCTATCTCAAGATTCTTTTTCTCAAATACTTTCATTAAATGCTTTGAAAGCTCTTCACAAGTTTTTAATTTGAAGCTGTTTAGGAGTTCTAATTATATTCAAATTATCATAATGAATCTTGATCCAAACTTCTTTATAAAATACATAAGAAAATCTGATCATTATTTTAGTATTTCCTCAATTAGTACTCAGTAAGGCGATTATACCAAATGCGTTAAAATATAAATATTCAAGAGGCATATCGAAATAATTTTTTTCGAAAATTTCCAAATGCTTATGCATTTTAAATCCTTCAAGGATAAATAAAGATCCACAAAATAATTAAACGCATATAAAATATGTTTCAAGTATTAATTATGCCATTGTTTTGGATCGAAATCAAATGAGTTTTGGAAATTGTTCATGGATTGAGCTAAACTAGGTCAAATTTTTTTGTTTAGTTTTAGACTTGAAACCTAAATGTAACATCTGAATCGAGGGTGTTACACACGTGTAAACTAAAGTTTATACAACATGTGTATCAAAGTTTTTTCCTTTTATAAATATATATCAACAAGATTATTGTAACATAAATTATACCACATTCTAGGACTAGACACAGTTCAAACACTGGTAATCGGCCTTAGTAGTAGTATTCAAAGATTTAAGCTACTACAACACAAATATACACACACAAAAAGTCCAAATATTCAATAAATTCCTACATCCCCCCAAAAGAAACCATTACAATTAGCAGCCAACTCTTCCAAGTCCAACCCAGCGGTTCTTCTCCGTCGGTCTTTAGTATCCAGTAGGGAACTCGCAATGCCCATACTCTGCAAAATAAAACATAACTCTTAAATTAATATTTAATTTTATCAGGTCAGCGAAGGCAGGGTTTTATGCTAGAATACGCACTTGGTAGTTGAGTAATGACGTAGGCCGCCCCTCCAAAATAACAAGACCCCATCTGCCGCCCTCTCTTTTGGTAATAACTGTTGAACGCGAACGAAGCGTGGGCTTCAATCGTGTTAGGATTGTAACACGTGGATCCCGGTTGTATCGCATGGCAATCAGCACCTCCTTCCCCACACGCGTAATCTAGACCTGCCTGCAGCTTCTCCTTCCCAGCTTTACCATTCGCAACGCACCACGTGTTCCCCTCCCTGCTCTTCGACACGCTCCCTCCTCCACCGCTGACCGATGACCGATTATCTCGGTAGTCCTTCAACCCTTCTTCTGTGAAAGGGATGTCATAAACTTTTTCCACGCTCGGGTAAAATAACCCGTAATTTCTTTCCGATGTGGGCCCCATCTTCTTGTCCTCGTTGAAAAGAGCAAAGAGATAAACGGTGAGATCTGCCTTGGGTCTCAAAGGGGTCCCACCGCCAGTCAAGATCCGACGGACCAGATTCCCATTGTATGCCGCGGCGTTTTGCACGCTCGCGCCGATTTCATTCTCGTCCCCCTTCGAGGGCCAACCCGTCTCCGTCACAACCAATTGAATATCATCAAATTTCAAAGCAGACATTGCCGCGAAAACGGCATCGATTTGTGCATCGAAAAGACTAAAATACCTCAACCCGTTACCCGGATCCACCACACCTGGATTCTCCCTGAACAAAGCGTAGTCCAGCGAGATGACGTCGGTGTTTGACTCGTAAGCGAAAAACGGGTAAGCATTGACCATGAGGAAAGACCCGGTTCGGCGGAGGAATTCCAACATGGGCTTAAAAACGGGCTCAATGAGTTCGGATCGGAAAGATCCGGTAGAAGACGGGTAAGAATTTTGTAGGGCGGAAAGAGCAATGGGGGAAGAGACTTTAATCTCCGATTGAAGCTTAAGCTTAACCAAAGCTTGGTGGATATTGTTCATGGCGGGTACGAGGAACTTGGTGGTATTGTGAGAGTCCACGAAGACCTCGTTACCAACGGCAATGGCTTCGATCTGAGTGCGAGGGTAGTAGGCGGCGACGTTCCGTTGAACCCATGAGCTTGCGAACCAAGTACTTTTGGCCGCAGCGAAGAGTTTTTCGTTGGGAAGATCCACGGTGACTTTGATTCCGGATCCCGACAAGGCATGGAGAACGGCCGGGTCAGTGTCGTAGACTTTGACACGGTTTATACCTTGGGATTTCAGTAGTGCCACCACTTTCGTTGCCGAAGGAAGATTGTCGGCGATTCTTCCATAGTTTACTCCAATCGAACCACAATCTGGAAAACGACAAAGAACGGATGATTGATCTTAAGAACATAAGCAACATTCAAAGAATGAAAAACCCAAAATGTAGGTTACCTGCAACAATGAAAACGGTGGTGAGTAAAAGCAAGAAAGAAACCAAAGAGCGCCACATTGTCCCGGTCTGGATTTAACAAAACTGGACAATTGATGGTGAGTTGGGACGGAAGAGAAGAGAAGAGAGCAGGCAATGCAAGGAAACGGGAGGCAGAGTCTGCAGGGATCACGATCCGCTCACTTGGCTAATCAGGGCATATAAAGAGCAGAAACGATGGCCATTCACTACACCCCAGGTGGCCCCACTTACTCTCGACCGTTTCATAGATGTACTTTTTGCTCCCCAAAATAGTAATAATGGCATGTGTAGTAGCTGAACACGAGGGTATGTTGGGACATCGATTCCCGGAATCTTTACCCCAGTTTTTTGAACGTTGGATACCCTAAACTTAAAATTAAGGATAAATGATCATAAAATAAAAAATAAATATATGAAATTGTTATAAAATTGTCACTAAAATACTCATAAATTTTAATAAATTCAAAGATTATTTTGTAACAGTCTTATAGATTTAATGATATTTTTTAATTGTTTGATAAAATTAGCTAATAATTTTATTACAGTTCGATAAGTTTAATGATCATTTTATAATTCCTGAAACTTCAGTAGCCAGGTGATCATTTTTGCTTAGTTATATGACCATTAATGTATTTTAACACAAAAATAAAATCTAATATTTGCGCTTTTCCCTATATCCTGGTGGAACCAAATCTAAATACGTGAAAGCAAAAAGTGGGTTAACGTTCATATACTTGTTGACGAGCAGAACAACTTTGAGCTGTTTTCCTCCTTTTGGTCGCAAATTATTGACGCTGGAAGAAGCTGTCAACGTCTAGAAAATCGATAGTAATTTACTACCCACGAGTACAACATTATGAACTGTAAGATTCATTTCTACAAGAAATTTTAAAATAAATCCTTAGCATTTTTTTGTTTTTTTTTTCATTTGTGAACTTAATTTTTTTATTAATGTACCTTTATCGTTTCTAATTTGATCATTAATAAATTAATGGTTAACGCTTTTGTTGAAGTAACATAGTATTTCATTGATGATTCTACTGATGTAACATGATAGATCATCGATGATGTGACATATTTTAAGTTAAAATTATAAAATAAATAAATATTATGAAATTTTCAAAAATTTATAAATAAATTTAAAAGTATGATAAAATTAAAAATATTAAAAACAAAAAATATATGAAACTTCTTTCACACTTTCTTTCTCGGAAAATTATATTATAGGTCCTTCTCATTACATTACTCATGGTCACAACTGATAAAAAGCCCACACGCTTCAATTTTTTCATGTCATTTTTTTCAAATGAATCTACGTTCATATTTTCCCACATCGTTTTTTTTTAAACAATTTTTTGAAAGTTACCATTGAAGTGGAATATGACATAGAAAAATGATTAAATTGCTTTGATAAAAAATAATTAAATTAATACTTTTTATTGGTTATGACTACGAGTGATGGAGAAGGCAAAGATGGTCGGGTGGTTATAGCTTCTCATCAGTTCCTTCCCATTTTCCTTAGTTCATGAATTATATACCTATCAGGATAACTCCCCTCCCTTGGAGTCTCCCTCCCTTCTCCTCTAAATAAGAATAGGCTATAAGATACATAAAAAAATATTGAATGATGTGGTGAGAATGACTCGTGATATAATTTTTCATCTTCCTCTAATCTTTATTCTAGTTCCTCTTTTTCATTGTCCAAATCTATCTCTTCCTCATGCATCATCGGTCGCTTCACGTTTTTTCTTGATATCTTCATCACTAGAATCATCATCATAATTTTACGTTCAAAATTAGTCAAAGTATTTAATTGATTTAATTTGTTGATTCGATGTCTTAATTGGGTGCAAAAATATTTAAGGACTTAATTGATTTCTTTTAAAAGTTATATTTTAATTAATATTTCAATTAATTAATCAATTTCGAACAAATTTAACCGATAACCAAAATTTTAAAAAATTCTTAAATAAAAAAAATCATACTTAAAACTAACCGACCAATTAACCAAAAAAAATTCAATTCGAACAGTTAAATCAGTTAAGCTAAGGGTGGTTGTGGGGTTTGTGATTTGGAGCTTAGGGTTTGAATATAAAATATAATTTTGGTTTTTTAATTCTAATACTGTGGCACAAATAGTAATAAAATATGCAACATCATAAAAAAATTAGTAAAATAAATCACATCATCTGATTTGATTTAATGATGAGATGACTAAAACAAATACAATTCGTAAGTTAATTAAATTAAATTTTTTTAAAATTTAACGATAAAAATAAGAGAGAATAAAGTTGAGCGGTAAAATTTGTCGAATACCCTTAACATTGTTACAAGCCTAGAGCCGGACTTCAAGAGCTTCTGAACTTTCTAAAAAATCTTTTCAACCCTCTGGTTGGAAAGAGGGAAAGTAAACTGCAAGAGAAGTGGATATGATTTTGAAGCACAAATTTCATGAGATTAATGTTAGCAAAGTAAATCACAACCAAGGCAATGAATGGGTAAGTAAAAATAAGGGTTTTGAAATTTTCACACATTTCAATCCGCAATTTAATTTTTTAAACAATCTGCTCATTTTAGTTGAGGAGGCAACATTCATAAAATGACTTTTTTGAAAGAGTACAAGTACAATCACATTGACTGACAATTACAATGAAAATAGAATCAATCCATTACAAGTATAATAAACCAGTACAAAACACTAATGGACTTCACCTAGTTATAAATAACTCTTACAAAACTCATATATGACGAGATTTAAATCAGAACAAATTTAAAGACACATGGTTTAGGCAAGGTGAGACTCGAATCCGATACGATGCCTCCACCTTTCTTGTAAAATCGATTAAAAAAAAGCAATGTGATTAAATACCACTCCCCTGAAAAAAACTGAAGTGATCTTGGGTTTGGAAGGAGCTACTATGAATATGCTAAAAATAAAAAGAACTCCATGCTCATGAATCAAGTTCAGTCATTTTTACCTTTTAGCTCTCACGTTCGAGTCTGAGTGACATTTCAATTTCTTCCAGAGATCGGCCTTTGGTCTCAACCAGAAAGTAATAGGCGAAAATTGCTGACACCACCGACACGCTGCCAAAACCAGCATAAACTGCACCCACTCCTAATCTCTCCACCAAGTCCAGGAATAGTAGCCCCACAATGAAATTACAAACCTATTTCATCATCACAGCTATTACCTCAAATGATTCATTTAAAACGCGTTTATATATTACTCGAATGGAAAATAAAATTCACATACCCAATGAACTGAGAAACTAAGACTCATAATCTTCCCCCGTGTCCTGCTGCTACTAAGTTCTGGAATTATGAGACCGGTCACCGGGCCTGCTCCAATTGCAAAGGTGAATATATACCTATACAAAGCATTTCATAAGAAAACCGTGACTAAACCAGAAACAAGAGATGCAAGTATAAGTAAGCGGCTCATATCATTATGGTCCCACATAACAAGAAATCCAGGCTTTTAACCTAGGAACGGGCAATCAAAGGGAGTTCAACCCATAATGGTCAGCACATTTGGTTTCAAATCTGAGCATTGCGTAGGGGATCCTTACATGAGAGTCCCTAGGATTGATAAGTTGTGACTGAAATCTTCATCTAATGGGGAATTGATAGCAAATACAATAAGAAACATTGAAACTGCCTGCAAAAGGAAAGTTCATTGCTTAGATTATGAACATTGTGTAAATCAAAATGATGTCTGTTGGACTGAATTGCATAGAAATGGGTGCAGGTGCAGCCACACCTTCATGCACGTACATGCTAATACAAGTCATGCATATCAAATTATAGTTTTTTCACTATGTATCCGGGGACTTTTAGACTGGAAGTTTGATAAACTTGTGTGGAAGTATCTTGAATAATAATATTATATATTTATATATTACATAACTTTCAAACCATGGAAATATTGGCAATTTACCACCATAACCTCCCAGCCAGGTGCATATTTCCTACATGAACAATTACTTGATCAAGTTTATACTTCTCAATTTCCTTCAAAGAAGTAATGTAGGGTCTGTTTGTTTTACTGAAATTGACTTACAAGAAATGTATTTCTGTATTTTCTTGTGTTCAGTTCAAGAAATTGTGGAATTTTCAGTCTTTAAAGATAAAAGATAGTTTCTTATCTTCTAGATATTAGGAGATCGAGGAATTATTTAGTCTTATTATGTTTTCCTATTTTGTAGATATAAGGAAATCAAGGAATTAATTTTGTTTTAATATTCTATAAGGGTAATATCCTTATCTAAGTATGTAGAAATGTGTATATATATCATGTACCTGCTTTGGTTCAATAGACAAGAAGATTCATTAAAAAATCTTCATGGTATCAGAAGCCTAGAAAATAAAATCTTCATGGTGAAAACTTTCTCCTATAAGAAACTACTTAGGAAATATGGGAGGCAGTGAGGGAAACTTACTCCAGTTAAGAAAATACTTCAGAATTCTCCGCGGTGGAGACAGTTCTTCATAATCTTCACCAAGGAGAATTGACGGTAACTCAATATTTTCATGTTGCAATTAGACAGGTTTGAGTTTTGAGTGGAAATGTCGAGAGAACAATGCCTTATATCCTAAGATAGTGGAACAAGAAAGGGCTTCTAAGTTCCTACTTGGTCTAAATAGAAGTTTTGATTATGATAGAGGCAGGAAAATGGGAACAAAACCGCGTTTTCAAGAAGAAAGTAAGAATGTAATGTTAGGCAATCAATCGCCAACTCCAAATCCAGATGGATCTATATTTGTTGTCTCTAGCTCACATCTTTCAGTGCCAATAGATAATCGACAGCCAAGAAAGAGGTGACCTTAAAGTAATCATTGCTCTAAACTCGATCATAGAAAGGAGACATGTTGGAAGTCATACGGAAACCAGCGAATAGAAAACCAAACAGATCAACCCAAGATAGTCGTGCAAACACAACCAATGTTATGAGGGGGAACATTGGTGCACGATCGAATGTAGCCCATTCACCAAGGAACAACAACCTTTCAAGAAAAAAAAAACTAGATACGCTAAATCTGTTGTTGAACAACACTGTAACATAACACAAATCAACCCAAGATAGTCGTGCAAACGCAACCAATGTTATGAGGCGGAACAACGGTGCACGACCGAATGTAGCCCATTCACCAAGGAACAACTAGATAGGCTAACCTTTCAAGAAAAAAAAACTAGATAGGCTAAATCTGTTGTTGAACAACACTGTAACGTAACACTACCACTGCGCCAGCCACAAGTTAATGAGTCATATTTTCTCATTCAAACTTTATTTGAATCGAGTCAAGTTAATCGAGTTCTTGTTCAAATTTAATTGTAAATATTTATAATATTATGGTACCGATTGATTTCACTTTAAACAACTTTTTATAACCATATATAATATACATATATATTTCTTCATATTTTTCACAATAAAATTTGTAATGTTATTTAATAAATAAAATATTATCAAAATTATAAATATTATTTATAATATTATTTTTAAAAAGAAGGGAGTTTTAAGAAAAAATGATGCGAGTATAAAGGAGTCAAAGAATTGATGGAAAGAAGGATTTGCAAAGAGATGCAATTAGAGGACTAAATTGAATAAAATACAAAATTGAGACTAAATTGCAAAAAAGAGAATTTTGTTTTCAAAAATTGAAATTGAAGTTACATAGATATTCAAGTTAAGTTTTATTTTATTATTCAAACTTTATTTGAATATTTTTCGAGTCAAGTCAATAAAAAAATCAGTTTTTCATGTCGAGTCAAGTTTTGCTCACCCTTAATGACAAGAGATGGAGGCATTTTTTTTAAATATTACCTATGTCACTTTATCTAAAATGGTCGGGACCGGATCAATTCAAATATTACCCAAAATCATTGTGCTTTATGTTCACAATTTTGACTGTAATCTAATTTCCATCAGTAAATTTGACTCGTGATAACCAATGTTTAATAACATTGTTTCCAAACATGTCTTTTAGGAATTGGGTTCGAAGACCAAGATTGGCAATTCTGAGATATGTCAACTTGCAAAGCATACTAGATTTGTCTATCCATAGATTTCTTACCAATCATCTAAACATTTTGCTCTTGTTCATAGTGATATTTGGGGACCTTACGAATCAAAAACAATAACAAAGCACGATGATTTGTGATTTTTGTTGATGACCATACAAGACTTAAGACTTAGTTGAGTATTCCTCATGAAAGAAAAATCTAAGGTTGAAAGAGTATTCCAAGCCTTCAATTCCATGGTTCAAACTCAATTAGGTTCCAAAATCCAAATCCTAAATTTCGATAATGTTAGGGGATATTTCTACTATGTCTTGGGAGAATGCCTATCTAACCAAGGAATAGTTCAAGTTCTTGAGTCAAAACTCCGCAATAAAATAGGGTCATGAAAAGAAAAAAAAATAGACATTTGTTGGAAGTGGCAACGTATCAAAATACCTATGGGGAAGCTATCCTTACTTAGACGTATCTCATCAACAGGTTACCATCTAGAGTCCTTCAATTTCAAACACCTAGACAAGTCCTTATCAATTTTCTTCGTCGTGTTCGATTCCTATCATCCAATCTGCCCCTAGAGGCATCTGGATGTTCAGCCTTTATCCATGTCTATCCACACAATAGAAGCAAAATTGATCCACAAAACACAGAGTGTCTTCATTGGTTACTCAACAAACAAAAAGAGGTATCAATGTTTTTGTACCACTACTCGTAGAATATTTGAAACTATTGATGTTACATTCTTTGAAAAAAATCCTTTGTTTCAAAGATTGAAATTCAGAGGAGATCACTACAGAATTTTAGCCTTGGAATTGGAATTCCTTGCTTGAACAAAATTCTATATTTGCTCAAATTATCAGCCACCAAACCATGAGCCTACTCCAAGTTAGCCTACATTAAAGATTTAGAACTGCCCATTTCCCTAAGAAAAGGTACTCGAACATGTACTCAACATCTAATTAAAGATTTTTCCCATGGAAATTTGCTCGGAACTTATCAAGCTTTCTCTCAAGATTAGATGAAGTTCCAACTCCAACTGATATTCAAGAAGCCCTTGGTCATCCAGATTGGAAACAATCAGTTCAAGAAAAGATTAGTTCTTTGGAAAGAATAGCACATGGTCTATTACAGATCTTTCACCAAGGAAGAAAGCATTATGTTGCACATGGATATTAACTGTGGAGAACAAGGTAGATGGAAGCATTGAGAAACTTAAGGCGTGGTTAATTGCCCGAGGTTTCACTCGGTCCTATGAAGTTCATTATCAAGAAACATTCGATCTAGTTGTGAAATTAATACTATTCAAATACTTTTCTCCTTTGTTGCAAACTTAGACTAGTCATTTCATCAATTGGACATCAAGAATGCATTTTTAAATGGAAATCTCAAAGAAGTCTACATGGAGATTCCATCTAGAATCCAGAAGGACAATGGCAACAAAAAGTTGTGTAAACTATTGAATCAATTTCCAAGAGCATGGTTTGGTTTATTCTCTAAGTCAATAAAAATGCCAAGCTATTCGCATGATGTTTGTGAAACATTACTCCGTAAATGATATGGAAGAGATCGTAAGGACCAAACACGCATTAGCTGAAGAATTTGAAGTAAAAGATATTGATCCTCTTCAATACTTTCTAGGAATGGAAGTGGCTTGATCAAGAAAAACTATATTTGTTTTACAACGCAAATACACCTTAGATTTATCAAAGGAAATTGGTACACTTGGTTGTAGACTAACAAGCACTTCAATGGACTCCAAGAAAAAACTCAGGCGTGAAGAAGTTCGAGTAAATAAAGGGAGTTACCAACCTCTGGTAGGGAAACTTCTCTATTTTTTCCATACTTGGCCAGACATTGGCTTTGCAGTGAACACAACGAGTCCATTCATGAACAATCCGACGAACACATGAAGACAATATACTAGTCTTAGATATCTAAAAAGGACTCCTCGAAAGGGGTTGCTATTTAGAAAGACTAATCACCGAGATAATGTTGTATCTGATGCACACTGAGCATGAAGTCAGATAGATAGTAGATCAACTACAAGTTGTTGTTCCTTTGCATTGAGAAATCTTGTGACTTAGCCAAGTAAAAAACAATTTATTGTTTCCAGAAGTAGTGTTGTATCGGGCAAGTAATGGAAAATTGGGTATGGAATTTGGAAAGACTATGACGTTCAAATGTGATAACAAAGTGGCCATCAGTACTGCAAGGATCCAGTTCACCATGATCGAACCAAACATGTTACAATTGATAGACACTTCGTTGCACAGAAAATAGAAAATTTTGAAGTACAAATAACATACACTCCAATGTGCAAACATTCTAACGAAGCTTTTCAAGGACCTAACCTTAAGAGAAAGTTGGGTATGTACAACTTGTACAACCCAACATGAGGGGGAGTGTTGAATATTCAGTCTTTAAAGATGGGAGATAGTTTCCTATCTTGTAGATATTAGGAAATCAAGGAATTATTTAGTCTTATTTTATTTTCCTATTTTGTAGATATTAGGAAATCAAGGAACTAATTATGTTTTTAATAATTCTATAGGGGATAATTCCTTATCTAGGTGCGTAGAAATGTGCATAAATATCATGTACTTGTTTTCGTTCAATGCACGAAGAATAATTTATTCAAAATCTTCAAAAATAGCTTGGTCAACGGGTAATGATTTACATGTCAACGAAAAATATGCCTTTTCTGTAAATTCACTTCTCATTTTGAAAAGCACAAGTCATTTTCTGGAACAATAATTCCCTACAAGAAATATGATTTTTACATAGAAAATTAACTTTAATTGAGCCAAATATTATCATCAATGATAAATTTTTAATTTAAATTTATAAAAATATTCAAAAATTAATATTAAATATTATTAAGTATACATTTTTATATTTTAATAATATATACTAAAATATTTTTATTAAATTCATAATATTATTAACACTTTATTATTCTAACAAAATTATTACTTGATATGATAATAATATAAATTCACATTATCAATTATTTTAAGGGTAATTATTCTATACACTAGCAGTGGAAAAAAGTTTCCACAAACATCTTAGTTTTAGGGTTTTGAAATTCAATATAGTGTTTAGGGTTTAGGTTTAAATTTTAGGGATTGTGATTAGAATTTAAGATTTATTTTAAATAGTATTTTTAATATTTTATTAGAATATGCTTTATATTAATATGTTAATAATAAATACATGGATTATAATATAAATAACTAGTAATAAATGTTTTATAATATAAAAATCTAAATATTTTTAATAGTACAAAGTATTAATATAAATAATATTGAGTAACTACTATATATTCTAAAAGTTCTAAAATATTTATTTATGTGATTAATTTAATACTTTAAATAGTATTATTTTGAGTATCTAATATTTAAGGGTAAACAACACAAATTGTCACTTAACTATGGGGAAGGGCCTAATTTGACCATTGATCTATTAATTTTGTCAATCATGTCACTTAACTATCTAAATGTTATCAATTAAGTCAGCTACCATTAACATTTAACGAAGAAGCTAACGTGGTAATTAAACAAATTTAGTATAATTACACATTTAGTCCTTATTCTTACATATTTTATCATTTGGTCCTAATTTTATTCAATAATTTTAATCTTTCAATCAAACAATGACATGTATCCTGACACTTGTCACATGACGTGTCACCATCTGATTGTAGAATTTTAATCTTAATTTATTTAATTCAATAAATTTTTCATCCAATTAGATTGGATGAAAAATTTTGAATCCAAAGTTGGCTCTAACAGGAATCAAACACGAGTTGTGTGGGAGGGGTGAAGCAACTCCAACTGTGAACCGTTAACAAAAAGGGTTGTAAACCTTTAACCAAGAGAAGGACTTGGCTCAGTGGCTGGAATTGCTTCGCTCCTCCCACACAACCCAAGTCCGATTCATGCTGAAGCCAACTTTGGATTATAGATTTTTTATCCAATCGGATGGTGACACGTCATTATCTGATTCAATAAAAATTTATTGAATTAAATAAGAGAATTAAATTTATTGAATTAAAATCAGGACCAAATTGATAACATATGCAAGTAATGGGGTCAAAATATGTAATTATATCAATTTTGTTTAACTACCACATCAACTTCTCCATTAAATGTTGACGACATGTGTCTCAATTGATATCATTTAGATAATTAAGTGATCTAATTAACAAAATTAACCTCCCCATAATTAAGTTTAAGTGGTCATTCATATAGGTTACCCACATATTAATATAATACTACAAAATTTTTATTATCTCGCTACTATTCGAAATTTTAATATTAAAAATTAACGTTTAATGATAAAAATTTAAATACTAATATTTTAATCTTTGTCCATATTTTTGTTAAAAATATTATTTTAATATAAATAACATTTCTATAATATATAAATTATTATTAATAATATTACAATAGTAATTTTTATTTTACGTATTTAACATTAATATAATATTTTAGTATTAAACTTTATTGTTAAATATTAGTATTCTACTTAATAATATTATTGTATTAATAATACTAAATATTTTTAATATTTATGACAATGTTTTGTAAAAGTAGATTTTCCAAAAATAAACAAACAACGGAAAACATTTTACATTTAGTGATCCAAAAATCGAAAAATCTTTACTTTTCCAGAAAGTCTTCATAACTTCCGGAAAACATTTTGGAAAATTTTTAAATGAAACATAGACACCAGTAGCATTGATACCATTTACTAAAATAACTTAGTTTTAGAATAAGATTTACTGTCTTACCATTCCAAGGTAACTTCCAACGAGAAGCCTTTTCCTTCCTTGTGTATCCATAAAGTAAGATGCGCAAAGTGCACCTGCAGACTTTCACAAGTTGACAATTGTTAGAGGCTTTTATGATAAAATATGTATACAATGCAGAGATCAGAAAACACGAAAAAAAGAAAAGAAAAGAAAAGAAAATCAGATCTCAAACCTGCGAAATTTGTAAGTCCAACAAATAAACTTGCCAAAGCACCACTAGCAATTCCAACATCTTGAAAAGTCAATGATGAGAAATAAAGAACTCCATTTATTCCAGCAAACTGTTGAAGAACAAAAAGGGCTCCTCCAATGAATGCAACTGCAACCGAACATGTATCAAAACTAATTGCCAAACTACATATTGACACCAATATAAAACCTTAATTGTGTATCAAGAAAAAATTTGCGACTGAAAATGTAGAAGACCTCAAGGATAGCTCAAAATATTTACTTTTTATTAGGTGAGATTATTAAGAATGATGCTATGTCCTTTTTAGCAGAAACCACATAGAAGAATACAACCTAGAGAATGTGGCTCTTCTAGAAGTTCCAACCATCTGCTATTCACATCAGTGCCATCATTCTTGATAATTGACTGGAATTCCTCAATTGCTTTGTCAACTTCTGAGTCTCCCCAAAGATTACGGATAATTGTCTCAGCATCTTTTATGTTCCCTACCTACAGAGATGCTAAAATTCTAGGCTTCAACATAACACACCAGAAAGTAATACATGTGGAGTTTGGTATCAACGAAAACAAGGGTCATACTCTGCATAACCAGCGGGGGCTCTCAACAGTAAATTGCATGCCAAGAGCTAGAATAAAGCCAGGTACACTTGCTATATAGAACATTGTCCTCCACCTGGAAAACATATTTTCCAAGATTATTTAGCAGGTTGAAGCAATAAAAAACTATAATTAGATTAGAAATAGTTATGTCATTCATGGAACAGACGAACAGTGAAAAAGTAATGCCCCCATAGACAAAAATAATTGTATGCATGCACTTGTGATGCTTATAGAAAACACAGAATGCATGAAACAAGATATACACAAAATGGAATTGCCCCTAAGTAACATTGACAATAGAATAAAGTAATCCTAAATAATAGGTACTAAACTAGCACATAAACGAACACCTTCTGATGCCTAGGAGTCCCCCCCCCCCCAAAAAAAAAAAAGAACAGAACTTATGAGAGAAGGTACTGCATCAAACAAAATTGCCGATAAAAATGGACAACAATAGCTGAAGAATATACTCTTATAAATTATACATAACCAGTTTTACATGTTGCATATTCATAATTTTCTTCCTTCACAATGTGTTTAAAGGTCAGGAGCATGGAAGACACAGAAGTCAGTCCTTCACAGTGACACTTGCCTGAAGGGTGTGATGCAAACGGTCAAATTCTTCACAGCATTACCAGCTATAATTTTTTTATCAGAAGCCGTTCCAGCTATAACAAGTTTAGTTTCTAGAGCAGCAACTTTGTTACAAAAAGACTAAAGAACGTTATCAAACAATCAGGATTGCTTTAGTTCAGTTTCTTTACAAGATCGGTTTCTTTTTGTTTTAAAACTAACTTTTCTTTTTTCTTTTCTGTTAAATGATTTATGATCTTAAACCTATAAACTGGTATGTAAATTAACCCAACATTATGATCTTAAGATTGCAAAAGATAACATATAAATTTTTTCAGATTTATATAATGATGGATACATGTGAAAAGGTCAAGTCAACAACTGGCTCAACCAGATTCAGTTAGGAAGGAAAAGGAAAAACATATTTCCCTCGTCAACAACCATCACCGCTCTGAGAAAAGGCAAAAGGAGGAAAAAGGTTCTCACCAATGGGGATCATGTTCTGCCGGTATTCCAAGACACAGTGACAGAATAATCCCAAGGCAAGTGCCAATTTGGGACAAAGTGCCCAGAGAACCCCTATATTTTGTTGGGGCAACCTGCAGGGAATGAACAGAAAATGAATTAACATCTAAAAAATGGAATATTCTATCCCCAAATTCCATAAAAGAAGAAGCAAGTTTTATCAAGCAAAAGCTTTAACCAAAACGTTCAGAGTGGTAACAGTTTCTTCCTGTTCATTTTACCAAGTTAATGCGTTAAAAGCACCGAAATCACATTTTACAAAGTCATTAATTAGAGCAGAATAAGATGGTAAACCTACAGATAGCTGGCAACATAACATGAAATCTCCAAAAATTTACCAGCCAATGGCAGTTTATGTACAGTATTTTTCTTAATAATGAATACCCACTTTTACTCCTTTTACATCCTTTATACATGGTAAGCTTAGGGTAATAAGAAGAAAAGGCAGTGGATTTTTTTAACATTTTAAGAGTAAGGAGAATTAAAAATCCCCTTGCTCCAATTTCAACAAAGAGGAAAATTCCAGATGTTATGAGGTATAAATAAAACATAAAACCTAGAAGTCAGCACACTTATCATGAAGCAGTACCTCGGAAATATAAATTGGAACAAAAACTGTGTTCACACCAATACCAATGCCAACTAGAAATCTTCCCAGCAGTATTTCATTTAAGGAATTTGCTTGTGCACTGTAAAAATTGAAAAGAGTTAATCATGATAAAATAAATATAATAATAAAATAAAAAAGGGTAAAGAAAAGAAGAAAAACTGTTAAAGTAAAACAGATTTCTATAGAGATTTTATCTTCTAAGGACAGACTTACTGCAGCAACATTAACAAACAACGTAACTTAAATAAATAGAACGAAACCATATGTTTCAGCCTTTGCTTTTGTGCCCTCTGAAGCAGTTCACTCTGTTATTTGTATGAGAGCGTTGCACGTAAGAAGCATTGAGTACTTTGGCAGTCAAGTAAAATTAAAAACAAATACGAAAATATAAATCATTCCTAGCGGCTCTTCTCCAAGTGAACAAGTAACAAAACAATGATTCTGACGTACTTATCAGTAAGAGCTGTAATATTTTATGGTAAGCTCAAAAAGCAATTGAAGGGTTAAGATATAAATTGGTTCACATGTGTAAATACAATTTCAAACAGATAAAATAAAAGAAGCAGGTATAATTAGTGCCCTACAAGTCAAGCGTGGATAAATAGAGATAAAAATAAGAGATGGAATGTGAAGCACACAAAAGAAATTAACGAGTGCAAAATCATTATTGTTATGCTTAATAAAAACTCCATGGCAATCTACATCAATTTGGAACTAATCAATTTGGAACTAACTCAAACACCTCTGAGTTTCAATTGGTATAGAGAACATATAAAAATGCATCATTTGGATTGCACAAAGCCTATAATGCTATTCTCACCTCACAATTGCACCAAGAATCAATGGTATTGTGTCAACCTGAAAAGTCCGGCGACAGCCAAGTTTGTCCACCAGTGAGCCACAACTTATGCTTCCAATAAAAGCACCAGCAATGAATATGCTCACCACAAGCCCCTCAAGAATTGGATCTCCTTCAAAACCAAGTTCTCTTGCAATTGAAACGATCGGACCATTCATCACTCTGCAGAACAGAGAAAACAACTTTGCAAACTAAAACTCTTTGACAAAACAATCCTTCCAAGTTCAAACCAAATTATAAAATAACATCAGATCTCAAATTACACCTATGTTATCTGGACTCGGAGGTGTGTATTGGATACATGTGTGTGTGACATGGGTATAATCATTTTTTTTCTAAATTTTTTCTTCTGTACATTTAAATAATCGCATCCCCGTGGCTATGTCTAACAAAAGCATCTATTTCTTATTTATATGTGTACTTTAGGAGTCCAGGTATATGAATTCCTTCCATACAGTGCCAATAAATTTTTTAAATTCCACAAACATTTCAGCGTCTAATTTCCTTATTTATAGTTATTTTAAGCCCCCAGTGAACATATAAATCAGCTAGTAACATAATTCCCAATTCCTCAACACCTAAAGAGTGAGCAACTACTTAGAAAGTGTATATACATAGTAAAATCAATACGAGCTGAAGTAAGCTCCGCAACATTTACTTTTTCAGGGGGTACCCTTACCCTATGTGATAGCCGAAAAGGAAATTAGACATTGAAGCCACCAAAACGTGAGGGAAAGAAGGAAGCCATCCCACATCAGAGCTTTGATCACTGCCTTGCTCATGATTCGGCGGATCTCCTTTATCTGCAATTTAACCCCTAATCAGATAACGGTTAAAAAATCCACAAAATCTTATTCGTTGACTGATTATGACGTTAGCCAGACAATAAGCCAAAATAAAGAAAGAAAGAACCTGGTCTCCCAGTCTGCAACTGCTTCTTCGTTGCTGAAACTTTCAACTTCAGTGACGGAAAGGGGAAACCGAAACGAAAGGTTTGGGGTTTAAGGAATACTTTGGCGCATGGATGAGAGGTTAAGAACAAGGGAACCGGGACAACCGGTGGGTGGAGTACGGTGGCAAGCCACATCGGACGACGGGGAGCGGGGAAGAGGGAGAGGATACTAGAGAGTGGAAAACTTTTCATTTGAGTTGAAGTTTTATATTACAAATAAGTATTATATTATTTTTTATTTAGTAACCTAAATTATCTTTTGATTAAAATAATTATTTTTCATTTGAGATTTTTTAACTTTATGATAGGGATGACAACATGATGGGATAGGTTTTTGGCCGCCCCGATTTATAAATTCCTAAATTCAATTTCGTCTCGTTTTAGATTAAAATATTAATTTATTCGTTTTGTCCTATCTCGATATAATAATTCTTAAATTCGACCTTGACCCGACTCTAAAAATTAAAAAAAATTAATATTCGTCGACGATAAAAGTTAAATTTGATGAATCTACCATCACGACCACAAATATATATAGTTTCAAAGGACTTTAAACCTATATAAAAATAAATTAAAACCAATTTTAAATTACTACATAAAAAAATTACATATTTAAAAGAACAAACTTGAACCATTGATCGTCAGATCGAATATGTTAAACCTTGAATAACATCTAAAAAAAATTACGATAAGTACAAACCCAAAGAAGAAATAAAGTTAGCTTAACAACCATAAAAGTGTATATATTGGTATTTTTATAAATATAATAATTATATATGAATTTAAATATAAACTGGGGTGGGGCGGGAAATTTCTAGCATACATCCGAACCCACCCAGACTCGACACTTTTAAAAATTCATCCCACCTTGCCCTATTTCGATCTCCGAAATTCAATACTAAAAATCTGATCGAGTCAAGTCGAGGCACACCGGATCGGTTTCGAGATCGAATAATTTTAACATCTTCATTTTATAAATAAAATGGGGGCAAGAGTAAGACTTGGGCTTGCTTGAGAGAAGCCATGGCTTGAGGGTCGAGGGAAGCCTGAGGAGGAGTTGGAAGAGGGGAGGAGACATTGTTGGTGAGGGTACCCATGAAAGCACCGATAGCAACCTCTGAGCAGCGCTGGTGGTGGTAACCGTAGGATTTGATCTCGATTCTCGAGCACCTTAGGAGAAAGTTTAGAACCTCCACCACTAGGCCAAATGCTACAAATGGTGCAGAATTTCCAGCAAATAATATATAAATGAAAAATGAAAAGAGGAGGGGAAAATGGCCGTAAATGTTATTACAAGTACCAAACCCCAGGATCTTATTATATTAATGGTTAAAGAATTTAAGCTACAATCTCCATTATCTGTAATATCTCTAACCTTGGAGTTTCACTTGCTTGCTTCACGATTCAACTGTTGGAACAAGTGAGAAACCCGTTCTTTTTGCTTTGTTTTTCTTAATGAAAACTCCATTCTTTGATTAAAGGAAGTAACACTTTTTTTCATTCAGAGGAATCACCTTTTCCCATTTTCAAAAGAAACCCCTTTTTCATTTATTTTCAGTGGTGGAGGTGCTTAACTTTCTCCTAAAGCGCTTGAGTTCAAATCTTACCGGTGCCCACCTTTATTCATTTGTTTTTTATTAATACGATGGTAAGACGTTTCACCATCTGATTTGTTGAAAATAAATGAATTAAATTTAAAAAGATAGTTTAAATTAAATTAGAAATTGGACCAAATTGATAGAATATGTAAATAACAAGGATCTAATATGTAATTATACAAAATTTTGTTAACTGCCAAGTTACCCTCTCCGTTAGATTTTAACGGCAGGTGGCTTGATTGACACCACTTAAATAATTAAGTGGTCAAAATGACAAAATTGAAAGTATAGTTGTAATGTCGAAACCATCCATAATTAGGTGGTCATTTGAGTAGTTCACCCACTTATAAAATTAAGTTTTGATTGTTAAATATTATATTTTGATGGGTTATAGAATAAATCGACAATCCGAAGTATATCGTAGGTTCAGATTAGGTGAGTGTAGTGATGGTTGTGTTCATTTGTGTTAGTTTGATATTATGAGTATGGATTATGTTTTGAATGTGTTAAACTTTCAAATTCGAGTTTGTATCAAGCTTTCAGCTTTCATGTGATTCATTGAGGTATGTTTGAATGTGTATATGATATGAATTCTATGTTTCCATGTGTTATGAACATGAAAGCTTAATGGTGATTGAACTATGATGTGAAAATGGAAAATCTGAGATTGAATTATATTTGCTTGTGTATGAGATTGATTATATTTGGTGATCAGGTGGAGGGATGTGTTGTGCTTATTAAAGACTTCATGTCTTAGTGAGATTATCATTTATCATAAGCTCAAAAGGTTTAAATGTGCTAAAATTGGTTAATTTGTACTATATGATTCCAATTGATAACTTGATAAATGCTTATTGTGTTTAGTAGGGATGGACCGACCCGGTTCGATCGGGTCGAATTTTTTTATAAAAAAAATCAGGTTCAGGTTAGGTCGGTTTTTATTAAGGGTTAGGTCGAGTCGGGGTCGGGTTTAGGGTGAAAAATATCCGACCCGACCCAGGACTAATTGTATAATTTTCTCTTAAATTTTTTAGGGATATCCTCTTTATATTTTTTTATAATTAGATCCTTAAAATTGAATTTTTATTTACAGTTTTGTCCTTAAAATTATTATTTTTTACAATTAAGTCTCTAAAAATTATTTGCTTTTATAGGTGATAGGTTACTTTTCAATTGATTTTGGATCACATTTGCTAAAGTCACAAGTCTGACATTCTTTTATAAATTACACCAAGCATAACACCAAACATTTATCGATCATTTCGAAATTACACCAAGCATAACACTCTTATTAATAAATCATAATTCCAAAAATTTACTATTATTCATTAAATGTTTAAGTCATAATATACATATTCAAGGTCATATATATACCAAACATTCCAAACAAATTATGATCAACCAATGACATTCAACCAACCAATAGCCAAATGAACTTTAATCTATGACATGCTTTTCTATTCGAAAATAAAGTGCCACCAATCAGTCCTCACAAATATAACGTCAACATAGTATATCATAGTAAAGATTATTAAAGACCGTTCACACTCCATAATGCTATCCAAACATTATAATCAAATGAACATGTAATTCTATTAGTATGAAACATATGTACATGCTGATATGCCATCATTCTAGGAATTTTAAAGAAGAACATCGACTTTACTAGAAAGCTTGAGAAGTAACTCGCAGCATTTAACCATGATCGAGATTCAAAGCTTTACTCAACCTGCAAATGCATAAAAATAAATGCGTTAGGCTTACTTAGCTTAGTGAGGTAGTGACCAATTCATTTTAATCACACTAAGTATAAACCATGCATGAAAGCTCATTTTAATCACACAGCATCAACCAATTCATAAAGCATACAAAGAACATAACACTCAAACACCAAACAATTTACAAAGCATCCTTTCATTCTAATGACCAATCACTTCATATACTCTATCATTCTCTCACCAAACATTAAAGAAACATATCATCAAATACACAAGGCAGCTTACACTATCCTTAAAGAATCATTTCTAAAAAATATTCTATAACTCGGAATTCGATTTTGTTTGTTTTAAACAAAAGTAGACTGAATAACCTTTTAAACCGTATAAATCATGGCTTTTAATTCTTCTTATACAAATTTTCAGTGAATTTTCAAATTTACTGCTAATGCAGATTTTAAAGCAGATTACTAACGAGTTTTGACCTTCCCTTCCTTAAAAATTTATATCTTTTAATTTACAAATCGAAATTGATTACCGTTTGTTGCAAACGAAACTATATTCATACACGATTCTGTACATATAAAAATCATTCTCTAATTTAGCTCACGTAATTTTTGGTGAATTTTCAAATCTACTGCGAACGTACAAAATTTGGGCAGATTTCACCAAATCAACAACAAGGCCATTCAAAACTTAATTTTCATCCTTAAGCTCAATCGGAACTTCAATCTAAATCATATTCCAACCAATTTCAATGTTTCTCAATCCAAAATCATTCCTAACCTATTCGGCTAACTTCTAGAATTTCCTTTTTTATTTGAAATCAGGCCAAAAAGCCATATCTATTGAATTTTACCACAATTCAATATCACTCTCAATCTAATTCAAATTTCTAACCATTTTTTCCATGATTATAAAGTCTAATACATTGCTTAACACATTCAGTCAAGGCGTTATTCCAAGACCCTAGGCTCAATTCTCCTAATTTGCTCCATTCATGAAAAAATCCCTAACAATGTACTTAGTTTGAATACATATATACATCTATGAACTAGAGTTCCATCATAACATCAATATCTACTTATCAATCACTCATAATTCAAAGAAATTCAAACTTGAATATAATCCTAACATGATGGGCTTACCAAGAGGTTGGAGAAAGCTAAATTTTGAAGACCAATTAGCATGAAATTTGAGGTTCCAAACAAACTTTCCCAAGCTATTTTAATGGTAATATTCGGTGGAGGGGTAAAAGGATGGAGGAGAAGATGAAGTGGATTTTGAAAATTTTACTCTCTCTCCTCTCTCAATACACGACCAGTCCTCCAAATTATCAATTTTTTTCTTTTTTTTAATGATAATCCACTCATTATTCATCACCAACTTGTCCAAATGGTGACACATGTAATCCACTTACCAAAATGGGTCAAATAGCCATGCAAACATATAACTTTAGCCTTTCATTCGATTTAGTCCTTTCTCAAGTTTTCACCTTTACAAATTGATCCTTAAATCAAATAAACTTAACTCAATTCTTAACAATTCACTTCAATTCATTTTTTTAACTTGGTCCAATGGTTCTAAATGCTTCTTTAAAAGTTTAAGAAAGTATTTTGGATCTTTAAAAATCACTAACAATTACTAGTCCGATTTTAGAGGCATTACAGTTTCTGGAAAGCTGTTATTTAAATGTGATTTATTTTAAATTGGATTTAACTAATTTTCGTGGAGCAAAATAAATGGCTTTTGCTGCTATGACTTTGTTTAATAATAATAATAATAATAATAATAAATACTAGAGTACAATTGTAGCACCCTTAAGTAATCGATATTTGATCGGCTTTGCAGAATTGATAACTGATAGGTTATATCTCTCCACTTTTTTAGTAGCATATTTCTTTATTTTAAAGATCCACTTTACGAATCTGTGAAGTGGTCCCAGTGGTAAAAGATAATGTATTTCATCCAGGCGACCATAGTTCGAGCACCATGTGTGCATAGTGTGTGTGCGTTACTAAAGGGTTAAAAAAATTAACATATATTACTTTGTAATCACTTTTATTATATCCGGCTAAAATAGTTTATATCCTTTCAACTTTAAGTCATAGCCAATAAAAACATATCTCTTATTTCTGTCATCAAGTTTGGATCTTTATTGTTTGGGAATCTGAGCATAGGCAAGACTCCCAAAGACTTGCAAATGAGAGACAATAGGCTTCCTTCCACTCCAAGCATCATGAGACGTTTTATTCATCAAGCTCTTAGTGGGACACCTGTTGGTTAGAAAATTGCACAATAAACAACTACTGCCCAAAACTTATTAGGCATTTGTTTGCTTTTCAGCATACTTCTAGCTATATTGAGAATTGTTCTATTCTTCCTCTCTGTCACACCATTTTATTTTTAAGTTTTAAAAACAGTTAAAGGACGACAAATTCCATAATTTTAGCAAAACGTATTAAACTCGTTTGAAGTGAATTTACCTCCTCTATCAGTTCTTAAAGCTTTGATTATATAACCACTTTGATTTTTTATTATTATCTTGAAGCTTTTAAATGTCACAAAAGCTTCAGATTTCTTTTTAAGAAACTAGACTCATGACTTCCTACTAAAATTATCAATAAAAAACAAGAAATAATTACTTTTATCAAGAGAGGATGACTTGATAGGTCCACATAGAATTTGCATGTACAAGTTGGAGTGGCACCGTTACTCTAGAAGATGACTGCTTTAGAAAGCTCTTCCTTGCATGCTTGCCAAGGACACAGGCTTTACATATTTGCTCCAAAATTTTGATGGGGACTTTCACCACTTCTTTTCTCCAAGGTCTTTAAAACCACCAAAATTCAAATGCCCGTATCTCATATGCTAGAGCCAAGATGAATCTTTTACACAAGTCTTCAAATACATAGTTGTGTCTACTTTAATATTTAACAAGAACATTTGATTTCTTGTCATAGCAACTCTTGTAATAGGTCTAGCATTTTCATCACTTAGAGTAAGACTATAATTTTTTATTTGAATTTCATAGCCTTTTTCTAAGAGTTGTTCCAAACTTAAAATGTTACATTTTAATTTTGGAATATAGTATATGTCAGTGATAAGTTTTTGGTCACCATTTTTTAAAGAAATTAAGACAGTGCCTTTGCCTTTAATTTCAATCATGGAAGAATCTCTAAATGTGATTTCACCAATATACTCTTTTAATGTTATAAACTTTTTCTTATCACCTCACATATGATTACTAGTACCAGTATCAAGGTATCAATAACCATTATCTTGATTCTCCTTTTTCAAGAGCTAACAACAATGTAGCTTCAGCAGTGTCTTCTCTTGTCTCCTCTAAGTTTGCCTTTTCACTTGTTTCTTCGTTCCTTCCCAGCACTCTTAAGCGTAGTGGTCAAATTTTTGACAAATATAATATTATATATGGGATTTGTCATACCTTTTGTTCTCATTATTGCCTCTTCCATGCCCACGATCTCTTGATGAGTTTTTAGCCTTTTTTTCATTATTCTTAAATGAATTTTGACCATTCTTTAGAGCCTTTTGGACCAATTACACCTTGTTCACTTGTTTCTTCCTTAGATTGAAGGAAAAACCTCCATTGCAACACATGCTCTATAGAGTCGATTTTGCTTCTATTCAATCTCTCCTCATGAGCTTGCAATGAACCACTTAATTGTTCAATGGACATAGTTTCGAAATCCTTGGAATCTTCAATAGCAACAACAATGTGCTCAAATTTTGAATTTAAAGAGCGAAAAATCTTTTCAATTACTCAGACCTCGAGTATCTCTTTGCCATTCCTCTTCAATTGGTTAATAACTTGCACTGTAGAAAAGTAATCAAATACGATCTCCGATTCATTCATTCGAAGTGTTTCAAATTTATTTCTTAATGTTTGGAGACGAATCTTCTTCACTTTCTCTACTCCTTTAAAGGGCTTCCTAAGAACATCACACGCTTCCTTTGACGTTATTGCATTGGCTACCTTTTTAAAGATCGAGTCATCCAAACATTGATGGATTATCGAAAGAGCGTGTTGATCCTTCTTTCTATTCTTTTCTAGAGCATCTTTTTTACCTTGATTCAAGTATGTTTTTTCTTCAGGCACCTCGTACCCGCTAGAAACAATATCCAAACACCTTCTAATCCAAGAATTTCTTTTATACGAATAGACCGACTATCGTAGTTGTCTTTTGTAAGAAAAAGATAATGAAATAGAAGAGAACGTTTCTCCATTACTAGTCCTGATGTCACTTTGTTAGAAAATAAATGTGTGAACTCACGCAAAATAAGAAATAAAATTAAATGACCTTTATTAAAACACTTCTTTTATTTTCCACACCTATAAAACAAGTTTAATAACCCTTCTAATTAAATAAAGAAAAGGTAATTAGATGGATGTTTGTAGGATTCGTACATGGTAACTTAATGTTCTACCATTAATATCCATAACCCTTCCAATTAATAAAGTGGGTTTAAAGCTCAATAAAACTCACATGCTTAATTAATTAAACCGATATTAATAAAAGCAAGTTTAATTTCTAACATGGTTAATATTATTCTTCTTTTTTAAATTTAAAATTTCAATCCCGAATCAAACAATAAATAAATAAGATCAAATTGGATAAACAATAATTAAATTTACAACGTAATACAAGACTGGGAGTATGAGACTTGACTTTATAGATTTAACAGCCAACGGGGCTGAAGTTTTGAAATATGAAAAGTATAGGGACTATAAACAAGTAATATAACATATAGATGTTAAATATATAGTTTATGCATAGTAAAGGGGTTAATAAAAGGATTTGACCATTGTTTTTCTGTCCCGTGGATTTTCCAATGCGAATTTTCCTGACACTCTTTTGGATTTAACCAAAAACAGTGCATGAAACAAGGAGAAATACAAACAAACGATAATAAAGTAGCAACATGATTAAAATAGAAAAAATAAAGCAAAGGCCTACACTTGATTTGATTGTTATATGCCCATCCCATGTTTTATGAAATTTCCCAATGCGCTAGTTTTACAAGTAAATGACATTGTGCCTTAAGATATACGCAAGACTGGCTTGAATCTCTCCCTGCTTTCCCTTTCACATTTCCCCTCTCTTTGTGTCACCAATGTTTGATTTTGGTTTTGGTTTTGGTTTTGGTTTTGGTTTTGGTTTTCGCTCGTCTAAGATGGACAGATCCGTCCTCTTTGTTTTGCTTTCATTGTCACTGTTTTTCAGTGATTGTAATTTCCCCTTTCACGTTCATGCTTTCCAATCCAATCATGGAACGGCCAAGTTTAAGCTAATCCACAGGCATTCACCCGAGTTAGGAAACTTCCCTGGAACCACCCTCGGACCCCCCAGCAATTCCAGGGAACGTTTAAGACAGTTGATGCGGAGCGACAATGCTCGACTACATACGATTACGCGAAGGTTGTTTCCGAGAAGGAAGAATGTGCATGTCGAGATGCAACCGAACCCCAATTTGGTTGAGCTCCCGATTCGGTCGGCTGCTGATATAGGGACCGGGCAGTACTTTGTTTCATTCCGGGTCGGCAGCCCGCCGAGGAAGTTTATTATGATAATCGATACGGGGAGCAGTCTTACATGGATGAAATGCAAATACAAGTGCAAAAGTTGTTTCAAAGATAGGGCTAGCCAGCATGAAAGGATACTTGATGCTAAAACATCACGTACGTTCCGTCCAATTCCATGCTCCTCCGATATTTGCAAGCAGGACCTTGCTCGATCTTTCTCTTTGCAACATTGTCCTCGGCCGTCGGCTCCTTGCTCCTATGATTACAGGTACCGTTTAAATCACTTTTTTTTATTCCTCTACTTGTTATTGCCATTTCCCCTTTTGCACGTTGTAAAGCTTGTTGGTGTGGTAGGTACTCGGATGGCACGACAGTGCTCGGACTCTTTGGCAATGAAACGGCTATAGTACGCCTCACAGATGGGCGGAAATTTAAAATGCCGGGAGTAATGATCGGTTGTAGCGAGACCATATTTGGAGAGTTTCACGACATTGATGGAGTAATGGGGTTAGGTTTCGAATGGCATTCATTTGCACTGAAAGCAGCTAAGAAATTCGGGTACAAGTTCTCGTATTGCTTGGTGGATCATCTTAGCCCAAGCAATCTCGTCAACTTCCTTGTGTTCGGAGAAGTCAATGATCCCACAACGCCGAAAATGCAGTACACGGAGTTGATCCTGGGGATAGTGAATCCATATTATGCTGTAAACGTTTCTGGGATCTCCATCGATGGTAAAATGCTGGATATCCCATCGCATGTATGGGATATTAGGAGCGGTGGTGGGGTTATTGTGGACTCCGGTAGCAGTTTAACTCAACTTGTGAGTCCAGCCTTCGATCGAGTCGTCGCAGCTTTTGAGGTTCCCCTGAGCAAATTTAAGAAACTCTCGAGGAACTCGGAGGGGGCGGAGCCGGAAATTTGTTTCGATGATGCGGGGTATAAGGAGTCGATGATGCCGAAACTGGCGATCCATTTTGCCGACGGAGCTAAGTTCACACCGCCGGTGAAGAGTTACGTGCTTGATGCAGCGGAGGGGGAGAAGTGCGTCGGGTTCACCTCGACACCTTGGCCAGGGTCGACGGTGATCGGAAATATTTTGCAGCAGAATCATTTGTGGGAATTCGATCTTTTAAATAGCAGGTTGGGATTTGCTCCTTCAAGCTGTACGTTTGAATGATAACAAAGAGGGTGAAATTGGAGTGGTCGTGTTTTAAAAGGAAATCTTCCATTTTTATTTTAGACTTAGATGGATAGAATGCAAATGATATAAATATCCAGGTTATTTGAGGAGATCAAATTAGAAATCCATTATTATGGACTCAAATTTGAGCATTTTAATGTCTAGCTCAAATATTTTGCAAGATCCTTTTAAATGTAATATAATATGATCTTTTACTATTAAAAATATTAATCTAAATTAATCATTTGATATCAATTTTCAAATTTCGGTACTTCTATGCATGCCTATTAGTAAAGATGAGTCTATGTAAAATTTTGATCCGACTTGACATTCTCAGTAGATTAAAACACTATATTATTAGATCAACCTAATATTAAAAAGTTATTATTATCATTTATCCTTGTAAAACTCTGACTTGACTGGAACGCTATATTGGATAAAAAAAAGGAACTCGCAATCATTACCTACCATAAAAATATGAGTAAAATTTACAAATAGTCACTAAATTATGATAAATGGTTGTTTTAGTTATTAAACTTTTAAATGTTATAAAATGTATATTATAATTTTTAATTTTGTTACAAAATAGATACTACTCAGTTAGTTGTCGTTAATTGTCATTAAATGAATGACGTGACATTTTAAGTTAATAAATAATATCTTATTTGGCTCATCAACTGCAACTAAAATTTTATTTTGATATTTTTCTAATATTTCTAATAAATAATTCTAAAAAATATTTAAAATATTCTGAAAATTTATAATTTATTTTTAAAATTATATAAAAAAATTCGCCTTTTTCTTGTGTTTTCTTTTGGAAAGTGATTAATTTTAAGCATTCTTGTATTAGAGAAGTGTTTAATTTGAAGCATTCTTCCTTGAAAATACTCAGATTCAACCTTTTTATTTTTCTTTTAAAAAAAAAGTATAACTCATATTCAATTCAAATAAATCAAATTTTGTAAAACCCTAACCGCACCTTCATCTCTACCTAGCCGTCTGTTTTTCTTTTTTTTTTCTTTTTTTGTTTGGTCGACGACAACATCAGCTTTAGTGCTGGTCGTCGACCGCCGGTGACTCATATTTTTCTTTGTTTTCTTATATCTCATTGTTGTTTTCCCTTTTCTTTGTTGTTTTTCAAGTTTTAACAAGAATCTCTTTGTTTTGTTTTCATATTCTTCACACATCTTGTTACGTTTTCTTTGCTTTTGTGGTACATTTTTCCTGTCTTATGTCACGTTCTATGTCTATCTTTGCATTCGTTTGGTGCTCATACAAAAATTCTCACGACGCTAGTTTTTTATCTGAGATTGTCGGTGGTCTCGGGTGGCTTGATCCCCTTTTGTGGTTGTTTGCAGATATAATCGGAACTGTGTAACGGAGCAACCTGCAAGATTGGTTATTTCACTCACTACTCCTACATTACCTTTTATGTGTCTCGTTGGATAGAGACAATGAGATTTTATAATAGTTGTTGGGTTTCTATGGTCTCAAGGAAAGGTTTCGATGTTCTTTGCGCTTTCGAATTTATTTTTTTTTGTTTTATATGTATGGGATTTTTTGTAGACGTAATCCCCAAATCTCTCATTATATTTAAGTGGTTGTATTTGTAGAACCATTCGTTATTTCTAATAAAAACTCAATTACCTTATTAAAATTAAGACTAAATGTATTCAAACTTATTTAATCATCACGACAACATTTTCATTAATTTTTAACTACCATCGACTTGATTGATACTATTTAAATAATTTATCAATTTTTTTATATACTCAAGATATGACAAATATTTAACAAATTGGGTATATACACAATAATAATATTTTTAGTATACACTCGACATATTACAAGTGTTGTAAATTAAATTTCTTCAATAAAATTTTTGTATGTGTTTGATTACCTTATCATAAGCTTCCTCTCCATATAATTTTGGGTAAACTACCTAGCTGACCACCCAATTATTGGGCGTGACTTGTTTTGACCATCGAACTAAAAAAATTCAAAATTCGACCACCAACTATTTAAATGGACTTATTCTGACCACCGATCGTTAAAATCTAACAAAAAGGTGACATGGCCATTAAAGTAAAATTTGTATAATTACACATTTGGTCCTTGTTAGTTACCTATAAATTAATTTAGTCCTAGTTTTAAATTAAATAAATAAAATTAATTAGCCAATCAAGTGACGACGACGACCCAATTGGATGATTTTAATTTAATTATTATTTTATTATATTTAATATATTTTCCTCCAATCAAATGGTGACACGTGTCACCACCTGATGAAAGGAAATTCAAGAATAAAGGTGGAAGTGCTTGGCGTGGGGTTTAAACCCACAATCTCAATAGGGGAAACCCATAACTTTACCACTGCACCAATCCCTTTTGTTAGTGAAATGGATTGCACCATATTTTATATATCTTATAATGCAGTAAATACTAGGGAATAAAGAAATAATAATGGTTGCTAGGAGACTTGAACCTAAATCACTTGAAATGTATAAAATCACACAAACCACATAACTAATTCAAATAATTGATTTAAATATGAATATATTTTAAATATATTTAACGTATAGTTAAAGAAAGAAAAAATATTTTTAAATATACTTTTAAATAATTAACTTAAATATAAATATATTTTAAATATATTCAAATAATTAGATTTATGATTTTTATATTTTAAACTAAATTGAATATTTTTTTCTTTTTCACATTTATTTTACAATTAAATTGGATTTATAGTTTTATTTTTTAATGTAATTAATATATATTATATTAATAATGAATTAAGATATTTATTAAAAAATAAAATGATTAATTAAATTAAAGAACTCGATTCAATATTATATATATGAAATTATTAAAATAAATGTGAGAAAGAAAAAATATTCAATCTAGTTTAAAAATATAAAAATCATAAATCTAATTTCATTTTAAATCTTGTTTTACCTATACATTAAATATATTTAAAATATATTCATATTTAAATTAATTATTTGAACTAGTTAAGTGGTTTATATGATTTTACACATCCCACGTGATTTAGGTTTGAGTCCCCTTGCAACCATTTTTACTTATTTATTCCCTAGCATTTACTGTATTATAAGATATATAAAATATGGTGCAATCTATTACTAAAATCGGATTGTTGTAGAGGTTAAGTCATGGGTATCCCCTCATGATGTTGTGGGTTCAAACCCCATGCCAAGCATTTTCCTTTATTTTTGAATTTTCTTTTCATCTGGTGGTGACACGTGTCACCACTTGATTTGAGGAAAAATATATTAAATTCAATAAAATAATAATTAAATTAAAATCAACCAATTAGATGACGACACGTGTAATTATACAAATTGATATAATATGTAACTGACTAAATCAACAAATTAAAATCAATCAATAGGTCCATTTAAATAGTTGAGTAGTCGAATTTTAATTTTTTTTAGTTTGATGGTCAAAATAGGTCATGTCCAATAGTTGGGTGATGTGCTTGGTAGTTTACCCTATAATTTTTTACTGAATTTGATTTTTTTGACCAGGAATTGTGAGAAATTAAGTTGAAGGCCCAGAAATAAAGTAATGAAATGGGCTCCTTTTATTATTCTTACTGATGACCCAACTCACAAGAAGAAGATCCAAAAGAGCAACCAAGTTTGGTTTTTCCTTTAGCTTCTCTCATCTCTCCGCTTGACCGCTTCTGAACCGAAGAGGGTTTCTTCTTCTTCTTCTTCTTCTTCGTGCTCTCTCTCTGCCTCCAGAAAGAAAGGGGATTAATCACGCAGCTTTGCTTTGCTTTGCCGATCGAACTAACGCGGTAATCATCTCGCTTTCTATGTTAGCTTGTTGGCGCTTTACGTTATCTTATATTTTAAAATCTTTCACTCTCTGTTTTCTCTCATAATGAAACCCCTATATTGATTCAGTTAACCGAATAAAAGGTGGGTTTGTTTTTTTTTTTACCTGGCGGTGGGTATATTCTTGATCTTTTGTGCAAGTCATTCCTGGAAAAAAAGAGTTTATTGTTACCTGTTCCGCTTCTATCAACTCTGTCGGGTATGAATAATGGTGGTGGTGTGTGTGTGTGGGGGGGGGGGGGTAAACCATTGCGGATGCGATTTCCGTATATTAGGCAGCATCGATTGTCTTAGCTTCATTGTGTGAGCTAGTTTCTCGGAAATATCCCGGTGAAGGTGGCAAATGTTGCTTCTTTTAGCTACTGCTTGCGAATAAAGATGTTTACTCTGTAAATAGAATTTTATACTGCTTTTTGATCTGTAAGCGTTTGGTTGTTGTTGTTGAATTGTGAATGTCATGCTTCAAATTCAAAACTTGGGCGATCCTTATATTACTTGAACAATGTGGATTTTGTATCAGCGAGTTCTGTGCAAACAGGGTCTTCAGTGATGGCGACTGAGATCGTGAATAATGATGTTTGTGCGGGAGACAGTGAGTTGGAGACTTCAAAGGGCATTGAGAAATTAGAGATTTCAAATGGCAATGATGACTTATCTGAAAGCGCTTCATCTATTCAAAAAGACGAGGACGGGGGCACAGGTGACTAGTTGGTTGTTGAGAAATTCTTTAGATTTCCGTATTCTATGCATGGTGCTGCTTCTCGTGATCATTCATGTGTTTTGCGTATTTCATAAATGTCGTGGTCCTTTCATTTTTAGAAAATTGAAAATAAAACGAAATAATTATATAGACATTAAATTGGCAATGATGCCAGGGACCCCTAAATTTTTTTAAAGTCTCATTTATAAGTACTTTTCCCTTTACATATTATATATATTATTTAATTTAGCGCATTCTATACGTTGCAAGATTAACATGGATCATCTGATAATGGTAGATGTTAAATTGTGACTATTGATTCTATTTCTTTCCAAGTTTCAGTTCCCAATCCATTTGGTTTTGTTTAAGATATGTTGTTCCAATAAGATGATGGTAATGCTTCTTTTAAGGGCTTCATATTTTAGTGGTATTCTCTTGATTGTAGTTTTGAATTGTAAGGGAGCTTAATTGCTATGCTTTTTTAGTGTAAATTTCATATTTTAAAGTTGGTTTAACACTTTAACTATTTTTTCTATAAAACACAGCTTCACTTTTCTTTCTAATATCTACATTTTCTCCATTCTTAAAACTCTTCCCTAGCAGAAGTTGCGAAGAAGAAAAAGAAGAAAAATAAAAGCAAGTAAGGGCCTGCTTCTAAATTTGGTTAGTTTGTGTTTTTATTGAAGATACTCAGTTGAGAGTTTGACATTATTATATTCAGGAAAAAGAAGGAGCCACTGAAGCAGACTGAACCTCCATCTATTCCTGTTGTTGACCTTTTCCCATCTAGGGAGTTCCCTGAGGGTGAAATTCAACAGTACAAAGATGAGTGAGTCATGCAATTTTCTTGAAAATATCGTTAAATGCAAGTGCACTTCTTTTCTTCTTTATTCCTAAAGCTAAAGAAGTTTCTTCAATGCATGTTCTTTTTCTTTTGAAATTATAGTAAATAATAGTGTTGCTTGTAACACAAGGAATTTGTAGGAAGTCAAAGTCCAAGTGTCCAACATATCTTCTTTTGTCCGTTGATGCTTGTTCTTTGTTGTAGTTTCAGTCGTATCTAAAAAGTACAAATCTTTAAGCTGTCTTAACTCTTATGCTGAGAAAGTAAAAATGTTGTGTTATACTTTAAATGAGAAGAGAATTATGTCTGGAGGCTGTTGTCTGAGGAATAACTTGATTGATTGCAGAAAGGTATGGAATATGTATTCTTTTCTTACCTTGGAATATATAAATAGCACTTGAACATATCTTTCAGTATTCCTCCCCCCCCCCCCCTCCCTTTTGCAGTGTAGTTTTTTATGCCTTCAGCTATGTTTGTCAATGGTAATATCAAGTGCATCTCATTATATTTTTCTATAAAGCTTGAAGTTTATTTAATTTTATTGCTTTATAGTAATTTGTGGAGGACTACTTCCGAGGAGAAGAGAGAATTGGAGCGTCTTGAAAAGCCAAAATATAATGCTGTGCGCCAAGCAGCTGAAGTCCACCGTCAGGTTTGTTTTTTGTCTAATTTTCTGCATAAATTGATGCTTGGTATGATGTAAATGTGAATATTATTATATGGGCAAATTTTACTTTGGGGAATATCGCTATAGCTTTTGGCCATCACTTCATTCTTAGGTTCGGAAATACATCAAAAGCATCTTGAAACCTGGAATGTTAATGACTGACCTGTGTGAGACCTTGGAGAATACAGTTCGCAAGCTAATTTCAGAGAATGGCTTGCAAGCTGGGATTGCATTTCCTACTGGATGCTCTCTGAACTGGTTAGTTTTATGTTTAACTTTTGATAGGTCCATGTAACTGTAACTGATTGTATCCATACTCAAACCTTTTTGGTCTGCCAGGGTTGCTGCTCACTGGACTCCCAATTCTGGAGATAAGACTGTCCTTCAGTATGATGACGTGATGAAGTTGGATTTTGGAACTCATATTGATGGTAATACCATGGTTGCTCCATCTTGTACTCTTTTGCCACTCTGTTTGCTGATTAGATGTATGATTTCAGGAGTTGTGATTCTTGTGAATTGTGATATTTCTTTTGAGCTGGAGGTGTTATAAAAAATGAGTTATTGGCTTTGCAGGATATATAGTTGATTGTGCCTTTACAGTAGCATTTAATCCTATGTATGATCCACTTCTTGAGGCTTCTCGTGAAGCAACCAATACAGGCATCAAGGTACTGCGTCCTCTCTATATTTGTATTTCAAGAGATAATTTTGGTCTTCTTTTTTGCTTTCTTGCTATCACATATTTTTCCTGTAGCGTGTGGTATGTATTCTTGTGCTTTTTAAAAAACTGTTATGATGAATGGAAAGAAATTTCAGCCAAATTTTAGCTGCAAATCTTTATTTATTCTAGTCTCGACTAATTCATGCCCAAAGTGTCTCCTGAAACCCTCATCTTTCCTAGTAAATGACTGCCACCTCTGATTATCTGCATATGAATGCAACTTAAGTTGTTATTACTATTATTATGAAGGGTGAAAATTTTGGCACTCTAGAATCATGTTTTGTGAATAGAATTTAGAGAAATGTTTTGATGTGTTGTTCTAGAGTCTGGAGTCTGGACACAATTTCTGTAGCTAGGCATATTTGGGTGGAGACTAGTAATGAAGGAAATGGTACAACAGAAATGTCTGATATGGTTGAAAATAAATCGAAGGGGCCTTAAAATTAGAATTTGGAAGGACTGTTGATGGTGTGCTGAAATTTTTCAGTCAAATATGAACTGAAAAATATGCAAATTTAAAATGTAGATCAAAGGATGTTCCTGTTATGCTTAGTGCTTGCTTCCCTTCTCTTTCTTGTATTAGTCGAAGACAGCTAGCTCCAGGTACCATTTTTTTCCTCACAACTCTTTCTTCCCTACAAGTCCATCATGCCCAAAACAAGGCTTTCCTGTGCTTACTTTTTTATGATTCAACCTTGTTGAAACTTGAAATTGTTGTGATGTATCTACTATCTATATATGTATGGAAAGATGGTTGGTGTCATCATGAGGTTTCTTTCAAACCTGGGTTCGCAAATATCACTGAAATATTTACCTAAGAGGTCATAATTTAATGGTCATTTAATTGTTCAGGAAGCTGGTATTGATGTCCGTCTTTGTGATGTTGGTGCTGCAATTCAAGAGGTGATGGAATCATATGAGGTTGAAATAAATGGGAAGGTGTTTCAAGGTAAGAAATTTAAGTGAAGCTATGTGCATTTAAATAAGATTTATTATGTGTTTTTATTTATAATATCACCACTGCAAATTTAGATTTTGGCTAATTAACATTCATCATTGAGTATAACAGTCATTGTCAATAAGTGGGCTTCTATTCAGCAGTCAGCCAGTCGCAAAGATATGTCTGCAAGATCAAATGTGCAATAATTGCAGTTTCCTTGGATTTCTAACCTTTTGAGTAAAATTAAGATAATATTGTGATGGGATTGCATTTAGTTAACATCAGAAAACTTCATTAGTACCTATATAGTGGTCAATAACTAAAGCCATTAGTTTCATTTGATTTGCATGATTTTGATACAGTTTTCAACAGCATTTTCTCATTTTGGACTCTCAACTGCAAATAACGGCATTTGGTTTGAACCATCTTCTCTTCGGAGAGCAGTGAATGGTTGTATTTGCTGAAATTTTTGGAAAATGCTATGGTCATAGATAATTTGAAAATTATTTACAATGCATTAAGCACGCCGAAGTCCTTATTTAGTACATAGCATGTCCTTTGTCTTTATATGAACTTTTTCTAGGTATTTGAATGTCTTTTGCAGTTAAAAGTATACGTAACTTGAATGGACATAGCATTGGGCCCTATCAGATACATGCCGGAAAATCAGTTCCTATTGTGAAAGGTGGGGAGCAAACAAAAATGGAAGAGGGTGAATTTTTTGCCATCGAAACCTTTGCTTCTACTGGTAATATATCTCATCTGATGGGGAATTGATTCTTTTACCTAATAGATGGTAGTTTGCATGTAGCTCTAACCGGTTATTCTTCTTTTCTTTTCTTTTTTTGCAGGGAAAGGGTATGTCAGAGAAGATCTAGAGTGCAGCCATTATATGAAAAATTTTGATGTGGGACACATTCCACTGAGGTTGCCTAGAGCTAAGCAGCTCCTAGCTGCGATAAATAAGAACTTCTCTACATTAGCCTTCTGTAGACGGTATTTGGATCGCTTGGGAGAAACCAAATATCTGATGGCACTGAAGAATTTATGTGATGCTGGCATTGTTCAGGTAGAGCATCATGCTTTCTGTAGACGGTATTTGTTCTCTGCTTCACTTCCAAGATTTCAATGCTTTCTGGTATATTTTGGGCCAAGTGGACCCGCTATTCGTAATTAATTTAGTCAACATTTAGCTTTATGGTAGTGACTTGCATCCATCCATATAGAGATCAATGTATTTGGAGGGTTCTTGGTTGATTATATCCTTGCACCCATATCTAGTTATGCATCAGTTACGTGTTTTTCAAGAAAAAGAAAGAGCTTAGTCATGTTGTGCTTTGCCAGTTGATGATACTGCATGAAGTAGGTTAAATGGGAGATCGATATGATCATGGTGTGTATGCTTGCAGAACAGAGTCAAACAAATTTCTAAAGAACCTAACTTTTTATAGTTTTAAACTTGTATTTTTTATGATGTTTTGTGCTACTTAAGTCGAGACTAATGAAGAAGTTGGCGTTTCCTTGCAGCCTTATCCTCCTCTATGCGATATTAAGGGCAGCTATGTCTCTCAGTTTGAACATACCATCTTGCTGCGGCCAACCTGCAAAGAAGTTATATCTAGAGGTGATGACTACTAAGGGCATTAGCTGAAAAGTTGTCGGTAAACGTCTTGAATATTTATTTCTCTGCCTAAGCTTTAACTACATTAAACCATTAGTTAGCACTGCAAGAGAGACGGCAGAAATGGAATTCAAATTTCAAAACATATCTGCTTTTGTTTGTTTTTATAAAATGTGGGTTTTATTCAGACTTATCACCAATCTTCATTTGAAGGTGTTGCATCAAGATCAATGAGTTTTAACATATGAGATGCATGGTTTTGTTGAAAGCTTTTGTTTCTTCCAACTCTTCATTTGCATTCTACGTTCTGCTGAAAATTGACTTCAAGTCTTACCACTAACCACTGGGCGCAAAAATAATAGTAAGGAAGCTAGGGGTGAGCATTCCATCGTATTAAGTCAAGTAAAAAAATTTTGAGTGATTCGAGTTGATGTGTGATATTTTACAACTCAAATTTTCTTAAAAAAAATGTTCGAGTCGGGTTTATGAAATTCGAGTCGAGTTCGAGTTTTTGAGTTTCTGTATAAATTTAATTGTAATTATTTATTATGCTATAGTACGGTTTGATTTTCTCTAATCATCTAAGATATGCATATTTATTTCTTTATATTTTTTCACGTGGCATATATTTTTTATATTCTAAATATATTAGAAAAAATTGAGGGACTCACTCGAACTTTAAATTCAATTCATTAATTATTAAAAATTTTGGGTTATTTGAATTTTCATTTTATAACTCAAATGTTATTTCTAATTTTTTTCAGTTGAGTTCGAGTCGAGTCAAGTTGAAAAGTTTAATTTTTTCGAGTTGAGTTTTGTTCACCTTTAATGAAAGGAATAGAAAAGTGAAAAAGAAAATAAATTTTGAGTGTGTTGTGCATGAAAGAAAAGCGGGAAAAGAAATGAGAGGATTGTCAACTAATGGTAAGAAAATTAGTGGGATAAGATCTATTTACAATATGTAAAACTTAATTAGTTTTATACTAATTTATGACCATTGAATAATTGATCCACTAATTATTAAAAATTTTAAATTATTTAAAATTTTATTTTATAACTCAAATTTTATTTAAATTTTTTGAATTTTAGTCAAATATTTTTATATAAAGTCAAATAATTTAATTTTTTCAAATCTGGTTTAATTTTACCCACCTTAAAGAATAAAAGTTCGTCTCTCTTTTCCATACATAGGGTTGAACCATCGTTAAGATGGTAAGAACAAATCGAAAACCATCCAACTCGAATTTTATTTTATTTTATTTTATTTATAAAAAGCTTAAACAATTTTTCATACACGGTAAAAAAAGCAAAAAATAGTACATATTAGGTATATTTATTAGCATTTATTTATATTGTCATATATATATATTATATATATATTGGTGTATCTATTAGTGTGTAGATATATTTATTTTTAATGTAAATTATATGAGATGGTTGGGCATTGTTTTTACCCCATTTAGTTGGATGAAAATTGATAAAAACAAATGCATTCGTGAGGATTCGAATCTGAAACATTTGAAAATAAAACTATAAGTTTAACCACTAAGTTAACTTACATTACTAACAAAATTTTTAACATAAATAATATATATTAAATTACATTTGAGATTAATTTCATTCATTTATAATATAATTTAATAAATATATTATAATTTAAAATATTATTGATCAAATAATATAAAATAATAATTTTATAGAATAATATAAAGTTGTAATATAGTTATAAAATAATAAATAGTAATATATCTATAAAATAATTTATAATACATATAGATGAAATAATACAAAAAATATATTTATAAAATACATATGTAAGACATAATTAATTGAGGATGAGCTTTGTGAAGTGCTGAAAATATGTTTTAAAAGGAAAAAGGTAACTTTACGATTAATGGTCAATATTTATTTGGGATAAGTTTTTTCTCCCTTTCTCCTAGATAAAAATTATTTAGAAAAAACTTTACGATTAGTGACATTGATGTTAATCTTGCTCAATTTATGGTCTCGTAGGACGGTTCCGTATCATATATAGGTTAATGTTAAACTTATGTTTTGATTTTAATATAAAAATAACTATTTTACAAATAAATAAAATTTTAAAGTATTTGAAATTACTCACACGAGACAAGTATTCGGACAAAATTAACTAACTTTGAAGAAAATATTTTGTATAAGTTAATATTTTCAAATAGAACGTTTTTTCTAAGCGTCTTCCATTTTGGTCAGTGAGTATCGGTACGATACTTAGCGTACTGGTACAATTTTTTGTTACTGAAAACTAAAGTGGTAAACGAGTATCGGTACGAGTTTTTTTTATATTTCTCCTTTCGAATGGCTTGTCAGCTCTGGTGCGGTGAACCTCGTATTGATACCCACTAGAGCTTAAAATTATTTTAAACACATTGATTAATGGTACGATGAACATCATACCGATGCGAGATTCTTGATACTTAGAGAATTTTGCTCTAAGTACCGATACGACCTTGAGCGTACCGATACACAAAAGCTCCATCGAATTTCAGTGAGCAGTTTCAGTACCGGTATGACCCTTAGCATACTGGTACCCCTTGCTCTGTACTGATATGCAAGCCTGCATACCAGTACGCCCTGTGTTACTAATGGCAATTTCTTCTTTAGGCATGTACCGATACGGGCTCTTGCGTAACGATACTCACAGTCGCCAACCATTCAATGCTAGAAAAATGTAGCTCAACGATTCTACTCAATTTCCCAACAACCCAAACGGTTACAAATCAATGAGAGCGTATAAAAACAAGTCTCCAAAAGCTTCTTTAAAAACAAGACAATCATTCTAAAGCATTCAAGCACAAATCCAAAGTTTTTAGAGCTTTTCACTGTAAAATCTTGTACACACTTGAGTGAGCTTCTTGTATTTTATTTTCATCAAGTGTTGGAGTTTTAATGAGTTGAAAATTGTACAAACAATCTTCTTGGAAGGATTCTCAAAGTTTACTTCTTAGTATCCAATTTTAAGAAAGGGGTCAATAGACTTTGGGGTATAAGTCTAGATGATTTTGTGAGGTTATCTCATTTAAACTAAAAGAAAAGACAAATGAGTGAATTTGTAAAATCCTTAATGTTGAGTCTAAGGTAGTGGATGTAGACCTTATTTAAAATTTTGAACCACTATAAATCATCTTGCAATTTTTTTACAATTTACTCCCACTAATTTTTTAATTATCAATTCACCCCTTCTTCATTATTTTTATCGATTGATCAAATCAACAGTTAATATTGCTTTATTGGTTCTGCAATTCATCTTGTTTGGTAACATTTAAGTTTTCATGTCAGACTATACAATTTATAAATGTATTTTTATAAATTAATATTTAATAAATAATATTTTAAATTTGTAACATAAATTATAAAAATATTTATAAAATTAATATATGTTAAATTATATTATAAATTATAATTTAATATATATATATTATTTGTGTTAAAAAATTATTAAAAAAAAGCAAATTGGCTTAATTGTTAAACGTGAGACTTTTTTTTTCAAAGATACCAAGTTCAAACACCCACAAGTGTATTTGTTTTCATCAATTTACAAATAATATATATATATATGGGATATGATCCGTTTACATAGTATAGTTTTTTTTTAAAATTTTACACTTTTTTAGATCATTGAATGGGTAAAACGGATAGTTAAAATTAGCAATAAGATATGTGAAAATTATCGCTTGAAAAAAAAAGTAAAGAGTTAATCTTAGGATTATGTTTAATCATCTTTAATTTTCCCCAACATTGAAGATGTAATTTTTAATATGCATAAAGATCAAAAGGACATTACTTTTTTTCTTTAATTCAATAAATATGTTTATTTAAAAAAATTCAAATGATAATAAATATTTTTTTCGAATCCTAATTCTAATCCAAATCATATTTAGAAAGAAAAAGAAGAAATACTCCTTGTAAATTTAGAACTCATGACATGGAAGAATATAAAAGAGGATTAGAATCTCATTTACCAATCCACCTCTTCATTGGAAAATTAGAGAATATATAGATTGGCGGTAACAACAGTTAAAAAAGGCGCCAACACATTCTACAAGGGAAAGTAGGGAAGAATAAATAGAAATTGCTCAGCGTCTTAGCTATAATCCACAACAGGCAACATATGTAGAAAACTACAAATCCCACCCCAAAGCTTTACAACTTAAAAGAGGGTATTGTTACACAGTGATGTTATTTTTTAAAAGCTGGCTGGCTGGTAAGCGTACTTGGTTTTCTACGGCTACAAATATACTCCAACCACTTTTCTAAACTCGACTAGGCTGACTAGCAAAGTTAGTCCCTGCATAACAAGTAACATATTATGAGCATCGACTTCTTAAGGACAATAAAATATTAAAACTAGATGCATCTGTTCAAGTCTGACTAGCAAAGTGGTTGAGGCATTGCCTTAACTACCTCTACATCAACACGGCATCTAGCTAAAGAATTGGTTGATAGGGCTGTTTGAGAAGCAGAATAGATTTGCAGGAGCTGCTGTATTGTTTCTTGTTTGACAATTAAGGAAGGGCTTCTTAATGTATGACTAGTACAAATAATAACCAAGCATCTCTCTGGGCTGAAGCAACTGGCCTCAGTCACGGGTACATATTAGAACAATATGACATGGAAAAATAATGAGATGTGTAATTTTTATTAGTTAGTCTCATGGATGACGTGACATGAATGACCCATGATATAATTTCTCAAATTAACTTGAAATTTAAACAGATTATTTATACATTAAATTAACTCGAAGTTTAAACAAATTATTTATTTATTTTTAGTATTTTTAAAATTTAATAATTTTCAAAATTCTTTTTTTTAACTAAAATATTACAAAATTTAATGGATATGGGATCTTTGTCTCTATAATCACATCAATATATTAAAAAAAACTTAATAAACTTTCAATTAAAATTAATTAGGGTAAACTACATAAATGGTCCCCAACTATGATCCTATTTTTTGTTGAGTCTCTTGAATATCAAAAGTTACAAAATGGTCCCTTGACTTAAAAAATAACAAATTGGTCTGATGCCGTTAAAGGCTGATGACGTGACAATTAACAAAAATTGACATAATAACATATTTAGTCCTCGACTTTTACACTTAATTTTAACTTTGTTCTAATTCTAAAAAATAACCATTAAAATTTCAAAATTCTCTCGCATTTTCTCTCTGAAACAATCATTGGCTGCTTCTTCTCTCACGGCAAGTTTCAGCTGGCATATGTCCTACTTTCCGACGAAAAAGCTCTCTTATTCTCCGATTCTTTGCTCATCTTTCTCTTTTTTTGTTGCCGTTTATTTTGCTTCAGAAATCCGATAACCATATTTATTGTCCAGAGAGGTCCTTACAGGCCCTTCGTCCTCTAGTTTCTTTGTTTTAAGGGTGTGTGTTTTGTGTTATTAAGGTGAGAAACATCGAACCCGTAAAAAAGAGTTAGGATGAGGAAGTCTTGGCCTTGGCCACTTTGTTTTTGCTTCTTTGTGGTTTAGTTTCATTTCCTCTTTACTCCCGTTCTTGTGAGAGAACAATAGACAATGTCGGCTTACAGGGACAAAGATCCCCGTAACCATGGCATCCAATCCAACATTCGTGTTGTCCCCAATTTCTCCAAATCAGGTTATCTATTTCTGCTTGTCTTTCTTTTTTGTATTATAACAATAAAAAAAGGGTTTCTTTGTCTTCCGCCCTGAATTCTGTTCTGTTTTGGTTGGTATGTTTGCTATAAAAAATGTGAGAAAAAAGATAAAAGCTTTGAAATCCAGAAATTAACCAGCACTTGGAATTATATAAAGCATAAAGGCTGAAACTTTATCGATCATGATAAGACTTTTCTACCAATTCAAACCGGGTATTTGTCCTTTTATCCGTAGCTTTTAAGAACATTTTCTTCATCACTCTTTAGCTGGTAACAGGGAGTGAAAAGGATGTGCCGTTTTAAGTTGCATAAGTTTGGATTTGTCTTTTTTAGTGCTCTTTTATGGATTATGAAATGGAAGTATCTATTTTTTTATTGATTTAATATCATTTCGTTTCGGCTACCACTTTTTTTTATGTATATCTGATCTACTTGAGGGAAACAAGTATCAGATTAGTTTTTTTTTTTGTTTAGTTTAAGCTTTTGTTATTGGGCTTTGATTGGAATAGTGTTATAAGGGTGTTGTGACTTGTGATGGCTGGGGGAATTCTTTTGATGCCCTTGCTAACGACGATGACGGCGAGGTCGTGGACCAAACGGGAGTGAATGAGGAGAATGACAATATGCTTGGTAAAGCTTTGAAAGAGGAAAGAAGGGTGGGAATCGGTTTGCAGTGACTGGACTTGATGAAATTAACAACGGGGCTAATGAGAAAAGAGAAAAAAAAAAAAAAAAAAATTAATAGAATATTAAAATTGTACATGTTAATTTTTAAAATTAATTTTAAATTAGAATAAGTGTAAAAAATGAGGATTAAATATATTATCTTAACATTTTTTGTTGAAATTTGTTATTTTTTTAAATCAAGAGACTAATTTATAACTTCTGATTGTCAAAGGACTCTACAAAAAATCTAGTCATAGTAGAGGGACCATTTATATAATTTACCTAATTAATTATGCCCTTAAACTCAATAAAAAAATTAATTATACTCTCTAATTCGGTTAAAAAATTAATTTCTCTCTTTTATCACATCATTCTACATGAATCATCACATCAGCACCATTAACTATGACATTAATAGTATAACGATCAACGTCAGTCAAAAGGCTAATTTGATGTAATTTTCAAATTAGAAGGCCTAATTGGGTGTGGTTTGGGGCAAAAGGCTTAATTAATTTTTAGATCACTCATAAGTAAAAATACTCTAGCGTTTTAAAAATAACATTCCACTTACCTGACAGGTTCTTCTACTAAATACATACATGGATAGAGCCAGAATTTGAGAAGTAAAATATAAATGTCTAAAAGTGGGATGCAAATTCCCAGATAAACCAATATTTAAAAGAGAAACTTTGCTACACAGGCTTGTAAAATTAATTTTACACAAGCCTGTGTATTTACACTATAAAAACATAAATACTAAATTTTTAACCATAATTGTAAAAAACTAAACCCTAAACCTTAAACCCTATACACTAAATTATAAACACTAACCTAAAATTCTAAACCCTACAACCTAAATCCCTAAATCTTAAACCCTAACCCCTAAAACTAAAAAGCACGTGTAAATTAAATTTTACACGGCTTGTATATCAAAATTTTTTCTTATTTAAAAATATGTATGTATATATAGGAGAACAAATGTAAAAGAAAAAAATCTTGGAAAAAACAATTCATAACTCGACAGCCTTAGGCAAATAATCTAAATGGATTAAATAATCGGAAAATAAGACACTTGATATTTTAGAATTTACGGCAAAATCTACAGTACAGGGAGAAGTCGGGAGAAGTCGTCATCTGCAGGTGGCGACTTGGGTGAATACGCCACCTGCAGGTGGCGACTTGGGTGAAGACGCCACCTGCAGGTGGCGGCTTCCCCTTAACTTGTAATAGTTTAATATTTTTTTATTAATTCAAGACAAAATCAAGAAAAAATCACCACCTGCAGATGGCATCTCCACCCAAGTTACCAATTGCAGATAGCGACTTCTTCCCGTACTGTAGATTTTGATTCTAAATATCCCCTGAGATGCCCCAAAACTCAAAAATATTGTTTAGGTTTCCCTTTTTTTCTCCAAAATAGCTCTCATAACTCACACGATTCTTCTCCCTTCACCAAACCAGCTTCCACCCAATTTTCTAGATTTCTATAACTACTCAAAACTGGACTCTCTCTACACCACCCCGCTTATCTATAGACAAAATTTTCAACTCTATTCAGCTTACTCTATTCATAATTTTAATCTCACTTTTCATTGATCTATCACCTAATCCGATCAAATTTACAGTGCATATTGCAAAAAAAAAATTATGTTTAGGAGTGTACCTATTAACCATTAGCACAACATCAAACGAAAATTCAACAACTTAGTAAGGAAGTACAGTAAACTTGTCGATTTGGTAAAATAAAAAAAACAGTATTACAAACGTAATACCAAGGTTTTAAAAAATGCAGTTTGAACAAAACCGATATATGAAACCAAATGACCTACCACCTTTAACAAGTCAAATACCAAAACACTGCCTCAAATAAGGAAAACTCACTTCTTATCTTCTTTCTCAGCCTCGGCAGCCTTCTTCAGTCTGGCACCAATATGGCGCTCATTCATTCGTTCCACGCGCAGCTTGTTATAGGCGTTGAATGATTTCATCTCTTCTGTGACCTTCACAAGCTCAACTGAAGGCTTCTCACGAGAAATAGGCATATACAGTCGTTGAACTTGGGTTGCAGTTGAAAGCTCTTCAGCAGTAGAATCACCAGCCTAAACGAACAGAAAGCATAAACAATGCCATAAACATCACTATAAGAGGGATATCAGGAATTAACAATGTCATAATCACTGCTGACCAAATGAAAATTACCTTAAACTTTCGCGGGCATCTCGGGAAGACAACAAGTTTGGCTTTGTAGGTCTTAAGCCTCTGAACATTGGCCTGAAGACCTTCAAGAGATCTGTTCTTGCGGCGGTGATCAACAGCAATACCAATGGTGGGTGCAAGTTTCTTTGAAATACCAGCAGCCTGGGAAGAGAAACAGAGTTCAAAATTACAACAATATGATTCGTTTGTTCATAAACGCCAATGGCCAATAATGATTACTAATCACATATCAGATTACCGGAATATCTCGTCGACCACTTAAAATTACTGTTCCCTCTTATTATGGAATTTTATCAAAAGTCTAAACTACAACTTAAGAACAAAAACTATATATAAAAAAGATCGAAGTAGCTACAATTACTGAAGGAAAACAATTTGAGAAGATAAAATAGCATACCTTCAGCTCTTCAAGAGTGAAACCCCTACCAGCTCTCAACTTCATGTTGTACTTCAAGGTCTGGCCATGGACAATCGGACGAAGAGGTCCAGCAGTAGGCCTCGGAAAGATCCTTACTGCCTTCTTTTGCCTTGCTGCCTCCCCCCACCACCACCACAAATTCCGTTAATAACAGATCAACTTCAATCATTCAGAAAACATGGGCAATCATTAATAAAAAGAAAAATAAGTTCAAAAATAGAAACCCACCAATTCTTCTTCTAGCCTTTCTTGCTGGCTGGTTGAACCAAGTTTTCACATAATTCTGCCAGTGCTTCTTAAAGTGGCCATTTGGAATGACATTGTTGTGCTTAACCATGACTTACCTGTAATTTCAGTTTAAAAGTCGAACAAAATGATAAACAACAATAAAAAAATGAGACGAAATAAGCTAAGCACCTTCGGCTGGAGGCGAACGGGAAGAAGACAGACGAAGATCGTCGCGAAGACACAATATACCCCTAACTATCTTTCTAGGGTTTTTTCTGGACAACTGCTTATTTATATATGGCGCTTTTTTCGATCCGACGGCCATCTCATGTAACCTAGAAATCAGACGGTTTAAAATAATTGGACTAGAATGTTACTCCATGTTTTGAGCACAAGAATTAAAGTACAAGTTTTTATAATATACTAAAAAGTTTATTTTAGACCAAAAACCAGTTGCTAATGGGACGAGGTGTTAAATCTCTTAGTAAAGTCAGATGTTTAAATTCTCACGTTGTGAATGAAAAAAAATTAGACTAAAAGAGTTACCACATAGTGGGTTTTTACAGAGCTCGATTCGAATTAATAAGTCAATGAGTAAGATATCGTTGGATAAACAAAAAAATATTTTAGACTGGTTGTTATAAAAAGAAACATTTTAGTCTATGTATTATACTTAAAATTTCATTTTAATCTATTTCCTATCAAAAGGGACATTTCAATATGTACGTGTGTTTGGAAAGTAAATTTTTGTTCCAAAATTTTAAAATTATAAGTTAATTAACTTAAATATTTTGTTTAAGCCTCATTTAATATTTTTCAATTTTAAAATTGAAAAAATTGATCCTTCTTAAAAAAATAAGATTTATTTAATGGACATTTTGAAAAAGTCCTAGCCGCCTTTTGTAATTTTTTTTAAGTGGTTGGCGGCCCACCAGGTTTGATGTTGGTTGCAGAACGCTAGTAATTATTTTTTATTTCGTTTTTTATGTTTATATTTTTATTTTTAATAATTTTGTGCTTGTGACACGTTTTTTTTACCTTTTGGTATGTATTCTCTGTTTTTTGGCACGTTTTTATTTTTTTATTCGGACGTTTGATCTTTTTTTATTTCTTATTAGGGTTGGATTTGACGTCGCCACAACTGATCAAGATGGCGCTCTTTAATTATCATGTTGATCTCCTTATTTTAGACCCTCGAACTAGATTTGAATTTGAGCTCACAATCATTGTTCTTGTTCGCGATTGGGTTGTAGTAATGACGTGTTGTCAACGTGCCTTATTATTGTAATATGCATTTTTTTTAATTTTGTTTGTGGTTGGCTTTTTGCCTTTCATCGTCGAGTGTTGGTGATGTTTGCATCTATTTTATTTTGAGTCTTTGAATTAGGGTTTTACCCTTTCTTTGTATGGTCTTGTTTATAATATAGAGACGCTAATTTTCATGTTTTTAAAAATATGTCCGGATCAAATTTATTTACCTGAGTTGTAAACTCTCATTGTAATTTGAATTTTTCCTCTTTTAATAAAACTAATGTACTCACATAAAAAAAACTCTTTTTATTAGACTACCTAAATTTTATATTTAACATATTAAACATAAATTAACATATTACTTAGGGCTGTAAACGAACCAGACGCTCAGCGAACCGTTCGGCGGAAAGTTCGTTTATTTATTAAACGAACGAATATGAACAAGATTTTATGTTCGTTTAATAAAATGAACGAACACGAACAAAGGGCTAGTTCGTTCATTTACGTTCGTGAACTTTCAGTAATCCGTTCATTTATGTTTGTTTAAATTTGTGCACATATATCTATTTATATTTATTATTTTTCATAACAAAGTATTACTATATTTAAAAAATAAATTTATTCGCACATGTTCATTCGTTTATGTTCGTGTATCATTTTAACGAACGAACTTAAATGAACACGAACAAGCTACATTCCTTAACAAACGAACACGAACAAGAGTTTATGTTCGTTTAATTATTCTTATTCGTTCATTTGTTCGATTAAAATTAAACGAACATGAACATACTGTCGTTCATGTTCGTTTAGTTCGTTTACATGCCTAATATTACTATTACAATTAATATAATAATTTTTTTTTCTTCGCATATTCAATATTGTCAAGTCTTTATAGGAGCAAATTACAAAATAATCACAATTATGGACAAATTGATTCAATCCAACTATACAATCGGATGAGCAGATCCATAAAATGAGATTTTTATGTTTCACGTTTTATCATGTGTAATACATGTGTCCATGGGTAGGGCCAAATGAGGTCTGATTTCAAAAACTTTCCAAATCCGAGCTCAGGCTAGACGCTTCTCGACTCTTCTAAACAACCTACTTTTTAATTTAAAAATAAAAATAATTTTATATTAATGTTTATATATTTATAATAATTATAAGTAATAAATCTAAAAAATGTATTTTTACAATTAAATTTATTTAAAAGTATACTTTAATTAAATTGTATTTAGACTAGGCCGATCAGATCATCCAGCCTATAGATAAGCCCAATTTAGAAACATTAAGTTGACAAAACAATAAGTTACAAGGATAAAATTGTTCAAAGGAAAAATATCTCATGCACTGACGGTGAAAACGAATTTTTTTTTACAAGTACCTTAATTTTAGGATTTAGGGATCTATTTTAGAATTTAGAGTTTAGGGGTTTAAGTGTAGGGGTTTAGAATTTAGGTTTAGGGTTTAGTTTTTATGGTAATTATGGTTAGGGATTTAGGTTTTAACCTATAAACCCTAAAATTTAATAATGAACCCTAAATTCGAACCCCACACCTATATTCAAAACTCATACACTTAAATTCTAAATATTAGACCCTAAATAAAATCCATAAACCCTAAAACTAAGATACTTGTAAAAATAAAGTTTCTACAATAGCTTGTGCATGGAATAATTACTCATGTTCAAAATGTAACGTTTTCAAATAAGATATTAATGAAATCACCCCATATATTCTCAAATAGTGAGTGTTTAATATCGGTAAATCATAATCCATCGTGTAAAGGTTGAAATTAGAAAGTGATAACTAGAGGGAGTTTCATGACTTGTATCCGTTGAATGATGGTCTTAACTTGTCAAGAGTGACTTTGCTTGAGGACAGTAAGACTTGATCTGATCGAAATCAAGACGACAAACCCAATATGAGAATATAAGAGAAGTACGTGTGCAACATCAACTTCAAACGATTGTGACTTGTCAAGGTGACTTCGTACGAGATGTTGTACAATGACAAGCATTACACTCCGATAAATTAAATAGAACCTCGGAAGGAAGGACAGTTGAACTTGAGAAAATTTGTCGGTGCCTAAAAGTAGCAAAAACCAAACAAGGGATGTGGAAAGGAGAATCACGATGGTTAATAGCAGTTTCAGGCGTTTCACTCGGTTGACTTGGGGCGGAGATCCGTAATCAATATGATGAGCCGAGTAAAGAAAGAGAGGGGTACTGCCCTCTTGGTTTCGCTTGACCTATAGATAAGTTGGCAGAGGTATATATGCTCCACATGGGTGGAGTTATTGTAGCGCGTAATAGTGTTTGTTCCCGAGACCATTCAGGTCTCTAAAGGGGCTGCTGCCACGGGATGCTTCTAGAGTTATCAGATGCGGAGGCGCTGAGGGTTATTTCTGGAATTTTAGGGCAGAAGTACTAGGTATAACATTTGTCCTCCCAGTCAGAGGAGTACGTGATAAAGCGTCTAAAGAAAGTTATCCTCGTGACTGGTGGAATGCAAAAAGGCGGCTGCATGAATTTAGACATCATGATGATCTGATTTCTGGCTATGAGAAAATACACGTGTCATTGTGCTATTTGTTCCCATTCAAAATTTAAATAAAGAGCCATCTTGAGGAGATGTGTTCTCCGACTCTAAAAGTTTGTTGTGGTGGGGCAATTGCATTTTTGTAGTTCACCTCAACTTCCGACTCTCAAACTTCCTCCATGATTTCTTTACAAGTCACCATTCTCTTAATACTTCTCGGAGATCTGTCGAAAACATTGGTGAGGGGCAAGAAGACCTTGGAGTAAAAGATCACCACAAGTCACACTAAGCCGATAACTGCGAGCTCATTCGAAAAGAGAGCTAGCCGGAATCAAGCGGAAAAGTTGCTACAATATCGCAACTTGCTGTGGGAAAACTACGAATTCGGTTTTGAAGTTCCCATCGGAACCAACTGCGTAAGCGACTATTATCCCTCTGATGAAGGTCAGTCGTGATTCTATCTACTATTGTATTGCTTAGAGGCTTGCTTCCACATTCCACTGCATTCTTTTATGGCAGACGTGTTGTACGAGTACAATATTACTCCGAGCCAGCTGACCGGAGTGTCGTGGTGGCTTCTGATTAATTGTTTCTTAGTGTGTACAGAAAATGGATGAAAGCCATATGTTGCTGTTTTGAGGAATATCTTCTCTTTGAACGGGGTCGGTCATAAGACTTGTAAAGGCTTGTTCAGCTTTTCACGGAGGTAGAACAAGGGAGTTGATGTCAAGGAGTCCATCAAAGGGTGAACTAGTATGAAGCTGGTCCTGAACCTTACCAAGTACATTAAGGTTACGAGGAAGCTTTCTGGGGGCTTCAACTTTCCACTGCGGTGGATGAGACCTGGCAAGAAGAAAAGGACCTCCACTAGCGTACTGTCAAAACTAGAAGCGGCTCAATTTTAGGTATTGTTGAGGGGGACTGGTTGGATGTTCTAGAAGTAATCACACTTCAGAATGTCTTTAAATATTGCCTTAGGGGACAGTCTTAACGGGTCAAAGAAAAAAGGTCTGGCTCCTAGGCAAGGGTCTCTTCAAGGTGTGGCTTATTGCCGAGTAGCCTGGCCCTATAGGGCAGAAGATGATGTGGCCAAGAAATTATCGAGCAGCCTGGACCAATTGTTTAATATTTTTTTAATCAAAATTAAAGTCTCCTTCTCGCGTGGATGACACATGCCTCGGTGACCCACTTCAAAAGAATTTGGTCTAATATACATTTTAGTCCACCAAAAACCACCATGCAATCTTTCAAGCATCCAACCTTTCCTTACTCCAAGACACGAACCTTTCAATTATCACATTTTAGTCCTCGCACTACAGCAAAATAGGTTTTTAGCGGTACTTTAGCGGCATTTTTGAGTAAACACCGTTAATTTTGTATATTTAGTGGTATTTTTTGAATAAGCGCTACTAAAGACAAGTTATTTTAGCGGCGTTTGGAGAAAAACACCACTAAAAATAAGTTATTTAGTGACGTTTGGTGGAACAAACGCCACTAAAGACAAGGTATTTTTCCGGCGTTTGGAGGAACAAACGCCGCTATATATTTCGACCTTTTGCGGCATTTTTGTTCACAAGGTATTTCGCAATTCTTTTGCTAGCGTCGGAAGGGTTTTTAGCGGACTGAGATAATGTTGGATCTTTGATTTGAGTTTTATCAATTTTAAAAGAATTTGAGAAAAAACTAAACTAAGAAAAAGAGGGAAGAAAAGAAAATATTTGGTAACAATTATATCACAAACGACGATTGACGACAAACGAACAACGATGTAGAAGGATGTAGCCCATGAGGATGAATGGGGTTAAAATTTTATAAATAAAACCCAAAAATAGATCATTTCAGTGTTGGCGTTAAAGACTTAAAGTCTGAAAAGAGCACGATTCGAAAGTTTAGTAATAAAATTAATTTTTGTTATAGTTGAGCGACTTTGTTTGGCAATTAGCGGATAGATAATAGTTGATAACTGATAGCAGATTGCATTAGTTGATTTGACTAGCGGATTGAATTAGTTGATTATATGAAAAGTGTTTGGTAAAATTAACTGATTTGCTTATAGTTGTTTGATTGTTTTAATAAGCAAAATTACATATAAGGACATGATCATTTTGAATACTTGTTTAAATAATTTATTAGTTATTAATATTTTGTATCTTAAATATTAATTATATTATGAAAATTTATTTTTTAATATAACATTACAAAGCATATTTGAAAGATGTATAAATTAATTTCTTATTTATGAAATTACATTTTTAATATAATTTTATTATTTATTAAATTTAGATGTATATATTAATTTATATATCAATTTGTTATTTATAAAATTATCTTTTTAATTTTAATAGTTATTCAAATTAGGTTGTGTAGAGAAATTTTTGTAACGGCCAAGTACAAAAGAGATTTTACAACTCTTATATCCAATCCTCTAACCCCAAAAGGAGCTTTATCAATTAGAAAGGTTTTAACTCAATCCGCTATTACAATCCCATGTTTACCAAACATCCAAATTACGGATTTGACTAGTCAAACTTTTGAAAATATTTCAAACTTTAACTTTTGGCTCAAAAACTGTTTACCAAATATGACCGTTGAAAACTTGCAGACTAATCATGTTGTTGTACACACATCATAATTATAATAGTAGTTTAAAAATAATAATAAAATGAAAAATAAAATTTGATTTTTAGTAAAAAGACAATATTTAAAATATTTTTTGGTGTGAATACATGATTGTATTTATTCTTTACTTTTAGCCATTTGAAAGTGCACACACACCGAAATACAAACTATTCGAACTCAAGTCTTGTAGGAAGAAGAACGCTACCTTTTCCATTGAGACCACTCAGTGTGTTCTTTAAACTTCAAACTTTAAATTAAAAATAATACACGTTTAAATGTGTTTAAATTCATGCCTTTTTAGATGTTACAATAACCATTATAATCAAACTAAAATACAATCTCCATAATATTTAGGGTAAAGTTCACAAATAGTCTATGAAGTTTGCTAAATTGTTCAATTTAGTAACTAAACTTTTAATTACTTTAATTTAAGCATTAAACTTTTACTTTTGTTCCAAATTAGTCACTAAGTTGTTAATTGTCGTTAAGTCGGTGACATGACAGTTAAAAAATTGCATAATAACGCATTTAATTCTCCATATTTATACATTCTATCTATTTAGTTTTAATTTAAAAAATCAGTAAATCTCTCATTAAATATATTAATACACTAAATAATACTCCATTAAATATTAATAAATACTATATGAGAAAGATTAATATATTAATATATTTAATCCCTCATTAATCCTCCATAATTTTTTTTGTTCCTCTATTAATATCAGTATCAAATTGTGATCATTTCTTAACAAAAATTCTCAACTCAAACTTTCTCCTACACGTTCTGTTTAGAAAAATAAGAAAGGGAATAAACCAAGCATATGCTAACATGCAAAGCTTGCTCCCCAGTACTTTTTGATTCTTTATACTTTAGCAACAAGCAAGTCTCTTACATATGACTATTTGTGAAAGCATAGTGTTCTCACATGAAGGAGGACCATCAACCATCGTGAACCTACCGGTCTTCCATAAGAAAAATGTGAAGTAGAATTACTGAATTATTGATGTTGTTTTTGGACGATACCAAACAGGGAGATGGAGATTTGATCAAAAGAAGTGGTTGACGATGCACTTGGTAGTTCACCTAAGCTTTTTTCAGGCAAAAAGCCGCTAGATATCAATTTAATATTCTCTGTTGATTTGGAGTGAAAGTTAGGAAATGATGATTTTAAAATTTTCTTGTTGTTTTTTTCTTTTTTGAAAAAGGCGCTCGCCCTTTATACCTCCTTTACCCTCTTGTCATGTCATGGTTATTTGTTTGGTATCTTTGTAGGCGATGCCAGACCTGACTCTATGGCGGCTTATTTTGAGGGTTATTCAGATTTTTGAGAATATGTTTCATTGTTGTATCATTGATTTTGGGGGTAGTTAGGAGGTGCACCTCCCGTTGGTTGAGTTCGCTTACAACATCTTTCAGTTTAGCATTCAGATGGCTTCTTTTGAATTATTGTATGGGCTTAAGTGTAGAACATTTTTTTGTTGATCCGAACTTAACGAAAAGCAGATTACGGGATTAGACCTGATTAGACAAATTGAAGAAAATGTTCAGATAATCAAGGACAAATTGCAAGCATCATTTGACCGACAAAAGGCTTAAGCGGATGAGGTGGGTGACAAGGTGTTCCTTAAAGTGTCACCGTATAAGTGAGTCATACGCTTTGGGCGCAAGGGAAAGTTGGGTTCGAGGTTCATTGGACCATATAAGGTTATTGAGAAAGTTGGACCAGTGGCTTACCGATTGGCTTTACCACCAAAATTGGAGCGAATTCATAATGTGTTCCATGTTTCGATGCTTCGACGATATCTCTCCGACCTATCCCATGTCATCCCTCTTGAGGAAATCAAAGTGAATGCCGACTTGAACGATGGGGAGGAACCAAATAGTGTTCTTGATGAGGGAGTCAAGGAGCGATGCAACAAGAGTATACCATTGGTCAAGATGCTTTAGAGGAACCATGGAGCTGAGGAAGCTACTTGGGAACCAAAGACGACATGAAATTGTTGTACCCGCATCTCTTTCGATCAGGTAAATTTTGGGGACGGAATTTTCTTAAGAGGATAAGAGTTGTAACGGCCTAAAAACTCATGTCAATAAACTAGCGTTAACCCGGGGATATAGACTCATTCATAGTAAAAAAATTAATTAAGCTTTTAGGACCTATGCAAGTGTTTTTGGGCTTGAGGGTGATCTTGTGGGCTTAGAAGATCGCAAAAGGGTAACAAGTGAGATATATGGATGATTTATGAGGTAAATAACCCAAAATTTAAAAGAAATGCTAAATTCTCTTAACTTTTATTTGTTGGGACGTGGCTTAAGGGGAGACAAAAGCTACACTATTGCATCACTTTCATTACTACACTCTCTTCATCTTGCACTATCACTCATAAAAAAGGTACAAGCTTTGTCGATTTAAAAACCTAATATTGTGAAGGAAACGTAGACTCGGAATCTACATTGCAAGATCTACGTTTGGAGGTAAAAATCTATAGAAATGCTGGAAAATTGTGAAAATATATTTTTGTGGGGTTCTTGGTAGAAAGTGTCTTAGGATGAATTTTGATCTATAAATTCATTTTAAAGTATCCTTTTTAACCCTCTTGTAGTGTAACACTTCGTTTTGCACTCATTGATTAGCGAAAGAAGTCGGTGAACCATCCCACACCAAATACCAAGAGAATAAGTAATGAGAACCTTACTAGGAAGAGGATTCCAAAATTTTAGAGTAAGGTTAATACATTTCCATCTCCAATGTGCTTCATGTTTCTCATAAAAATGTGATTGCCTTGCATTTGTTGAGCTTTGATGTGTTGGGTGTTTAAGCACGAGGATCATTGGGTGTTCTTGAAATCTTGTTAATTTCTTTTATTAACATGTTTAAAGGGCTATAATGAGCTAATAATAATCCTAATAGACTTTTGGGAGCATGGAACTACCTTGTGGGTCATTTTAGAGGTTTTTTAGTGGAATCTCGTGGCTAAGAAAACCATTTCTGGGTTTCAGTATCAATACTCAAAGGACAATACTGATACCCCTTGTTAATTTGAAGAACAAGGATGAATTGAGTGTAGTGTATCGGTACGACCTTCAACCAGTACTGGTACGCCACTCAAGTAAGTATCGGTACAGGTCGACCTATAGCGGTACTCGTGGGTTTGGAAAATTCTAGTAGCGTATTTTGGTAACAATACGAGGTTCAGTATCGACTCATGGCCGAGTATCGATACATGTTGAGCCGTATCAGTACCCTTTGAAGCCATTGCCCAATTATGTTGGATTTTTGGTAAAGGCCTTGTGCGGCCAAATCAAATATGGTAATTAAAGTATCGATCCCTTGGTTGATCTATGACTTGGATGCCTTATTTAAATGATGTTTCTTGCCTTGTATTGAATATGGGCCTTGTGAGCCTTAGATGGATTTATGATTGATTGGTATGGGATTCGGATACCCGAGGTAAGTACTGCAGTATGTATTTATGTCAATGCACTTGATGTTTAAGTGGTCCCGAGTGGCATTTACTACCCGATGTGTTTGTGGTTCTGGGTAAGTATCATACACGACTTGATGTTTGGGTGGTCTCGAGTACGTGGCGTGGCAAAATATTCAATTTCTATGTGGTCCCGAATACTGAATTTGGTACTTGATGTCTAAGTGGTCCTGAGTCCACTTATGGCTAGCCTAATATCTTAGTGGTTCCGAGCTAAAAAGTTTTGTTACCATGGTGATGGTAGTTAATGTTTGTTTTGCTTATTCATCCATTATGCTCATTGCTTACTTATGCATGCTTACTTTTATGATCATCATGAAGTTTTGTAGAGTAGACATGAACCATTGAGCTTTGTTAGCTCAGGGTACAGATGTGTTGTTTTTCCATGTGTAGGTTGACCGATCGCTCTTTTGGAAGGAGCACATCGATTGAAATTCCTCCAGCATCAAATCAACTCGAGTATAGTACCTTGATTTTAGTTGTAGGACTATGTATCCATAGGACCTTACCATAATTAGTCTGTAACTCTATTTTCTACTTTATTTTGATATACGATGTTTAATTCAAACGGAACTCATTTATATTTTGAACTATAAGTTATTATGAAACTTTATTTAATTGGCTTGTTTTAATGTTGTTTTTGGCTAAACTTGGGAATTAAAACCAAACAAAATTTTTATGTGTCGGGTTAGGAAAACCCGAATGTAGTGTCTTAGATCTTTGTGGGATCGGGGTGTTTCAAAATCTCATACAAAGGTGCAAAGAAAAGTAAAATATTCCATAGAGATTAACATACCGTTAAAACCTATAAATCTTCATGAATCTCATTGTCTCTAGCCAAACGAGATGTTTTACAGGATGAAAAGTGAGTGGTGAGCGAACTAAACTATCACGCAGATTGGCCCGCTACACAGTTCTGATTATATCAGTTAACAAACCATCAAACAAGTGGGAATCAATCTTTTCTATGACCACCTACAGAACCAAATTAAAAGTTGGTTGGTGGGTTGTTGTTGTTAATGAGGTTTGGTGTTTGTGATTTATAAGGTTGATTCAATTATTAAATTATTTTAAGTTAAAAATAGGACTAAATTAATAGATTGTGTAAATATTAAGTGTTATTTTTTATTTTTTTAAAATTAAGACTAAATTAATTGAATGTATAAATACAAAGGATTAATTGTGTTATTATGCAAGTTCTTTTAACTGCCATATCACCTCTTTTAATTGCGGTTAATGACTTGATGACCATTTTGTAACAAAAATCAGAGTTTAATAACAAATTTATAACATTAGAAAAGTTGACGATCATTTTGAATTTTTAGCATATTTCAGTGACCATTGATGATCTTTACGCTTTTATAAAACTTATAATTCAGTGACTTTTTGGTGTAGTTTGCTCCATAAAAATAGAAGTGAAGCTACGCTCTCTCTCCCTCAAAAGGACTGCCTCAAACAATGAAGTCAAAAAGTCCATGGCTTTTTCTGAGTTCAGGCCTCTAGACGAGAAATCCCGTCTTTGTCATCCAAGATCAGTGATAGCTACGATGGTTTAGAGATTAAGGAAGTTGGGGATGGCAATCTTAATTTCGTCTACATCGTCGTTGCCCCTTCTGGTTCTTTTGTAATCAAGCAGGTTTCACTTTCTTTTTCTACTATTATACCTTTAAATAGTTGAAATATGAAATGGGTTTTTTCTAGTTTATGCACAAGGTTTTGTAATACAGGCACTTCCGTACATACGGTGTATTGGGGAATCTTGGCCGATGACTAAGGAACGGGCATATTTCGAAGCGATTGCGTTAAAAGAACATGGGGGATTATGCCCTCAACATGTTCCCGAAGTTTATCACTTTGACCGTACCATGTCTTTGATTGGAATGCGATATTTGGAACCTCCCCACATAATCTTGAGAAAAGGGTTGATTGCTGGGATTGAATATCCATTGTTGGCCGAACATATGTCGGAGTACATGGCCAGGACGCTTTTCTACACATCTCTTCTATTTCGGTCATCTACTGAGCACAAACGTGCTGGTAACAGATTCTTATGCATTTTCTTTTGCAGTGTTTTTATGTTTTGAGTTCGATTTTTGTGCAGTTTGAATGCTGTCTCTGCAACTACTTTTGGGGTTTAGAAGTTAGGCTTGATGTTAATTTAGATTTTGTCCTAATTAAACTTCGTTACGGAATACTTGGTTGCAGCGTTGATTCAGAACAAAATTATGTATCTAAGCCCTTTTTCAAGCATCTGATTTGATGAAACATACCGAACTGTTGGGAGTTGAGGAAGTGGTTATAATTGTATTAAAGCTGTGTAAATTGCTGGTAGTGCCAGTTTAATCTGTTAATATCAGACAAATGATTGCCCCCATGACGTCTATATACCAAGGATCATAGGATATATATATATATATATATATATATTATTCATTGATGAAATGGGGAGGGGTATGTTTAACTCTGGCATTCTATTAATATATTCCTAATTATCATATCTTCCTGAACGATAACTATTAAGGGGTTCCCTTTTCTTTCAAGCCAAACCTGCTAAGCGGATAGATATTCAAAAAAGAATGATTGAAGCAACTGTTGGAGTTCTGTTCTTAATGCTATAGTTCTGTAGTTGTGGGGGCAGGATTTGAACCTGCATTCTTCAGATCATGAACCTGACGAGTTAACCATTACTCTACCCTGCATCTTCCCCTTATTCTTCATCATCGTTGGTCCTTGTAAATCGATGACTTTCTTCTCTTATGATAATACCTTACCACTTTATCTTTAGACAGAGCCATGTCTGTTGAACGAGGAAAAGCACATAATTATCATCTTTGTCATTTTGCCTCTACTAGTCTATTTGGATCAAGAATATATAGATATAGATATACGTATGTATAGATATATGTATATAGTTTAAAGAAAATGCTATTGTCTAATTCGATGGATTTTAGAAGCTTTGCAGATATGATGCTAATTTTCCCGCATTTAATGTTGTGCAGTGGCTGAATTTTGTGGGAATGTGGAACTGTGCAGGCTCACTGAGCAGGTTGTTTTTTCTGATCCATATAAAGTATCTGAATATAACCGTTGGACTTCACCTTATCTCGATCGTGATGCCGAGGCTGTCCGGGAGGACAATGTATTGAAGCTTGAAGTGGCTGAATTGAAATCTAAGTATGGTTGCTTTTCTTTTTAATGCTACTTACTGCAATTATATGGGTTATTTTTCAAGTTATTAAACATCCCTCTATGTAGGTTCTGTGAAAGAGCTCAGGCCTTTATTTACGGAGATCTCCATACTGGTTCTTTGATGGTTACCCACGATTCTACTCTGGTCATAGATCCAGAGTTTGCATTTTATGGACCGATGGGGTTTGATATTGGTGCTTTTATTGGAAACTTGATTCTAGCTTTCTTTGCACAAGATGGACAAGCTGCTCAAGGGAATGACAGAAAAGTATGCCCTTTGTTGCTCTCTTATTGTTTAATGAGAACTTTCCTGTATATTTGTCTTTTTAATTTGTCATAATTCCATCTTAGTGTTTACTGTTTTAATATGTGCTGGAAGCTAAGTTTCCTTTGCATTTAAATCATGTTTAGTTACTTACGACATACTATTCAATGACAATTCTATCATATCTTGCAATCTTATGTTTAAAGTATATTCTCTATTGTATCACCAGATGTAGCTCTAGATAAAGTTATCTTTGCTTCATTGTTTGTAGGACATGTTGCCTTTGCAAGTTATTAGCTATGTCGCGGAAATGTTTTGTAGTATCAAATATATTAGTACCGACTATTGAGCTTAGGAAATTTGATATTGGTCAAATTGAATAAATCGAATAAAATAAAGGGCACATTTGTGTCTTGAAATTAGTTGCTATTCCCTGTTGGTTTTCTTCAAAATTTCCTAATAAATTGATTGCTGATGTGTAGAATGAGAAATGTGGATCCTGAGGCACACAGATCTTTGTACATGCAACTTTCGAGGGACTTGCTTATATGTTTGTTTTTGGGTACATGCATATGCGTGCATCATGCATATAGCTTTTCAGGCTACAAAGCATCAATTATATATATATAGATCGATAGATAGATATATTAAGACTTCCAATTTTCATTTTATTTTGAAAAGAGTATTATATAGAAATGGTGAACGTCATATTGCTATGCAGATATACAAAGAGTGATTATTGAAGACAATTGAAGATACGTGGAATCTTTTCCACCAGAAGTTCACTGCACTTTGGGATGAAAACAAGAATGGCTCTGGGGAGGCTTATCTTCCAGAAATTTATAACAACCCTGAGCTTCAGAAGATTGTGCAAGAAAAATATATGAAGGAATTGTTCCATGATACACTTGGATTTGGTGCTGCTAAGATGATAAGGTGAGGTCTAGGATTTCTACCAGGTTCTCTACTTTTTCTTCAGTACTTGCCCTCATAATTCCCGGTTTGTCTACGACAGTTTGTCATCTTGCATTTGCAGCCCATTGCAGTTAAAGTATGTCTTTGAATAAACCTTGTAGAATTTTTCCCATGATATATTCTGGACCTTTATCTTTGAGGATTTTGAATAAACTTGCAGGAGAATTGTTGGTGTTGCTCATGTTGAGGATTTTGAATCAATTAAAGAAGCCAGCATAAGAGCAGGTTGTGAGCGACGGGCGCTTGAATTGGCCAAGACGTTCCTGAAGAAGAGGCGAGAATTTGTGTCTATTGGTGAAGTTATTTCAGCCATGAAGCAAGTCCAACCATGATTGAAGAAACTGTTGGGGTTTGATTGATGGAAGGTTTTACAGGATCCTCCAGATATTAGCTACGTTTGTAATAATAAAGGTTTCATGGTCCTTGGACAAACAGGCCTTTGATTGTGTGTTTATGACTATAGTTTCCGATCTGTATAATTACCGCTTGACGGAACTGGTGGTATTGCAATGTACGATTATGTATCGACTGTCTTGGTTCGTCTGAGTGTTACAGTTGACTGTGGGCGATGCAATGTACGCTTATGATATTGCCATTGATACAAAATCCAATTTTACCTTTCTTTTTAACAACTTAGAGGAAAGAGACGATGTCTACATGTTCTAGAGATTGTATATGTAATGTCATATCAAACGTACTTAAAAAGAAATTATCATTTTAATCAGACCTTTCAAAAGTTATCAAATGATCTAAAATAGTTTCCCCGTTCATGGTTTGACATGTTCACTAAAGCATTTGTTACTTATGGATACAACCGGTCTCAAACTGTTCATACTCGTTTGTGAAAACCTCCTCAAAATCAAATAAACTTTCTCAATGTAGTATACGTTTATACATATTTTTAACCTTTTAACAATGCGCATATACTTCTAAGAATGAAGGTGGTCTAAGAAAATATATGTGATCTTTCAAAGAAAAGATGTGTTAGACTTGTTAAACGAGACATGCAAGTTTGAGTACAAAACCAACCTACACTCGATCTTAATCTTAAATTAGGGAGCGTGACGAGTGAGTTCTAGTCAAAAAAATCAATATTAGAAGTTAGTAAGTTAATTTATTTTTCACATACTAGACCAGATTGCATACTCAATAAGCATCATCAACCAACATATGAGTGATCTCGTAAAGAATACCTAGAGGCTGTCAACTAAATCCTAAGATACCTAAAAATGACTCTATGACACAGATTACTTTTTAAAAAGATTGAAAACCGTGAGGTAGATGTATTCGCCAATGCAAATTGGGCTAGAGAATTAATTGAAAGGTCTATAAGTGAATATCACATTATTGTTTGTAGGAAATTTAGTCACATGGAGAAGCAAAAGAAGCAGTGCAGATGCTGAATTTTGAGCACTTGCTTCATGAATTTTTGAAAAGAATGTGGATTCGAAAACTATTAAAACTATTAAATATAGATTTAAAGGATCACTCAAGACACAAAATGATAATCAATCAGTCATAAGTATTTCAAAAAACTATGTTTATCATGATCGAACAAAATATGTGGAGATTGACAAACACTTTATTTCAGAAAAAGCAATGAAACTGTGAAACTAAATTATATTCCTGCTCAACAACAGCTTTCAAATATTTTTACCAAAGCCCTTCGAAGAACGAGATTAGATAGAGATGACAAAATTACCCGAACCTGACCTACTTCAACACAATGTGTTATTTTTTCTTGAATTTTAAGTTCAAGACGGGACAGGTTTTGGTGAACATTGAGACAGGGTCAAATTCGAGTTTAGGGTGAAATTTTTTAGACTCGACTCAATATATATTTAATTATATATATATTTATAATATTTTTATATAGTGTATTTGATATTTTATTAATTTTTTTGGGTTGGGATGGATTTAGTCGAGTTTTTTATTAAAATTTTAAGGTCGGATCGAATTATGCTTCTTTTATATCGGGTCGGGATCGGCCGGATTAAAATATATTGAATTTGGGTGGGACTGAGTTGTATTAGGATTTTTAAATTTTGGGTTAGGTTCGGGACCAAAAATCCACCCGACATTCTCCGTTGCCATCCTAAGCTTGGATAACCTCAAATCCAAGCTTGGTTTGTACAACATATTCACCCAGCTTGAGTGTGTGGAAAGTTATTGTGATTTAAACTAGAAAAGGAGTTTTTGTTCTTCATAAATTCTGAGTTCTAATTTAAATGGAGATTAGGTTTTATCTTTTTAGAAGATAAGGTGAGTTTTGTTAAGAAATAAATGCTAATAAAGATATAGTTAAATTCTACTTTCAAAATTCTCAGCTTATAAAACGCAGCTGATTTTCCTTTTAAGCAATATAGTAACAAAATTTCTTCTCTTTTCATTCAAAATCTCTCTTTCTTTCTTGTTGAAACTTGAAATTTTCCTTCCTTTCTTTTCAAAATATTCACAGAAAGTACACCAAACCTTTGCAAAGCTGCAGAGAATTTTTTAACTTGTTGCCTTTTGGTGGTAGTTTATACATAGCTCTAAAGTTATTACCTGTAAACTTATCCTGTGAAGTACACGTACAATGGAAATAGGGTTATAAACGAACCAAACGTTCAGCAAACCGTTCGGCGGGAAGTTCATTTATTTATTAAACGAACGAACATGAACAAAATTTTCTGTTCGTTTATTTAAATGAAAGAACACGAAAAAAAGGCTCGTTCGTTCATTTACGTTCGTGAACGTTCGGTAATTCGTTCATTTATATTGGTTCGGTTCGTTTACATGCCTAAATGGACAATTAGACTCTGTGTGAATGCTCACTCCTTCCTATAATTAAAAGGATGGCTTGTGGAGTTTAAATTCAATAAGTTTGAGGAACTTTGATTCCTCATTTCTACTCCATTTGTTGCCCCTCTATGTCTCTTGGATTGTTCATCTGATATTCTAGGCCGAATGCTTGCAATCTCATTGTCAACAGGTTAACTACATTTAAAAAACAAACATTTAAGACATCGGAGATTGATTGTATGGGTTAAAGCACCTGACACTAAGCTCGGATCTCACTGAATGGATCGACGACGGATCCAGAAATTTAATTTTGGTAGTTCAACGACTAGTGTAATAATCTAGAATCAATTTATATTAGTGTAATAATATAATATAAATCATCTGTCCCCTTTTTTGTGTCTCTAGCCTAAATATTAGGGTTAGGGTTTTAGGGTGTAGGGTTTAGAATTTATGGTTAGTACTTATAATTTATTTTTTTAGTGTTAGAGCATGGAAAGAGGCACCAAAAAGGTAGAGGATTTTTGTCCGTAATAATGTATTAATAAGGAATAATTGTTGTGCAAGCAAACAATGAGAGTTTTGGACATGTACGAGATGAACGACTGTACAGGGCCCCATGAAGAAAAGGGCCCAAAATGAGTTGAATTAAATGTTTATAGGAGAAAACAACAAATTTTGGTTTAATAAATTATATGAAAAAAATTTAAAAGATGACTTTAAAGAGGGCCTCATAATATTTTTTTTTACCAAGATAATTTAAAAAAAAACCTTAATTTTTTTTACCAAGATAATTTAAAAAAAAAAACCTTATATATCTTTGAGATTATAAATTAAGGGTTTCATTTTAATAACTGCATAGAGCTTCATAAACTTTTGAACCGCCCCTGCAAGCAAACATGGTTTATAATCATAGACATGTTGACATTGAAAAATCAATCTATATCGTTTAAATATGTTTGAGAAATTAGAACTATCTTGCATCGATGTAATTATGTATTACTTTTAGAGAGTAGAAAAACTTGCTCTATTGAAATTAAGTATTGATAGTGACAATTTTTGTGCAATCAAGCATAGGGCTTTTCCAAATGAAGATGATTACAAGATTAAGAAAAAATATATTCTTGGAGGTAAACATGTTTATTTGAAAACTAAAAAATATTTTACTAGTTTTAATTTTATTTAAATTAAATTTAATTATTTTAAATTTTAGTTAAATTATTTGGCATGAGTGTCAATGTATTTTAGTTTTAATTTCGATGAATAGAAACGTTGCTGATTAATTTCAACAGTAGAAAGGATTCGTTTGGCTAAAATGTTAATATAGTTTAATTTCAAGCTGATCTGAAGGTTAACAATGATATATCAAAAATGTTAATTTTTAACTTAAATTGAGACTTCTAATGTATTGTTTCATAAAAATAATTTAAAGTTTAAAAAAAATTAATGACTAAACTTTAATTTAAACAAAAAAAATAGGATAAACTACACTTGTGATCACCAACCTATTTCTCTTTTCATATTTTGATCATCAAATTATTATTTTTGGTAAAATCGTCACTAACGTTACTTTTTTTTTGTTCTGGTCAGTGGTCACCCGTCATTAAAAAACTAAAGGAAAAAATAATAATTTCAGCATTATTCAACTTTTTGGTAGTGTACATTTTAGATAACTGAACTTAACGTCTACTTTCATCTACATCACAAACCTTTAATTTAATCAAATTACATCATTTAACTTTTATTATTTATAAATTAAGTCACTTATATTGAAACGATTAAATATTTTGAATAAAAAAATTAAAATTGACACTTTTATTTAACATTTTTTCACATAGCATCTTCAAATAATGTTTAATTGATAATTTTAATAATTTATTGTAAGAATTTTCTTAAACATTTCATTTAAATAAATTCAAAGGAAAAATAACTAGATTTCCTATAAATCCTAACAAAAAATATTTAAATTACGAATTGAATATTATTTATTGATGGTATATGAAAATATGTTAAATAAAAGTATCAGTTAAGCATGTTTGTATTTAAACGCAAGCTTGAACTCGAAATAAAAATAAGTATCTTTTGCATGTTAAGTAACCATACTTATGTATTTTAATAATACAAAATAATTAAAACATATATTAACAAAAAGTTTAATTAAGCTCACGACTCGTTCGAGCTCGATATTGTGGTGCTTGAAATCAACTCGATAGATAAATCAAGCTACTTGATCTTGAGCTCGAGCAGAAGCACGAGTTCAACTTTATTATTATTATTAATTATTATTATTATTATTATTATTACCAAATTAAATTCGATTTTTAATCAAACTTGAATAACTTATAAATGCTGATATTTAATATTCCCTACTTTTGAATTATCTGTTGTTCACGCCCACATAGTACACTACGTGGCCGACTGTTTGTGGATTTAAAGCAATTGAAAAGTTAATACCTAAGGTCACGGACCGCAAATTCGGGTCTAAGTCACATGCACAATTAGCTCTCCAAGAGGTTTTGAGCAAGATTTGGGGTTTGAAAAAACCACTAGACTAGCCCGATCCTAAAAAAGATTTTAAGAAGCTTGTCCATCCATATCAATGTGAACGCACTATGTGGACATAGGAGATACTTTCCTTAGATAAAGATAAGAATATAAAAAATATGCCAAATTTATCCTGATTGTGGTTGATATGCTTTGATCTGGGCCATCATGTAAATCAGTAGGAGCCGTTGAATGTAAGGGGACTTAACTATAAATAGAGACTCTTCACCTCATTCGTATTCATCCATCATTTAAGTAATACATAAGACATTTACTCTAAAAATTTCTCTAGCGTTCTTTGTGTCTTGAGTGTTCTTGCGTTATAGTGCATTAGAAGAGTTTGATCATTCGAAGAGGGAAAATAGGCTTACTTAGGTGTTTGTTTCAAGAATATTATCTAAGGCTGCACGGTTGGTTAGGTTGAAACTCTAGCCACGTGACAAGAAGTAATAACCTTTTATATAAGGGTGGTAATAGGTTGGGGTGGAGTGGATTTTTGGCTTATTTAGATTTAACTCGATATGATTTTAATAAAATTTAATTTTAATCTGATTTGAATTTAAATATAATTTTATTTTTTAAAATTTGATCAGAAATTTAATTATATACATTTAATAAAAAAACTAATTCAAAATCCGATCCTATATAACATTTTTAATTTCACATTTTTTTTAAAAATAAAATGATAATAGAATGTAATACTAATCCATTCAATTTAATAACATAAAATTAAAGTAAATATTTTTATAATTATCTTGAAACAAGACGAGTTTTCCTTAAGCATGACATACTTTAATTTAAAACTCAAATTTTATTTTTAAAAAATTGATTTTATTGAATCGGGTCGAAAAATGTAGATTACACATTATATATGATCAATCTATTTAGTTTGCTCCCCACCTATCAGTCAAAAATAGTTTGTTGAACAAATATTCGTTTGTGCAATCAAAGCTTATTGTTTCTTATTTGTTAAACATAAATTCATAGAAATTAATAAATAAAATTAGAATTTTCATAATAGTATTAAGTGATTATAAGATAATATATATTTTTACTTTTTCTTATCCCTTTGATAACACACACCTTACAAATAATACTAATTAAACCTGAGTATAATAAGAAGAACATCATTCTCTCCCGACGGTAACTTGGGCATTGTTTCTCTGAGATGAAAAAATGGTGGGTTTGATTGTGGTATCCCAACCAAAAAAGCAGCAAACCAGTTGGGTCGGCGAAATACTATCTAAGATTCTAAAGTATAGAAGAGAAGTGGCTTCCTAAAACCAAGTTGCATTCATTCGGAAAAACAAGTTATAATCATTCTTTCTTTCATTGCTGTACGAATCATCAACATCTCATATTTCCATTGTTGTTATTTTGGAGAATCCATTCAAAAGTAATGCGACGTTGACAGTTAATTCATCTTCACTACCTCATTATATTCTTTACCCTCATTTCAATCCTACCATTTAATATTACCTTTTTGCATTTCTAAATTCATATATACCACGATCCAAATAAAATGTTACAAATTTAAATTAATTTTTTATTAGAAATTATTGATGCTTAAAAGTAGCAGACACAAACGATGAATATGGAGAGGAGGAATGCTGACATTGGGTATCACTTGATATCCATTTTTTTAATTCTTTAAAATTTAATATAAAAAATCTTGAAAATAAACTTAACACTTCTTTAATAGAATATTAATACCATTTTAAAAATAGTTGACACTATAATATAAATTTTTAGCTCTACCCATGCAATAAATTATAAAAAGTGAAACCATTTAAAAGAAAACAAAGTACTAAATTACCATCAAGGTGTGAACAGATAGGTGTGAAATAAAAGAAAAGAAGGCAAGAAGAGAAGAGAAGTCCCCAACAAGAAGACACCCACGTAGTCATAGATATTATTGTCAAGTACTACACAAACATCATACAAGATATGAGTGTTCAAAATTACTCGACCCAACGACCCAAAAGAAAAATATCGGGTATTTTCTAAAAAAAATACCCGACTAGGCCGGGTACCCGATCCGAGAATAATTGGGTCAGGTTTAGGCCGATTTTTTTATTACCGGGTACCCAATATTTAATATATATTTTTAGTTTTAAATTATATTTTTATTTTAGGTTTTAAAATATTTATACAGTATAAATTATACCTAAAACTAAATTTAAATCTCTAAATTAGTTCTATGTTTGTATTATATACTTTTAAAATTTTCAACTATATTTTTATTAATTTATTAATACCGAAAGAAAAAAATGAGATTAATATTTTTAATGTCTTTTTGGTGATAAACTTTAATATATATATATATCCAAATATTCTAAAACTAACTTTAAATAACTATTTTTTGTGTTTGGATTATGTATTATAAACTTTTAAATTTTATGTGTTTAATATGTGATTTTTTTAAATTTTAAAATAAAAAATAAAAAATATATATGAACCGATTACCCGTTACTCGATTATCCAGGTACCCGGTAGCGAGTACTCGGTTTAAATAGGCTGGAACACGGACTGAAAAATAGATACCCAAAGGAATCGAGTATCCGATTTTTCGGGTACCCGAATGAACACCCTTAATACAAAATGGGGTTAAGATTAAATACCAATGTCATCTTATCTTTTGTTTCTTACAATAATTAGGTTTACCACATGATTTAATAATTGCCCATTCTTTGGGTCCCCTCCCATCACAATAATCCAAACTAAATCTACCAATCCCATCACTCCATACATTCAACAAAGCTTCTCAATAACTTTCCCCAACACAATAACTCCCTGTTTCTTTGGTCCTTGCCTTGCATCGTCTCCCACTTTGTCATCTCTCATTCTTGAACATCAAAAATCAATTATAGATCGGGATAGATCAAGGAGTGTTAAGGAAGGCAATCGTGCTTGCTAAAAATTTAGATATAAAATATGTATTTTATATTAACGATCTAATCTCGCACATTGAAAATTTTAAATTATCATATAATTTAACTAGTTATAAAATTTCGCACCCATACATAAAATCATGTGTCCGTTCTTGATTAGTGATTATAGGCAAATATCATAATTATCACCTATACATCACATACATGTATTGTAATAATACCATCAACATATACTGCATGATTATTTAATTAAAAGTTAAGATTTAGAGTGGTTTCATTTTTATTATATAAATCTATGCTTAATTACCTCAAGCTTTCATAACTAACGATTAAAGCAAACTTAATTAGTAGTTTATGGAAAAATGAGTGGTTGGAAATCAAAAAGGTTGGGATTGTCATTGGCGGGTTGACTTTCGGCATATCTTTAGAGAAAGTAATCGTGTGGCGGATGCAATGCGAGGTTATTTTCCTTGGATAGTTTTGAACCACGCATTTTTATGTACTCTCTTGATGAGGTGCTTAGCTTTTTACATGATGATTGTAGCTAGTATCGCTTGTTTGCTTGTAATGTTGTGGCGAGTGTTATCTCGTAAGTTTGTTTATGTACAAGTTATCATAGGTACTATTTTCTCTATTAGGATTAAGAAATTTTTAACGAGACCTACGTTAACTTTTTTTTTTTATTTATCAAAAAAAAGGTTGGGCTTGTTTTAAGAATACGTAACGAGGGAGTTTTGACCATAAATGCAAAAAAAACATCAACCCACAATTTCTTACTTACTCAAAAAGGAATCATGTAGAGGTGTTAAGATTTCAACAAAGAAAAAGAAAGATGGAAGTGGGGAAATCCTAAGCCTTGATAAGGGGCAACGGTAAAGATGACATCATCATTGTCCATATGAAGAGCTAAGTAAAGATGATATCATCATTGTCCATATGAAGAACTAAAAAAAACATACATTCATGTTATGTTTGTGTCAGTGTATTAAACTTAGTGGAATTTATTAAATAGAAGGTGATGAATAAAAAAACATAAAATTAATTTTTTAATGTTTGACTGAATAATTATTTTGATTTTGATTTTGATTTTTTTTAAGTAATTCAATCTTTAATATTTTATTTTTAGTTAAAATGGTCCCTCTGCGGATGAAAACTGTCAGTCAATTGACGATAAATGGCTTGAAATGACGTGACAAATTTATACGACAGTGCACGTTGGCATGATAATATCATATAAACAAATGTGTTGACTTGAAAAAACGTTACACTAGTCAAAAAATAATTTTATAAAATTATATAAAATATAGAATAATTTTTCTGATGACTTATCATTCTGTCAAGTCATTTGAAAACGATTACCGTCAGTTTTCTAATAATTTTTATCTGCAAAGGGGCCATTTTGACTCAAAATAAAATGTTGGGTTGAATTACTTCAAAAAAAAAATACTAAAACGACTATTAATCAAACATTGAAGGTATTTTCTGACTTTATGCCGTAAAAAAAAAAAGGGGGAATCAAAGCCTCATAGTATCCCATTTATTTCTCTTCAAAGTTTGATCCAACACTTGCTTTGAAGACTGATTTATTCCGAATTACAGAGAAAACATGATTTTCCAAAGAGAAGAAGCTGAAGCTGAAAGCATGTGTATGAAACAACAAATCGAGCTAAAAACCAATGGAGATAGCAACGAAGCGGTTGACGAAGGGAGTCGAGGGGAGTGGTTGAAGCTGAGCGTAGGTGGGAATTCAGTGTCAACAGCAGCTGGAGGCTCTGAATCGACACCAATTTCAGGTTCAAGTTCAACCAAGATTTTCTCGTGTAACTTCTGCATGAGGAAGTTTTACAGCTCACAAGCCTTGGGGGGACACCAAAACGCTCATAAGAGGGAAAGGGATGCTGTCAGGAGATACCACTCCCATAGGATGGTGTCCATACCAATCAATAATAGCCACATGGTTCGAATTCGATCGCTAAGCGTTCGACCCCATTCCCTCCTGCATAAACCCAGCAGAGACGGAGCTGCGAGGTTCGATGAAACTTACACCAGTTTTGGGATGCAGTTTACGGTGGATGATGCAAAGGCCTCTATGTGGCCTGGAAGCTTCCGGTTGGATCCCAAACCGCCATCACCAGACCCATCAAAGCTTGACCTGAATCTTCGACTCTAAGCAAAGATTTGTTTATCTATCAAACCACAGATACTAACTCAGGTAGGAGTTTAGAGCAGGAACTTAAATTGCAGTTTACCGCTACCGCAGCCGCTATTGCGATATCGGACAGCTATTTGAATTCTTGGTTTAGAGACTTGGTGCTACTGTTGTGTTTCTACCTAAAAATAAGATGAAACGCCAAGAGTGTCCCTTCACTGTGCAATGGTATCAGTATGTTTATTCCTTTTTCTTTGCTCCCAGCTTCTGCAAAATGAGAACCAATATCATCCCAGTTTCTCCATTTGCCTAAATTCAATTCCCTCCCCGTGCTTATGAAATCGAATGCAAGTTTTGAAGAATTCCATCAATTTCTGAATTAGAATTATGGAAATTATTTATTACATTTGTCACGAGATTTTCTATCCCTTATTGGTGCTCTTATCCATGCTCCAGAACTAAAAAAAAATAGGTTTATAGTTTAAGATTAAAGTTTAGAGTTATAATTTAAGATTATAGTTTATAAAATAGAATTAGTTTCAGTTAAAATTTAAAATTAGAACTTAAAATTTATTTTTTTAGCTCCGGAGCGTATATAGAACCACATACCCAAAAAAAAAAAAGCAGAATTTTTATCGGACATATGTGACAATCATTTTTTTAGCTTTGGGGGATACTTGCCAAATTTTATTCCTATGCGGGTAGTACACATAACACATGCTGCACTAAAATATCATCGAGTAATTTCTTTGTGAGACAGCAAGGAAATCGCATTATAATAAATGTAAGACTTTTTAGGAAAAAAAAACGTAAGATTTTTTTTGTTTTTTTATGTTCTAACACTAAAAAATTAAATTTTAAATTTTAATCCTAAATTTTAAATCCTTAACCCTAAGCATTCAATCCTAAAAACCTACCCCTAATTTCCTAAACCTTAATTATAAACTCTAACTCTAAATCTTAACCCTAGCCTTAGACCTAATTCTTTAATGAGCGAGCATAAATAGAACACAAAAAAACGTAGTATTTCTATTCACTTTTTACTTTAGTACGTGCTTTGTTGAGTCAAGATAGAGCGATGGAGAAAAATGAATTTGAATTTGATCATTAGAAAAGATTATGATTTGAATTTGATCAACTTTGTTCTCTCGTATTCCCTTAAAATTAAGACTATAAATGAGGCAAGATATATCGCGAGCTACTCGAGCTAGAACTCGATTCAAGTTCTTAACAAGCCGAGCTACTTGATACCCAATTCAAAAAGTTCGCGAGCTACTCGAAAATATATAAATTGTTTTTTTAATTTTTAAAATTAAAGTGAACAAAAATGTAGGTTGGGTGTTTTTGGTTATTATGTTTAGTTTGATGATAATAATAATAATAATAATAATAATAATAATAACATGATTGTAAATGAAACGAGACAGATCGCGAACTACTCGAGCCCGACTCGATCAAAGTTCCATAAATACTCGACTCAATTGGACTCGACTCGAGTTCCTAATGAGCCTAGTCGAGCTCAGCATACTCAAGCTCGAGTCAAGCTCGAACTCGACTCAAATTCTTAACGAATTGAGTCGGTCAGCAATACTCGAGCTCGACTCAGCTCATTTACACCCCTGCTTAGAATAATACGAAAACACATAATCACTTAAAATTATGTTTTCTTAAAAAAAATCATTTTCTTTACTCTCTTTCGACAATAAATGGAAAGAATGTTATTTTTTCTTTCATTTTTTTCCAACCAAGGACGTCAATAGAAAAAGGGCAAATTATACCGGTAGAAACTAAACTTTTAGGGTGCGCTTTCACTTTGGTCAATGAAATCAAAAAGCTTTCATTACATTCACTAAACTTCAATTTGCTTTCATTATAATTATTATTGTTAACTCCGTTAAGAAATACTGATATCGCACGTTAAAGTTTTCTTCGGCAAAAAAAACTAAAATAAAACACTGATAATTACTGAACTTTTAAGGCGCATTTTCACTTTGACCGCTGAATCGAAAACTTTCATTACATTCATTAAACTTTTAATTTGTTTCATATGATCATTATTGTTAACCTGTTAAGGAATACTAACATGACACATCAAGATTTTCTTCTGCGAAAAAAACCCCCTAGTTTTTCATATTTACATATGTTGTCGGGCCAAAATTCTGATGAACAGAGGGAACATCGATCAATCCCAATGGTAAAAAATATCTATTATGCCAAAAGTTTAATATAATTTAATTTTAAGTTGATCTGGCAGTTAACAATGATGAATCAAAACTAAAAATTTCAATTGGAATTAAAAATTAAAACCTTTTGATTTGTCATTGTTCATCGAAATTTGGCCTTAGCGACGATTGTAAACTTGAAATATCGGAGTTTTTTTTTGGAAGAAATTTTAGCGACACGACAATATTTTTAATGACAGTGACATGAAAACGAATCAAAGTTTGGTAGCCATAATAAAAGCAAATTTAAAGTTTAACGACTAATGAAAGTTTTTCGCTTTCAATGACTAAGTGAAAGCACTCTAAAAGTTTAGTGACTACCGGTGCAGTTTACCCATACAAAATATATTTTCCATGGCTTCAATTTCCCGTTGATGTTACAACCAAAGACTTGGAAATTGCTACTATCTTCTGGATACACCATTAGACATCGCATGGATACCCATGCCTTAATAATGATATTAATATGCTAGCATCAAACCAATGAACTATTCTATAAAAGAAACATCGTCACCTTTTAAGTGTCAAATATTCATCATATAACAAATAATCTAGAAGCAAACATAAGAACAATATAAACCATTAGCTATCATACTAGATAATACCCTGTTGTTTATCGACTTTGCCTGATGCAGGAAAATATAAAACTATGACACCTTGAATGAAATACTAGATAGAGAATTCTTATTCTTGCTTACACCCAAAATCATAGCATAAAATCTGCTTCTTAATGGTACATGAAATACATGAACAGTGATGTTTTGCTTATGAGCTGAATGCATCAAGTTCGCGAGACTACACATTCAAATAATGGATATGTTGCGCAAGGCAATTTACAGTCTACAAGTTACCGGGGATTATAAGCTTCTGGGTCTGATGCATGATGACAGGTAACCTTTGGCTGATGACGCTTGGATCACTATATGAAGCAGAATCGGTAGGATATCCTTTCTGCAACAAAATTAGAAAAGCATCAAGAAGCAAAACAATGTCAATGCCACAAGATTAAGCAAGAAAGCTGATTTTGTTCATAATACACGTAAATAAGATTTAATGTGCCAATTTCAGCACATTTCTTGATAGACAAACACCAAATCTGACAATGATGTTACCAAATAACCTATCAAGTCATGACTCATGAGTGTTGGCTGTCAGGGTCTATATCGCCAAACATTTATATTGTGCATTCAAATTGCTTCTCCAGGATTTAAATTCAAATAGCATAGAAACAAAGTTCACTTGAGTTTTGAATTTATGATATATTAACCCACCCCAACTCGCACCAAAAGGAGAAGACAAATAGCCACTTCAAATAGTACAACTTTAAGCTACCTAATCTATGACACAGAAATTCATTAAATGCGTTCTAATGTGACTGGTTTGGAGAAATAAAGAAAAACTACTTAAAGTTGCAGTAATAAAGAATTAAGTTTGTGGCTTGCCACTGACTTACAAGACAATAAGCTTCTCATGTAACAATGCCAAGTACATATGTGCAAATAAATAAATGTCGGTACTTGCTATGAGCACATGCAAACAAACAGAGAGAAGTAAATTCTGAGTGATTATATACTCACAGCAGACAGAGCTTGAAATGTTCCTTCCCTCCAACATCTTTCCCTAAGAATGACAGGATTAGCGCTCTCATCAAAAACACAATGCATTCGGGTGTCCCTTAATCGCATTAGCACTCCATCAACCCGAAGCTGTTAGAGAAACCGAGTAAGTGGCTGAAAGGGGAAATAAATTGCAGCAGCTTTTATTTTAAGGGTTTCTCAGGCAACAACATGAAACAAGCTCAGAATTTCTACCAGGATGAAGGGAAAAGAAAATAAGGGGGGGTGTAACCGGGAAAAACAATGACTGCTAGGAAAATGCCAATTGCATATATTTGCCTAATGAAAGCATTGGTAGTCTTCCCACTTACCCAAAATCGCAGGAGTAGAAACCAAGAACTTGGCATGACTCTCTAGACAAAAGGCAATAATGCAATTAGTTCTCTTCCATTCTAGCATTATACAGATAACAGATTACAATCCTTTCAAAATTCAACAATTACCACTTTCACAGTTAGAAGTGACACTCCATTATCAGCCAATTCGTCTTCGTATAAAATTACCTGCAGAACAGACATGGTTACTTTTGTAACTCCTCTTTTTTTATCTTTTTTCTTTTAAAAAAAAACATTTATGTAACTCCTAAGATAAGAATGTCAAGAACAGCACATAAAATACGGTGTCATCTTTCATACTATGTATATTATAATCTAATCTAAGAAGCTGACCTCATCATAGAACAGAATAGGATCTCTTAATGTGAGTGCAGCCACATCAAGCTGCTCTTTACAATCTTCCCAATGGAGGCCTGGGCTGCAACCTGAACTTCCCCCACTTCCATCCTGATCATAATTTAAAATGTCAATATCATCATAATCATCATCATTTTAAAATTCAAATTAGCTGTAGGAAACAAAGATAAAATTGTATAAAAACTCATATTTTCTCAATTCCTAAATAACAATCATTTCACAATTCCGTACAAAAATGAACTAAACTCTAATTGAAGAAACAATTTCAAAGTAAGTTGCATTTTAAAAAACAAAAAGCTCAGACCTTGTCTGAATCAAGCTCAACCGTTTCACTTCCACAATAAGGAGTTGTAAACGTATAGTCGTAGTCCAATATCACCTGCTGGAAGGGTTTACTGCAACACCAAATCAATCAATTTTGATTCACTTAAATAAAGTAAACAATCAAAAAACTCGATTGAAAATTAAAATTAAAGGCGAAAAGAAAGAACGGAACATTTCCACCTTCTGAATTTCCATTTAGCAGCGGCAGGAACTTCAACAGGAGGCAAACCTTCCTGTTTCCAACCGGCCAAAGCATCGAATGCATTGAAATGAATTTTGGTGCCGCTGCGGATGTGTTTAAGAACCAAACAACTGTCACCGAAAATCATTTCCGGAAAGTGAGACGTGTGGAGGTTTTGTTCCCATTGTTGAATAGCCGAGGAATTGAGAATAGAGCGTTTACGAGACTCGATCTCCCATCCATGGATACGTAAACCATGCCTTCCATCTCTCAAAAGCTCGGCTCCCGCCGATTTTAGGTCTTTCTCGTCTACTTCCACTTCCATCTTCGCCGATTATACCAGACTTCACGCCTTCCCTTTCCCCCCTTTGATTCTTCCTAATCTTCGCCTTTTTCTCAACGTAGTTACTCTCCCATGTTCGGATCCGTTTTAGGATCCAGGTCCAATAAGAATTTGAAAACCCTTATTGATCCCTCCATTATTTTAAACCTAAAGCCCATGCAATCTAAGCCCAGAGATAACAAGTTGAGTCTCTCAAATTTTGTTTTCATTCAATTTAATCCCTAAAAATTTATTTAATATAAAATTGACCTTTTTTGTTTTTAATTTTCATATTTAGTCCAATATTATTTTATTTTTTTTGTATTTATTTTTATTTAATAGATATTATCTAATAAAATGATGACATATGTCGTCAACTTAAAATGAGTATGCAAGTTCTTAAAAGGTAACTTAATATTCAAAAAGAGACTTTTAATCTAATTGGCATGTCCAAATGTTAATTTGATGTTGTAAAACATGTGCATGATTAGCGACTCAAACATGCATGTTCATATTGTTTTCTATAATTTTTTTAAAAATTATATATCCCTTGAGAAAGATTCGACCCTTTAGAAAAGGAATCAATCCCTTATGTCTTATTCCATGGGTGGAGTTTTAGGGGTATATTGGATGAAAAAAAAAAGATCATCTCTTGGATTTGAATTTTTTTAAAGAGCTTTGAAATGTTATTTTTAAGTCCTATAAGTTTATTTTTGACCTATATGGTCACTATGTTTTGTATTTCTTACAAATTAGCCCAAGATTTCAAAAATGAAATTGAGGATTTATTTTAGCTCGAATCGTTTTGAAATTTAAATAGAGATTTATAATGACTTTAATTTAATGGATATGCTGAGGGTTCTAGTTTTCCAAGTAATTACTGAAATTATTTTGATTTGTCAATCTAATCCCTAAATAACTTGTTTCTGTAATTTACTTTAAATTACATTATTGTTTTTTGTTAAGATTTAATTTAATTTAATTTAATCGCATTAGTACATGTGTGAAGTTGTAGTTACTATGTTGACATGAAATAGGCATGTTTCCACTGTCATTTATTAATTGTTGATTGTTGGTTGTTAAAAGAATATATATGTAGAGCAAGCACATTTGGCCGGTTGGCCAAGCTGTCCATATTTGTTCTCTCATATTCCTTAGGTCATTGATTATAGATTCACTAGAAGCACTCTCCTTCCCCTAGAGTCCCTTATTCTCCTCCCCTCTAGATATGATTAAGATTACATTTAAGATTTGTCAAAAAATATATATATCTGTATGAATTTAAGTGAGATCTATTTTGATGGTTAATGTTGTATATGTTATTCGAGTCGGACCGTCCCAGTCTTGGATATCACAAACTTAATAAAACATGTGTAGTTTAGGAGGCAAAATGTGCCTTAAGTTTTGGATTTTCAATGTTTAAACCTCACATTTCAAATTTTATAAATGTGATAGATATAATGACCCAATATAATGTATAAAAAACATGATATGCCCATTAAGGTTGACATCATCAACTGCAATATTTTAGAAATCATATACTATTTTTACCATTTTTAGGGGGATGCAACGAAATGGTAACCCCTTGAGAAATATAAACAAGTACATTTTTTTCCAAACCCAAGTATTATATTGGACTTAAACCCCAAAAGAAAAATAGTCCAGGTCCATGGTTATTTTAAAAACATGTGTGAACAGATACTATCTTAGCTTTATACTGAGTTACACATTGTGATTGTGTAACTTAGCTTTATACTGATTTCGAATTATTTGAAAAGTATAAATTGATTGTTGCCATTAAATAGGGGTGAGCGTTCGATCGAGTCGAGTAAAAAATTTCGAGTTGACGAGTCTAATTTTATCATTCGAACTTTCATTCGAAAATTTTCCGAGTCGAATCGAGTTGAAGAAATTCGAGTCGAGTTATTCGAGTTTCTATTCGAACTTGGTTGTAATTATTTATAATGTTAGCCCGAATTAATTCTAATTTTAAACGACTTTATCTAACCATATAAGATATATATATTCGTATTATTTTTCACAAGTATAAATAAGAATTATAAAGTTATTTAATAAATCAAATATCATCTAAAATTATATAATATATATTTTAGCTCAATCAATAAATTTTATAGTACGATTTAATTCCAATTTAAATCACTTTCTCTAATCATATAAAATATGCATATATATATATATATTTCTTCATATTTTTTCATATGTTGCAATATTTCTTCATATTTTTATATATCGGTATATATATATAATAAAAAATTAAAGGACTCGTCTCGAACTTTAAAATAAATCCATTAATTACTAAAAATTTCGAGTTATTCAAGTTTATATTTTACAACTCAAACTTTTTTTAAAAAAATTTCAAGTCGAGTTTATAAAATTTCAAGTCAAGTCAAGACAAGTCGAGTATTTTTGCCTCGAGTCAAGTCGAGTTATTCGGTTTTTTCGAGTCGAGTCGAGTTTTGTCCACCCCTAATTAAAAAGGTAAAAAAATATAAGGTTTTTAAGAGGAAAAAAAAAGAGAAGTAGATAATCTCAATTATAAATTTACACTCGTCTAATAATACAAAATCCGTGTAAGTAAATCCCACTCCATATATGTATAGACTATATTTCTAACACCATGATTTACAAAATTAGTAGAGTTCCAGAACAATTAGCTTTGCCATACAGTGTGGAATATAAACAAGTAATAAGACCAACAAGTATCAACCCGCAGTTGAACAACGATATCATCGTCCAGTTGGCCAAGGCATCATTCATCAACAGCATCCTTAAAATAACATTCAGGCACTTCTGATGGCAAAGACAGCATCGCCACGCACTTGAACTGTTTCAAATTGCATCAAGTTTCTGATCAGATTATATAAAACTCTGGCATCATTCAGCCAGTTAAAGGAATTATCAGCCATGGTTAGTTGGATGCTAATCCATTTACATAATCTGAAGATGAAACGTTGATTGAACTATAAGAAATCACCTTGTACCGCATATACTTTTCTGTCACAGCTCTCGGGCAACTTCCTCTTCGTTTTGGGTGTAAGGCATGGATGGAAAAGACACATTCCTTTAAGTCGATTGGTCTATAACCCGAGTGACATTGCAGTGACTTGCTCTGGAATACCAGTAGAAGAATATGCTATCTTATCAGATGCATGAACAAACTCAGAATTCTCAGGGTAATTATTACTTCTGCTTTTGCAAATGATCACTGCCATCTCTAAAACTATAATTTTGTAACATGGAGTATTTAGCTTTACAGCAGCTTGATTAGTAAGATGAAACCAGGGGAAGGACCTCTACTTCAAAGCACATCCTCTAGAAACAAAGACTCTCAGACTAATTTGTTGCCATTTTACATGGTGGACATACATTCATGTAAACATCAAACTTCACACGACGAACTTTAATCTAATTGAAACCATAGTTACTGTAAAACACAAAATTACCACATGTTTTTTTGGCATTTTTTATGGTATTACCTAAGCTGATCAAGTAATTCCCAGAGCTAATAAATTGCCAAAATGTGAATAAGACGCAAACTGTCATATATCCAATCCAAGGGGCCTCAAACATCACAAAATATATGGATTTTTTCTTACCCAAGGATGTGCTTTTGGTTGGATAATGAATCTTGAAAGAAAAATAGCTGCTGAAGCGACTACCGACGGTAAGAATTGTAAACATCCGTAGTCCAGCAAGCTTAGCTCTGCAAGATAACAACTCAAGAATTCCAACTGCAATTCTTGATACTGTGAGCACACAAAAGTATACAGAATCAGTGAAAAAAACAACTACAGCAGTACAAATATAACTATACCGATAAAGCGTTCAGCTCTTACTTTGCATTTTTCCTGTGTAGCTCTCATAACAATTCTGCAAGCACAATGAGAACAGACGATTTACCTCACTCGTTATCAATAAGCAGATCATATTGGTGGAGGAAAACAGGACTAGAATGATTAAAAAGAAGAGATGAAAGCTTAATAACATTTGGACAACATTCTTGCCTGAGGAAATTCCTAGTAGTTGGAATACCAATTTCAAAATCCAACAATTTAAGAACGTCTTTCTCCATCTCAACCACCTGCTAAGTCGTCGAGTTATAATAGGTAAAATAGTCAAAAGACAACACGAAAAAGAGAGGAAAGACCAACATAATGATCAAAGAATTTATTAGACATAAAGATACCTCTTCCTTGGTGTAAGAATTGTCTGTTATGTAGCAAAAATCATCAATATGTGGTGGAGTGATCTCTTCATATTTACTGTGTCATTGAAAAATCATCAATTCAATAACAAAACGAAATACAACAAAACCATTAAAAAAAAACTGGGTTAACGTGTTTACGAGGCAATAAGCATGCAAGAAACGCCAAGAAGTTGCAACTTGTTCCTACTGACAGCATGAGCAGATAGGAATCTGTCAATGTATGACACTGTAAGATAAAGGGTATCGGAAACAAGTTTGTACACCTCAGTTACTTCCACCAACCACTCCATTAGAGTTTCCCGCATATTCACTGTGATATCATTCTGCACCTTCTCCATGTAATCGGGCAATGGCCTCCTTTTCTCCTCAATCTGAATCCAATTCATCAGTAACAATTATCATAAGAATGAAACAGAGTCATGCTACTTTATTTTGAATCAAAATCAAAACCTTAAACCCCAGATTTCCATGATAAGATTTTCTTTTCTTTTGAGAAGCCAAATAGGGCTGCTGAAGGGATTCAATTATAGAAAGTGCTAATCAATGTTGGCCATAACCAGATTATATAGAAATTAAGTTCAATACCTAATCAATGTTGTCACAAACGCATCAAACTTGTCTTCAGCAAAGAGAATATACAGAAATTGGAATATAAGGGGGGAAATTATCATTTGTAAATACCTCGAGAGAGTGGAGATGTTCATATATAGAAGACGAGAAAGAGCATTTCTTCAGATCGGCAAAGCTTTCTCCAATCACATCGCTAGGTTCGTGCTTCTTCTCTTTCAATCCTCGTGTTGGCTTCTTCTCACTATATCCCTCATTCTTGGATCTGCAATTCGGGTTATGAACCGACCCGGTTTCAAGCGAGCTGGTGAGTTCACCGATAACGACCCGTTTCTTGGCCGAGGAAGGTTGCAGAAGAGAGTTAGTCACGGAAGCTCGCTTGTTAGAGGGAGATGAAGAGCGCGTTGCTGGCACGCGGTTCTCTTTATCGATTTCCATTTTTGGTGATTTACTCAAAAGGATTCTTGCAGAATTCATAGAAGATCCTTCTGTTATTATTAAGAAAATTGGGATTGTACGGACACCGTCATTGCTTTACTTTGAAATTTCTTTTTTCCCTCCTTTGTAATGACGGTTTCCTCATTTGATTCCGTAGTTGTTTGTTTATATAGCAAGGGTATCAAATTAATATTTTTTTTATAGTTCAGGGATTAAACTGAACTTTTAATACAATAACTTTCGTTAAAGATTAACCTATGAAATATTTATGCTGCCATAGATGTCCACTGAATTATCCGAATCTATCGACCTATTTTTATTAACTTGTCATGGAGTCCCATACTTTGACCAACATCATCTCTTCATACACTTTGCATAATTTATTGAGTCGCCGAAATGCTTCAAACCATAATGATTCATTCGAACAACCCAATTATCACCTCTAAACACGTTAAAAGATTTAATTGAAAAAAATGCATATACGACATCAATACACAAATATCAAAATTTATATAATACAAAATACAATGTATATGGATATGGATATACAATATCATAAATATGATTATGGCACAAGAAAATATCCAAACAAGACATAAATATGTAAATTTCCAAATCTAGATTGAGATTTTTCTAATAGAGCAATGAAAAATAAAGAAATCAATTTTCCCAAGTCAATTAACAACTTCAATCGTCTCTGCTTCTGGTTTGTGCTTTGCTTCATCAAGACTTTGAATCGAGATCGGGTGCTTGAATCACCCCATCTGACCATTTCGAGTTGTCTTGTATCTCTGGAGCTTCCAAATTTTCATTAGGAGCTACGGGAATATCATTTTCTGAAACCTTTCCGGCTGAGGTTTCATGAATAGACGCTGAATTGTTGGAGCTCCAGCGAGCATTGCAAAACCATCTGCTCACCTGCACAATAATAGGCGACTTTTCTGTTATGGGTGCGAACTTTTATATTTAGTAAAATTAAAGTTTTTTTGAGGAAAGAGTTGGGCAGTTTTACAACCTGCTGGAAAGTTATATCTAGCTCTTTAGCCAAACTCTCTTTCGTAGATCGATCAGGATACTGGTTTTCCTTGAAAGACTCGTAAAGTCTCTGTAAATTATGAACCAAATTATGCTATTAGTATTTTCGCAAAGCAAAAACTTGATTATACCAATGTTTTGATCTTGTCAAGAGTAATCAAAGTCATACAACGCAGTATATTTACCTGCTTTACAGCTTCCCCTAATCTTCTTTGTGTCGATGAACTCGGGTTTTTACCACCTGAACCAGATACAGTTGCTGCTCCCTGTTCAGAAGCTTTTCCGTTTGACGATGTCGATGCCACTTCTGCAGTACATTTCAACCTTTTTCTCCGTGCAGCGGCATCGCTCCAATCTTCATCATCACTGGAACTAGAAGGAACATCACCATACGTCTCCTGCATGTATCCCAAATCATATAGGAAATGACACCAAACCTAGTCCATTCTGGAGAGTGACTCCATCATGCACAAAGTTATATGAACATATATAGCAATGGGTCATGGTAGGTTTTCTAAATGGGGAGACAGAACAGAACCATGTCTAAGATATTAATTTAACTTTAAATGACACTCACATCATATAACCTTTTGTAGTCCAACCTTTCATTGCCCCGTTTCTCAGAAACAACAGCGCCATCTTGTCCAGAAGCTGATTCCATTATTGACAACAGCTCATCATTCAAAGACTCCTCTCCACCATGTTCAGACATGGGGTCTCCATCTTTTTCGGAAGAAATGTCGTCTTCCAACATAAAACCAAGATCCTCAGAATCAGATGTAAAATCTGAACTTGAGCTTACCGGGTCACCTGGTACTTGCGATTTGTCAGAACATGACTCCTCTCCCTGATGCTTCTTATCAGTTTCTGAACCATCTGGATCATAATCATTATCATCAAGATTATAATCATTATCATCTGAGGGTAGTCCAAAGTTAGGATCCAGATTTTCTCCATCTGTAGATAGTGCTGCCTCGGGAAAGACATTCTATTGAAAGAAAAAGCATGGTGAGGAAAAATATATATACATATATATATTAGAAAAAAAACACCAGTGAAGAATGAAAAGAAATAAAATCTGTTATTGACCTCCCAATTGTCAGTGAGAGAAAAACTTGTTCCTTGAGATTCATTAAGCAATTCAATACAATCAACTTTGCAATTGCATCCAGGGCATAACCAACCCTCATCATCAGGAGGAACTATATCAACAATGTAAGTTGTGGAAAAAGAGAACCATTAATGACAATAAAACAATTCAAACCCTATGTACTCATTGATTACTCAAGCACGAAATGGAAAATATTACTGTCTTCTTTTAACAGAGGTGGTTGCAAGCAATATTGATGGAATCCGCGGTCACAAGCGCCGTCACAGAGTATGATATCATTGTCAGGAGACAGGTCTTTGGACCCACATTTTGCACAAAATATCTGCAGTTAGAAGAGTTCATGTCTAAGCATTTGTAATTCTAAGACACAGATAGACATCTTTGATAAGAAAATGGCAACTAATGTATGAACAATGATATTAACTATGATTCTCCTACATCCTCACTGTCAATTTGTCCTTCAGAATCAAATAAGGATTCTGGAAGCCTTCCTTCAGCACATAATGAGTCGATACATTGAAATAGATCTCTAATTTTCAATTTGCTTCGAAGAATTTCGGATGTAGCACGTTGAAGCTCCGTCTCTGGTTTTAACTTCTCTTGGCTGAAGGTTACACAAACAATCCAAAGAACACAAACATATGTTAGCTATCCATGGGGAAATGGGCAAATAGACTTGTCTGATTACATGCACAGATGTAAAGAATCAATTTCAGTCCCAAAATGGTGACATCTTTGCATTTGATCCATCATATTATTCTATAGCATATCGGATTTAACATCGAAATAAAAACATTTTGTGGCACTATCACGGCAATTAGTTCATGAACAACATTGCTCGATAAAGATATGATATAAAACAATAAAATAAACACACCTTAGACCCTTCCAGCCATCTGCAGAATATGCAAGAATCAGGCTTCGCTCATAGTTTATTCGATTCAATAAATATCTAAGATGCCCCCTGATTCTTGAATATTCATCGGCCACTTTTTGTTTTTCCCTCTCTTTTTTCCTCCCTCTTCGCTGCTCACTAGGACCAACATCTGCCAAATTATTACTCGACTCACTAGGTTTAGATTTCTCTTGCGAATTCGATGCCAAAACCTTGTCATTGCTTGTCAAAGACCTTAGCATATAGTTCTTCTTCATCATTTTCGAAATTTCTCCATCATTGCTTTGGCCAAAATCATTAGACGATTTATGTTGCTGTGCACCAGAAATTTTGGCCATGTCTTCATAATTGAGCCCTGGTTGTTGAATGCTAGGATCTTCTGAAGCAACTTCTTGAGGAAACCCTGAAGGATCAACAAGAGCACTTCTGGTTTGAATAACGTTGTTTGCTTCTTCAGAAAGTAACTGCAAACGCTTTCCATGATCGCTCTTGTTTCTATCTTCTATACTTGTTGGTAAACTTTCAGAATCAACATGTTGTCCTTGCTCTCGCGATTCACTGAGTTCCTTACATGTGTTTTCGAATTCGGAGCCGACTGTTGTCTCTGCACTACCTTGTTGGGGACATGAAAGTTTATTACTCTGAGTGTACTTACTAAAATCCTCTAGTGAAAAGGCTAAAGAATCAGTAATAGTAGGATTCTTGGACAAACCTTTAGAAAATGATTTTGATTGTTTAGCAGGAAGGCCAGAAACCCAAGTACACGATTCTTCAGGGTTTTCAGAACCATGCTGATGCTTGTGTTCAAGTGTCTTCCTCTGTAGAATTTCTTGAGGGCAAAAACTTTGAGTATCATTATGCTCACCAGTGTCGATGTCTGCTGATTCATTTTGTGTTATTGCAGGACCACATTGATTTTTGTTTTCTGAAAGTTCAGTGAGTACATATTCGGTACCAATTTCATGCGACTGTTGTGATGTACTTTCGTCAAGGAAAGCATGGTTTCCCTCTTTTCCCTTTGCTTGTGATGGAGATACACCCATCTGTTCAACCTTGATCATATAAGTTATAAGGCTAGCAATGACACATACCTGCACCATATTACCACAATAAGTAGCGCAATTTCAGAAAAAAAGAAAACTAATAAAGTTTGATAGAATGAATGATAAAATTGTTAAAACAAAACAATATAAAACCCCCCAAAACTGTATGCATTTTGTTGAAATTAACAACCAAAATAGCAAGACTTGCCGATCACCGTTTACAGGAATGTAGTGCGTTGTGTTGCATGAGGCAGCAGCAGATCTAACTTAGCTAATGAAGCTCTGAGAGGAGAAAATATTACAAGGTTCAACATTAAATAATTCACTCTAATATCTTTTCAGCATTCAACAAATAAAAAACTTGAAAAATCTAGGTGTACATGTAGAAAGGGTTAAGCATGCAAACGTAATTAAAACCTGCACTTAGCAATTATCATACCTATAGTAACCAAAGCCAAAAAATGAGTGAATGTTTGAAAATTTTCCTGGCTTAAACGTTGGTATTCTGAGCAAGCGAACTAAGATATTAAATAGAGAGAATAAGAGAAGAAAAAACTTAGCTGAGATGGAAAATTAAAACAATAGAAATTGAAATTATTAACGGCAAACTTTCTTGCCTGAAACAAGAAAAGAGGAAGATGACCTTGAATTGTGGTGCATTTTGCAAACATAGAGAAAAATAGGAGGGCCTTTAATTCTGGCTCGCCGTCTACCACAATGAGCGAGTCAGAGGCAAACAAGGGGTTGTATTTGCTTATTACCATGTTTTGTTTTGCAATTCTAGCCTTGTTTCTTCTTTCTTCGGTTCTTATGCTGTAGAATACCTTTCCCGGCTTTACTCACCTTTGTATATATATATAAAAACTCACACGTGCGTTATATATATATATAGACCTGTCCCTGAGCCTGGACAATACAGATGACGGCCTAGGGCCCCAGGGCTCATCGGCCATTAGAAGATAAACAATTTTGGTTTTTGTACCCAAAATCTGATAATGACTGTTAAATTAAATGTAAAATTGTCCGTTATTATGGGCTTTGTTGGATATATAATCCAAATAGATTGAATATTTAGGAAAATAATTTATCTTTAGGTATATTTTAAAATTTACGGCAAATTTTACAGTGTAAGGTGAAGTCGACATCTGCAGATAGCGATTTGGGTGAAGACGCTATCTGCAGGTGGTGACTTCACCTTGATTTTGTCTTAAATCGATAAAAAATATTAAACTATTACAAATCAAGGGGAAGACGCCACTTGCAGATGACGACTTCACCAAACACTATAAAATTTATCGTAAATCTTAAAATATAACAAAAAATACCCAAAACCTAAAATATTATTTGAGTTTGCATTATTCCCCAAAATAGTCCCATTATTATGCTACTATAAGCCGGAAAAGAAAGCAATTATGGCTTCCTAGAAAAACTGAAGTAAAAGTCCCCGCTAAACATCTTTAAAAAATATTTTTTATATTAATTATTAAACCATTTTTTAAGGGTAAAACTTTAATACAGTGTAAAATTAATTTTACATAAACATATGTATTTACACTATAAAAATTTAAATCTTAATTTTTTAATCCTAACCCTAAAAAACTAAACCCCACACTCTAAACCCTAAACCCCTAAACCTTAAACCCTAAACTAAAGCTATGACCCCTAAAACTAAAAGGCACGTGTAAACTAAAGTTTACACGGCCTTTGTATCAAAGTTTTTTCTATTTTTAATACTTATTATTGATATTCGAAGCTTAATTTTTTTCTCAATATTTATTATTAGAGGCTTATTTTTAAAATTTATTTATTTATTCTAATGTTTGTTATTGTGGTAAAATTCAAATTTTTTCTAATATTTGTTATTAAGGGTCAAATTTTTTCAACACTTGTTATTAGAAGCCCAATATTTTTTTATACTTATTATTATGGATATACTCTTAAAATTTATTTATTTTCAACACTCGTTATTAGGGGAAAGATTTAAATAACAATCCGCAACCGCAACAACGATCGTTATAGAGGGGTTGCGACATCGTTCAAAATTGTGATATCCGCAACCGTTATGTCCAAAATAGTACATGTTACTAAAAAAATTTCACAACTACGATGTGACATCGTCGAAATGACCGTAATAACATTCGTTATGTCCACAATCACGACAAACGCAACGCAACGGTAACCGTAATTTGAATTCTTAATTAGGGGCCAAATTTTTTAGTTCGCCCTATGGCCACCTAAATCTCAAAAAATGGCTTGTGTATATATATATATATATATATGTGTGCTCTTTATATTTTGATACAGTGTAAAAATTCTAAACCTTACGTCCATAAACTTTACATTTCTAAAAAATTTACACAACATATACATCTTTAAAATATAAAATACAAATCCCTAACACTAAAAATCTTAAACTCTAAACTCTAACCTTAAATCCAAAATTTTAAACCCAAAATCTAAATCCCTAAACCCTAAAATAAACCTATAAACCCTAAAATTAATAAGCTTGTGTATCAAAGTATTTTCCATATATAGGGAAAATATTGTATGCACTAGCAGTGAAAAGTTTTTCACTAGCTCCTAATTTTAGGGTTTATGGTTAGAATTTTAGTGTTTATAGTTAGGTTTTAAGGTTTGAAAATAAATTTTATGTTTTAAAGTTTAGAATTTAGGGATTAGTATTTAGGGGCCCTAAAAGAAACACGTGGCTGCCTTAAAAGAATATAATTCTCATGCCCATTTTCTGTTCCCTTTTATATGTCCCACCAATAATTTTATGCCACATGTATTATCAATAAAACAATAAAAAATAATCATTAATACACATATTATAAAATTATTTGTGAGACATATAAAGGAGCTCATAAAGGTACATGTGAATTTTGTTCACCTTAGAAGCCCACTTGTAGAAAAAAATTTACTAACGATGCATTAAATAATTACTCATATTCATATGTGTGGTTATTCATTTTATTATTGAATAAAATGTTTTTTATTTCGTTTAAAAATATTAAAAATATTATATTAGATTATAAAAATTATAAAAAATAAGGGTCAATTTCGGGTTAAATATAGATTTTTATGACTAAAATAAACAAAAATATTATCATATTAATTTTTTTATTAAACTATAAAAAAATTGATGTCAATTTTAGAGTTATAAAGATTTTTAAGATAAAATAAAATAAAATAAAAATTTAACTTAACACATAACTTATTTATTTTATTAAAATTAATTAATTTTTTATTAATAAAAAATATGTGACACGTCGTGATTGATCTATTATTTTTTAACGAAAATTAACTATGTAAAACAACTAGGTCACGCCTTAACATTTGCAGAATGTCCCAAATTTTTATATTAAAGTGACAACTCGATAGAAAGATACTTTTAAGGTCAAAACAATATTAGGGTTAAATTTATCTTTAGGCCCATCCAAAGGTAGATTCACCATTTCATGAAACATTATCGGCAGTACAGTAGCGTAGTCCCCCCCCATAAACCTTCCATCAACACGAACGTTTCTTTCTCCCTATAAGCTCCAAGTAAACAGAAGAGTCCCAAAGTTCCGACTATCAGTAGACTCAATCTTATCCCTACCAGACCCTTTCTTCCCCTATAATTCTAACAATGGCGATTTCGTGCAGTTCATAAAAAAAAACGTTTACATATAAATCTCTTAAAAAGGGTCTTTGAGATTAGAGAAAATGGCGACAATCTCTCCTTGTTCCTCTCTATTGTTATCTTCTTCTACCCATTTCCATGGCTTCCCAAAAATGTATCTTAAATCCCATTCCCCATTTCTTCCTAAGCTCAAGGTAAATCTTTTTTCTTTCTCCTGCTGTTCTATATGTGCTGTTTTTGTAATGAATTTCAATCAGAATCTTGGGTTTTAGATTTTTCTATTAATTAGGTTGTATTTTTTTTAGTGAATTCTGCACTTAATCTCTCTTGGGTTAAGGTAAAATTAGATATTATAAATGGTTCTTGAATTGTATAATCTTGCTCAGTGCAGCATCATTTACCTGTATCCTTATCCTATATTCTACTGTTGCTTCAGGTTCATTTACTCAACTAGCTTGCTTTATTCCCTTGTTACTTTGCATTTCAACTAGCCTCGATCCTTACAGAAATGGGTATGGGCTCTAGCAATGTGGTGTCTTATGTAACTATGTTCATTGTAAAGAATGAAGGTTCCGGGATTGATAACAGTTTTTAATTGGACATGTAGTTTTGGGATTCTTTGTTAGTAAACAGGTTTCAACTAACACAAGTATTTCAATTCTTAAACCATTTGCCTATCACTTCAAGGGCTTCTTTGTGCTAGTGATATGTTTTTGTTTTTGCTTTGAGGTGTGACTACATGTTGGTATGTGTCTGTGAGATTCTTTTTACTTGATTGATTTGGTGAATTTTCTCATAAAGACTTGGCTCTACAATCTATATAGTAAGAAGCAGGTATTGTTCCTCTTTTAAATATAATTGGCCATTTCAATGTCTGTTCTAATTAGGGATAACAATTCAGATTGCGGATTCAGATATTGCCGATATCTGGTCTGTTTTTGGTGTATTCGGGTATTGCAGATTTGGATAATTTGCGGATTTGGATGTTAAAATTATCATCCAGTGCTGATTCGGAGCTGATACCGATAGACACTCTCGGATATTCATTATCTGAATCCACATTACATATGTGAATGTGGATTCAAATATTCAAATTTGACTTCAGATTACAAAATGAAGAATATGTTTACTTCTAAAAGGATTCGAACCTTGTTCATCCAACTTTAAGTGGATTCTAATTTGTGCGGATTCGGATATTCAACATATGATTTAAAATTTTAAATTCGGATTTTTTTAGATTCAGATATTTTGTGGATAATAATATTTAATTCGGATTCAAATATTAGTACATGGGTAATTTGTGGATAAAAAATGGTTTCAGATTTTTAGACAGATTTGTGGATTCAAATAATTCAAGAATTGCTGATATCCGACACGCTGCCATTTCTAGATCTAATTCTTGTATCCTCTCTCTTCTGTACTAAGATTGTATTGGGCCAATATTCTCCATTTTACTGGATTTGATGTTCATTTATTTATTTTTGGCACATGGAGATCATATAATGCTGTTTATTCCTAAAGTGCAATGGTTGCATATTACTTTACTTTTTCCTGTTCTCTATTTACCTTAAAGACATTATTTATCATTTGTTTTTTTTGTTCTTACTTTGTTGTAGCAACGTTCAACTCAGTATCTTGATGCACTCGGTTGTGGTTTGGCCATGAAACAAAACCAACTCATTCAGAGCACCAAGCCAAATATCTGTTCTGCTATAAATATGGTCACAGGCCAGTCTGGGGATCCTGAAAAAATAAATTTCGTGTATATAATAGAAAAGGCAAGAAGATTGTGGCAAAATTCTCCTCAGCCAGTGAAGAGATTTCCTTGGAACAGAGCTTTCGAGAACTTTGTTCAACTCATACTTGATCTCGTACTAGCAGTGGTCAAATATCTAAGTGCACCTGTACTAGCAGTTTCATCCCTTAGTGAGATGTCCTACTGTGCACATCAAAGGAAGTTGACCATCATCCCTATCCCCCTACTCGTTGGCTTTGTACTTGCAGGGGTTCTAAAAGAAACTGCCTTGGAACTATCTCCTCTTCTCAAGGTATGTACTTTTGTAACTCGTGAATAAAGGATGTTGGAAACTTGAAGACTCTAGTTGATGAGACCGTGGGAATGCCTTATCTACATTGTATGAGATTTATTTACCATTACTTTGAGGATGGGCTTATTTGCATCAGAGAATCTGTCATATTGCAAATGTCTGAACACATCTATTCTTGTTTCTCCTTAATAGAACTTATTCAAAATTTCAAATATGGATGTTACCAACATGGTAAATATTGTATAAAAATGTTAATGCACGACATTTTGTTGACCTTTTGGCTTCATTTTCAGGATGCAGAAGTTCCATGGCACCTGATTGCAATTGCAATATTCTTCACATTGCTCAAATTGCCAGGCCCTTATTACCCATACTGGGGGCGTATTTTCATTCCACACATTGTGAATGGAGCCTTATTGAGGACTCTATGGTTAATGTTTTTGTGGTATAGAAGACGCAAAATATCAGGAGCTGAGTTGCCAAATAGTCTGGTAAATGGCAGAGATTCTGAAATTGAATAAGCAGTAATCTCAACAGGTAAGGGATTTTTCCCAGTCTGTAACTCAGAAAGTAATTGGTAGTTTGTGCAGTTGTCTTTTGCTGTTAATGTATGATAATCTAATTGTCAAATTGGTTATTTGCTTTTACGCCAACCTTTCTTTCTAATATTCGATTACTATGAGTATTAACTTGTAATTACCAAGGTCATATATGTACTTCATGGCATAGCTAAGGTCTCTCATTTTATAACAGGTTGCATTTTGTGTCTGAGAAACCGGCAGGGACAGACTGCTAAGGAAAAATTGTCAGAACTGGAGAAGGCTTTGGCTTGGAAACCTAGCAGGCTGGTGCTTGGGATATTCAGCCTGAAACTTTGAACACCAAAAATGCCCCAATCCTGTTTTCCTTATTTGTTTTATTTCATTCAAACTTGAACTAGCAGCGCTGTAGTCTTCTTTTCTGGATAGAAGATCATGAGGATTTGGTCCTAATTGTGGCTAAAAGCTTGCATACATTGGCAGTACTGAGAATTTTTAAATACATAAATTACACTTTCAGTAATTTTTCTTTCAAAAGCAATCCTTTTGACTCTATTTGTATGAGAAACATGTTTTCGCTATTAGGTAGCACGTGAGGTTGGGATAAATTTGGATAACAGGTATATTGTAATTTGTTAATTAGTTCTGGTTGAAGATGTCATGGAAATTGTTGATTTCTTCAACTCATCTCAGCAGGGAGACATTTCTCTTTCTAAGTTTTTTTTTTCTTCGGGTTATTTCCCTCAGAAGATCCGTGGTCATATAAAATTTTGACCAGTTAGCGATAATTGAGCAAGAAGGAACACAACCAAAAAAAAAAAAAAACTCTTGGTAGGAAGCCTTTTGTAAAGTAGAAATGTTTGCTGCTCCAAATGTCTGATGATTACAGGTTTGCTTACTTGTTCTTTCAGGTAAAACATGGGTACGTCATACTTGAAGGCTGAGTACGTACCTCTGGAAGATTTAAATTCAAACATGGCAAACATGAGTATTTCGATAAAATTGTTTACCTTTGATATTTGAATCATATTTTAATAAAAATATAATTAATTTCAACCCTAATTTAACTTAAATATTATTTTTTTTTCAAAATATATATTCTAGTATTTAATTTCACGGTTGGGCATTTGGTTTAATTTCAAAGGCTTCAAGTTTAAATTTTATGTTCTGCATTATATAATTTCAAGCATTTTCTCACTATAGTTCAACTTAAATACTGTTTTGTTAAAAAAAATTCAAGACGCTTGGTTCAATGGTTTGGTGTTAAAATCTTTTTTGAAGAGTCTGTGGGTTCAAAATCCCATGTAAGGCATGCGACATTTAATTATTTTCAAAGTCTTTTATCTCTAATAAGATGATGCAACGTGTTATCATCCTATTAAATTGTTACTCAATTAGAGGTTGAGTGACTGTTTTAGTAGAAATAAAAAATGTTAGTGACCGAGAAGTAACTTTTTAAATTTCAGTGGTGAAAAGAAAATTTTACTGAAACTTCAATCACCATTTATCTTGTTTACTGTAAAAAGTTCTTTTTTTATTTAAAAATAGCAGAAAAATATTTTAATAATAAATAATTACATAATAATATTTATTTATATATATTCTTAACCCATTAATAATAAACACCGGGCAAAACAATTGAACCCTTGGATTTGGAGAAAAAAAATTAGAAACAAGAGAGTTAGCCAGGAAAATAAGTGTGAGTCAACTCGGAGAAATTAGTGAGCAATAGGCAGGAGGATATGCGACGACCTGAAAGTGACTACTATAATATAACCTTAAAACCGCAAGCAGAATATTCACCTTCTTAATTTCCATTCCAATTTACGAACCCAAGAAACCCAAATTTATTTTCTCTCATTTTTTCTCTGGGTGTGAAAAAAAAACCGAAAAACCAAAATTGATTTCGAAATCCGAAAAAATGAACTGAAAAATTGATTAATCGAACCGAAAAATTCGATTTTGGTTCAAATTTTTATTTAAAAAAATCGACTCGGTTACGGTTTTGAGACAAATCGAGTAATCGAACCGATAGATTATATAATATATATTATTATATTATATGCTATTTTAATATTTTATATTAAAAATCAGATTTTATTTTATTTTCTCATTCCCTAGTGTTAAAAAATATACTAATATAATGTGTCGGTTTTTAAAAGTATATACATTTTTCTAACATATTATTAAAATTTATACTTTTAATAAACAAAATCAAAAACCGTTACCCGAACCGAACCGAACTGAACTATTTTTTTTGGTTAACCGAATAAATGGTTAACCTATTAAATAGTTACGATTTAGAGTCGAGAATTAAGTGATCCAAATCTAATAATTATCCGAAATAATTTACAAATAGTTAACCCAATCCGATTTTGTACACCCCCTAACCCGAACAACAAACACTTCTTTCTCGCTCTTCACATACATGATATTATTTATAAATACATAAATTAAGAAATCGCTCTCCTTACCCTCTATATAATATATTCCTTCATAGATCACACTACTTCCGTTCTCATTTCACCTCATTTTCTCTCTGCTTCAACAGATAACCAAAGGGCGCAAAAAGAAAAGAATCCATAGGAAGGGAAGGGAAGGGAACAAATTTTGAGAGGAAACAAGCAAGGATCGAAAATGGGTTCGGTTCCACCAGAACTGAGCTTGGATTTTAGACCCACTTTTGTACCCAAAACGATCGGTGGTTTCCTCAAGGAAGTTTCACTAATCGGAAGCGTTTCTGACAAGGTTTCAAAACTCCACGCTTTTGTTAAACGATTGGAAGAAGAAATGAGAAAGATCGATGCTTTTAAACGTGAACTTCCTCTTTGCATGCTCCTTCTCAACGATGGTTCGTTTCTTCAGTCAATTTAAATCACACTTTTTTTTATTCTTATTAATGGGTTCTCTTCTGATTTTCCTTTTTGGAATGAAAGGAACCCAGTTATCGATTGAGAGTTTTAATCGAAACACGTTTTCCTTTAGCTTTGTTTTGGGGATTTTTTTTTATTGTTTTGGTTAAAATCTATAGACTCTGTTTTGATTTTCTGTTTGATATCAGCCATTGTAGCTTTGAAAGAGGAGTCGGTGCAATGCATGTCGAGAAACGTTGAGCCAGTTTTAGAGGAATTTATTCCATTGAAGAACAAGAAGGAAAGTAATCAAAGTGAAGAAGATGGTGCCTTAATCACCAACAAGAAGGAAAAAGATTCTAACAAGAGCAGTAACTGCAATAATAATAACAAGGACAAGAAAAACTGGATGAGTTGTGTTCAGCTTTGGAACACTGATGATGATGATGATGATTATTGTTCCATTGATAGAAAACTAGATACTAAGGCACTTCAAAGTTAAAAGAAGAAGAAGATCAAACCACATTTAAGCTTAAGAAGTGTGGTTTATAACGAAATATAGTTGCTAAAGATTGAATATTGTTGCTTGGTTTACAGCAGAGAACCGTTGGAGATTCATCTCAAGGATGTAAAAACCGGGGAGGAGCGACAGCGTGTATGCCATGCAAGGCAGATTTGGGCTTTGCAGTGAGAAAGGAAGAGAATGAAGAGATACCCCTAACACCTTTGACCCCTGGAATCAAGAATACGAAAGATGAATCATGTTCAACGGGATCAAGGACAAGTTGTAGCAGGGCAGTTTCTTCTTCTGCCCGCAATGCTCAATCCAAATTTCGGTCTGCACCACAGCCGTTGTCCCAACAGCAGATTGCTAGGAAGCAAAGGAGATGCTGGTCACCTGATTTGCATTGCCGGTTTGTCAATGCCTTGCAGCAATTAGGAGGCTCTCAAGGTGAGCAAAGTGTTAAATTGGTAATGTACTTAGATTGTGACAATTTGTAGTCTGTTGTTCTTAGATCTCCTTTTTCTTGCCTTGAGTTGGATTGTTTATTGTTCTAGTCATCTTGGATATGGTTTAAGAAGTTTGGTGGGAGGGAGGATTGGATTCGAAAGAAACATCACCTCTTTCCAGCAATTTTCTGTTTCTTTATCACTCAGACGGATTGTGCTTTGGATATAGATTAAATCTGGCTAAGGATATTTGTATAATTCATTGACCATGGAGGATAAAAGATTGTTACAGAACTAGTGATTCTGCATTGTTAATCTTTGTGTTGTGATCATGGGATTGAAGCGTTCTCTTTTCATGGCAATTCATTTTTCGAATCTTTTACTTTGAAGTTTTTGAATGGAACTTGTTGATTTCTTTTGCAGTAGCCACTCCTAAGCAGATTAGGGAACTTATGCAAGTAGATGGCTTGACCAATGATGAAGTTAAGAGTCATTTGCAGGTTGGTTCTTAGATTGCATCTTTTTCTAGGTAGTTTGATCTCATAAGAGGAGTGAAAAAAAATAAGTTTCAAGTGTCTTGATATTTCTAGAGATTAATGGATGAGTATTTGATGGGATATTTTTCCTGTGACTTTCCAGAAATACCGACTTCACACGAGAAGACTTTCACCTTCCACTACCAGCCCTGCAAATCAATCTGTCGTTGTTTTGGGGAGCGGTCTGTGGATGTACCAAGATCAGTACGGAGAGTCCTCGAAGGGAAGCAGTTCCCACTCTGGTTCTCCTCAAGGACACTCCAGCTAGCCACAAACACCGGAGGGAACTCTGCTGCAGGAGGTGATAGCATGGAAGATGATGAAGATGCCAAATCCAAAAGGAATAGCTGGAAAGTCCGTATCCACAAACCCGGGAAAGATGATGTATAGAGAGTATAGCCACCAAGAATTTTGCAGATATATAAAGTATACATGGGAGGAGTGTGCCATCATAAAAATTACAAAATACTATTACTATATTATACATAAAAGGAGAAGGATCTTGAGAAATGACAGAGGCTGTGAAAATTTTGCAGGATTAGTTTCCCTTTGATCTTTAATCGTGTTTTATTTTATTTTGTTTTTCTTCCGAAACCAGTACAAGAATTCGAATTATATATCATCCATGCTTTCACCGTTTGAAGAAACACGAGCACTGCACCATTCCCATATAACAATTCTATACCTTCTACAATACTTGCTTTTTACATTGAACCTCTATTTGCTAGTGGTTTTTTCTACGAATTCCCCAGATCTCCTAGAAATTGTTGTTGAAAGACGATTTAGTTTTGATTGGTGTTTTTCTGCAGTTTTAAGCCATAGACAATTCATTCATCTCTCAGGTTCTCTTGAAGTTTTTAATTCAAAATATGTCCTTTTCCACTCATGACACTGTTTTCTAAAGGGTAATGATGAAGCTTGGTAAATGCTGTACACCTAGAAGAAGCCAAAAACTAAAAAAATTACATGGGTGCACCCCATATTCGAGAGAGATTACTATCGTAAAGATATTCTTTTGAAATACCTACAACCTAGCGGAGGCGAAAGGAAAAATAGGACATAACATTTTGATTGTATTGTATCTTTTGGCAACACATGACTTTGGTAAGGTATTTTGGGAAATTTTTGAGGGAAGTCTAGGAGAGGTAAATGGCTTAACTATTTTGGGGGAGATAGTGATGATTTTGAGTATGGTGGATGTTGTGTTTAGTGGCGTTGACGATCAAAATAACGTCGAACGGTGACGATGCAAGCAATAGGATGCTGATACCTGCAATTAATTTGAAAAACTTAAGGTGACTCTAAGGTGTCACGCTATCATTTCTTAATGACAATGACCATAATGAAAACGAATTAAAAGTTTAATGATCATGTTATAATTTTTAAAAATTTGATGACTAAATTGCAAAAAACCTAAAAATCCGGTGCCCATTTATGTAGTTTACCCGAGTAACAATTCACAAACCCATTAAAATAAATTTCAACTATAATAATAAACAAATTGATTCATTTGGCCATAAACCAATAATTGGATTCCGACCTTCTTTTTACCTGGTATGATAATTTTTGTACGGGTAAATTACATAAATCATCATCAAATTTTACTCACAAACTTATTTTAGTGAGTAAAATTTTAAAACGTTTAATTTACTCACTGAAGTTTAGACATTAAACATTTTTTTGTCACTCCTCTGTTAATTTTTCAACGATTTCCATTTCTCGGCGAATGAAATTTTTTTTCCAAGATCCAAACGGTGGAAAGCATCATCAGCACGAAGGAAGCAATATGCTGAGAAACAGACTCTATCCGACAGTAGAGGAGGGAGATCGGTGAGCGAGAAATTGAAATATTTTTGCCTAATTCGTGAATTTTGAGGGTACTTTCGGACGAAATAGAGCTTGGATTCGAACTCAAAGGGTCGAGGCGAAACGATTATTGAAATTTGAGACTGAACGACCACCATCTATAGTCATTGACGGTGGCATCCGACGACGATGAACAGTGGACAACGTACAATTCATAATGATGTAAAAAAATTAACAAAAGTATGACAAAAAAACGTTCAATGTCTAAATTTTAGTGAATAAATTGAACGTTTTAAAACTCCAATGATCAAAATAGATTTAAGAGCAAAGTTCAGTGATAATTTATGTACTTTAATTGTTTTTGTATAAAGCTACCAATAGAGTAATTTGAATTCTTTCTTTATTGAGAAATATGGAAGATGGTTACATCAAAATCATGTAGATTTATCGGGGCATTGATCGATCAGCCTATCAACTTATGCATGCATAGCTGTTTGATGATCATGTAACTATGCTGTCTCCATACATGCTTTTAATTAGTCAAATTGTTCGAAAACATCCCTAGAATTCTTGTTTTTCTTTATTTTACCTAAGCCAGAAAAACGCAATCGCTTGCAATGTTTATCTAAAGGATGATGACAAAAATGTCCCTCTCACGACCAAAAATAAAAGAGAGAATCTTTGTACATATCTAAAATTAAATGGACACCCCCACAATGAGAGATCCACTCTCATACATTACTTCGTATATGATTTTACGAATCTCCACATTTTTAAATATTTATGATACTAGCATGGGTAGAATTTTACAACAAAATTTGGGGAGCCTACTTGAACTTTTTAAAAATTTTAAAGGTCTAAATTAAAATTTTCAAAATATTTAAAGGGGTTTAATTTTAAATTTTCAAAAAATATGTTTAAATAAAAATTTTAAAAATTTTGAGACTTGATTAGAAATTTAAAAAAATAAAATAAAAGAGAACTTAATTAAAAGTATTCAAAATTTTTGAAACATAATAAGATTTTTTTAAATTTTATAGAGGTCAAATTAAAATTTTTAAAGTGCTAGATTTTGAATTTTCAAAATTTCGTGGGGCTAGGTCTACCCCTTGCTCCCATATCCATCCGCCCTTGAATACTAGAGTAGACTAATCATGTTACTTGGTGATTTCCTCTAAAGTCATTGAAATACACAAATTAGCCACTAAAACATAAACTAGGACCATATAAGGAAAGAGTTAAAACATAACCAAGCAACTAAAAAAAATAATAGATAAACAAACATCACTGTCATTGGTGAAAGATAAACCAATCAACACTAAAATAAAAGTACATATAACAATGATAGCATGTTGACAAAATTAACTTTACCACAAATCAATCGCGATCTATCTTCGGTGATTACAAACTTCTATCAATACGAGAGAACCAGTCCGAGGATCCAAACCAGAGGTAGATCAACATGATAATTAAATAATTTCCTACTAAAGAAAAGAGGTCAAATTCAATCATGAAAAAATAGAAAAAATATGGATCGGATACATAAATAAATAGAAGAAAAGAAGATGGATGGAATAAATACAAGAGGCCAATCACATTGTAAGGTCTCCTCAGTAGGGGTGTGCATTATTCGGTTTTAATCGAATTAACCGGCCGAACCGAATTTTTTTCGGTTAATTCGGTCGATTAATTTTAGGTAAATTCGGTTAATGATTAATTTTCTTTGGAAAATTCGGTTATCGGTTAATTCAGTTCGAAATCGGTTAATTAACCGAAATTATTATATATTAAATATTATATATATTACATATATTTATTTTTGGTCATTGAACTTTTAAAAATTATAAAATGATTATTAAATGGTTTGATATATTATAAAATGTTCATTAAACTTTTATCAAATTAGTATAAAATGAAAGTTTTAGTGACTAAAAAAGTCATTTTAGCATAATTTAGTGACCAATTGTCTAATTTACCCAAAATTTTATCACAAATTTCGGTTCGGTTAATTCAGTTAAGGCTAATTCGATTCGGTTAACGGTTAAAGTTCTAAGAATTTCTGTTAATTCGGTTATGGTTAATTCGGTTCGGCTACCGACCGAATTAACCGAATGCACACACCTACTCCTCGGTCTCACATGGCAAAGCTTGACAAAAAAAAATGGCATGCATTTTCACTTGGTCGGTCCCACTACTAATGGAAACTATTTATATCGATTCGTTGAAAGACCAACCATAGATTATGATCTTGAAGAAAGTAATCTCAATGTGTTTTTTTTTCACTTTTGTTGGGTGGTAATCATCATTAAGATTATTTACCTTTGTCTATTCCGCAGGAAACAACATTAGTTCATTATCAATATAATCTAAAGAAAATGCATAAAACAAATCGTTTACCAAAATAATGATATTTGTTAGAGTTATAACTCAAATTTTATTTTGGATTTTTATTTAATATGGAACTGATCAATTCCCGTAGAACTCTACTTCATCCTTTGGATATATGTCGAGAAAATTCAGCTTGAGTAGAATTTCTTTCTATGCAAGTTTCTTTTGTAACCAAGCAATCTATCCTTACAATAGATACTAGGGATTAGGGTTGAAATCATTCATTTGTATTCTCTTTTTCGACATAGTGAAAATTTCTCTCATTCTGCCCGTGGTTTTTCCCTTCTAAGGTTTTCCATGTAAAACTTGGTGTTATTTTTCTTTTATATGTTTGCATCTATTTACTTATCTTATCATTATCGTCCCGATAATATAACAAATTGACTTCATAGCTATTTAGGTTACTCAGGGTAATGACGACGACGATGAAGTATGCACTTTCGCTTTTGGATCACAACGTCAGGTTTTCGCTATTGCAGGTGGAGGTTCGAGATGTTCTTTTTCAGATGGATTTAGATAATGTACTAGATGGGTTTGATAAGATGTTGAAAGAATGACTAGATACAGAGAAGTTTCGCAAGGATCGAAAAGTTGCTTCCTAGATCCGTTTGCACTTATCAAACAACATTCTACAATATGTTCACAAAGAGAAGACAACTGTTGATTTATGGGCAAAATTAGAACAAATTTGCATGAAGAATACGTTAACCAACAAGCTACCCATGAAACAACGCCTATATTTTCATAAATCAGCAGAAGATTTCTGTCTTGATGACCACCTAACCGGTTTCAAGGAGATAATCTCAGATCTGGAATCAGAGGTAAAGTAGAGTGAAGAAGACCTAGGTTTGATTTTACTTTGCTCACTATCCGCCTCATATTCATCTGTCAGAAGTACCCTCCTACACAACCACGATACCCTTACTCTTGAAGAAGTATATGATAATCTGAGTTCACATGAGAAGATGAAACATCTTACCGACTTTAAGTTTCAAGCTGAAAGTCTCATGGTGTAGGGTTCGACTAGTTTGGACCGGACCGTGGGAGAAAAAATGACCGTAATGCTCGCAATAAAAGTATGAGATAGATCGAAGTCATTAAATCAAGGTAAACATGTTATTTTTGCAAAAATAGAGGTCACATTAAATCTGAATGTTATAGGATACAAAATAAGATCAAAAGGGAGGCTGCTAAAAAATCAGAATTCAGATAAATCTGGCACAACAGATGTAGTAGAAGACTACAATGATGGTGAAATTTTAATTGTTGCCAACGACGACCCTAAAGTGAACAAGAAATGAATCATCAATTTTGGATGCACCTTTCACGTGTGTCCCAGTCAGGATTGGTTTACAACATATAAAACTGTTTTTACATAAATAGTTCTGATGGGGAATAACACATCATGTAGTATTACAAGGATCAACACGATCAAGTTAAGATGTTCGATGGGGTCATCAGAATTCTAATTGATGTACGCCATGTACTAGACCTAAAGAAGAACTTGATTTCGTAGAGTACTATTGACTTAAAAGGGTTTAAGTATACCACTGAAGGTGGAGTCATGAAGATCAGCAAGGGTTTCTTCATTGTGATGAAAGGAAAGATAAAGACCTACAAACTATATGTTTTGTAGGTTTCCACAATTATTGGTGATGTCGCAGTTGCTTTTCCGCCCTTTTTAGATGAATATATTACAAAACTTTGGCATATACGTCTATGACATATGTGTGAAAACAACATGACAGAATTAAGAGGACTCTTAGACAGACAAGGAATTTGCAAACTCAAATTTTGTGAGCATTTCATTTTCGGAAAACAAAAGCAAGTTTGATTCACCCGGGAAATTCACAACATGAAAGGTACTCTAGATTGTATTCACTCTGATTTGTGAGGGTTACCTAAAGTACCTTACAGCTGTGGATCCAATTACGTGCTAATAATCATTGATGACTTTTTTTAGAAAAGTCTAGTCATTCATAAAGCAAAAGAGTGATGTTATGTCCACATTCAAGGAATGAAAAACGATGATCAAGAAAAAATGGGAAGACAATTTAAATGTCTTCGCACTGATAATGGGTTAGAAATATGTTCCATAGAATTTAATGAGTTGTGCAATCAGAAGGGATCGTGAGACACTTGATAGTTCGTAATACACCGCAAGAAAACGACGTTGCTAAATAGATAAATCGAACAGTAATTGAAAAAGTTCAATGGGCTGAAGCGACTTCAACAACATGTTTATTGATTAATATGTCTCTATCCACTACCATTGAAAAAAAAAACTCCACACGAGGTATGGTATGGTAATCCTACTAATTATTATGATCTGAAAATTTTTAGTTGCCCTTCTTATTCCTATTTAGATAATGAAAAATTGGAACCAAGATCCATCAAATACTTATTTTACTTTGAGTTTTTGATTAGTTAAAAGTTGAGGGAAATATGTTTAATTTTTTAGGGTTTTGTATGTTCCTTATTTTTATGCGATTAGTTAATATTTTTAATCATGTTTTGAGTTTTACATGATAAGTTTAAATGACTTGAGAAGAGAAATGACATAAAGAGGTATGTTTCTCTAAATTATATTTATTTGATTATATTTGTTCTATTCTATTATATTTGTTTCGTTCCCTGAAGTGAATGTAAGAATAACAAATCTAAGACATAATTCTATGATTAGATTTATTTTATTCCTTAAGGAGAATGCACACATTAAATTTAAAAATACAATTTTCCTATTGGATTTGTTGCATTCCTTGAAGTGAATGCAAACATAATATTTTATGATGTTTATTCCATGACTTTATGGTTTTATATGTGGCTTCAAAAGAACCAACTAATATTAAATTTACTCCGCTCTATTTTCTGAAGTGAATGCGATGTTATATAGTGAAAAGTATAAATGTCACATTAATAGTTATAGTCACGGTTGAGGCCATAAATATAGACATGGACAAGATGATAATTTTAAGATCACTAATGCCCACCAGAAGTAAAATTATAAGGATAGCATGAGTGATAAATATCGGATTAAGAAAATCTATATGTTATCGATACGGTGGTACAAACCACTGGTCCCGTACTTTTCGTACGCTAACGCATCATGTGGACCTTTATCAACAATCATTGAATGATAAAGTAAAGAAAATAGAAGCAAGTTTTGTTTACGAAAATGATAAAGATGATACTGGTCCAACTCATTTGGACGTTGTTGATTTCCTTATAACTCATGAAAGAAATAACTCGTCTTCTAATTATTTCCCCATAACACCTGAAGGGAATAATTCGTCTTCTAATTTTTTTCATCATAACCCCTGAAGGGAATAATTCGTCTTCTAGTTATTTCGCCATAACTCATGAAGGGAATAATTCGTCTTCTAGTTATTTTCTCATAACCCATAAAGAGAATAATTCGTCTTCTAATTATTTTCTCATAACCCTAAAGGGAATAATTAATATTTTAATTTATTTCTTCTTCTTTATTTCAATTTACTTTACATAATAATGGCCATGTTTTATTTTTATTTTAAATATTTTGTGATATTTATTTATTTTCTTTCAATTTTAATGGCTAATATGAGTATTATATCCCAAAGTATTAAAAATAATGACTTTGGAATAGCAATAAGTTCTTCAGACGTTATTTTTAATCAAATAGAGAATTGATTTGATACATAAGAATACGTGCTCTATTAAATATTTTTCATACCTGAAGTGAATGAAACAAAGCACATATCGAAAGGTGTATAATTGTGCATACTTTTCCCATATAACAATGCAAGAGAATAATGTGAGTACTATATTCGAAAGTACTAATATCATAGAAGGAGCCAAAAGAGAAAATATATTATTGTCAAATGGAATTGATTTTAAATTCTGAATGTGTTATACTCACCAAAGTCGCAAAGAAACTTATTGAGTTTTAAAGATATTCGCAGAAGTGGATATCATATTAAGATTATTAGCGAAGGAGGTGTTGAATATCCACAAATGGCTTGTTTTTGGTAAGAGATAGACATTACTATTTGTAAATTCGGGTGAATGATACACATCGGTACTCCAGTGCATTTCCCCTTCCGAGTCAGAATAAGTATGTTTTCGAACCCTCTCTTTAAAATTTAAAGTGTATATCAGCACAAATCTTAACAATCACTTGCTCGGATTCTACATATTAATTGTTTTGAACTAAAAGAAAACTTTTTGCTGAAATAGTCACCTTTTGTATAGTATCTTTGCTCTCAATAATTATATACAAGTCCACATAACATAAATTTATGAGTATAATTCAAGGCAATAAGAAAACCTTGAAAAAATTATCTACACTCACCTCCGGATTGTACTACAAATGTATGGGTGAGATTGAATCATATGTTATGGTAAACCAAAAGTTTAAAAATTCAGAAATATATATATATATATATATATATATATATATATATATATATATATATATATATATATATATATATATATATATAGTTGGCTTGATTAGTTAGATCATCCTAATCAATAATGAAGCCGAAAAATTATTGAGATTTACATGCATATTTATTAAAAGAACCTAAAATTCACGTGATGTTTATTCTCAAAGAAATTAATTAAATTTCACTTACTAAAAGAACTTGAAGGTCTTGTGTTGTTTGTTCTCAAAGGATTTGATTAAGATCCCCCTTACCAAAATAACTTGAAGTTCTTGTACTAAAATTTAGACTAAATGTCTTGCATATATAGGCTCATTTATCCACAAATATGGAAAGTTTTTATATGATTTTAGTAAACGCATCTATATATGTAAAATCAACTTACAACCAAAAGTTTGCGAGATTGATTATAAAAGAAAATTTGTATATTATACAATTAAGACTATTCGTCTTGCTAAAGTTGGTGAGTTTATATTTTAAGCTTTTAAAGATTATATTATATATCAGTTGAAATAACTGTTAAAAAGCATATTGATTATGAACAAAAATAGTTTAGCAAAATTTTAATTGAATTCCTCATTTTAATTGCTAAACTATGATAACAAAAATACCTATTATTTATATGGTATTTCACATATAGCAGCACCTAAACACATCAAGCAATTAGTTATAATAAACTCCCAATTTTGATTGGCTTTTGGTCAGAAGCCATATATTTTTCATTTCAGAACTTTTTGAATGTGCGATATATAGTTGAATTGCTCCAATATATATATATATATATATATTGAGTACGAGTATCCTTTTATGTTTAAATTCTTAAATATTAATTGGAGAATCATTTATAACATAATTTTTCTCAACGTCAGAGGAGATAATAATTAGCTGGATGAAGAAAAAATAATTATCATTATCTAGATCCCCAATATGAACCAAAAGTTCATAAGAAAAATTAATGGTATTACATTCCATATGCCAAACATATTTACTGACCTAATAAGAGTAATCAAGTCTCATATACCAGCTGAAAATGCTCAAAATTTGAATTGAAATTCCGGAAGGATAACATGTTAGAGCAAATAGATGTAAATCATGCCTGAAGAATGATAGTTTAAATTGGTTCTAATGATCAAAATTCTCGTAAATAGAAATTAGTATGAGATGATCATATAATGGAGGCGGATGCTCATGAAGAGACCCCAAACATAACTAATAATAAAACTCTAGAGGAGTTTCAGGTATTTGAGATGAATATTGAAATGATGAAGAGATCTAGATAAGTTATGTCAATACGATAAAAGAATAGAATCGAAATAGAAAAGTTGTCGACAATAATTTTACAAACAATGTTCCTATAGAAGTAAAGAAACAAAATGATGATACTAAATATAAATCCAACGAGGTGTATGCGTATTGAAATTATTGGCCAATGTAGAAAGACATTTTTGAACTTCCAAACGTGAGGTTTTTGGACTAGTAGTCCAAATACCTAAAGGTGTAATGCAAGTGGGTACAAATAAGTAGTCGTGAGATATAAATGCGACTTGAATTATGGTTTGTGAAGAATTTTAATTACTTTGGCAGTTATAAAATACTTTATATACGTCTAATTATTTTGTGGATCCCTATATAATGAAATTTATCCTTGAAGAATTTAAAATGCTAGAAGCATATGAAAATTTCTGGGAAAATTTATTTGGATATATCCCCTCAAATATTTGTATGTATCAAAATAATTTGGACACATTTAATATAACTACCTTAATGAATAGGAAATATTATAAGAATGATCTTATTTCCATAAAAAAGTTTGGATCAAGATTCATAATGATACATATTGATAATTTGAGGATTATTAGAACTCTTGAAGAGATTCAAATTGGAAAATCATGAAGAGTTCCAAAAGCATTTGATTATTTAACGAGAGTATTTGAGAAAAAGAATCTTGAAATCAAGTTTTGTCTTGACCTGAAGTTTGAGTACTTAAATATAAATTTTTATCTATGAATGGACACGTAATGAAAGAACCTTAAAGAGATTCAATATGAATAAAAATATCTATTAAGTACCCCAATAGTTATACGATTATTGGATGTGAATAAAGATAATTTTATCTTTTCTTGGTCTGGAAGCACCATATCTTAAATGATTTAGAAGAATCGTATCTTAGTTGGTCTAGAAGTATCATCTAAATACTACAAAGATCATTACCTTTAGATCTTTCAAAACTCAATGCCACTTCGATACATGTAAAATTAATTTTTATACACGAGGCAAGCCGAAAATTTGTTTGGCTAAGACTATTGACCCAACATATCCAGAAGATGTGTGATTTATTTTTACAAGATAAGATGCAAGATATTTTATACGCGGATAATGTAGAATGTCTAGCTCAATTGGAAGATAGATACATCAAAGATGACAAAACGAAACATATTTCTCCAAAGTTTCGTCCATCATGATCTTTAGAACAATAATATTCAACGAATCCTTTCAAGCAGTAATTTGAAAGATATTTTTACCATTGCTTTGTCTACTTCAACTTTGAAGATTGTATTCACGATTGAATTATGAAGATTCAAATATCTTATATGATATTTTCATGAGGGAAAGTAAATACGCGTTACACTCTTTCTCCCTCAACCAAGGTTTTGTCCCACTGCGTTTTCCTTATAAAGTTTTTAATAAGGCAACATGTTATGCGTATCAAAGATGTGTGTACTTTTTTTGCTTTACTAAGAATTTTTCCCTATATAGTTTTTATCTTAGTAAGGTTTTAACGTGGCGCATTATCTTCATAGACATCCAAGAGAGAATGTTATGAATCTATGTGAATGTCCATTATGATTAGAACTATATATCTATCTATTAAATAGGAATTTGAGGTACTTAGTGTTCTATACGAGAGTTATTTCTTATGTCTATAAATACAGAACTTGAATAAGACATTGTAGACAACTCCCATTTAAGAACAAATGCAAGTGTCTCTCTTTATCTGTTATATTTTATTCTTGTTCTGCCTTACTTTATTTACACCAGGGGAACATTTTTACTCTCTAATTTTTTAAGCAGTTGGTCAAATACAAAAGGAAAATAGAGGGAGAGAAAAGAAAGGATGAGGGTGGTAATGGTGGCAAATTATAAACCTTAAAAGAATGGTCAAACCACCGAAACAACGGTAGTTTGTAAGAAATCCTCTCTCTATCCATACCAAACTTACAGTTACTAAACTTCAGGAGACAATGAGAGAGAACACATGGATTTGTCTCCAAGTTTCAAACTCATTAACGAACCTAATCACAGACAACCCACAAAAAAAGAAAGAAAAACAGAGAACGAAAGAAATCAAAAATAACAAAGAACAATGGCACAGGCACAACCAGAAGAAAAACCCCAACAAAACTTTGAAACCAAAGTTTCCATGGCAGCAACAATAAAAACAAATATCAGTTGTAGCAGTAGTACTAGTGGTATATCCTTTAAGTTCAATGCGCATGCACCAGATTTCGTGCCAAGATCGCAAACCCAAAGCCCCATCCCGGGTTACTATTACCCTTGTTTCCACTATATCAGTGGCCCTGGTGTTGCTGCTGGGTCGTCTGATTGGTTCTTTGTCGATGATCAAGATCGTGCTGCTTGTTTTTATCTCTAATCCTAATCCGAATCCTAATCCTAATTTCTCACTCCCCCATTGTTCTTCCAAGACTGTGCTCAAAGACGATCTCCGCATGAAGATCATCAAACAGGTGGAATACCAGTTAAGTGACATGAGTCTTATAGCAAACGAATCATTGTCAAAGCAAATAAGTAAAGATCCGGAAGGATATGGTAAGGAAACTTGTGTTGTGGTGTGGAGCTTCCATTCCGGTGGTTGTTTCTTGTTTTCAGTTTAAAACATGGCTTTCACCTGTGGTTTTAGTGCCCATATCTTTTATTGCTTCTACAAAGAAAATCAAGTCCCTCATCAATGCCAATTAGTTGCTGGCTCAAGCACTTCGGTCGTCTTCCAAGCTTGTAATTTCTTTAGTTTCATTGGTTTTCACAAATAGATACAAGCATTGGTTTGCATTGATGTAATTACTTTTATTCTTTTTCATGTGAATCAAAGGTTGTGAGTGGAGATGGTAAGAAGGTTAGACGTAAACACCCTTTCACTGAAAAAGACAGAGAGGAAGTGCAGGTAATATATATTGAGCTTTTCATTTTTTCTCTCTCTAAATTTATTAAAATGAGACTCTAAAGTTCAAAATTTTTTAAATTTTTTGTTGGTTTGTTGTGTGCATTTTAGATTGACTTTTGAATGAAAATGACTTAAACCTATGGAGGGTAGTGCAACAACATTTTATTTTTTTTCATGTTACCACTGGTCAATAATTAATCTTCTCGTATACCCTTGTAAGCATTTAACTTAACTTATTTTGAGTCTTCCTTTTTCTAGAACATTGAAGAGCCGTTCTTATTGCATTTGTTCAAAACCACTCATGTTTACATATACAGTGAAGGATCCATATGGAGGGGGGTAGTGCCCCATTTTTTTATTAAAAATATAATGGGATTTTTACCTATTTGACCCTCAATTTTCAATTTATTTGAATTTTGTTTATCTTTTTTAATAATTAATTATACCTTACCCCTTATCTTGATTCATGGCTCCTGTACCTGTACATATACATGTATCAAACACTTATCTTGGATCTAATTAACATAGAATGGCATCTTGCTTTCCCTCGGTTTTTGGTCACTTGTTGTATGATGCAACCTTAACTCTTGTCTCATATTTTCTTGCAGTCTCGTACCATTGTTGTAGAGGATTTGCCTGAAGATCACTCTCATCAGAACCTGGACAAAATTTTTAATGTTGTTGGGAGGTTGTTTCTAATCACTTTTCTATTTCAGGTTTCTAGTAATGTTGTGTTGCGGCACATACTAATGGTGTGTTGATACAGTGCGAAGAACATCCGAATATGCCATCCCCAGGATTCCTATTCTTCAAACTCTAAAACCGACTTTTCTAAGCGTAACAAGGTATGAACTATGAAGATCGGAATCAAACCTAGAGATTGTTAGACAATTTTTCTTTCCCTTGTTAATTCCTTTCTGTTTCCATTTTCCTTTAAGCTGCATGCACTTGTGGAGTTTGATTCAGCACAAGGTGCAGAGAAAGCGACGAGTCAACGAATCAATGCTGCTCGAGTTATACACTTGAATCCAGCATTTGCAATGTCATAATCATTTCAGCGCTACTTATTTATATGGAGCAGGTTGAGAAGTTTAATGACGAAAGGAATTGGAGAAAGGGCCTCAGAGTAAGGTTGCTGCTTGGACTCACGGTATGCCTAAACTCTAAACCAGACATTCATAATATTTGTGGCCCTGCTCAGTACAGACAACTTGTTCGTTTTAAAAATTTGAAATGAAATATGCAGCCAAAATCTGTTCTAAAAAGCAGAAAATCAGAACACGATGGCATATTAGATGAGGATGATTCATTAGTGAATGAAAACTCTGACGATTCTTCCCAGCCAACAACACTGAATCAACTGAGAACAATGTAAGCAAATCAAATGTTTGTTTAACCGTATTTCCTACCTGGTGGTACGGGCAGCAGGCCGAGGAATATACCGCAGTGGGTTCGAAAAAAGGGAGGGGTAAAGGGCGGGGGCGCCCGAGGCTGGCTTCGTCTCCTCATCCTCAACCTCACAATGCAGTCCAATGCGAAGCATCCGGTAAACAGGGCACCAGAATGCCGGATGGAAGCAAGGGTTTCAACATGGGGCGAGGCAAGCCATTGGCTTCACCTGTCAAGTAATGGACCACATTCTTCCCTCTCTTCTTCTTCAACTACATTTAACCAACTTATTATTTTCAATGGTTCTGCAGTTCCTGAAAGCAGGAACGTAGGTTTAGTATTTTAAGCTATTTGATAGCAGTTTCCTCCTGGCAGTGGCACACCATTTTTGAGGGTTTTGTTGAATTTGGATTTGGATACAGTTTTCTGTTTTTACTATGTAATCTGTCGGAATAAATGAAAGATTACATCTGTTTCGCTTTCCCTAACCACCATAAGATTGAGTTTACCCTCTTAACTCTAAATATAAAAATGTGGTGAAATCGAATGAAAATCAAAATTCTTTTATGTGGGATTGTACTATATTTTTTCTCTCGATGAATGTATGATTTTTATTATAAATGAAAATCATACAAGGACCTAGACCTACGGTTGTAAGCCTTATTAAAAACCTCTCTAACTCTAAGTAGAGAAAAAGAGTATAAACAACCATGAACAAACAAAACACGATTCAAATAAAAGAGACAAAACAGAGCCAATACCAAGAAAACAACTCCACCTAAATAAAACAATGAAATATCGAAGAGCGACCAACACCATTCTTCGCCAACATATTGGCTAAACCATTCGCCTCTCGAACACATGGCTAAAACACAATAAGCAAAAGAGCACAAGTAGAATCTATCGAGACAAACACCTCCCAAAACTTCCACGATTGTCTATCATGGTGTGTACTCAACCAATAGCAATGCACGAATTAGATTAATAAAAACGCTATTCCAATAACGTTATTCCAATTTAACCAACAAAGACAATGCAAAATCACTAGCCCGAAGTTCCGCCTAATCATTAAAATCATTAATACCGAGAGGACCTAAAAAAGTGCATAAATCGTGCCTGAAGCATCATGCAACACACCACCAAATTCAGCAGGACCGAGTTTTCCTAAAGCCGAACCATCTACATTAAATTTAATAACCTGCAATGGTGGAGAGATCCATTCAACCCCTTTTCGAGGTACCTTTACCAGAGAAGGCAGTGCACACGATCGAGGACAGTCTCACCATTGCGATTCGCTAATATGAATCCCCTCCTTAGATGCCTTCACCCAAAATAGAGATCGAAGTTTGATTAAAAAGAATTTCTCCTCCATAGGTCACTTCTTGTTAAAAACAGCTCCATTCCGAGCCAACCAAAGAGCGGCGGCAACACATGCAGTCCACTAATGCCGCAAATAACCAGATAGGGAAGAGTGAAATCCTGGAAGCAAAAACTCCTTTAAGGAACGTGAAAAAAGTAACGAAACTCCCTGCCATAACAAGTTAGTCAACCCTACAACTGTTCCACAATGGGACATCGAAAAAAGAATATGATTTGCCTCATCACAACCAATGCCACACCAATTACAGCTCCTTTCGTCTTCACCAATAAAAAATACCGCGAGAACGTAAGAAAGAAATAGTTGAAAGCCTCGCGAGAAAGAAGAAGTTCATCTGTGTCAATTTTGTCATGCTCTAACCAGTGCCTTTTTATTTTGTCGATTACTTTTGAAAGATCAAATTTTGAGATCTAAATTAAGACTCATAATTATTTGTTTATTGCATACTTTACCTTTCGTTTTTAAACCGTAGAAGAGAGTTTTGTAAGAGATAGTTGCTCAAATACAAAGGTGATAACCACTACTTAAAGTTCTACCATACAATCTTAACCCATGCACACAATGATATGATGTCCCAATTATCTGAATCTCACTCACATTGTCGTAATAAATTTAGGGATTAACAATTCATTAAATCTGATATTTAGATTAGTCACATTCTGATATAAGTATACATATAATGTCAACATGCAAGTCCACAACACCGATAATAATCACACAAGATGTAAAACATCAATACACATAAAAATATATAACACAGGAATAAACACACCTTCTTGAGCAAGCCATAAATCTCTAACAACAGTGAAAGACTTCTCCCGCGCTCTAATCTAGCACTAGGTCAAATTGTATCAGAACATACGAGAACAAATTCTATAATACTATGCCACCAAAACTAAGTCAAAGACACTAATATGATAAATTACTCACATGTAACCCTCATACCTCAAGTATGAACAGACTGCATAGGTGAAAGAGGAGATAAGTCAACTGCCTCACGGTTGGGGGATTCGTGCTCATCTTTAAAACAAAATAGTACTACGAGACTTTTAGGTTCGAATTTGACAAAACAAACAATGAATTCAGAATTCGAACGTTGAAAATATAGGGGGTTAAGGTTGACCGAAATATTTAATGCCATTCAAAATCAACAACGACGATCAGTGGTTAACAGTGGCTCGATCATCGGTCAATGATTCGAGTTGTGGCTCGGTCAACAACTTGGTCAATTGAATACGGCTTGATGAATGGCTTAGGGTTTGGCTTGGGCTCACAGTTTTGGTCGGCTTCGACTTGCTTGACTTAGCTTGTGGGTTTTGCTTGGCTTGGGATTTCACCGGTTTGGGTCTGGCTTGGCTCTTGGTTTGGGCTCAGTCGAACTTTGCTAAAACTGGTCTTTGGGTAACTGATTAGGGCTCCATTTGATAAAAAAACGAGCCTCTTCTAGTTTGGGTTTCTCCCACTAGACCGAAAGCAAGGCCAACACAACTTGGTTTCAGTTGAAGGGCATTAGAGTTCCTGAAGCCACTAACGAAGCGATGGCATAGGCTCGACGGAGGCAACGCGTGTTGTACAAACCAAGGGTCACAACTCAAAAATATGATATTTAGAAAGAGGGAACGAGATAATTAGAACACCGAAAAACAAAGGAATTGGAAGTTGGCGCAAGTGAACTGAGAGGTTTCACGTCGTTCCTTTGCAGACAACAAACATCGAAAAAGGATCTGACGTCAAGGGTTTACTCGCGAATAGAAAAAAACATGATGAGAGGAGCAGTGTAACACACGAACGACGTAGTGAAAGTCGTCGGAGTCTCATCGAAAATTGCAAAGGAAAAATTGAAAGAATTTTTGGGGAGAGACGAGAGAAAATGGCTAGAGGGAAAGAAAAGTGGGAGGAGAAGAGTCGAGGGGTTAAAAATACTCCATTTATTGGGTAAATTGTAAGGTTGGGCTTGAACTAATTTAGGGTTCATGCTAGGGTGCCAAGATTTTACCTGTTTTTCAAAAAAGTCCTTGTTTTTCTTAATTTAGCCGCTAAATTTTGCTTTAAGCTCAATTTAGTCCTAAATAAATAAAGATTACAAAACAGTCCCTCTAATAATTAGGATTTTTGAATTCAAATTCCTCAAATATTAGGGTTTTTAATTAGGGAAAATTGTGGGTTTTGAAACTGAGCCTTAATCATTACTTAACGGCTTGTGTCATTCTTATCATTATAGCTATATGATAGGTTTACGAGAATAGGTCTGTTTATCGGCCAGTAGACTGAACATGATAGTTAATCATATTAAATGGATCCTGACGAAAAGTAATAGAACATACCGTTATGCATAGGTTCGATCTTAGTCTGGAGTGCAGATCCTTGTTCTGAAAAAGATAGGTCCGGAAGATGTCTTTCCAGAAGATTACTACAGAGCTTATATTAGATATAATAATAATAATAATAAATTTTGGTTTGCAAAAAAATAATTGTAAACTTTGAATCTAGTGAATTTGATCTATTAAATTTGCACAATTTTTTTTTAGAGATTGTGATTCTATCTTTCTAGAAGATGATATATTAAAAAAAGTTAATCTTGTGAGATTTAAAAACCACAACCCTAATAAATAAATTGGCACATAAACATTAATTCTAATCAATTGTCGCGCAAGGTGATAAAACTGACACGGCACACGCGGATCCCTTCACCATACTCTTGAATCTTCACAACCAATTACTCAACGCAAGTATCTATGAATTGGCAACCATACTTGGCATTTATATATCAAGGACAAGGATGAACAATGGCCAAGTTTTATTTAATACAAAAGAAGAAGATAATAAAAGCTGGTTATGTCAAGGTAGTTGCCGACTAAGGTGTATGACCACATGCATTGCTCATGCAGAACTGATTTGAAGGATTCATCGGATGACGATCCAACTGCTAAACATTAAAGGAGACTTGACCACTTCAATTGCGGTCTTCGTACATTGCAGGAATGGGTTCCGGTGGAAATAATTTAGAATTAAGGCGGGTATATGTATCTAATCCATAAATTAATTAATTTGAATATTGTAGATGTTCATTATAGAATTAAATTAAGTTTGCTTTATTCATAACGGAAAATAATTGTATATTTAATATATGTCAACTTAGTTGAAAATTACATAAATATTTTATTTTAAATGATAATAAATATTATTGTACAATTTTTTTAATTTTTATGTAATTTTTAACATTGAATTTTAAGGGAACCAAATTGTATAAAGATCTAAAAAATTATTTAAATAAAAAATAAAATAAAAAAATACTTAATTTGACTAATATTTAAATTTGTAAAAAACTAAAATTATATTAAAATCAAAAAAATATTTAGAAGGCATAGGCCCTTCCATACTCTACTTAGGTGTGTCAATGTCTATCCATGTTTAAATTGTTAAATTGATAATCGGGGACCCTTACTATTTAAAAATATATATTTTTAAGGATTGAAAATGATACTTATTTATGATTTATATATAAATTTTTCACTATTTTATTTATGATCATTTATTTTTAGTACAATTATCGGTATTTAACTTATTAATTGATTAATCCAGATCGAATACTGTAAATATTTATTATGTGATCATCCTCCCAACCTAATTTACTTTATTCACAACATTAGAATTCGTACTCTTAACCTTACTTAAGGGATCTAATACATCATCCGTCTTGACCAACTAGTTGTTAGTCATCTAGAATCATTTATTAATTAAATTTTCATAAAATGTCCTTTCCACCCATATGGTAATTATGATAAGATCTATATTTTTACAGTACTAGTTTCCTCGCTCATAAATATTTACGTGTTTCATTTTCATAATAAGCTTGATATTGACATTCACATGTATACCATTTTGTGATAATTATTAGTCATGGCTACTAGACAATTTGTATAAGAATGGAAACCTCTCATTGTATAGATAAATTAAGCTGTTATGATTCTGACTTATCCACATTATAAACGGAGAAGGCTAATCGCAAAATCTATATATAAGGTGTCCCGAGTCCCGAATAAGCAACTCAATACACTCTACTCTTTAAGCATAATGGCAGTGTTTGTCTATCTTGGATTCCTGGTGTTTGGGATTATTTTTCTTCGTTTTCTGTTTCGTTTGATCGACAACAATGGTCTCCCTCGGAACTGGCCACTTGTTGGGATGATTCCCACCCTACTTCTCAACCTCCATCGCCCTCATGACGAAGTTTCCGGCTTCCTCAAACGAAGCAATGGCACCTTCTTTTTCAAGGGACTTTGGTTTACCAACACCAGTTTCTTGGCCACCTCGAATCCTGAGAATGTGCGCTACATATTGAGCTCCAACAATTCAGTATACTTGAAAGGTTCAGAATGGCTGAAACAGTTCGATATCTTCGGGGAAGCGCTTTTCAATTCCGACGGTGAAGCTTGGAAACGTCACCGGAAAGTTTTCCACGCTTTCTTGCATCACCCAAAATTCAAGCAATCACTTTCTAAGGTTCTCCATCAACGTATTGAGGGAGGGCTCGTTAAGGTGCTTGAATATGTTTCACGACGAGAAATATTGGTGAATTTGCAGGATTTGTTCGTAAGGCACGCGTTTGATATCGGTTGTATAATGGCCGTCGGCTTTAACCCCGGCGTGCTCTCCATTGAATTCCCCGAGAACCGATTCCATAAAGCCATGAGTGATACTTTGGAAGCAGCATTTTACAGATATGTGATGCCCGACGGTGTATGGAAGTTGCAAAGTTGGCTTCAGATGGGAAAAGAGAAGAAACGAACTGAAGCTTGGAAGGCTTTCGATGATCTTTTAACACATTATATATCGATGCAACGCCACGAATTCGAGACAACAATTGCATCATCGAATGAAGACGATGATTTCAATTTTCTCAAGTGTTACCTTACGGCACATGAGATAACAGGCCCGACACCGAAGGACAGTCTTATAAGAGACAATATCATACACTTTTTGTTTGCAAGTGACGATACTTACAGCTTAACTCTCACTTGGTTCTTTTATCTCGTCTCCAAGACACCAACGGTTGAAATCAAGATCCGAGAAGAAATAAAAAGACACTTATCAATGAAACAAGTCGAGGGCTTGCAAATTCCGTCCAATTTCGAAGAGTTGAGTAAGCTGACATATCTTCATGCAGCGTTTAACGAAACCCTAAGGCTATTTCCACCGATTCCGTTCGAATTCAGAACATGTACGAAGCCGGACTTTCTTCCGAGTGGTCATCAGGTTGATCGGAACACCCGAATCTTAATCGGAATACATGCAATGGGAAGGATGGAAAGTTTATGGGGAGAAGATTGTTATGAATTCAAGCCAGAAAGGTGGATCAGTGAAGAAGGAAAGGTTAAACGAGAGTCTCCAAGTAAATTTTGCGCGTTCCTTGCTGGACCAAGGATTTGTCCAGGGAAAGAGTTGTCGTTTCTCTTAATGAAGGCTACCGCAACAACGATCATTCATAACTACAATGTTCATGTAATTGAAGGCCAGAACATTAGTCCCAAGAACAGTGCGTTTTATCAGATGAAGAAGGGGTTAATGGTTGGGGTTAAGCACAGATGGAGCTGAACAATTTGTAGGGTTTCCTTGGCTTTATATATATACGTACATATATATATATATAATATGCAGAAGAAGACTACGAATATTACTAGTAGTAATGTCGTGACTGAGACATTGTCAGAATGTATCTATGTGCACAAAGACAATCCTAATATTGAACTTCACAAAGTTTGTAGTGCATTCATATGACATTACAATCTCTCTTTTTAACCTAGCCGATTTCCCTCAAATTTCTGTCGCCTGCAACTTTGTTTTTCTTCCTTTGATTGGTGGTCGGCAACTAATCTTAATATTAATTGCCGACCACCGGTCTATTATTTTTCTTGTATTTTACTTATTTTTTCATATTTTAATAAGAATCTTTGTCTTGTGGCTAGGGGTGTTCAAATCCGGGTACCCAGGTATTCGGGTATCCGAAGTATCGGGTACTCGGATCTTCAGGTAGTGGAAAATGCAGCCCATGTCCCGACCCGGGTTTTGTGGGTACCCATTAGTCGGGTACCTGAAAGTTACGGGTACCCGAATATAAAAATATATTTTTTTAAAATATAAAAATATTTTATTAGTTTAATATAAAAAAATAAAAAAATATGTATTTATTAGTTTAACATAAAAATATGTATTTATTAAATATAAAAATATAAAAATTTTAAGATTTTTATTAGTTTAATGTAAAAATATGTATATTGAATATAAAAAATATATTAATTTCAAACACACAACCGGGTACCCCAAAATTCTTAATTTTGTGACCCGGGCCCGACTAGGGTAAAAATAATTCTGGGTAAATACCCGGTTATTTATGTTCGGGTAGTCCGGTAGTCGGGTCGGGTCAGTCGGGTCGGGTATTTTTGAACACCCCTATTTGTGGCACGCGTTTCCTCTATTCTTGTGACACGTTTTTTTTTTGTTTTTTGTGGCTCGTTTCTTTGATGTTCTATACCTCGTAAGGGTGGTAACCCTTTAGGTATTTCCTCTGGGAAAACATCTCCAAATTCCTGTAAAAGTGAAACAAACATACTAGGCAAATCTTGGTTAAGGTTAGATAAAGATAAAAAAGCCTCACGAAATTGAAGAATGATGCACGGCTTTGAAGAAAAGTATGCTATTCTCACATCTTTTATCTTTGCATAAACACACTGAGGATTTTGTTCTCTCATTTTCTCACTATTAGATGCACTCACCAGTGGACCATTCTTTGGCTTTTTCTCACTCATGGTATTTTTTCTTAGCCGTTTGTGCATTTGTTTTCTCTCTTCCCTTGCCTATCTCGCAAAATTGCATCATCTTTAATTGGTTTGTATGTACATCTTGAGGGGAAAGGGAGTTAAAATAAATTGTTTCCCTTTATGAATGAGGGAATACTAGTTTAGGCGTCCAAAATGTGTCACATCTATATCAAATTGCCATGAACGACCTAATAACAAATTTCCCGCCTGCATTGGGACCACATCGCACCAAATTTTGTCAGACTAGTTTCTAATTTTAAACTGTATTAAATATTGACTCACCACTTTTACCTCAGAACTTTCATTAAGCCATTGTAGTTTATATGGCGTGGGATGCTTTCGACATGGTAGGGCGAGTCTGTCGACAAGGTAACTGTTGACAACATTTGCACAACTTCCTCCATCGATAATAACATAACAAAATTTCCTTGAATGACACACCTCGTATGAAAGATATTTTCTCATTGTTCTGAGTCATCATTATGAGTTTGTGCACTCAACAATCTTCGTACAATAAAGGTGTAGTGTCTAAAAACTCATATGCGTCAGATTTTGGGTTTGGACTTGCAATTTCGTCCAACAGATGTGTGTCTTTAGTGGGTACTACTTCATCAGGATCTAAAGAGTATTCATCCTCCTCTCGTGTAATCAGGGTCTATCTTTTTGGGCATTATATGGAAATTGTCCCCTTTTTTTACACATGAAGCAAAATGAATATTTGGTTCTTTTCTGTGTCTGTAGATTAGCGAAAGAAGTGTGGAAAGGAGATTTGGGAGTTGGAGAGGTACCTTTAGGTTGAGATGTGAGCTTATATTCAGAAGGCCTCGAACGGTCATCTTGTCTGGGCCCAATAGGTCTTCCACCTTATGGATAAGTGTTACGAGGAGAGATAAATGAACCCAAACCTCGTTAAGATGAAGTGTTTTGAGGGAGACAGAAACACTTCATAAATTTGTGCTCGATGTTTGATGGCTCGCATCTCATTGTAATATGCATGGACAGTTCTACCACCCTGTGTGAGTTGATGAAGTATGCGTTGACATTCTTAGTACTAGTGAAGCAGTACAAATTAATCCCGCATAAGTCACTTCAGATCATCTTAAGTAGCTATAGGTCGATTTCTACATTGCGTTCGTTCTATCTCACACAGTCTCCACCAGTTTAAGGCAAAGTCATTGAACTCTACGGTGACGAGCTGTACTTTATCGACCTCATCTTAGTCAGAGTAGGACAAGATCTGGTCAACCTTTGCCTCCCAATCTATGTAATCATCTGGGTTGTCTGAACCACTAAAAGTAGGAATGTCTCTGGTTTTTGGTTTGGTTGATTTGTCTTTTCGGGGTTCAGATTGATATTGGGTAAAATCTTCATAGGTTGGGTTGCGAGCAGTAAAGGTTTGGTTATTTGTTTCGAAAAAGTTAGGTTGACTAAGATCAGTTTTTTTGGTTAAAGATTGAACACCTACAAGGATATCAGTCAAAGTGCCAAACAGGTTCTTGTTGATTTAGGTGATCTTACTGTCAAGCACTCGACATCTTTCGGATGCATTTGTAGATTCATCCCCGAGCCTTCAAAATAATTCATCAAGTTTCTGCGACAGGCTTTCAAGAGTAATTTGTGTAGACTCATAAGTCTCGTCGTCAGTTTTGTTGGAATTTCTAGTTTGTCGAACCATTGTTGTTTCTGAGAAAATAACTTAACAAAAGCAAACTATTTTTTCTTACCGTTATTTTCTCAAAATCTCTAAAAAAACAAGAATTTAAACCTTGTTAGTGCTTCAAAGCGGCAGAGTTAAACCAAATTGTCAACTGCAACGTGTATAGGAGTTGAGTAAAAACCATAGGGCAACTCTAGGAGGCCAATAAAATACATTGCAATTGTAATGGAGGTTAGGCGAACAAGGACATGCAGAAACCTTTTTAGTGTGCTAACACAAGAAAGAAAAATGAGTTAGCAGGCGTAATAGAATGAAAGAAAGTATACATCAACGAAATCTTTAACCTACAATCAAAGAAAAGCTTTAAGCAAAGAATAACCTAAAAATTGACTCTGCCTTGTTTGGGAAAAGAAATTTTATCATTTCTCGGTTTAAAAGTGTTTGAAAACTTTTAAAGAAAAAAAACTCCAAAAAAAAACTTTGCTGGAAAAATACTAAAGAATGTTGTTTTTTTTTTCTTTTTTTAAGAATCGAAAAGTTAACAATACCATAAACTGAGAACGCCTAGAAACTGATACCAAACAATAGAGAATCACAGAGGCTTGAATCAAATATTCCTCTTAATATAGATCTGAAAAAGAAAAAGCAAGAGTTAAAATTAATTTTTTCCAACAACTCAATAGAAAAAGGCATGAAATTAAAAGAAGGCTTAAATAAAAAATAAACGAACAATGTAAGTAAATAGGATATGACAACATCTCCTTCTAAGATCATGTCTTAAACAAACGTGCGTCTGCATTTGGTAACGTCTACCCTCTAGGGATCCTGTCCTTAGCAACCTAGACGATAAAGAAGAACGCCAAATACTAGTTGATGTGCAATTGAACACTCGCACTCCGAAACAAGAACAAGATGAAAATCTTGAACAAAAAGAAAGAACTCACAAGAGAACTTTAAAAGAAACAATTGTATTGATATCTGAATTGAATGAATTGTACAAAGTAAATGAGCCTATTTATAGGCTAGTAAAACGCTAATTACAAAGGAAAAAGAGTTTAATTTAATCTAAAAGACTAACTAGATAAATAATAATTATAAAATAGAATATTATCTTAATTAAAAGAGATAAGAATATTATCTCAATTAACATAGATAATATTATCCTAAAAAATACAATTGTTGATTACACCCACCCTAAATTTTCTAAACCCTAATCCTAACTTTAGACTTAAACCATAAACCCTAGACCTATTTTTTAGTGTAGAGGCATAAATAGAGGCACTAAAAAAGGGCAAAGGATTTCTATTCATCAGCGTTAGCTTGGTGCATCATTTGGTTGGTTAAAAATTAATATAAAAATAATTATTTTTAAAAAAAATTGTTGATGACAAGTCAGCAAAGTGCCACATCAACATCTACATACGTGTGGCACTGCCACGTCATAAAGTTCTACCATGCATACATGCCACGTCATCGAAGGGTGTTGACCGTTAGTTAACTGGCGGTTTCATCCATGAGAGTGATTTTTGAATAAAAATAAAACGTTAAGGGTTAATTTAAACTAAAAAGAGAATGAAGGCTAGTGTGACCAAAATGTCAAACATTAGAATTACTTTTAGATTTATGCCTTATATTTTTTAAAATTTTTATTCCAGTATAAAAATGGTCGATCTTTCAATTTGGGCATGGCTCCTTCTTCACATTTTTTGTCATTGTTTTTTTATTTAGTATAACAATTGTCCCATTGCCATGTTGAAAATTCATTTTGATAAATTAGTCATATTTTACATGTGATTGATATCTATTATTTTTCTATTTTTCATTAAATAATGAGATGAAATCCGATTCATTTCATGTATAAGCAACAAAAACACAATTGAATTTCTTAATAAAAAATACAATTGAATTGAATTTTATATAATTTATCAAAATCAAAATCTAAATACAGATTTTAGTATTTTTAGAGTTTTTTTAAACTTTTTTGGAATTATTGTAATAAATTACTAAATTCATATTTTTTACTAAATTTTAACGGTCAAACTAGAAATTAACTTTTTCTGTTAATGCATCAATTCTTTAATATAACATGATATAAAATTCTGTAATTATAGCATAAATTTAAAAGTGTTGACTAAAATGAAAGTGTCATAAAAATTTGATAACCATTTATATAATTTACCCTTAAAATTATTATTAGTTTGCCTTCTTGTATGTCTTTTCAAATTTATTTAATAAAAAAATAACAAATATAAACATTTCATGGCTGCAATTTAAATCCATGCTTAATATCAACAAATTCATCACATGGAACTCTTGACTATAAAAGGCGGCTCTCTCCCGAGTCATAATCAATTTCCCCCTGCAGGACTTGTCAATTTGTGCTCCTTCCTTCTCCTCTCCTTCCTTTTTTTTTCTCCTTATCAGAATCCTCAGTTTTTTTTTTGTTCATGTTGGTTGAATTTTGAGAACCCAACAAGGTAAAGGAGATGGAAACGGTGGCGCTACTCCCCGCGGGGGATTTCAACTTCGACAGCACATGCTCATCTCCCTACATGAGTGCTCCTTCAAGTCCTCAACGCTTTGCCAATTTCTTCTTCAGTGCTCCCACCAGTCCCACTCATATTTCTTCCGTCTATGCTAATTCTCAATGAGACGAAAAGCCTAATGGCAATCGCCATGACGACAATGGAGAAGATTTCGAGTTCAATTTCAGTGGGCAATTAGAAAGAGCTTCTTTGTCTGCCGACGAGCTTTTCGACGGCTGAAAGATTCGGCCTTTGAAACCCCAGCCTTGTTATCAGCACTTGTCCAGCGCCGTTTCGTCTCCACAATCAAAGCATAAACAAACTTTTCATAAGAAAAGCAGATCATTGTCTCCATTAAGAGTGTGCGACATCATGTTGGAGCAAGAACAAGAAGAAATTTCATCAGGTTCCCAAAAAACCGAAAACAATCCTAAATCTTGTCATGTCCCAAAAAACAGAAAGTGGAAGCTGAAGGACCTTTTGTTGTTCCGAAGTGCATCGGAAGGGAGAGCAGCAAGTAACGATCCCCTCAGAAAATATGCTCTTCTGTCCAGGAAAGAACCCGACGACGTTAGAAAACCAAGCTTCCGGTCCACTGATAGTATGGGCTCGGTGTCCGGTTCAAGGAGGAGAGGAGCGGCTTCCGCTCACGAGTTGCATTACACGGCGAACCGGGCTGTCTCGGAGGAGATGAAGAGGCAGACCTTTTTACCTTACAAGCAAGGTCTCCTTGGATGCTTGGTTTTCAATCCTGGAATGCACCGTATTTCCGGGGGCTTTGGGTCTTTGACACGTGGACGATCATGATTTGCTCATCTTATGCTTCTTTTGTTTAAAATACAGATTCCCAAAATTTCGTTCTTTTTATGTTTATATAGTTTTATGGATCACAAACTGTTGGTTTGCATATATGTTAATTGTCTCTATCCATATGAAATTATTAAGGACACCTACATGGATTTGATGTTTCATATTTATGTTATTTGACTTTAATGTAACTGTATGTAGATATTATTAAAAAAGGATAAACTACTAAAATGATCACTTATATTTAGTAAGCGTATACTTTTGGTCATCAATTTTGAAAATTTATTGTTATGGTTATTTATGTTTTCGTTTTTTAAATATTTGGTCACTCGGTGTTAATTACCGTTAGACAGTGACGGCGTGCTGAGTTTGCATATTAAAAAGAATGATAAATTACTTAGATAGTCTCTAAACTATTATTTCACTCCTATTTTGACCATCAAAATAAAAATAATTTATATAATTACACATTTAGTTCTCCATATTTACAATTTTTTATTTCTTCTCACCTCCACCATCTTCCCCATTTTTCCTTCACATCAATAACACCCAGAAGCAGCCTCTTTTATCGGCACCACTCCCTCATCGACATCAATCTTTTAAAACTTTTCTATTCTATTAATATAAAGGGTAAAACTTTGATACATAGGATGTGTAAAATTAATTTTACACACGCATGTGTATTTACACTATAAAAACCAAATCCTAAATTCCTAACCCTAACCCTAAAAAACTAAACCCTAAATATTAAACCCTATATACTAAATTCTAAACACTAACCTTAAATTCTAAACCCTACAACCTAAACCCCTAAACCTTAAACCCTAAACTAAAACCCTAACCCCTAAAACTAAAAGACACGTATAAACTAAAGTTTACACGGCCTGTGTATCAAAGTTTTTTCTTAATATAAAATTACTTCTTCAACTATGCTTAGGAGAATTCAAACTTTAAGATATTTTTTAAAATTATTTAATTTATATTACTCGAAATATTACTTAAGATAATAAGAAGAAAATCACGATATGGAGCGAAACATCTAAAGAAAAATAAGAAAGAGACAAACAAAATTATAAAAAAACGACTAACAAAATACCACACAAGATTTGTTGTTTTATAAAATCATAAGTATTTAATAGTTATAGATCTTAATCTTAAATTATATAACATTATATAATTAACTAACTGATAATTATTGTAAAAATATATTAATAAATCTCGTCAAATAAAATAATTATTTTCATTGACAGAACTTGGTGTAGAGTTTAGGGCAGCTTAAAACATTAAAATAATAGAGGTTTAAATTATTTTTTTTAAATTTTGAAGGGTTCAATTTACGTTTTTTTTTTCTAAAAAAAAGTTGGGGGTCTAACTAAATTTTTTTAAATTTTGAGAGGTTTAATGAGAACTTTTAAAAATTATGGAAATGATTTAATTAAGAACATTAAAAAATTGAAACTTAATTTGAATTTTTTAAAAATTTTAGAATGGGCCCAATTATTTTTTTTTTAATTTTCAAAGTCTAAATTATAATTTTTCAAATTTTGGATGGAACATGGCCTCACAAGTCTCCATTGTCTTCTGCCCTGATTATTTTGCATCAGTAACCAAACCTAATGTAAATATATATAGATTAAATAATTCAAAATTAAAATAAATATAAATTGATAGGAGTTTTAAATATTAATGGTTATATTTATTGAATTGTTTTTAAATTAAGAACAAAGTGATAGAATGTATTATTTTTTAGACTAAATTATTATTAAACCATGACATATAAACCATATAAGTTATTTTTAAGGAGATTTAACCGTCACCGACCAAAGTAAAAAATATGGCATTAGTAATTAAAAAAAATAATTCGGTGATCAAAATAAAAAAATCGATAATTATTAATAATGGTGTAATTTACACTTAATTTTAAACAAAAGGCACCCGCCGAGCTTTTTCATTATTGTTTTTTTTTTTGTTCAAATTTCATTATTGTTTATCAAGTAGTTAGAGGGTTGTTTCATTAATGTCAACTATGCCTCTCACAGTATTATTCAAATAGAGTCAAAAATATTGGCATTTTTCTGACAATATTAAATGAATATAATTTTTAATGTTCTGAAACGAGGTGGAGTTTTTTAGTAGTCTTAATATATTTTAAAAAAATAATCTTAAGGTAATTAAAAGTTAATACATGTTCATATATATTTTTTACCCTTTTGAAAATGTACATATATCTTGCAGACAAAACGAGGCCAGTTTTCTTAGAATAAATATCATCCGTTTTTTTACTAAGACCACTTATTAGGTTCGAAACAAAGTGGATTTTCAATTGCATAGAAAACGTATTAGTCAATAGCAGCCGGTGAACTTTGAATTGAGATTAATCAATCTTGCGAGAAAAAACAATGTTTTTTTTTATTTTTTTATAAATCCTAATTCTAGATAGAGAGAAGGGGAAAGGGAACTCTAGGAGAAAGAAATGGTGTTTCTAGTGGGTCTAGAACACATGACCTATTCTGAGTGAACAAAGATGAACAACTTGGCCAACCGACCAAATGTGCTTGCTCAATTTCAATGTCATTTTTTTTCTTTATAAAGAATGAGAAGATGTATTTATTAGACTAACAAAAATGGTGATTAGGTTCAAATTTGATTTGAAATTTAAGATTCGAAGTTTAATTTAAGCTTGATCTAGTATAAATTTTAATATAAAAACTCAATCTTAATAAAAAAAACAAATTGTTTGAGCTTTCTTGATTAGATTTACTTGATAGTTCAAACTCGATGTAATAATATTAAAATCAAACATGTGTAACTATGTTTGAATGAGGTAAAGAGAATGAAAGTCAAGTCAAGCGAGGCAAAAGATCCCTTCCACTTGTTTGGATTTTATTTAATGTGATAGAAGAGATGGTGATTTGACCCAAATTCGACGGATTTTAACCCAATACAATGTTATAAGGTCGGGATTTTAAAAAAAAATAGTGTTTGATTTACAAAAAATGGTGAAAAGAAGTAGGAGGAGATAGGTCGGAGTTATCACCCACCAAAAAAAGGTTTTTATATTTTTCAATTGTTCTCGTTCCATGCTTAGTCAATTTGGACAAGTTTAAGACTAGGCTAATCCTTAAAGTGCATAACAATGTCATTAAACTTTGTCGTTAATAATTGAGGCGAAGGCATCTCAACGTCGAATAAATGAAATGTCTCTACTCTTTTACTTCAATTAAGTCAATTAATTAAGAGTTGAATAAAGCGAAAGTATGTCAAACCCATGTATATGGTGGAGGATCTCAACACCCTATGTAGAAACTAATTTGGAGTGGAGGCTCCTGTAGAAACAAAGTTGGGACGGGACAGTAGCACTAGTAGGAACAATGTAGAAACTTCTAAAGGCGGAGTAGAGGCATCTCAAACAACATAAGTATAATGAAGGATACATGAATCCTCAATTGCGACACGAAGGCTTATTGACACTAGATATATGGAGGAGAATATCAACAATTGGGTATTTGAATTTAAATTTAAACATTTAATTAAATAAATAAAGTCTGAATCAAAATAAATAAATAAAAAAATAAATTCAATAACAATTGGGCGTTTAATCGTAATGTTTCTGTATTTTGTTCTTTTGAACTTATAAATTTGTATTGAATGAGTCGAATGTGACTTATTTTCTAGGGCTAACGAGAAAGTTATCATAGATTGTAACTTCTCCGAATGCATGACAAGTCATTTATTTCATGATTATTTAAAGGGTTATATTTTAATACACAAGATTGTGTAAAAATTTATTACACTTTTTTAAAATCTTAAACTTAAAAACTTAAAAATTAATTTCTAAGCCCTACAACCTAAACCTTATAAACTCTAAGCCTTAAACCTAAACTCTAAACCCTATATTTAACAAACTTGGGTAAACTTCAAAGTTTTTCTTATTTAAATTAGGTTTAACCCTCAAATAAGTACCCAAACTATACATTTTTTTCTAGATATGTGCTTAAATTTTATTTTGGGCCGATTAGGTGCTTAACGTTTTCTTCCATGATCCAAATAGGTGCCTCACCGTAACAAACGCTAATTTTCTATCGTTATCCAATGAAAATCGTACACGTGACAGTATTAAACATTTTCTGAATTTTATTTTTAAAAAAAAGTAAATCAAAATTTTTAGAATATCCTGAAATTTTCAAATAATCTCAAAATAGTTCCCAAATCTCTAAACCACCAAATCCAGCCACTCCTACCGGCGTTGGTCGCGTTTCGGCGATGAAATGAAGCTCTCCCCTCACCGAATGACCCACACACCGTTCATCGTTCGTTATGCCGCCATTCGTCGCGTATTATTCGAATGAACCATTCGATGATTTCGGCGTGTCGTACAACGTCGGGCGATTTTCGACGACGAGGTGGTGCGATAAATGGTCGTGATGGTCCGGCGACAGATATGATGGGCGGCGACGTGGTAATAGGCGGCGAAATCAGGTCAAATTAAGATTTTTGGATTTTGGGGTGTTAGAGATTTTAAAATTTGGGGTTATTTTGTGAAATTTGACGTTATTTTGTTTTATTAATTTTTAAATATAATTTTGGAAATTTAAAAAGATGACACGTGTCAAATAAAGAAAGTTAACGGTAAAAATTAACGGACAGTAACGGCGAGACTTATTTGAGTAACGTTGAAAACGTTATGAACCTATTTGGCCCAAAATAAAATTTAGGCACCTAACTGAAAAAAGATATAATTTAGATACTTATTTAACTGTTAAATCTTTAAATTAATATAAGAAACCCTAGGAAACTTTTCTCTCCTGATCTCTGTGCGTTGTTGCCTTTAGATCTCTCCTCCTTGTGCCGCTGATGACGACTCCAGCCCCGGGCTGATAGCCGTCCTTTTAGCTTGTTGGTTCTAATGGTTCTCTATTCCTTTTTCCCCGTTTCATTCTTCCTTATGTTTAGAAGGAAGTTTTTTCCCCTTCAATCTTCAGCGAATCTCCGAAGCTTCTCTGACTATGGGCTGTCTTTGCTTCTTGTTCAAGTCTGTGTTATTGGTCTAATGCTATTTATTGGACACGGTATAATGAGTTCTTTGGAGTCATCTCTTTCGAGCACATTGCACTATCAAAAAGAAGACGTGAGTCAAACTTTGGAAAAAACATTATTAGAAAAAACAATCTCACACTTCGAACATAGACATAAGACGGGTATGCACATATTACAAAAAAAAGCTTTTTATTTTTATAATTTTATCAATAATAAATTTTAACTAATAAGATATTAAAGTTAAGAAAAAAAATTATTAAAAAGGCAATATTTTGTAGGACAGTGATTAGAAATATATATTTAATTTCAATTAATTGGAAAAAATAATGACATGATCACATTGATAACTAGTGCTTTACCGCCATGAGCATGAAGCCAAGCTTAACTATATATAAATCACATTTTGATGCCAATTATATCTTTGATGTCTCTCCAATAATCCCATAACTTCCAAACTCCACAAAGAAATAGTATAGAATGTTGAAGCCTCTGAAGCAGGATAGATAGGGAGCATGCTTCCCGAGTCCACGAAACTTGGAAAGATCTATCCATTTTTAAGTACACCGATACCATACCTCGTGATTACTACTTGCTACACCCACCATCTTTTTGCGAAATCGTTATGCCTTCTCGAAGCTCTACTAGACGGAACGCGCAATAATTTCACAAACCCGAGGAAACTCAGCTTCCCATCGATATGCCTTATCCAGTCATTAAGAACAGCATGAACAGGAATAGAGGGTCCAAGGCAAAGTTCCTGGATGATTGGTTTTCACAAAAGAACCGGTGATGATTCATTTTCTAATTTCACAAGGTTGTCACTGAGATTGCATAGGATGATTGATTTTATAATTTTAGTATCACGACAGAGAATTCTAAACTTACCGAAGCGAGTTCCTCAATGACAATAGCCCTGTTTCCTTCCTTCTCAAAAACCTCGTATGCACAGCGGGAATGTTGTTCCCAGCGATCAAGTGCCTCGAGCTGATGGACGCTTATTGCAGCAGCACAAAATTCTTCGAAATCCATTCTTCTGTATTGAAGTGCATTTAGCTGTCATGCAGTGGAAATTAAATGAAAGATACTTGGATAAGCTATTTCTCAAGGAATGGCTACATAAAAGAGAATAAAACCGAGGTCGTACTGAGCAAAGAAAATCGGGAACGTGAGACTCTTCCATTGCATCTGTCGCATATTTCATAAGGGCCTGTTTTCAAGAAAACAAATAATCAATAAAATTACATTATCTAACACTATCTCAACCCCCCCCCCCCTCTCCTTTTGGGGGGTGGGGGTGGTGGCGCGAAGGAGACTAACCGTCTTAATAATCTCGAAGGTTATACTACCATTTTTGGGCTCTAATAAAGCAAATTGCTCTCTCAGGTAAAACAGCTCATCAACAGTCAGTGTCTTAGACAATGCCTGTAGGAAAGAATAATTAGATAGCGAAAGGTAATAAAACGTTTAATAAGTTGAATCCATGCATCGGACCATATCTTTCCACATAGCATTTTAAATGGCATAGGTAGAGTAGATGTGGATTTTCCATGTAGCAAACACACCTTTAACGCAGCCCTACGTAAGGTTGATGATCGCATATATGCTTTCATAAGCCTAAATATTAAAATATCGAGGGGGGCCTTAACGTCATTATTATTCTGGATCCAAGGATGACCTGTGAACAGAAGCTTAAGTTCAGTTACTCTAAGCTTAATGACGTCAACAGCCAAACATTGCAAGTAAAATTGATGAACGCACTCAGAGCCTGAGCTGCTGTCATTCGTTTCCTGGGGTCTTTATTCAAGAGACGTCTCACAAAGTCCTTAGCTTCTGAAAACAAGGTAGGCCAAGGGGACTCGTTAAAACTTGGATCAGCTTTTAGGACTGCTCGAAAAATTCCAGACTCGGTCCTAGCCCAAAACGGGCGACTACCACATAAAAGAATATATGTAATCACTTCTATGCTCCAGACATCAGCTTCTGTACTATATGATCTATGTAAAACTTCAGGGGCCACGTAGTATGCACTTCCCACGGGCCACGATGTCATTAAGTCTTTCATCTGGAAACAATGTAAGAAGCATTAGAAATTTAAAAGAATCCCCAAGACTAAGTAGGAGGAAGCTGAGTGAGTAGAGTTCAAATCTGGCCTGACAAAATCCGACAAGCCAAAGTCTATGGCTTTCAGTAGAGAGTTCTCCTCCTTAGACTTAAACAGAAAGTTCTGGTCCAGAAAAGTGGTACATATAGATTGCAATGTAGGAGAAAAAAATCAATTGTCATAAGTTACTTAGGTAATATCTACCACCGAAAAATGGTAATAGAATATAGCATTAAGTTAGGGCAAAATAAATGTCACGGTATTTTACAGTCTAGTCCAGTTCAAGAATTTCCTCAAAAGCCCCTCATAAAGTTGATTTTCAGTAGAGGAATTGTCAAACACCACTGGTGGTACATTGTGATTGCTTTGTGTTTACAGAAAAATATCCAGCGTGTGCTTGATCATGCATTTATGCTTTTTAGCTATTGACTATTGAGTAAGAAAAAAGAGAATTTGGTCCACTTCTGGTTTAAGATCTCGATGCACCACACCCTGAAGATGACAAAAAGCAACAACATTTAGTATCTGTACCATTACAGCCTTCGCATCATCTTCCGAGTATTTTCCACCCCTACAAGCATAATAGACATTCTGAGTTAGAGGCAACAATTAGGTGGATATGAAATCTAAAATAAACAAATTCTCAAAATTTTTGCTATCTATTGCTAAATAATCACCTTGCAAGTATTCTATCCAAAAGCTCACCCCCTTCACAGAACCTGTAATTTAAATTTTGTTACTCAATTTTATCTCAAAGATAAATAATAACTTATACTGAAGCAGCAAGTAAGAAATGGCTAAGTACCAGAGGATCAAGTAAGTACTTAAAAACATTTATAAATGCCAGAAAGCCAGAACTGAAAAACAAAATGCTAATGGCTCTTAATTTCTTGTGTTTTTCCACAATTAATATAATTGAGGTACAAAATTTAAATAGGATCATATAAACAGCACTGCATATTTCAAGCTTACTCCATCACTATATAGACATTATCATGATCCTCAAATGCATCATAGAACTTCACTAGATTGTTATGTCCTGTCAAGGCTCTCAATATCTTGACCTCCCTTCTCACATCCTCAACCGCAATAGCTGTTGTCATCTAACACCGCAGAAATACTGTCAGAATATCAAATAGAAACAAAGAGAAAACTAAGATACAAAACAAAATCATAAGTTCACTTCATTAGGACCCCATTTAAGGAAATGATCTTTTCAACAATTCAGTCAATTCACAACCATTGGATAATGGTGCTTCAATATCAGGAGTAAATTCTGAGGTACAGAGAAAGCGATATATCAATAATTTTACTATAGAATTTCAACAGTGACATACTTCCAAGTTCCACCACCAGAATCCAGCCATACATCAACTTATTGGTGCAAAGATGCAGTGTTTCGGACCAAGATGTGATTTAGACCTTAAATATCCAACTAATTGTGGTAAGCTAGACATGACACATGAGGGGAAGGACAGGGCCCAAGTGATAAATTATCAATACCAACCATGGTTGACCCCTGAAAATTCAATATGCACACAAGTTGGTCACCTTATGTTATTTTACCCTCTACATACAACTGTAAAATTTCCTATGATTCCAGTTCTTCCTTGAAGGTTCTTCATATCATACTCAATCTAAAGTTTTTAGCACACTTACCATGCAACAAACACTTTAAACAGACGAAAGTCAAGACTAAAAAAGGAGTGTATCTAGTTATATGTGTGTGTATTGAAAACAACCTTTGAATCAATACAAACAAGATCAAATGCCAACCAGAATTCAAAATGAAATACTTAGAAAGTATGGAGTTTAAAAAGATAAAAGGATAAAGGAGCAACCTTGGACTTGGGAATGACTTTAACAGCAACCTGGTGGCCTTTTAACTCACCTTTCTTGAATTTAGCAGAACAAGAATACCCAAAATGCCCTCTGCCAACTTCCACTCCTACTTCCAACCTACTCTTCAGCTCCTTTGAGAACCCAAATCTTTTATCCAACTCGAACCCTTCCTCCTCCTTTTCCTTGGAAATGGTGGCCTCATTTTCCACTTTCTTGCTGGCCTTCCGCCGCCTCAGCACTGCCCGGATGTGCTTCGCGGGAGAAGGAGGAGGAAAGGTCTCTGAAAAAACCTTGGAGTTGAAGGTGTGTCGGGTTTGTTAGGGTGGTGGGCAGGGCTCGGGGTGTACATGGGAAGGAAAGGAGTGGCCGGAGGGAGGGGTTTGGGTTGTTGAGTAGGGGCAGGATGGTCATTCTGCTGGTTCTTCTCTCTCGAGGCAAATGGGTTTGGTTTTGGAGGCTTTGAAGTGCAAGTCCCCATTGTCGAGGAAGCTGAAGAAAAATCAATAAGAAACTGATAATCCTGTTTGCATTTCACAGATTTGTGAAGTTGAAACAAATTGAAGAAAAGTGAGAATTTGGTGTTGATTATTTAATAAGAAGAGGAGGAGGGAAAGGAAGAAAGTAAAGGCTTTAGAAATATTTCTGTTGGATTAAAATTCAATAATAGTGGGCACATATGTGTATAATGTACGTTGTTATTATAAAGTTTAACATGTATTTAAGTGACTAATTATGTTACACGTATTATAGGTACTAAATTGTCATGGAATTAAAAGTGTAGATACCATAAGTTAGATTTATAACTCAATGAGGAGCAGAGTTGTAAATACTAATAAACTGTTTTAATTCAGTTTATATAAAGGGTAGTGGTCCCCGAGATATAGGTTAACTTGCATATTGATAAGTGTTCAAAAGTACTATTTTTCTTACCCTTTTTACTCATATTATTGTTAGACTTAGGCTCATATTAGTTGCATAATTAGTCATTCATGCATTAATTCATGTTTCTTTCCACCGTTGAGCTTGATTACATAACTTGGTGATTTTTGTGGGAAAAGATGCTGCTTTGGTGTGTTTTGTGTGTATGTGCAGAATCACTTGCCAATGCAAGGCTAGAACCAGTTGCCAGGGCAATGCATGAAGGAGATGCCGAGCTAGTTGCCAGGGCAATGCATGAAGGAGATGCCGAGCCAGTTGCCAGGGCAATTGTCAACAAAGAATAAGGTGATATGGTAGTCGAAATTGATGACTAGACAAGCCCAAGATGACGTGGAGCAAAGCTAAATCCCAAAGGAGTTTGATTTCTATGAAGAGGTTAAAGAAGAATTAAATCCCAAGAAGATAGGAAAAGTTCTAGAATGAATATAAATATAATAAAGAACTATATTCTTTAAAGATAATTTAATTCCAACTTAACTTCCTCCTCAAAGAAGGACTTTGATCTAGCCCTATAAATAGATCACCAAGCTGTCAACTCCATGGGAAAAAGTAGAGAAAATTTTCGACAAGCTTCAAGGGGAGATCTCGACAAGAATGCTTCTTCCATCCTTAATCTTTTTCTTTCTTGTTCAATTAGGTTCATGCTAGGAATTCTTTATCTTGTGTTTCTTTGGAACCTAGCCATGAACTAAATTTATTTGGCTAAGGTTATTGTGTTTTGTGGTTGTGAGAAACAATTGGATTTTGTTTAGGTAATAAGAGTTTGCACTTTTCTATTCAAGGTTTATTCATTCTTGGTTCTTATTCTTGTTCGAGTGAATTGGGAGATGATCTCGTAACTTCATCTATTTATCTAATATCGGGAGAGTTGGATTCAAGAAACGAATGAATATGATCTTTATTCAGTCTATTGATGGTGAAGATTAATCTGGCTTAGGAGTAAGTTAAGGATTTCAACGGCTAAGAAGAGCGCAAGATTGGTTGTTGTTCACCCTTGATTCACGCAGGGATGTATTATCAAGGCATGGACAAGTAGCTAGAGTTTCGACTTAGGGATAAGAAGAAACCATTTAAGAACGCTCTGCCGAACCTTGAAGTTGCTGCCCAGACGCCCAAGTAGTTGCCCAACTAGTCGCCCAGACAACCATCGATTAGTTGCCAAGGCAACCCCGTTGTGCAAGTTGCCACGACAACTGAGTTGCCCTTGCACTATTTACCAAGACGATCCAATCGGCTATCACACCTCAACTCACGATAACCTGACCTATCTCTCTTATTTGATCTCATCTATTCTTTTATTTTATTGCTTTCTAGTTTAGTTATTAGTTAAACTCCTATAATCTTCTATTTGTGTTTTTACTTTTTACAGTGCAAGAGATTAGATTCTTGAAGTGGCACCAATCCCTGTGGAGACAATATCTTTTATACTATAACTTGCGACGTGTATACTTGCACAATTGCGTAGCACTTATTACGCGCAACACATATCTCTTCTCCCCGTCAGAGAGTTGTGTGGCAAGAGGTAATCTATCATCTTGGAAGATCAAACCCTCTCTGGAAAATCTCCATCAATGGATTCAGTTACGCTTCCGCAAATCTAATTTTTTATTCTTAATGATTTGACATGTATAGATCTTGGGTTTATATTCGTATAAATATATTTTGGTTCTAACAAGTTGGTTCCAATAAATGGCATCAGTGCCAGGGTATGTCGAATCATTGAGAATCAATTATGTATTTAGGTGTGGTTTTAATTTCTATGGCGTTAATTCTTGTGCGATGAAGATCTCATAATTTTGTTTATTCGCATATGTTAGGGTTTGATATTTCGCATGTTCTGTAACTTTTCGATAGCCCTTGTGTTGCGTGAGTAATCGGTAATTAACAATGGAATTTTCAATTGAGAATATTCTTCGTGGTTTCGATTGAATTTGTGATTGGTTTTCCAATTTGTAATTACTTACATGTTGTGAACTGTTTGGTATTTCGATGTGGATTAATTACGATTATTCATAAATTACAGTTTTAATTCTGTCCATTATTATCATGTTAACCGTAGGCCTATTAATAATGGATTAGGTTTAGCATTCTAATGGGCATATAATATATGTAAGAGATAAGTTGCACGCATATAGTTGTTTTCAGTTTTGAATGGTATATACCATTTAATCTGTAGAGTTTTATAAGTATGCAATCTGTGATATATATATTTTATTTAAAATATATATTTAATTTGGTTGGATCAAAATTTCATTTTTGATCATCAAGTATAAAGATAAATCTTTAGAAACAGATAAATTCATATTTTGGCCATGTCTAATATTTTAGTGGGTTAATTGAAACACGATGTCACCAAAGTGACCGCTTCTGCGTAGATTAACTTATTTAAAATATCAAAATGTTTGTGTTTTTGTAATTCATGCGTTTATTAATTGGCCCAAAGGAAAATTAATAGTTGGCCGAATTTCAAATAACACATGTGGTAATAAATGTGTGACAATTATAAGGTAATTTATGTGTACAATACGTTAGTCCAAAGATTAACCTCTTGTTCGACGTAGTTTATTGTCAATGTTTGATTGCTACAACAAGAGTACCGCTTATAGTTAATATTATTGCCCAAAGACTTGATATTAATGTTGTGTTTGGTATCTTGAGGGGAATTAGTCATTGTTTTGAATTTATTTGTTTACTTGTGAATTATTGGTGTGTGCATGTTTATTTATTTCTTTATTATTCTTTTGTTCTATATTCAACTAGTTCTTCTGCTGCCACAATATCTGCTAATGTTAATTCTATACCCATGCTTAATGGGACAAATTTCAAGGAATGCAAAAGGCATTTATTGATAGTGCTTGGATGTATGACATAGACCTTACATTAAGGGAAGAACAACCTGCACCTCTCACTGCGGCTAGCACCCCTGATGCAAAAAGGGATTTTGAGACGTGGGAACGTTCTAATCGCATGAGTCTGATGATCATGAAACACATCATTTCAGAAACCTTTAAGGGTGCAAAATCTGAAGAAATTATTTAGGCTAAGGATTTTCTTGACAATATTGAGCAACGTTTTGTTAAAAACGATAAGGTTGAGATGACATCACTTCTGAATTCTTTGATATCTATGAAGTATAAGGGTCAAGGAAATATAAGAGAGTACATTATAGAAATGTCTCATATTGCTTCAAAACTTAAGGCACTTAAAATCGAGTTTTATGATGATTTACTAGTCCTTATAGTTTTGGTATCGCTTCCTGCGCAGTTTAACCAATTTAAAATTAGTTATAACTGTCAAAAGGAGAAGTGGACTCTAAATGAGCTCATTTCTCATTGTGTTCAAGAGGAAGAAAGGTTGAAGCGTGAGAAAACTGAAAGTGATCATTTGTCTAGTGTCTCTAAAGACAATGGCAAGAAATGAAAATATCAGAATGAAGCTGCTAAGGGTCCAGCTCAAAAGAAACAAGAGAATGTTCCAAATAATTGTTTCTTTTTTGACAATCCTGGACACATAAAGAAAGATTGTACCAAATATCACGCATGGCGTGCAAAGAAATGTATGAATCTTGCTTTGGTCTGTTATGAGGTTAATTTAGCTTCAGTACCTAGAAACACTTGGTGGTTAGATTCTGGTGCTATTACTCACATAAGTGTTTCTATGTAAGGTTGCTTGAGCTACCAAAAGCCAAGTGATGGTGAAAGAAACATCTTTGTGGGCGATGGAAAATCGGTGGAAGTGGAAGCAATTGGGCATTTTAGGTTGTTATTAGGAACTGATTTTTATTTGGATTTGAAAGACACTTTTGTTGTTCCGTCTTTTAGGCGGAATTTAGTTTCAGTTTCTTTGTTGGACAAATTTGGTTATTATTGTTCATTTGGAAACAATCAGTTTACTTTGTCTTTAAATTCAAGTATTGTTGGAACTGGTTATTTAAATGCTTATGACAACCTTTATTTATTAGATACAATTGCATCCTATAATGAAACCTTGCATATGGAATCACGTGGTACTAAGCGAAAATTAAATAAAGAAAATTCAGCATCATTATGGCATAAACGCTTAGGTCATATATCAAAGTGTAGGATTGAACGTCTTGTGTCTAATGATATTTTAGAGTCCCTTGACTTCACAGACTTTAATGTTTGTGTTGATTGCATCAAAATGAAAACAGACCAAAACTAAGAGATTAGGTGCCAATCGTTCTACAGACGTCTTAGAATTAATTCATGTTGACATTTGTGGGCCATTCCCTACGGCATCTTGGAATGGTCAACAATATTTCATAACATTCATAGACGATTACTCACGTTATGGGTACATATATCTCATTCATGAAAAATCTCAGTCTTTGGACGTGTTCAAATCCTATAAAGCTGAAGTTGAGAATCAACTCAACAAAAGAATTAAGAAAGTTCAATCTGATCGTGGTGGTGAGTACTACGATAGATATGATGGATCAGGTGAACAACGTCCATGACCATTTGCAAAGTTCCTAGAGGAATGTGGTATTGTCTCATAGTACACCATGCCAAGATCAACTAGTATGAATGGTGTTGTTGAGAGACGTAATAAGACTCTTAATGATATGGTAAGAAGTATGATTGCTCATTCTACCTTACCCGAGTCACTCTGGGGAGAAGCATTAAAGACAACAGCGTACATTCTGAATAGAGTACCCACTAAAGCAGCTGAAAAGACACCTTACGAGCTTTGGGTAGGTAAAAAGCCCACTCTAAAGTATTTTCACATTTGGGGATGTCTAGCTGAGGCAAGGTCTTATAGGCCACACGAAAAGAAATTGGACTCCAAAACAGTAAGCATCTACTTTATTGGTTATTCTGAGCTATCTAGTGGCTATAAATTTTATGATCCCATAATTAAGAATATTTTTGAGACGGGAACTGTAACATTTTTTGAGGATGTTGAGTTTGGAGGGAGAAATAAGGTTAGGGACATTGTTTTTTAGGAGGAATTGAGCTTTAACTCAGTTTCTACTATCACTTTTGATGATGTTCAAGTTTCTATACCGATCATCAATCAAGAAGTGAATCCGAAACCTTAACAAGACAATGTCGAACAGCTTCCTCCTATTCATGATGAGTAATTGTTCTAGAAGAACAAACTCAACAACCTCAAGAACAAGTTCCATTAAGGATATCCATAAGAGAAATGAGAAACGATATTCCGGATGATTATATTGTGTTTCTCCAAGAAAATGAGGATGACAACGGAATGATGGAAGATGATCCAATCAACTTTCATCAGGCCATGCAAAGTATTAACTCTCAAAAGTGGATTAATGTCATGTAAAAAGAGTATAAATCCATGCAAGACAATAAAGTTTGGGAACTTGTCTCATTACTTGAAGGTGCAAAACCAATTGGTTGTAAATGAATATTTAAAACCAAGAGGGATGCAAAAGGTAAAGTGGAGAGGTATAAGGCACGTCTTGTAGCTAAAGGATATACTCAAAAAGAAGGCATTGACTTTTCAGAGACTTTCTCTCCGGTTTCATCGAAAGACTCATTTAGGACAACCATGGCACTTGTAGCTCATTTTGATCTTGAGTTACATCAGATGGATGTTAAGACTGCGTTTCTCAATGGAGACATTGAAGAAACAATTTATATGGTGCAACCAGAAAAATTTGAGTCGGGAGACCCAAAGAATATAGTTTGCAAATTAATAAAATCCATCTATGGACTCAAGCAAGCTTCTCGTCAATGGTATAACAAATTTCATCAAGTAATTATCTCGTTCGGTTTTGAGATGAATATTGTTGATGATTGCGTGTATCACAAGTTTAGTGGGAGGAAGTACATATTTTTGGTTTTATATGTTGATGACATTTTGCTTGCCACGAATGATATAGGCTTATTGCATGAAACCAAGAGATTTCTATCTAAGCATTTTGAAATGAAAGATCTTGGGGACGCTTCTTTTGGTTTAGGAATTCAGATACATCAAGATTGATCTCGGGGTATTCTTGGATTGTCACAAAAGAACTATATCGATAAAGTACTTAAAAGGGTTGGCATGCAAAATAGTAAACCAATAGACACCCTCTGTCACTAAAGGAGACAAGTTTTGTCTTGCCCAATGCCCTAAAGGTAATCTTGAAATTCAAGAAATGCATAACATTCCTTATACATCAGCCATTGGGAGTCTAATGTATGCTCAGGTATGTACCCGTGTTATAGGTACTAAATTGTCATGGAATTAAAGTGTAGATATCATAAGTTAGATTTATAACTCAATGAGGGGCATAGTTGTAAATACTAATAAACTGTTTTAATTCAGTTTATATAAAGGGTAGTGGTCCCCGAGATATAGGTTAACTTGCATATATCTTTTCCCCGTCATAGAGTTGTGTGGCAAGAGGTAATCTATCATCTTGGAAGATCAAACCCTCTCTGGAAAATCTCCATCAATGGATTCAGATACGCTTTCGCAAATCTAGTTTTTTATTCTTAATGATTTGACATGTATGGATCCTGGGTTTATATTCGTATGAATATATTTTGGTTCTAACAAGTTGGTTCCAACAATTTCTTCTCATCTATGTCATGCATTGGTTTCTTCTTTTGTAAAATCATTTTTTATTGTTCATATGTTATAATTATGTTAGGTTATTTGTTATTGTTACTCCTAAGATGAAACGGGGATATTAATCTCATATCGCAAAGAAAAAGAAAGGTCTTGAATATATAAATGGTGGCCTTGCATATCCTATCAGGCATGTCTTTTGAGGAGAGGGTAATGACTCCGTGACAAGTAGTATCGAAGCGATCCTTTGACTGCCCGATTTCGCGCCGACGGCCCATGAGTGGGTAGGCAGGGTGAACAACCGTGACAATGGCCATCACGAGCGTTGCACATCCTATCAAACATGTCTTTTGAGAAGAGGGTAATGACCATGTGACAACATACAAAGGAGGCCAATTGCTAAAATTATATTAAATTGTGATTTCTGACAAAAAATATTAAAGTGATGATTAATTCAAAATTTCATACTTTCCTTGTTTAATTAAAAATATAACCATTACTATACGAAACTTTTTATTAAGTTTGTTTTTGTCTTAAATGAAAAATAAGTGTCCAAAGTATACCATTTTTGAATTTTAGGCGCCTAAAGTATTTTTTTTGTAAAAATATGTGCATAAAGTTTTTTAAGTTCGAATTTTAGGTGTCCGGCTGTTAAAAAAAGTTTAAAAAAAACTTTGTCCATTTAAAACGTGACACATGATATTTTTATTAATTTTTTAATTAATAAAAAAGCTTTAAAATTATTTTTTATATAAAATCCCGAAATTTACAAAAAATTCAAACCAGCCCCTAAATCCCTGAATATCCCTAAATCTTAAACCCCAAATCGTCACTATTGCCGCCATTGTTGCCGGCCCTACCCTTTCGGTCGCTGAACCCAACCAACCATTTCCCCTCACCCACCGTCGTCGGAAACCGGCGAACGGTGTGCAAATCGAACGGTTATTTCACGTTCAACGTTCGGTTGGCACACCGTTCACCGGTTTCCAGCGACGACGAGTGAGGGGAAATAGTCGTATGGGTTTGGCGACCGAAAAAGTAAGGCCGCTGACGACGGACGGCGGTGGCGGCGGTGAGAATTTGGGGATTTTGAATTTGGGGATTTAGAGACTATTTTAGAAAGTTTTAAAATTTTAAGATTTTTTGTAAAATTTTTAATTATTAAAAAGAATAATTTAAAGAAATTAAAAATGCCATGTGTCGCATTTTAAATGGATAAACGGTTTTTTAACTTTTTTTAGCAGTCGGGCACTTAAAATTCTAACTTTAGAAACTTTAGGCACCTATTTTTACAAAAAATACTTTAGGCACCTAAAGTTAAAAAATGGTATACTTTGGGCACTTATTTTTGATTTAAGCCTTTGTTTTTTTTTGTTAATTACCGTATTCTATTTTTTTTCTTTGCCTCAATTCTTGCTTCACAACTTTTTTTATTTGTTTTTTGGTCGGTGGTTGACAATCAGTCTTAGTATTGTTTGTCAATCACTGGGGTTTATTATTTTTTTATATTTTTAATAAAAATTTGTGCCTTTACGGCACTTATTTTTTCTATTTTTGTAGTACGTTTTTTCTTTGTTTTTTTTCATTTCATCTGTCGTTTTGACATGATTTCAGCATAACTTAGAGGTTGTTTGGTGCTTGTACAGATATCTTCACGATGCTAGTTTCTGATTATGATTTTGTCAGTGGTCATGGAAAGAAAAATTTCCAATCGGTTGATGGTTGTTTGCTAATGTAATCCAACTTAGGTAGCAGAGTAATCTGTCTGATAGTTTGGTTCGCTCACCACCCCTTTTTCACCCCGTAAAACGTCTCGTTTGGATAGAGACAATGAGATTTAGGAAGGCTTCTAGATCTTGATGGTATGCTAATCTCTATGGAAGTATTTATTTTTCTTTGCACCTTAAGTTCTCATTGTTCCCCATTCTGGATATATTTTATTTGTGATATCTTCTATAAATTTTTTATTAATAAAACTTAATTATCATTATAAAAAAAATAAAAAATATAATCATTATTTAACTTTATCTCTTTACAAGTTACGCCCCTCATTAAACATAACAATTTTCTTTCATCATTAATGAATCTTAACCTTATATACGATAATGTGAAACTTTTAGTTTCTTTTGTCAAAATCTTTATATAAAAATGTAGATTGAATTTAGTTCGATAAACATTATCGTTGATATATTGAAATTAAGTATATTTGAGCATTCAATATCATTCTACTCATAAATGGGGAGAGATGTAAAAAGTATATATATTGTACCAAAATTATATATTAAAAAAAACTTTTTATGCAAAAACGTATCATTCATCTTATTGACCTTATCTCTGTTCAAAAAACAATCTTACTGAACGTTATCGTTCCTGAAAACTAATAATACAGAACCTCCACTAAATAAATTCACATGGACTCCATGTTTTTACTTTGGCTTTGTTCCAACCATAATTAATTTTGCACCGACCCTCTATTAATAATATATCATATTCTACATATATTTATTCGGACTTTCGATTATGTGGCCTGTAGGCGCTGGTGGCCGCTTAATTTCACACTATTTTATTTAGAAAAGTTGGATGCAATGATAATATATATTATTTTTTAAGAAAAAATTCGAGTTTAAATTTTAAAGATGATAATGTTGAGAGGAAAAGATATGAATCTCAAATATGAAATATAAAATGGACATATACAATACTAAAATTAGTTTTTTAATTTAAAGTAAATGAAATCATGTTTCAAATTTTAAATTTTGGTTTTAATTTAGAATTTATGGATTTGAGATTCTTTGCTTGGAAGAAAATTATTAAAATATAAAAGTGGATTTCAATTTATTTGAAACTTCTCTTTATTTTTTTCATAAGACTTTGGCTCTGTTTGGTGAATAGCGATTTGAACTAAAATTAGAGGTTTGAACTAATATTAAAAGTTGGACCAGTCAAATCTGTTAATTTGGATGTTTGGTGAATAGCGGAATAGGGTGAAAATTCTAATTTTAGAAAAAAGCTGCTAATATGAGCTTTTTAAAATTAAAGGTTTTTATATAAGAGTTATAAAGATCACTTTACTCTTAATAATTATTAAAAATCTCCAAATAACTCAAAATTTAACTTTTTTATTTTAATTCTTCACTCTTGCATATTTACATTGTGACATTTGTAAATTAATAGTTTTTTTTCCTTTTTCTCACACATTTGTATTTGTATTTAAATTTAATAATTACTTAAATAGTATTAAAAATAATTATATAAATAATAAATTAATATATAGATCTTTCAAATATGGTGTTAGGAACATGTATATGATGTTTAATGATTATTCGAAGTGATTTTACGCCATTTTGAATGAAAATATACATTTTTACACAACATTAAGGATATCATATGATATAATATCAATGTTGTATGAATGTAATATCGATACTGAACCCATGAATATCGATAATAAAAATTAGTTTCGAAACTAAACTTTGAGTACTTATACTAAATGTGTATATTGGAAATGTGCTTGAATATTAATATTTTTAAAAGCTTTATAAGTTTGTTCGTAGTTTCCAAAATGCAATCAATTGTTGAATTTAGCTTTGATGTTTTTGAATTTTAAAATCTACCTAAAGATAGATATCATTTCACAATGGGACTTATAATTTTTATATTTTCAGGTAAGTACTAAATTAATTTTTTTTTTTTGCAATTCATAGTGAATCTTAAACCTGTTTTGGCTGAAATTTTACATAGTATATTTTTAAGTGATTTGAAACATTTTGATATTGTTTAATATATGGGTAAAACTTTGATACACAGGCTGTGTAAAAACTCAAATCCTAAATTTTACACAAGCATGTGTATTTACACAAGCTTGTGTATTTACACTATAAAAACTCAAATCCTAAATTTCTTACCCTAACCCTAAAAAACTAAAGCCCACATTCTAAACCCTAAACTCTAAATTCTAAACACTAACCTTAAATTCTAAACCCTACAACCCAAACCCCTAAACCTTAAACCCTAAACTAAAACCCTAACCCCTAAAACTAATTTGCTCCTGATGGGTATTGAACCCACAACCTAGGAGAGAGGAGAGAGGGTCAACTGTGAGCTTTTAACTACATGCTCTAGAGATTGTTGACTTTCTTAATGTTTTTAGAATACTTATGTAAAATAATAAAAAATGCTCTTTTGCATAAAATTGTTTGTTTTGCTCGAGCATGTTCATAGGTTTGGGGGTCTATTTGTTGAATATGTATGTTTTTGATGAATGATTAAATTAGTCAATAAATTTTTTGTTTACTAATGTTTATATAGGCCTTTGTACATGATTGTGATTGTGGATACTTTGGTGGTTAATGTGACATATGGTATTCGATTTAAATTTTCTTGATCAAGTATTGAATGTTACATTTATTGGTATCAAAATTAAATTTACCATACTCAAATCGATGAAATTTATTTTCACACATAAATTGAGAGATTGCAAGTCATTGATGAAAATACCCATGTTTGAAATTTATGTGATTTTGGGGATAGAATTAGGTACCCATTTTCAAAGCGTTTCAACTCATAGCAAGTGTTAATCTTGTCAATTGTGGACTGTCACTAGAGCGTCTACAAGCCTTGTGTGGTAAAAAGTTGGCTTAAAGGGTAATTTTGTTATCGTAGTAATCTCAAATAAGTAATATAGTCCTTCCTCTTTAATTGTATCAATTTAACTCTTGTAGTCTTTTAAAGTCAGCGATGTTACCCCTTTTTATTTAATTTTGTCAATATAACCCCTAAATTCCTGAATTGCACCAATCTCATTCTTTGATTGTTGTTGGCTAACAAGGTGATTATCATTAGTCGCTTTTTTTTTCCATGTCAGACACTACGTCGTTAAATAATAAATAATGTTTGAATTAATATGTCTATATGTCATTTTCTTTAATAAATTAAAATTCTTTAATAAGATGATGACGATTCAATTTTGATGATGTGACAACACAATTGAGATTTATATTTTATTTTCATACATGAATTACCATTGTGGGACGATATAAAGTGTTTTTATGATTTTATATTCAAATTGAAGTTTCCCACGGACACGGTTAATTTTGAATTAAAGCACTCCATCTGCAGCTAAGTTATTGACATTTATTCTTCTCCTAATTTATTGCTGTTGAGCTAATCGAATTGAGATTTGTTGTTTAAAAAAATATCTGGAATATTTATGATGCCAGTGTAGTGATGTTACGTACGATAGCAAAGTGCCACTGCAATGAAAACCACCCTTCTAATTTTATTTCTGTAAAACAACGATTATATTGACATTGGGGCATATATTTGAGTGACGAAAAATTTTAAGTATTAAACCTGCAAGCATGAAACATTAAAAAATCATTCATTTAAAAAATATATATTGCATCATTAACCATAATTATAATATAATCATAATTAATATATTAATAAATCAAAAGAGTAGGTATAATAATTATAAGGAAAATTTAGAACGGGTGACGCACACCGCTGAACGCCACTAACGCAATACACCGTTGGACACCATTAATTTGTTAATGATTTTTGAATAATTATTAAAAATCTCAAAGGCTCGACATACAATTAATCATATTTCAAAATAAAATTAGAAGAAATTGTTATATGAATCATTCTCACATTCTCATCCAAGATCATACTCAATTAAACAAACTCACATCATCTTTGTTTTTACATATAATATTTTCTTATAAATTAAAATTTACAAAATATTTTCTTCATCCTCATGCCTCATATATTTATTTTAATATGTCAATAAATAAAATGATTAAAATAAAAAATACCCAAAAAAAACTTAACAATATCTACCGGCAAAAAGCGAAACGTTTGTTCATGCACTCAAGACTATATATACTATAGGCAGGGTTTTCCGAGATTGAAGGATTTGGAGCTATGTTCAATCAACATTCAGCGAGTTTGGAAACACAAGCTTCTGGCCGCACATTCTTTTGCCCAAAATCTAATATGCTTGGCTATCGAGGGCTGTCATAATTTGAACCGCCTGTTTTCGTCCTCCATGGTGAAGTTTTGTGCAACTCAAGTAGGGATGGCAAAAAAACCTCAGATCCGGCAAGTTTCGACTTGACAGGGTCGGACTTTTTTAAAAATTTTTGGTTTTCGGGTCGAGTCAAGTCAGCTTTCGAAAGAATTTGGATCGAGTTTGGATTTAGGATAAAATTTTCCGGACTCACCCCGATTCGATTTATTTATAATTATATATATATATATATATTATATTTAACATTTTATTAATTTTTGGATCGGGTCTAGTTTAATTGGATTTTTGTTAAAATTTTAGGGTCGAAATCGGATTATGTTTTTATTATATCAGGTCGGGTCGAGTCAAGATAAAAATATGCTACACTCAGATCGGGTCGTGGTCATGTTAAAATTTCAAATTGTTGGGCCGGGGCGGCCAAAAAACCTCCCCGCCCAGTTGCTATCCCTAAAGAACCTACAGGTCGAAAATTGTGAGAATGTGGAAAATGTGATCTTTGTGGAAAAGTTTTTTGTGTTTTTTTTATTTTAACGTTTTCATTCATTGACATATTAAAATAAATATATAAGGTATGAAAAAAAAAGAAATAATTTGTAAATTTTAATTAATAAGAAAATATTATATGGAAAATAAAGATGATTTGAGTTTATTTAATTAGGTAGGACCATGGATGAGATTGTGAGAATGGCTCATGGAATAGTTTCTTCTAATTTTATTTTAAAATATGATTAATTGCATGTCGAGCCTTTGAGATTTTTAATAATTATTCAAAAGTCATTAAAGATTAATGGTGTTCAGTAATATATTGTATTAGTGGTGTTCAGCGGTGTGCGTCGCCCGTTCTAGACTCGTCCTTATCATAATTTTTTTAACCAAGGCATCTAGATTTTATTAAACACCATTAAAGGTATTACAAATACAATGCATCAAAAATAGAGAAAAAAGGACTAGTCCACTAAAAATATCATACAAATGTGCAAAGAAAAACAAACACTTCTATGAAGATTAGCATACCATCAAAACCCAGAAACCTTCATGAATCTCCTTGTCTAGCCAAACGAGACGCTTTACATGATAAAAAAAGGAGGTGAGTGAATCAAACTATTAGACAGATTGCTCTGCTACACAGTTCTGATTACATCGACAACGAGTGGGGTTCAATCTTTTCTATGACCACCGATAGAATCAAATCAGAAAACTAGCATCGTGAGAATCTCTATATGAGTATCAAACGACCAATAAGGTTTGCTGAAATCATGCCAAGCGATAGATGAAACGAACCACAAAAGCAAATGAAAAGCGTGTCACCAAGGCAGAGGAAACGCGTGTCACAAGAGCGAAGATTCTCATTAAAATAAAGAAAAAATAAAAAAAATAAAAACATAATAAAAAATAAAGAAAATAATAAACACCAGCGATCGACAACCAACACTCAAATAATTACCAATCGTCGGCTAAATTAAAAATAAAGAAAAGAGTGCCTCTGCCTTGTGAGTATTTTTGAAAGAAAAAACTTATTTGGTGTTTTTTTATTAGGCTAAATACTCAAATAAGGACATCATTCTCATAATTATAATTTTAAAGAATGATATATACTAGTATTTCTAGGAATGAAAAAAAACTCTAAATCGGCGGGTTTTGACCAGATTTGATCTCGTAGTGTTAGATTTTTCTTTGAATTTTTGATTTAATCGGGGTTTTTATTAAAATTTTGGGGTCGGGTTGAGGTCAGGTTATACTTTTATTAATATCAGGTCGGGGATAAAGATATATGAATCTCGGGTCAGGTAGCAATTTTAAATTTTTGGGCCGGGTTTGGGTCAGCCAAAAAACCCGCCCATTTGCCATCCCTAAGTATTTCATTGTCAAGAAAAGTGCGAGGTTTTTATTTTTGGCTTAACCGTCAAATAAGTGATCAAACTATACCCATTTTCTTCTAGTAGGTGCCCTGTAACCCCCTAAAAATTCAATTGAAAACCCTAACCCTAAAAGAAAATCCCCAATTAAAACCCTAGAATTTGGGAATTAAAAACCTAAAACCCTAGATAGCTAATTTGGGGTTTTCTTATTAATTTATGCGGATTAGGGACCTTTTTGCGAAAAACCTTAATCTTTGTGCCCCTTTTGAAAGGTAGGAAATTTGTGAGGGACCTTTCCTGCAATTTACCCTTCGCGCATAGATTTTTAAAACCACTCTTTCTTAACCCTAAACCTTTTCGATCCCATTCTTCTTCCCATCAGCCGCATACCCTTCTTTCTCCATCTCTCCCAAAATCCTTTGAGCCGTGATTCTTGTGTCCTGGCGAGGCTCCGGTGAACCTTGTCGCTGTTAGTTTCTCGCCTTGCCACCACCGTCGTGACCAGCTTTACTGCGTGAGTCAACCCCGACCACCGGGTCACTCTTCTTTGGTTACCATTTTCGAGTTTGCAAGGAAACTTTTCGTCTCTCCGTTGTGGTTGTGCCACCATCCTCTTCTCCGTCGTGTTGCACCGCCACCTTGATCTCCGTTCGCGTATGGGTAAGTTCAACGCTTGGGTAGCGTTAATCCTCCCTTTAAAGATCATTTTATCGGAATATGTTTGCGAATGCGGTTGTCGAGTCGTTCTATCCGCGTGTTACTGCCGTTAAATCTGAGCCGTCATCACTGTGGTGTTAAACTATGGTTGACGCGTCGCCATTGTTCTTTTCGTGAGCCGGCGGCGGCGGCAATGATTTGGTAACCCTAGCATCAGTCTTGTGCAAAGGAAATGGAGAGTGAGCTGGTGTGTGTTTATTGTTGGGTTGAGTCCAACTGTTGGAACCCTGCCCAAGCCCGTGTGTGGGGGAGGCTATGTGAGATGGTGGTAGTGCTGGGTTGAGCCAAGCATGTGAGGCCCATATGTGAGTGAGACCGAAGTGAGCCCAATTTGGGGAGAGGTGATCGGACCGGATCAGTGAACCGGCATGTGTAACTTAAACCGAACCAAACAATGTTGTGAGCCAAACCAGTGAATGAACCGACCTAACGTCGTGACCCGTTGACCGAGGATGCCGTCAGCGTTGACCAAGGAAATGACATCATTGTTGACCAATGAAATGACATCAACGTTGATACGTCAGCGTTGACTGGTCAAAGTTAATGTTGATCGTTGACTTTTTCAGTCAATTTTGACTTGACATTTTTCGACATCCTGAGTCTGAATTTACAGTCCGTTTCGTATAATTTGAACCCGAAACGCTAGTTTTGCTAATTTTAATTTAAGTTGTACTTAATAAATTTTGAGAATTTTAGTATGGGTTTTGATGTTGTTGCTATTATGTTTCAGGCGATATTGTTTCTGAGGAAGACGAATCGCCACCACCTTCGCCTGTTCATTCTGATCGTGCACGTGCTTCGAGGCCTACACGTAGATATTCTTTCTAGATATTCTTTCAGATTAATATTTGTGTTTATATTTAGGTGGCATAGTAATAGTGTTAATGTAGAATTGTTATCGTAGGTTTGGGTACAGCTAGACTTAGTTCTTCTGATCGTGGGAAACACATTATTCAATAGGTTGAGTTTGCTTTGGCTAAGGTGTGTTCTCTTTCTGTGCTATATGATTGTGAAATATTTTACAACATGCATGATTATTTTTTTCTATGCTATGATTACCATGTGTTATGAGATAACATGTATACTGTGTCAAATTGTGTTTTTATGAGATTATCAGAACTTCAGAACTGTGTTCCTCGAATTTAGTATGATAAACTGTGATGTGATTTAGTGTTTTTGATCAGTACCATATTTTACATGCATGGGATGGGATTGTATGGAGGAAAAAGTGGTTTGGCCACACTGTGATTGGAGAAATAAGGGTGAGGAGTTCTGGGGAACTACCTCCACTGTGACCGATTGGCTTTGCCACCACTGTGATTGATGTATGTAGCTGGGAAACGTGTTTTGTCCGTGTCATCATTTCATGCATTGTGATTTAACGTGCTTTTATTAAATATCTTGAGATTATTATTTTGGAACTGAGTTTGTGATTGCTAGCACTTTAGAGACACACTGGGCTCAATAGCTCACTCCCCCATAATTTCTTTTACAGATATCTTGGCTCTAGGCTACTTGGTACTCGAAGGACCTTTTGCGTTTTCAAATTTATTGTTACTTCAGTACGGACTTGTTTATTTTCAAATTATTATTATTACTTTTTATCGCATTTGGTTGTAATTTGGACTAAAGACTATTTGAGATTTGAGTATATTTTCAGTATGCATGCATTTACTCTTGATTTAGATATTTTATTATATTATTGGTATACAATATTATGATGAATTTTAATAATCGTTTGAATGATCTTTTTATAGAAAGGTTTGATATTAAAATCAATGTTGGTTACTTGAGGGAAAAGTTTTTAATGATGACTTCTTAAATTCGGCCTTTTCTTCTTGGCCGGGTTTAGGGGGTTACATGCCCAAACTATATTTTCGGCCAAATAGGTGTCTAAGTTTCATTTTGTGAACCATTTAAGGTTTGGTCATGACGAACGTTAATTTTTTTGTTATCCAATCAAAATCGAACAAATGGCAATATTAAACATTTTCTAAATTTTATTTAAAAAATAAATCAAATTTTTTTAAATATCCTGAAATTTTCAAATATTCCTAAAATACTTCCCAAATCCCTAAACCTCCCAAATTTGGCCACTCCCATAGGCATTGGTCGCATTTCCAGCGACTGAATGAAACGCCCTCCCCTCGACGAACAACTACACACCCTTCATCATCCGTTATGTCGCAGTTCGTCGCGAATCATTCGAATGAACCATTTGACGATTTTGGCATTTCACACAGCGTCAGTCGATTTCCAACGATGAGGTGGTGGGGTAAATAGTCATAATGGTCTGGCGATGGATGTAATGGGCGGCGGCGTGGCAATCAATGGCGAAATCAGGTCAATTTGGGTTTTGGGGTGTTAGGGATTTTAAAATTTGAGGCTATTTTATGAAATTTAAGGTTATTTTATTTATTTTTAAATATAATTTCAGAAATTTAAGAAGATCGCATGTGTCATATAACGAAAGTTAATTGTTATATTTTGACTCAAATTCTAATTGGTAATTAAGTTGGGTTTTATTGTAATTCTAGTGGTTGAAAATTACTTGGTAATTAGGATTTACTTTAATGTGTAAATATCTATTTTAGGTAGAGATATTATTGAATAAGGTTTCTTGGTGACCAAGTATTTTGGTCTATAAATATAGACTAGGTTTAACCTTTTGAATTATGAGAGAACAAGAAAATGAGAGGAGAGAATTACTCTGAAGAGATATAACCACTTTTAGGATCTCTACAACTATTATGCCTACGTTGTAGAGATGTGTATTGTAGGGATGTTGGGAAGAGCGTTTTGGTTTTACCGGGTCATGGGATTTGTACACCGGGTTTTAGGATTACATGGGTTATCATGTATTTGTACTCTTCAGGTTCTCTACGTTATTAGTGGATTTTTCGTTTCTCTCGTCCGTGGAGGTGCGCTATGATGAACCACATTAAATCTTGTCTCCTGTGCATGTCTTAGTCTATGTCGTTATCGCTTTGGTTATTTTGCCGCATACCAAATTCCTAACATTAACGTTGAAAATTAACGGATAGTAACGGCGGAGCACCTATTTGAGTTACGTTGAAAACGTTAGGTATCTATTTGGCCCAAAACAAAGTTTAGGCACCTAACTGGAAAAAAGATAAGTTTGGGCACTTATTTAACTATTAAGCCTTTTATTTTTAATCTGACTTAAATTTTATTTGAAAGAAAAGACTAAATTAATCCAAATAATAAAACTAAAGGGTAAATTAGTCAAAAATCTAGAATTACGCAGTGGTCTTAGATTACCTAAAGAATGGTGGTAGTGAGATTACATCCTACATTACATATTACCCATGATACGAGATTATGATCTAGACGTAATATTCGCAAACCAAGACATCATTAGATTACATCTTGTAATCTTAGATAACATGAACCAAATGTTTGCTTAAGGAATTATTCCACAAAAATCTGAAGTTTAGCCTCTCTGTTTAAAATCCGAAAACTTAATTAAGAAAGCCACATCATAAAAGAAGCTGCAACATACAAGATAGAAGAAAACATGAAAGAGATAACCAAGGGTCTTCGGCTCCATAACCAAACCTACCCAGACCTCTAATTTTATTGTGAATAAAAATGGTACGGAACATATATAGGCACTGCATCTTCCCTGGATTCTCTAGGCTCCGGTGGAGTTCTATCAGTAGCGCCGCTGTTTATGGTGGAGCGGTGCCACGGTGAACTTCATAAGGCCGACCTTGCAGTGAAAGCCATCACGTTCAGCACAAACAAAGTAGTAGGGCTTCTTCTTCTTCTTCTTCAAAACGAAGTGGAACCCGTTTCCGGCTCCTTGAGTTTGGTTGGCAATCATCTTAGCTTTCTTCAAGTCGCAGTTTCGGAAGCTCCTGAGGTTGGGCAGCAGGGAGACACTGTGAGGAAACGTAGTGTTGCTTGGTGGATCGTATTTGAACACTGCCAAAATAGCCGACCACATCAAGTCAACATGCAGGTATGGCTGTTTTAGACGGCTCTGTTACCGCTATATAACGACATCTATTTAAATCTTTTATCAACAAAAAAAAATATTCAGACATAAGAATAAGATTGTTTAGTTACCTAGAGTATCATTGAAGTAGAAGGGGGCATTTTTGAGAGACCATTCGGTGTAGTTGACCCCAAATTTCCAATTCTGTGATTCCCCAACAATGAACTTTTTTGGGGCTCTGCTAGGGCTGGGGGGAAGATGAGGGGAACTCCCAATCGTGTTAGCCAAGCCTAATTCCACCAAGGAAGCTGCTGTTGTCAGCAGTAGCACAAGTCCTTGAGCAAATCGGAAGCCCATTTTGTCGATAAAGTTTTGAAGACTAAAATTGGGTGGTGTTGGGATTGTCGGCAATGGGAGGATAACCAGACAGGTTTTATAGGCGAAGTAAATGCGTAAGCAGAGAGTGGATATCCTTTTTTAGGGTTTGAGATACAAAAAAAAAAATCAATTTGTTAGTCTAACAATCAATGCCGCCAATAAAGTAGAAAAACATCTTCATATGAGTCTTATTGGTCAGACTGGTTATTATCCCATGCATAAGCGATAAAACCTTTTGTTTTCACAAGCGTCTTAATTTTAGAGTTTATGATTTAGGGTTTAAGAGTTTTAGTATAGAGATTTAGAATTTAGGGTTTATGGTTAGAATTTAAGATTTAGGGTTAGAATTTAGAGTTTAAGGTTAGAGTTTAGGTTCTAGGGTAATATAGTTAGAGATTTAGGTTTTAACTGATAAACCCTAAATTTTAACCTTAAACCTAAAATTCTATCAACACCTAAATCCAAAACTACTACATTTAAACCCCTAAAACCCTAATTCTTAAATAGAGTCTCTAAACCCTAAAACTAAAGTGTTTGTGCATGGAATAATTTCCCAAATCATCTTCATATGAGTCTTACTGGTCAGACCGATTAAAATTCAGTAACATTTAGGCTGTATTTTGTACAATAAAAACTGAAAAGAAAGATGGAATCAATGGTGGAGCCAATATTTTCGTATAGTGAGATTATAGTGAAGTATAAGGTGTTGTAGATTCATCTACCACTAGAATAAATATTGTTGACCCCATACTCCAACAAATCAAGTGAGGCCGATTCTAATATTTCTTATAAAAAAATATATATATATTAACTACTTGAAAACTTCATACCCAACAAATCGAGTGTGGTCAATTACACCCTCAAATTACCATGTACATCTGCCCATGGAGGAAAGGGAAGGAAAGTAAAACTAAATGATGTTTGGTAAATCAGAAAATCAATAAAAACTTTCAAAAAAGCCCTAAACTTCAATATTTTTTTAAAAAAAAAACCCAAATTCCTAAACCAAATCACCAAAGCTCATTTTAAGTCATTTTTGTAAAAAAAAAATCAAAATTTTTTTAACTTAAAACGTGTCACATTGTTATTGGTTAACAATTTTTTTAACGTTTATTACGAAAAAACTCTAAAAATGTTAATAAAACGTTAGTCACCTACTTTGACTGAAAAAAGGTGTAGTTTACACTTTTTTTTTTTGCCTATTAAGCCTTTATGCAATTACAATGGTACACAGTAAAATTTAGAATTTTGAGACAGACGATCAGTTCCATTTTTGAAGGGTAGGTATGAGGTGCGGTAGGTTTCGGGTGCAGCTAAAAGAGGCAAATTTTGGACAAGTATCAAAATTTACCATTTTTTAATCGCACTCCTAGGCTTATTGTACGTTAGACTCGCCTGCTTTTGCAACCTACGAAGACTGACCTAATTTCATTCTTTGCCATTTCAGAACACTACAAGCATTATCCTATCCAACACAGGGCTCTTGTGGGCAGTTTTCCTGACAAGACAACTTCAATATATTTCCATAGGACAAAGCACGGAGAAAGAAATGGTATGCATGATAAGATCTCTGAGTTAATCTTTGACCTGCAGGAAGCAGCAGTCAATTCAAACCAAAGCTTTAGGAGATTGTAATGTCTCGCTACTGTTTGTATGTATCATGTTTAAGAAATTGTAGTTGGCACTTTATCTGTGGCCAAGAAGATCACGATCATCTTCAGATTGAACAAAGTGAGAGCGACATTAATGTAAATAGTGAAGTAGCAAGGTTGCTGACTTTGTGTACGTGTACGACGTTAGGTTTTGATTTGCGTTTGTCGGTTCTCTTTAGTAGTTTGATTTATTTTGTGATTGGTTGTCGTTGTATTCAAATCTGTTCATCGAAGTAACCTGCAAGATTGTTTGATTCTTTCATCACTCCTACATCACATCTTAACTATCTAGTTGGATTGTGACAATAATATTGTTGACGATTGTTGGTTTTTCTCAAAAGAAGTTATCAATTTTCTTTGTGTCTTTAGGATTTACCTATATGAGTTTTTGTTATATTTAGTCTTCGAATTTCTTTTCAGTGATTTAGGTTGTCGATATTGTACATTCTCTTATTCAATAAAATTTAATTTATTGTTTTTAGTTTAAAAAAAAACTTCAAGCTCGAATTCAAATATATATTTTTAGTATTAATTAAAAAACTTAGTTAATCTCACTAGTTAATGGTGTCACGTATTGGCAAATTTAATTTAGAATTAATCGAATTGCTCCAGCTTGATTGTGATTGAGATAAATCATTTTTTTAAGTTTGATTAGCCGTGGTTTTCATGGAAATGATCTTTAGGCTTTATTTTTGGTTGCGTTTTGTAACTCCAAATCAGTTGTCGCCATGATTTTAATGTCAAATAGGAATTGTCTAAATGCCCGTTTGCTTACAGCTGAAAAATTCAACTTCCACCAACGTTCGTTTGTTGCTCACCCGCCGTTTTCTACTTCAGTGGTAAAGGAACCTTAGTGTAGTTTCTGCATGGAGAGGCCAACCTTTTACCTACCCGAAAACATAGTTAAATTAAGCCCTACATCTGTATTGCTCCCTTGGCCACCATTTACCTAAAATTGAATTAAACCAAAAAAAAAGTTGGAGAAGCTTAGACCCTCTCATATTCGGACAAAAAATTTATGTCTCTTTTTAATATTTTTATTGGTGTTCAAACTCTAAAAAATTAAATTCTAAATTTTAAATCCTAAAAAATACACCATATAATCAATATCTTAAACTTTAAACCTTAAACTCTAATCCTAAACTTAATTTTTAATGATGAGATATAAACATGGTACCAAAAAGTGACAGACTATTTCCACTCCTCGTATTGCACTTAGCTCCATCACTGCTAAGCTACGCCTTAACTCCTTCCACTTCTGTAGAACCAAAATCCCTTAACACACTACCAAAATCAACAAGCCCCACCCTGGAATGATCTTAGATTTTTTCATGACTAAGAAAACCTTAATTTTTTGTTTAACCATCGAAATCTGATTCATTAGTCGACTAATTCTGATCGGGTTTTGTAAAGTCTGTCTCAATACGGAGACAACCTCCCAAACTAATTTTTTCTATTCATAACGCTAAGATTCAAACCTCTAACCTTATTTAAGGGGCTTAATGACTAATTTCGCTAAACCAACTGATTGCCAGTAGAAAGCCCTAATTTTAATAACCAACGACGGACCTCTCAAAACTCGGGCTATCATCATCCTCGACATCATCGCCCCAACAATATTAGCTTAATTATCAAATCATGAAGGTTAATTTCGTTGTCGTTGGTGGTCAACAGTGCAAGGTTTTAGGTGAAGAAAGGAAAACATAGCAGAGAGGAAGAAGGTCTTTGTTTTTATTTTCTAATATCAAAGTGATTATACAGTAAACTGTAATCATTAACACACTATTAACCATCTACACTCCCTCTAACACCTATATTTAAGTCCGATAACATAAATTTCAATCTTTATCTTTGGTTAATTTAGGATAAAAATGAATAGCAAAAAAGAATGGTTTTATTTTTTATATATATACTACTTGTAACATATTCAGTTTAGGACAAACCCACAACAATGAATCTCCTCAGGGCTTGACATCGCCACAAATGACATTCAGTTTAGTCATCATCATCCTCGGAATCTGTATTAAAACAAACACAAGCAAGTCAATCCCAGGATTCTAATTTCTTTTTACAAGAATAATATTACAAGTGTAAACATATAGGGACTGATATTACAAGTCTAAACATATAAGGACTTACTAGTCTAATATCAACCATGCATCTTTGAATTGGATATGGAAAAGTTGACAAGAAAGGATGCAAAATCAAGTGGTCAAGACAAAAACTATTCTATGGATGATATCGGAAATCTTTTAATCATATTGAGCAAGCAACGACTACCTACCGCTGCATTAAGTATACTTTCGGATATTGTTATTCAATTTCATTAACAAATCATGCATGAATATTTCTTTGGGTAAATTTCAAATTTTATCACTCAACTTTTTTCTCATTCTTATTTTTGTCACTAATATTAAAATATCAATTTAATCATTGAACTTTTGATTTGCTCTAGTTTTGATCAAAGACTTCAAAATTTCTTCATTTTTGTTGAAAAACTTATGGTCTCTGATTACCTTTGATTTCTCGACGATGGAAAATCTTCTTCCAAAACCCAATGGTGGGGAGGTGGAGAAGGAGGAAGCGAGTTGTATATCCTGATTTCATAATGATCGGACAATAGATATTGTAGATTAGAATGATTTGGGGTGAGTTTCGTCAATTTTAAAGTGATTTGAAAAAAAAATCTAAACTAGCAGAGGGGTAGAAGACAATGAGATGAGTGTGTTGGTGCCTCAAGTGGAGGAAAAAGATAATGAACAATGGTGATTCCAACGTCGGCCTGAAATACGGATGAAAGTGTAAAACTTTCATCTTTGGGGGAAGAATATAAAATAAAAACAACAAAGAAAAAGAAAAGTAAAATAATATGGATGAATCATGGTTGTCATGTCAAAAAAAAAATCCAAATCAGCACACGTGACTGTCATGTCACTCTTCCAATTATGATTTGTCGTCATAATGACCAAAATAAAAAGTGAATTGAAAGTTTAATAATTAAATTAAAAAAATTAAAATTTAATTAATGAGAAAAAAATTGAGCGATGAAATTTGTAATTTACCAAATTTCTTTTCTTGCTACCTAGACTTTTCAAATTCCAACACTTCCATGCATCCGTTCTCATCTCTTTCTATGACACTGATGCTTTTAGAATTTTGAGAATAAAAAAAAAGATAATCTAAATATCATAAAGGCTTAACTATAAAAGTAATGTCTAAATTATGTCTTTTTTATAGGCGCCTAAAGTATTTTTTTTAACTGAAATAGGTGCCTAAAGTTTCATTTTTGGCTGAAATATGTGCCTAAACTTTTATTTTTGGCTGAAATAGGTGCCTAAAGTTTTATTTTTGGCTTGTTTTAAAGTCGATGGGGCACATACTTTGGCACCTATTTCAACCAAAATAAAATTTTAGGCACCTATTTCAGTCAAAAATACTTTAGACATCTATTTCAGCCAAAAATAAAATTTTAGGCACCTGTTTCAGCTAAAAAATACTTTAGGTGCCTATTTCAGCCAAAATAAAACTTTAAATACATATTTCAACAAAAAAAATATTTTAAGCACTTATTGCAAAAAGAGACATAATTTGGACATTTATTTTATAGTTAAACCTATCAAAAAACTATAAGAATTTTATGCGACTCTATGACATTTGAATTTATATTATCAGATATTGTTGTATTTTACCTAATATTTTTTAATGACTTAATAATAGGGATGTAATTCGGATACTCGATCGGGTTTCAGGTTGTGTCAAATCAGGTTTGGTCAGATCGGATTCGAGATATGTCGGGTCAAGTCAATGGTTCGACTCAAGCCAGGTCGGTATCGGGTTGACTCGGTTCGGGTCAATTCCAACTCAAACTCGGTTCGAGTTCGGGTCGGGTCAATTTTAAGTCGGGTCAGTACCAAGTTCAGTCCAAAACGGGTCGGATCCAAGCAGTTAATTATCATGTTAATTCGGGTTCAGATGGAATTTGAGTCGGGTCATTCCAGATATCAAGTCAAGTTCAGGTCGGATCATGTCAGTTTCGAGTAAAATTTGGGTCGGGTTAATTCGATTTCGGATGAACTTTGAGTCGGGTTAATTCACGTCAGTTTCAAATGAAATTCAATGAGTGTGTATATATATTTATATTAAAAAATTATATGAATAATCTTTAAATATATATATATATATAAATAACATTACACATCTTTAAAATAATTTATGAATAATCTTTAAAAAATTTAAATTTAAAATCTTAATTCGATGAGTATATATATGAATAATCTTTAAGAAATTTAAATAACAATACAAATCATATAATCTTTAAAAAATTTAAAATTTTAAAATTTCAAATCTTAATAAAATGAGTATATATATAATCATGTTAAAATTTAAAAAGCATATGAATAATCTTTAAAAATCACTAAATAACATTACAAAATTTTAAAAATTATATGAATAATCTTTAAAAAATTTAAAATTTAAAATCTTAATTCAATGAGTATATATATAAATAAATTTTAAAAATTATTAAATAACATTTAAAAAATTATATGAATAATCTTCCTTCTAAAAATATGTTAAAATTTAAAAATTATATGAATAATATTTACAATTTTAAAATTTAAAATCTTAATTTTATGAGTATATATATGAATATTCTTTAAAAATTATTAAATAATATTACACATCTTTAAAAAATTATATTGATAATTTTTAAAAATTTTAAAATCTAAAATATTAATTCATTGTGTATATATATAATTATATTAAAATATTTATATAAATTTAAAAATTATTAAATAACATTACAAATCTTTAAAAAATTATCTGGATAATCTTTAAATAAATTTAAATTTTAAAAATTTCTATAAATAATCTTTTAAAATTTAAAATTTTACCAAATACGACATTCTTTCCCTTTCTCAATTTCTTTTAGCAGGCATCATCTCCCACAATAGAATAACTAAGTATTTAAACCTATTTTCTCATTTTCTTACAAACCAGACCTTTCATAGTGAAAGTTTTGATTTTATGATTTTGAACTGCAGGAAAAGGATGAAGAGTATCTTCGTGATGTTAAAGATTCTTCAGTTTCTGATTTAAAAGAAGAATCACTTCTAGTTTAATTATTTGTTGACAAATGTTTTTATTGCTCCTCAATGGATTTCGTATTTGGTTTTTTGAATTCATTAGTTGGTCTACTAACTTTTAGTTTTATATGTTCTAGTTATTTTGTTTAACTTTGTAGGTTGCTCCTGATTCAGATAACTAGGATAATGTTAGGCCAGGTCTGTAACAGGTCGGGTCTGTAGTAGGTCGGGTCAAATTGGATTTCGGGTCGTTTCAAGTCATGTTATATCAGATATTTGTCAGATTTATTTCGGGTTCAAGTTCATATCAGATCGGGTGCAGGTCGGGTTCGGTTATCACATCATCAGGTTCAATCTGAGTTCGGGTCGTTCTCAGGTTGGGTACAGGTTGGATTCAAATCCAAAATCATCGGGTCCAACTCGAGTTCGGGTTAACATCAGCTCGAACTCAATTGAGTTTGGGTCCGGGTCACAACGGTTTCAGTCGGGTTTTCAGGTCGAGTCGATTTTTTACACCCCTACTTAATAATTATGTATTTGAAGTTCGAATCCATTCGATTAGTTGAAGAGGTATCTTCTTTGAATAGTTATATTATTTTAATAGTATTTTAAAAGAAAAAGTCATATTATGGATAGGCACATTGATGGAAAGGCAACTATTATGGTCTACAAATACAGAACATGCTCCTAATTCGCATTTTCATGGGCGGAGCTACTATAAAAATTACGGTGCAATTGAGCCCATTGATTTGTTGGTATAAAATTTTAAAGAGCTAATATAAATTTTTTATAGGAAATGTTAGATTTGACCCCATCCAATTTTTTGGGTGTGGAATCAACCATACTAATTGTAGTGATATTGAAATTAAGGATGTCAATGGGGTAGGTTTTGCGGGAATTCGCCCCACTTCGCATTCAATTGGGTAGGGATTGTTACAAATTTCGCGGTTTGTGAGGAAGGGGTGAAGATAAAAATTAGATTAGTCGTAGATGGTGGGGAAGATGTGAATATGCCTTTGTACTCGTACCATCCCCACCCACCCCGTATCATCCCCACCCGTCCCAACTTGGGATATTAATGAAATGTTCATATATATATATATATAATTGAGATTGAGATTGGATTAATCATATCAAATATATAAATATTTTTAAAATATCAGTTTAAATCAGAGGCAAATTTTAGATAATTTATATTGACTTTTTTTAAGGTTTGTTTTCTTCTCCTCAGTCCTCAACATAGGTATGTTACTCTTCTACTTTTTTTTAATTTTATTTTCCTAACATTGTATGTTATTTAGATTCTATTGAAATTTGTTCTTAGTTTTTAAAGATTTTTTCATTGTTATTTTCTTTTTGGTTCTTTCTATACTGTTTATTTGTTACATCAATTGGAATATTATTTTACATGTTATTAGTGATATTTTTGGTCCTCTACAATAGACTTTAGTATCTTTCTAGTCCAATTTTTTTGTTGGATAAAATTTAATTTTGTATATTATTATTTTTTAAAAATGGTGACAGTTGGAATAATGTCACATATGTGCTGGGAGTCTGAACGACGAGTATTTCATACTTTTTTACAACTAATTTAATTTGATTTATATATATTTTAACTAATATTTATAAATCTATTATATGAATGGGTCATGAGGCGAGTAAAGAGGGGATTAGGTGGGTCTCAGGACTTACTTGAGTGATGGGCCGGGGATGATTTTAGTCTTGCGAGTTGCGGGGCAGGGATGATTTTAAATTTTGTATTCGCAGCGGGTCATGGAACGGGATGGAGGTGAAAACTCTTGACAGGGATGGGTGTGAGAAGAGTACCCTTCGCACCCTCCCCACCCAATTGCATCCCTATTTGGAATCCTCTCGTACTCTACTCTAACCCCACTATATGAAAATTCTAGCTCCGCTACTACGCATTTTCCATAGACAAACTTGATTTTTAATTTCCACAACAATGTTTGAGCATCATGGAAAAAACACTGCTTTTCCTTTAGAGAGCATCGTAGACAAAAGTAGAAATGGACATAGAGTGCTAGGGGACTATTGTACTCCAAAATTTCAAATTACTATATAATTTAAATATTTTCTATTGATGATATAATTTCGCATCCTCTAAAAGTTTTAAATTATCATATAATTTACCAAATATACAAGTTCACCTGAATTCTAAGATCATGGAACAATATCTAATAGTAAATAAATTTATATAGAAAAACAAGAGATCATAGATGCTTACCGGATCTAATGTCTTCGCTTACTTTTCCTCTATTTTGCCATTGTCTAGTGATCATGGAGCAAATGAGAACCCACCAGTAGACGTGGAACACAAGTAGCATCAGCAACATAGTGTTGAGAAAATAGAACAAGAATTTGGGATACGAGTCTGAAGGACGTAAGAACTCCACAACATCATAGCTGTTAGAGGCCAACCACAAAAATTGATCAGTCAGTCTGCAAATCATGTTGTGAAACCAAGTCATAAACATAAAGGCAAACCTTGAACTTTTGATGACCCAAAATGGGAAGAGTATCAAACGCAGCAGGAGCCAAGAGGAGGCAAACAATCCGAAGCACACACTTGCACAGCGCTCCCTTCCCGAATATTTGAAAATTTTAGCTGCTTCCAAAAACACATCACTTGCATCATGCAGGGCAAGGACAACTGAACCAATGCGGAAAAAGCTGTAAACAAGCCAATTATAATTTATCTTCTCCATGCTTGGATATCTACAAGTTCATATAATTTATCAAACCAACAACTATAAAGAAAAGTTTAAAATTTCTCAAACCCTATGTTTTCTATATATTATCCAATCATTCATGATGTAAACATCCATGCCAAATAACTTAGCAATATCTAAGAATGTTATCAGCACCACCATACTAGCAGAGTGAAAAACGCCTGATTTTCAGTTTTTCGACAAGAGTTGATTAAAAGATAACATCTCTAAGGACAATTTAGCTTACATAGGCTTGCTGAAAGTAAATTCAAAGAAGTGCAAATGGTGTAGCACATTCAACTAGGGATACCACATATGCGTACAGAAAGCAAACACATTTGAGTATGTATAGACTATAAGATGATAATAATATTTTCAAAATGAAATACAAACAACACACAAGGAATACTTTTTGCCTCTTTTATACAGTAACGGCGGGGTAGATGAACTTCCACAGAAAAAGAGTAAGCTACCTTGTAACATATGAGTATCCAATCAGGATAGCAGTAATTACATGATGAGACATCATCACAGCAAAATCCTTCCTTCGAGTCTCCCAAGTAAGGAGTGCAAAAATGCTATATATGTAGAACCCGCATTGGCACATGTAGATGAGGCTTAAGGAAATCCTGAACAAAAAAGGGAATAAATTAAATGTAAAGTAAGTTGTCGGCAGGCATAACAAGCTCTGTCCTCCCAACAATTAAAGAAAATGGGAAATTTAAAGAGAACAAGCAAAACATGTTGAGGCATGTATCAACCGAAAACCACATAAATTTTAATAAAAATGTCGATAAAACAGATTTATTCCTTCAAGGTAGACAATATCTCATGAGAAATTATTTTCCACCAAGATAAGATGTTAGCAAGCAAGATACTTCAAAGATAAGATAACAAATTCACCTGAAAGAGGGCATGAGAACAGGAATGAGTGTCAGTTTCTATACAAACTTGTTTGCAAGTAAAAAAGGAAAAATTGAGAAATAAAATGAACAGATTTCACAATTTTTTAAAGGAAACAAAAAACTGTTTGTTCGAGTTAAAACAAAAGGAAAATAAGACAGGAAACAATTGTTTTCAAGGACTTTCAATCACTAAAGAAATGAGCAATAATAGATTTGGTCATTATCTCTTACAGAATAACCATAAACAAGAGAAGAGGTTTTCATGCAACGCCAATTTAGACATCAGAAACATAGAGCACTGGAACTTAAGAGGAACATTAACTTTGTGTCAGTTAATGACGAAAAAACAGTTAACTAAACTGGAAAAGAGGTAAATAACATTGCATAGTGGCACAAGATATGAGATTGGTAAACACAACAGTTGGATATAAATCCAGGAATACAAGTTACTCACTTCAACTCTTGATTTGGCCAGTCCCTAAAGTACCCTTTTACGTCTCTGAACCATGGCTCATTGTAGGTGATTTTGAGGACCCATGTTTCAGCAGTAGCAAAGTATGTCAGCTTCCACATAGATTCTGAACATTTTGCAACTATTGCCTGTCTAGCCTCAATATTCATCCTCGAAGGAGCAGATCCATTACTCAATAACCAGACAGACAGCCTCTAAAGGAACATCAATAAAAAATAAAATGTATTAACAAAAGATAAGTGTTTTCAATGATGGAGCAAGAAAAATTAAATTACGGTATCAGAATTTATAAAAGATTTGTCATTTGACACTCCTACTCACCATGTGGCCCCGTTATATTTTGCATTTGCACTTGAATTTTATAGTAGATATGAATTGAAACTATTAAAAGGAGAATTTTTTTTATTAACTAGAGACGTATTACATTCCCAAGATAAATGTTAGGATTCGAACCCACACAAGGTGGTGGAAGCAATATGAGCATCCTTGACCACTAAATCAATTAGTGGATCTCAAAGTAGAAATTTTATCAACTATACTTTTACTATTTCATTTCCAAGCATGACTACAAAAAAATCCCATCATTTCTATTAAAGGTAGAAGTTTAAACTATCAAGATTAGAGAACACCAAGCATAACAAGAACCATGATTATTGGCTGTTAGCTAAAAAAAGCTCGTGCCAGGCTACTTTTCAAGTTTTCACTACTCTTGCCACTTTGAATTGAAACTTCTTTTTGCAGCGTCATATGGAAAGCAAAACCACCTTCAAGAAATTCTTCTAGAAAAATACTTTCAGCAACATAATGCCTACCGATAACCCTTTATTCAGTTTTTACAAGCCATGTACATTTGCAAGATATTGTATTAAAAGATTGAAATTGCTTCAAATATAGGTAAAGCTCGTAAATCATTTTTTTTCTCTTCGACTTCACCTCAAAACCACTTAGCCAAATCACTAGCATGTTTTTTTACATATGGTTTTCTTTTGAATTATAAAATGGCCTATTCTTTATTAAGCTTAATATACCAAACGAACCAAAATAGCAATTAAAATTTTGAAACAATAAACTAAGTTGGGAATCAAAATTCAAAGAGTCCAAATAGAAAAATTAGAAAAAACTTACGCGGAAAATGAATTTGTCAAGCAAGAACCTGGCTACGGGGAAACAGAGCGCAAAGTAAAGCGCTACGAGGAAATGGAAAGCGTCAGGCTTGGCATTGCTGCTCCAGAAATATGAATCCATGATCGCACACCACTTTCAAAGATCACCCTCCTACAATACAATTCTTTCTCACTCCGACGTTTCATTGAAGAGATCTCATTTCCAGCCCCCTTTTTTCCCAGCTAAAATAAGAATACTACATATGCTAAAAAAAAAGAATTCTTGGATTAGGCAATTCGAAAATGAACAAAAAAACAATATGTTTTTTTAACAAATAATTAAAAGGAAATGAGAGAGTGACTCAGCGGAGGTTAAGATCTCGCGCGCTTTATTTAACAAAAACAAACTAACAACAACAATGGATTATTATTTAGGGTGAACTACATCATCGCTCACTCAAATTATTATCTTTTTTCTATTTTGGTCATTGATCTTTTTCCTGCAAATTTAGTCATTAACATTACATTTTTTTAATTTTGCTCACCATTCGATAAAAAATTAACTTAAATGATAATTTGGCCTGAAATAATAGTTATTTTAGTCCTAAAATTTATATATTCTATTAATTTGGCCTTAATTCAAAAAAATTAACCTCAATATTAAAAAAGAGTAAAGTACACTCATGGTCACTAAACTATACCCGAAAAAATAAAATGATAAAAAAACTTTCAAAAATTACATAATGACAATTAAACTTTATGTTTTATTACAAAATGGTAATTGTGTTGTTAACCTCTGTTAAAGAGGTGACATGTCTGTTAATTTTTTTGTGTAATAGCACATTTAGTCATCCATAGTTACATATTCAATCAATTTAGTCATAATTCGAAGAAATTCAATAAATTTAACCCTCAATTTTTACACATTGTTATAATTTAGTCCTAGTTCTAAAATGTTAACCCTTCATATTTCAAAATCACTTCAATTTAGTACCTCTTCATCCCTTCATCTTTCCATTATCTCTTACCTTTTTAAATTTTCTCAATTTTTCACCCCTTAAAGGAACAAGGCAAGATTCGAAGGGATATAAGTTGGAAAGAGGGGGCCCTACTGCCTTTGCAATTCTGGTTGGAGTGGCAATCTGCTTATGAAAGGTGATATAGCTGCAAGTAATGCCTTGGGGCATTCCTCGTGTGGAAGATGGCCACACCTAGATATTGCAACCAGTCTCTGCATGCAAACAAATGTAGCAACATCAAAAAAAAGTATGGTAGTTGTTTATAAACAAGTTTGAATAAGTACTCAACAGTTCGGTTCAAGACATGGCAGCAAACCGAGAATGGTAAAACATTCTCTCAACATGAACATTGTTTAAGTGAACAATTATGACAAGGAATTTGAGTAGAGTTTCTAGGTGCCAGAACTTCAAATTTCTTGAAGATTACTACTTCAGAATAAAGGTTGATGTGGGCTGGGAAGGTTAATTGACATTTACAGAGGCTAAGAGTTGAAGCAGATTACTTACAGAATTTACCAGCTTCGAAGCCATGGCCTGAGAGGATTTAAGAGAAACATTAGCATCTTCAGCACTGGTAATGACCAATACTGGCATCTATTCAACAACTTTTAGTAGTGATATAGCGTTGTTTGGTGAAAGGATCGTTTCATTCGACAACCTGCCTATCTATAGCAGTTACTCCAACCAGAATTGCAAAGGCAGTAATGCCCAAGGCCTTTGTCTCGCCCCCCTGAATAAGCCTGATACCTGTTACCTTGGTAACCAGCTGCACAATCCTTCGAATCTTGCCTTGTTCTTTGAAGGGATAAAAATTGAGAAATTTTGAAAAGGTAAAGAAAGATAATGGAAAGACAAAGGGATGAAGATGGACTAAATTGAAGTGATTTTGAAATATCAAGGGTTAACATTTTAGAACTATGATTAAATTATAACAATATGTAAAAATTGAAGGTTAAATTTATTGAATTTCTTCGAATTATGACCAAATTGATTGAATGTGTAACTATGGAGGATTAAATATGCTATTATACAAAAAAGTTAACAGCCATGTCACCTCTTCAACGGAGGTTAACAGCACAATTATCATTTTGTAACAAAACATAAAGTTTAATTGTCATTCTGTAATTTTTAAAAGTTTGGTTATCATTTTGTTTTTTCGGGTATAATTTAGTGACCATGAATGTGCTTTACCCTAAAAATAATTATCAAATTGGTCTAAACTTAATCCTCTAATAAGATGACGACAAATGTCATCATCTTATCTGTGAAAATTAATAACATATGGATAATTTTGGGAGGAATCAAATCCAGAACCCGAGTAAGGCCAACGCTTAATCACTGGTCGAGCTATGTAATTGTTAGCTTATTGCCAAAAATAAAAGTTAGGTTAAACTGTGGTTGAATCTAATTACTAAAGAAAATATAATTTAGGTTTGGGGGTCGAACTTGGTACCTAGGATCAATCTAAATTGCCAAAATCAAACTAAATTATCCAATATTTTGTTAATGCTTTACTCAAAATCCAACTCCAAGAAACACATACAGATCATAAGCATTCATAGTAGGTATGGCAGACAAAGATTCCCCCGCAACAACATGATTATTCAACATATATCTAAATCAAACTAAATTATCCAATATTTTGTTAATGCTTTGAAGAATTCTGAAGCAAAATCTCAAAGGATTAGATCAGACGAGGAGTGGAGCTAAAAGCTAACTGAGGCTGAGCCATCCGTAAACTATAACCATCCTCATCCCTATCAGCTCATCAATGATTACAAACATACGTGTATATGATATTCTTACAGGGGGCATTTAATGTAAGTCGTAACACCTGCATGAGGTTGTTTTGATCTTCCCTGAAATATTTTCAGCGAGACCGGGAATCCGTCTATTCGCGAAATTGCGAAAATGTGACCTTCAATCTAGACAAATATGGCTTCAAACTTTGGACAAGGGTTGTTTTCAATGTGAAACCTGAGATCAGCATCCCCTTTGAACTTGAAGGTATATAAAGCTTGTCTCTGTGTCAAGCCAACAGGATATATTCTGTACACTTTTAGTTCATCCCCTCCTCTGATGCTTTCGGGTCTTTCTGGCTTCCAAACCGGCACGTGTTTCAGAGACTTAAACTTCATAAGCACTGCAGCCTCCAAGGCCTCGAGAGTCAAATTGTCAGACCTGACCATAACGTCAGAAGTTAAGGATTTTCCTCCAGTCTCCACTTTTAGAAGAACAAGCAAAATTAACCTCCACATCTGTGGAAATCGATTGTAACACCTAGAAGGTTTCAACTACTTTCCCATCGATTGTTATGTTTAAAGAAAATCAAATTGAGTCCGGATAAAAAAGGATAGATAAAAATGTGATGTAACAATGTACTAATAGCTAAAGAGAAAGGCGGGTACCTCAAGAAAACAGAATCCATCTTAAACCTCCCTCGCTCTCTTACATATATATGATGCACAGTTTCTGAACCTCTGGTACACTTGCAGGGGCGTTTCTTGAAGTTGGAGCTCTTTTCTTCTTTCTCTTGGATGACTGTTGCCAAATGAATGCACAGACGGCATGATGAATGAACCGCAGCCATATCCACGAGGGCCTTGAAAGAATCACATGGTCCTTCGTGCTTCCACCTAATTCACGCATATCGCATTGTCAACAAGATTCTAAATGAAGAACCAAAATTAAACTCAAACCATCACCAAACCTCATAAGGGGAGAGGGGCGAGTTTCTATTCAACAATAAGAAATAGCTTTCTGGTGAATTAGCATACCACACACCTTAGTGATTGATTATAAGCAACCGGGTTTTCTGCGAGGTATTTCATTTTTTTGGCAACTGATGGAACATCCACCAATTCCTTGATATGTAAAAATGACTCTCGAGACGGCGCAAAGTCTTCAATATTTGGAGCACCAACCACAACAGGTATGGTCCCTACAAAATTTTAACGGTTCCATTGATTAAATGGTGAAACTGAAAACAATGGTATTGAAACATTCAGATCCCAAATGAAAACACATGGATTCCTTGCCGCAATTTTCTAGATCTAATTCCTCAAAACTGTCAGAACTAACAGTTTCCAATTTGGTAAAACTTATTTTTGTTCCAAAGGAACCAAGGATTGAAAAGAACTATTTTCTGTCTATCAAATCCTCTGTCTTAGTATAATGTTTAAAGTGCCATTAAAAGTACTGTTCATACCTGCAACAAGCGACTGGAAAAACTTTTCGGTCACGTAATCCTCTTCATTGGAGTTCTCAAAAGCCAAGCTAAACTTATAGCGTTTCAGAGCTTCAACTTTGTCCACTGCAAAATGTACATGGAATATACTTGTAAACTAGCTCACACACAGCATAACAAGTTGATGGAATTTGAGCTTTGGTCCACTCTTGAAGCATCTCATTTGAGCAAAAAAAAAATCAGTCTTTTGCTAAAAGGCCTATAACTTTTGAATACCAATTAAAATAACAAGCTGGCATTGATGTACAGAGCAACTAATATGTATAGCTACAGATACAGCATGTGTACATGATATCGGTAAACCACAACTGATCCATGTCTATGATTTCTTTTAGTTAAATATTTCCTGCATATCTGAGGTTAACAGTTCTCTTCCCCTGAGGTGGAACCTTTTACATTTCTTACCCGAGTAGATCAACCCGGAACTCCTCAGTTCACAACTCTTATAATGATATGATCTCTCAAAATAGTGAGAGATCTTAAAAAATCTTTCCAACTGATACAACCCTAGACAACTCAGCATTTTGGTTAAGCTATTCTGGATTGACTTGAACTGTTTCCACAAGTTAGAAACAACATTTAACAGTTTAAATATCAGAGTGTATGTCGGTATATACTTGGTTTAAATATCAAAGAGCATAAGAAGACAAAAACTCACCATTTCCATCACGATTTCTATGGCAATTGCCATAAGAATCTATCTTGATGTTTGCCTTTTCAAGCCCGATAAGTGCTTCCAGACGAAAGTTGCGGGCACCACAGTTAGAAATGAAAGCAGCTGCATGGGCCTTCTCAGTCTTTGGCATTACTGGTGCCATGATATCATACTCAACCCATGAAAAGTATCCAACAGGAACGTCCGATGAGAGGCTAGTTGTCATTACAATATCAAAACCCCTCCTAATTCAAATGGAAAACAAAATAGAACCATTAGTATTCCAGAAACTTCCCCGCTCATCCAGTGAAACAATTGGTATACTCCAAACAGCTTGGGGGGCAATAGTCGAGTTCACTTATGAGAACATTTTCAGAACAGAAGCAGCTTAATTACAAAAGAAAGCTAGAGGAACTACTGAATGCTTTTTTGCAGAGATCTCCTAAACGTTTATCAATTATATAAACATACTAGAAGTGCGTGCTAAATATTATGGAAAACATAAGGACACATTTATAGCCATGTCCTAGATTCTCGAAAATGTAGGCAAAAGCATGTTAAAGAGAATATTGGGAAGAAATAAAGTGTTCAGGTTTTGGTAAAAATCGACTATCATCCACAACAATATTACCCTCAAGAAGAGAGGAAGGTAATAGAAGAAGAAAAAAAAAAGCTTGTCCTCAAGCTTTGAGTGAGAATAAACTTTGCGTAAGGTAGCTTCCTCGAGAGTGATTAGAATTTGTTCGGTGCTCCACATCTGTTGATCATCCTTGTAGTCAAATAAAAATGTCATTTTATTAGAAAAAAATTATCACTACAACACCATTCTACCTTCCCATTACTAATGTCGAAATTGATTGGTTGTGGACCTCCACGAATTAATTCTCGCTTATCAGCACCATTGATTGAATCTCTCCAAACTTCTTACCAGCATTCACAATATTTTGATATAGAATTTAAGGTTTTTTGATCGGATTTAAAGGAAAAAATGGATCGTTGGATGAGTTCAGAAGGAATTAATGCATAAGATAATAAAGTGAGATTAGTAGAAGCTGCCATAGTATGGTTTTGTTCAATTAGAGGGTCTACATTGGCACCTACCCGAGTTGCGAACATATTTACCAACAATCATGTTATCCATTCCTTCAAGCATTTGATCGAAGACTTGGGTTTTGTTCTCAGCAAAAATCACATCTACTTGCTGATTGCATATTTGTTCTATCCTTATTCACATGTATCGAACTTTTTGAATATTTTTGCTTGTTACCCGGTCAACAATTGTTCCAATTTCCAAAAATCGTTGGCTCTAATACCAAATTATAAGAATTTTACTGCAACTGATGGCTCATCTCATCAAAGAAAGACTAAAACCTTTCAACTCATCAAAGGGAGACTACAACCTTAGAACTCAGTAGAGACCCAAATCTCTTTTTAGGGTTTTGGTAAAATTCAACTTGTCTCTGCCTCAGTTTTATTAAGCATCCCTCTCGATAAAGATTAAACCATTAACGGTGTGTTTGGATGAGCAACTTCAAAATTTTGGAGATTTGGAAAATCCTAGTATTATAAAATTCATCAATTCAAAAACACTAGTAATTGTAATAATATTATTTGGATAAATATTTTTAGAAAGAAAAATATAAAATTCGTATTTGATAACATAATTATAATTTAGAATTAATATTATTAAAAATAAAATAAGAATATACGCAATATGGATGTCATTAGCTTTGTAAAAATGAATATATATATATATATATATAATAGCATGAAGAAAAAATAAAAATTATATTTTGAAATAATTTTTATAATTAGAATGGAAAAGATAATAATAATCGCAGAGAAAAGGAAACATAATAAATGTCAATCTCTTAATAAAACTCAAGAAATTTCACAAATTCCACCCCCATAGAGGGAAATTGAGTCATCTAAAATTTCTCATTCAAGTTCTAAGAATCTTTTTGTTCTGATATGAAGTTCTAAGAATCTTGAAAATTCTAATTCTTGTTTTGTGAAATAACCCTCATCCAAGCACACGCTAAAGAAAGTCAACAGAATCCGACCAAACACAACTTCTATTTTAAAATTATTCTAAGACTCCATCCTAACAGTTACTAGGCATCCACAAAATAAGGTACTTAGATAGAGCATTATAAAAGTCCGGACATTATTCAGGGCAAAATCTGTGTTTGTTTCAAATGAAACCAAGTCGTTAGGGATTGTGCTTACCCACCGTCGAGCCTGAGCAATATTATTCCCTGAATAGTACGAAGCTGATTCCATTGAGCGCAGCACACTAGCTACTCCAGATTGTTGAGTCAAACCAAAGGCAGCATCTGGTTTCTTACTGGGATCATATCCAATTCCAAACCTACAACTCGCAGAACAAGTTTTCCACTCCTACATACCATGAAGAGGAAGTTAGCAAAACACAAGGAAGCATAACTAAAACTAAAACCACTTAGCCATGAATAATAATATGCAAAATGATAAGAACATTTTTAGCTCCAAGATAATTCCTTTGATCTAAAGAAATACTATGGAGACACGATCTTCACTCAAAATCTATAATACATAAACATTATTTTTATCATTCTTTCATATGTTTCTGTCAAATTGTGATAAACTTTGCAAATAACACTTATCAATAACCTCACAATTTCATAGACAAATCAATAAGAGAAATTGACAATCTGGGAAGCTGAAGGCTGAAATTTGAAACAGACCATCAGTACAGCATTCAATACGAGAAAAGACATTCGACCATATCATCATCTTTGCTTCAGAAAAACAGAGAAAAAAAGAACAGAAGAAGAAACCTGGTCAGCGCCAGAAACCCAGATGGGATCCTTGGAAAAATCCCTTGAATAAGTCACGGCATCTTCCCTTTCAAGCCACTCCTCACAACTCTCTTCGACCAAGTTCTGATCGCCGCCCAAAGCTTCAACGCCGGTAACTTCTACTCCACCAGAAGAGTGTGATTTGTAGAACATCTCAGGCCATGAATCGAAAAGGGCAGCGTTTTTGGCCATGTCAAGACGACCCAGAAACACTATTTCAGCTATGACCACAAGGGCCACAACTAAAGGCATCAAACTGGACCATTTCCTTTTGTTGGAAGCTGATGAAGAAGGTAGCAAAGTATCGGGGGAGGGCAACCCTTGTTCCTGGGTTCTTGGTCCTCTTGGATTTGAGATGATACCCATCAATCGAAAACAGAGTCCCTTGTCTGCCTCTCTCAATCTAAGGGAACAAAGTAGTAAACCTTTTTTTTTCTTCTTTTTTAAAAGCTAAGGTGTTAGTGAAATGAAACTACACTTGAATTATTACAGTTACAGAAGATAAATTTTTACTTTCTCATACTTCCACCCTTCTCTTTGGATTTTATATGTCTATTTGAAACAGAAGAAGTCCTTACAAAAGAACAAGAAAAATTGAAGTAACGGGTTGGAGATAAGGGCAAAGACTTGCCTCCTTTAAAAGGTCTACGGACTTGGCGGCGTTGATCCTAGACCGGGTTATGTTAGGTCGTTCTTTCTTAAATAAGGTATTCATTTTGTCGTTATAAAATTATTATTTTTGTATTTTAAAATTATTTTATTTAAATTATTATTTTAAAAAAAATAACAATTTTTATAATAAATATTTACATTTTTATCAATTTTTAGTTTTCTAATAAAAATATAAATTAACTTTATAAGGATAATTTTATCATTTAAATTATTTTACATCACATAACTCATATAAATTTATTTTTTCTATAAAAAATTAACATTTGACAAGAATAATGGAACAGAATGAGTATTTTTTAATAAATGAAATTGAGTTTAAGATTTAATTTTAAATTAAAAAATTTATATAATTAAATATTTAAACTTATTTTAAAAAAAAAATTATTATTATTAAGATTTCAATTTAGTTAAGAAAATTTGGAAAAAAATAAATAATTTTAAAATTTTATAAGATATATTTTTTTGTTTCATACGTAATAATTAATTGATCCAAAAAAATCATAAGCATTAAAATGAACTAAAAATCAATTTCATATATTAATTTGAACTAAGAACCCAAGTCAAGTATACTTAAATAGATAAAAAATATATAAATATTAAATTAGACCAAAAAATCAAGTTCAGATATTAATGTAAATAAAAAGGTTAAGATTGTGTATCTAATTTGAAAAAAAAAATTAAATACTAAATTAAACATTTAAGTATCAAAATATATATATTCAAGCATATCGACCTAAAAGTATTTGGATCTCATTTAAAAAGTCGCTACAAATTATTTGATTTTTTAGCCTTCAGAAACAAATTCAATAATTTGTCTAAAATAAATTGTTTATCCATCCTATGCACGTATCATCTCTTACTCCCAAAAAAAATTCCTATGTGAATCTAAAATGAAAAGAGAACAATTATCAAACGAAAAGGAATATGTCGTAGGCAAAGTAATTTAATTGAGCTTCTTGTAATTATTCAATAAATTCATGCAAAAAAAAACACTACTAGATAAATTTGTGTCATGGTTCAAAAATTTATCTCCTTTTTTTATACATCTCTCAAATTTTATCTCATATTTTTTTCGCTCACTAAGATTAAATTAATAATTTGACTTTTATTACTCTCGACCTCTTTACTTTTAACTTTTTTTTTAAAGTAACTCACTTTTCATATTCCCTCCTAAACGTTTTGAATGTCATCAAAGTACATTTCTTTGGAGGATTAAGTGTTTCAATTTTTTCTACACGGTTTAGTAAACAATTTTCTTTAGTACTCACATGTTCTTTTTATAATATTGTTTACTTTTAAAAAAAATCTACTTTTTAGGGGTTTTATTGCTAACATCTAATTCATCATCAATATGAGAACAATAAATGAAAAGTTTAGAATCACACTTACTAACTTTTTTAGACAATTATGATGAACACTAAAAAAACGGATATGATGAAACCTCTTCTGAAGATCGTGTATTTAGATGGATAAAATATCTAACACTCTAAGAATATTTTGTCTTAACAACCTAGAGGGAGACTTCAAGCTAAGAAAGATAGAGGTCGAATCCTCATAGGATAGTCGGTCCTTAAAAATTTAGATGGTGAAAAAGATCACCTCAAAAATGTTGCAATACAATTGGGTCTTCAAAACAAGAACAAAATAAAAATCTTAAACATAGAAAAACTCTCTCAATAAACTTTGAAGAAAGAAAAGTCTTTTTGATTTATGGTTGGCATATTATATAAGAAGAGTGTTTTTATAGGCTTTAAAAAAAACTTTTAAATTAATGTTTGGAGAAAAATAATATTTTTAAATAGATATAAAGCACTTTTGTTTGAGCACAAAACAAACTTAACTTTGACTAAAAAAATAAATCTTAAAATAATAAATATAATCGTATATTACTTAAAATAAATTGGATAAATTAACCGAGTGGCCACCCAACTATTTGGTCTGTCCTATTTTAACCATCAACTAAAAAAACTGAAAATATAACCACCGAACTATTTAATTGGTCCTAAACAAACCACCAACCACTAAAATCTAATGGAAGAATGACATGACAATTAAAGAAATTTTGTATAACTATACATTTTGTCCCTATTAATTACCTATCATATCTTCCAGTCCGTCTGTGCCTATTGAATTCTCAAAAAACTGTGGATTTTACTAAGGAATTAAATTTCCTCAATATATTAAACCCGGGTAACAATGAAAATCCAAAGGTAATATCACCTTGTAACACCACGATATTGAGGCATTCTCTGACCAAAAGTATCAATAGATTTACGAGGAACTGGTTCTCTGGTGAGCGTCTTTCCGACATGCCGTTTACGGTTATCAACCACATCCAATGGTGCAATTGCAGGCAACCCGTTTCGAGAGCTGGGACTCATAGTAAGAGAGAGTGTCTGAAAGTTAAAGTTATTACTATTTATTTCATCACCCGAAGCTTTCCCACCAGAAAATGGAGTTTGTCTCAACCAGGACTTGTATCCTGAAACTGAAGTTGCACTCTCAAAAGGAACATGGTACACGCCACTCCCTTAGTTCGGGCCACGCTGTTGGAGGCTGTGACCAGTGACCACTAGCCATTAGAGTATGAGGGTTCTCGTTGTCGTTGTAAACTTGTAATCATGATAAGTTCGGATCAAAGATGATGGATTCGAGAATCTCTGCAGCTTTCATATCCCCATAACTGCCGTAATTTGGTGCTACATTAGCATTGATCCTTGTAGGACTCGGAACAGTGTTCTGGTTTTGGTTTTCGTGGGTTCCAAAATAAGCTTTGGTCTCCTGACTCCTAAGAAGGAGAGTTTGAGTAACAACAACCCAAGAAATCTTCAAGTTTGGGACCCTGTCCCTGTCCCTGTTCACTTTCACTTTTCACCTACAATACTATTTTCATATCCTATAACCTGCAAATCAGCGTTGGAAAACAAGTAAAAAAGATAACCCATTTCTTGTTCTTCGATGGAAACTCTTTTCTTGTGCATGCAACCAAGTGAGTAATTATACAAATTTCTATTAACTTTCACGTCACTCTTCCATTAGATTGTAATAGTTGTTGGTTTAATTAGGACCAATTAAATAGTTCGGTGGTCAAATTTTCAGCTTTTTAATTGAATGGTCAAAATAGGACGGACTCAATAATTGGGTGGTCACCCATGCAATTTACCCAAATAAATAATGAAAAGTCTTGTGTTGAATTTAATTACAAATAATCAATAAAATAATTAAAAATTCATAATAATTCAAAAATATCATATGGCTAATTTTCTTCAAATGTTGTCTTTCTTAAAACTCAATTAATTTTACACATTTTTTAACCGTTGGATGATGGTAATAAATGACCAATATTATTTTTTTATCTCTTTTTTTTTTCTGTAATAATCTTCCCATCTTCTATTGTTAGCCTCATCCATCCAAAAAGATCCTATCTCATATATATAAACCTTGATTCCTTGGTGAATCTCAATCTTTGTTTAATAGGATGGGATGTGAATGTTGTGCTTGTAACCATTTTGGTAAATTATCGTTGGAGAAGACAACGACAAAGGAGGACGGTGGTGATCTAATTTCCAAGGGAATAAGATGATTGTTTTAAGTGAAATGAAAGTAAAAGGATCAACTTACAAAAAGAAAAAAGTTATTTTAAAAAGCAAGGATCAAATTGATGAGATGTATAAGTATTAAAAATTAAAACTGATATTATGTCAAGTCACGCTATTATTTTTGTATAAATTTAACAAAAAATTAACATAAGTGGCCAAAATAAAAAATGTAATATTAATGATAAATTTTGTAAAAGAATATTGAGTAAACTACATTCAAAATCACTTAATTATATGTTTTATAACAAATTGATCAATTTTCTTTTAAAAGTTACAAACGAGACACCCAATTAACATATTGTTATAAGCGGGTCATTTTGCTTATAAACATGTCACTTTTCTTTGGTATAATAATAATTTTAGTCTACAAAACTTATACATTATGGTCATGTTTGGCAATTAGCTGATAGCTGATATCATTACCTTATTTGACTAGCGGATTTCATTTGCTGATTGTATAAAAATGTTTGATAAATTTAATTGATAGCTGATAGTTGTTTGATTATTTGGACAAAAACATGATTATATTCAATACTTGCTTGAATAATTTATTAGATATCAATATTTTGTATCTATTAATATTAATTAAATTGTGAAAATTAATTTTTTTTAATATCATTACTAAGCATATATGATAGATGTACATATTAATTTCTTATTTATGAAATTATTTTTTAATATAATTTTAATAATTATTAATTTTAGATGTATGTATTAATTACTTATTTATGCAATTATATTTCGAATATAATTTCATTAATTATTAAATTTAGATGTATGTATTAATTTCTTATTAATGAAATTATCTTTTTTTAATTTTATTAGTGATTTAAATTTATGTTATTTAGAGAATTTTTTTGTAATTGGCAAAGACAAAAGAGTCTTTATAATTTTTTTTATCCAATCCTCTAACTCAAAAAGCGGATTTGACTGATCAAACATCTAAAAATGATTCAAACCTCCAATTTTGGCTCAAAATGTTGTTTACCAAACAAGATATATATTAATTTTGTCCTAATTCAAAATAATTTATTAAGTTTAATCTTTCATATTTAAAAATTCCATCAGTTTAGTCTTTTTGGTGGTACTCTTAAAGCAAGCAAGCCCATATAATCAAATTAGTAGTTCGATAATTGCATTATGCCATAAAGAACCAATAAGTTATTGTTGAACTGTTATTATATCAAGAAAGTAAAATATTTATAGGATAAGAACAAGCAATTTATGATCAGAATAAAAATTAAAATGATGAAATTTTTAAATATTAAGAGTTAATTTTTTTAAATATATTCATGGGATACGAACATGCTTGTAATTTTTTTAATTGAGTGACATGTTTATAATTTTTAGAAGAAAAGTGACATGTTTGTTACTAAACTCATAGTTAAGTGACCTTGGAAGTAGTTTCCCTAAAAATATTACAGTGGCTAAAATAGAAAAACTATAATAATTAGGTGACAAATGATGTAGTTTACTCGAAAAGAAAACGTGGGTTCGTTTTTCTCCGCATTTCCACTTATTTCTTTTCTTGTCAATTCATCCCGTGGTTTTCTGGGAAGCAGGAAAAAGTAAGAAAATCCGCCACAACCAAACACATCCAAAAAACCTCTCTTTGTTTCTTCAATGGCTTCTTCTACTTCAATTACTCCGTCTTATTTTGCTTCCACCAGCCTTCACCCCTCCCCTACAAGCTTAACTCTTCAAGGATCTCATTTCCTTTGAAAAACGGCTCCTATGAGCTACCTAAACACCCTGCTCTTTCTCTCAAGGCATTCTCTTCTCGTGAATCCAAAGGTAATCTCTTTCTCCCTGCTCCAGTTTTTCACCACTGTTTGAAATGGTGGGTTTTTATTTGATCTGGTTCTTCTTAGTTATTTGATCTTAGTTATACTGACTGGGGACCAAGTCTAGGATTGAAACCTCAATAAAGGATTGGTTTAGAACTGTGAACATGGCATATCACTTTTCTCAAATGTTTGGTGTTTCTGATTGGAAATAAGCTGCCAATTAAAGATCAATAAACATACTTTATATGGAATTAGATTTTCGTATGTAAAAGGTGAAGGAATTTATAACATGAAATAAGGGTGTTTCACTGTTACTTTACTGAAGTTCTTTCACAAAAAAATGCTTAACCATTAAAAAGTTCATTCACTGAGCAGCTCCATGAACAAACACTTTTGGTTAAACCAAAAAGAAAACGAAAAGTAAAAATAGCCCCATAATATGAGGGATTTTTTGCATTAATTTCGTGGTTACGAGAGTTTGGCTTAGCTGATTAGATATGAAGGTAACTAAAAGGCCATCTCCTAATCTTTCTCTGAAATATAAGCATTTTCCAGTCCTTTCAGAACATACAGTGTATTGTTATTCACTATCACTAATAATTTAAACTACCATCAACCATAACATTAATACCTCAATAGCAAACAATCTCTGTCGTTTTTCTTATTCAATATTCGGGATATGTCATTCTTGAACTTATAAATATGTTCCAATGATTTATTTTTGCATATTTACATCCCGCCCCTGTAATATATTCTTTTCTAATTTCTTTCGCAACCTTGTCTTCTATACCATGTAGCCTTGTTGCTGCACTCTATACTTCGGAGTTTTGCTCCAATCTTCCTCTTTTTCGCCTCCTAGTCCTAGCACATCTTGTAACACTTGTTTGCAGTGTGTTTCCCTTTCCTGCCAAATAAACCCTCTTTAGAGAGCAAGTGTGGAAAAGTGGAATGGTGAACTGTTTTCCATGGGATGGGATTTTTGATAATCCAAGAATGATTCAATTTTCCTTGGCACCAGTGATATAGAGTGGGCGTTTGGATATATATATACACCCCCTTTATACTGGTAGATTAGATCCTAGGAAAATTTTCATATGCTGTAAAGGTTAATTATATGTGTGTATTTTTAAGTTTTCAAAGGTGATTGATTCCCTTCATAAAATGGAAATGATCTATCATTGAAAAATTTGTTGTAGCGATGTCCAGCAGCATCCTTTAATCTATAACTACAGTTTAAGTTTTAAAAAATGGACTACAAAGAAGTTAGTATTTTGGAAAAGTTAGATGTTCAGTTCTCCTTGTAACCTTATAATTGCATACGTTAAGGGTGATCAATGTTTTGTGACTTTGTCATGTATCGGAGTGGTCGAATGAGTTGACATATTACCAGCAGCCTGGAATAGAGCTTTTGTACTTGGGATATCAATTTATTTTCTAAACTTTAGTTGAACAAGGTATCTCGCTGTATCCCAAAGGTAATGATCTTACGCTGCTTCAGAATTAAACTACAATGAATCCTTAAAGCTTGCATGTCTATGTGGAGTACGTTTCTTCTAGTTTCTGCCTCTTGGGTTTTTCTGCAATCTTACTGATGATAGTACTGAGCTTTGAAGGCTAATTTGATCTTGTTCCATTGATTGATTATCTACAGCTGCAGTGTTACTAATGACACATGGGAGAAATCAATATTGAACAGTGATTCCCCTGTTCTCGTTGAATTTTATGCAAGCTGGTGTGGGCCCTGTAGAATGGTTCACCGGATTATCGATGAGATTGCAGGGGAGTATGCCGGGAGACTCAATTGCTTTATTCTCAATACGGACAATGACTTTCCGATTGCAGAGGATTATGAAATTAAGGCTGTACCAGTTGTGTTGCTGTTCAAAAATGGAGTGAAGCAAGAGTCCGTTGTTGGTACCATGCCGAAGGACTTCTATATAGCTGCCATAGAAAGGGTTCTGAAGTCATAAACAATGATATGGTGCATCACTGGAATCTCCCGTGAAGGTTTCAGCTTTTCTTGCCTGTATATGTTGTTAACTGAATTATCAATGCATAAATTGTACATCCTTTAGTTGTATCTTGTTGGGTGCTGTTAACACCACAGCCTGGAAATGTTTGGTTTGATCTTTTTTGGTTCGGGGTTGTCCTTCATTTTTTTCAATGGTGAACTACATAAATAGTCACCGAACTTTTTATTTTGGTCATCGAACTTTTAAAATTTACGATATAGTTATTGGACTTTTAATTCGTTTTTCCTTAAGTCACTCTTGTTAACTGTCGTTAGAGAATGACAAATAACCTTTCTTCTTCCTCTACTCTCTTTTCCTTCGTGACTAAACCATCTTCCACGGTTGAACCTTCCTCCAATCTTTCAATTTCTCTTAACTAAATTATTAACAAAAACATTAATAAGAAAACTTCCATTTCGCTTACTTCTTAGTCAATCGTCACACCTAAAACACGTATAATAATAAACATATATATTATTCGCAAATAAAACGTGAAAAGTAATCATTGTTGTTAAACTTATTTTAATTTTGATATAACTTAGAGTTAAATTTGAATGACTGACTTGTAAAAATTTTGTAAGTTAATGTATTCGATTCAAATTTGTCAAAAATATATTTTTAACTTGTAAAAACAATTTCTAAAACGTTTGACTTTATTCTCATATCGAATATAGCTTTAAAAGTCAAATAACAGTCAATTTTTCAAGTTTTTAAAGAAGGTTTTGATACCCATTTGGGAGGTCTCGAAACCTTTTGGATAGTAAGGTCTGAAATCAAAACCTGGGCAAAAGGTTTTGATACTCCATGAAAGGTTTTGAAACCATGTTGTGTAACGGCCAGTTTTTTCTTTAAAAACCCTTTAATGGTTTCGAAACCTCTACAAAGGTTTCAATACCTCCGTATAGGTGAAGTATTTAATGCTCAATTTTAATGACTCCCAAGGGCTCCAAAGTCTCACAACAGTTAGAAAAGTTCAATAGAATATAAAAGGGACCTCCAAATAGTAATGAAGCATCAAGGAAGCTAATCCAAATTTTAAAGTGACCAAATTCCAAATTGTACTCAATTTTTTTAACTTTCTTGTGAACATTAGCTTGTTCTTTCATTGTAATTCATTTTCTAGTGTTCTTGGGTGTGTGAGAGAGCTTAAACTTTGCAAACATATTCCTTGTAAGGATTTTCTAAGTTTTCTTCTTTGTATTTAATTTTGGGAAAGGATTCACTAGACTTTAGGGTATAAGTCTATTGAATTGTGTAAGGTTACTCCTTATCTTGAAAGGAAAGACAAATTAGTGAATTTTTGAAATTCTTAGTGTGGTAATTAAGGTAGTGGATGTAGACTCCATTTAGGGAGTTGGACCACTCTAAATATTCTTGCAATTTCCCATTCTTTGCAATTAGTTTCCACAATTCTTTAAAATTCCAATTCACCCCCTCTTGGTTATATTCGATAGATTGTTACACTCAACAACTAGTATCAGAGTGAGACTCATTGGAAGGTATTGCAACCTCTTGAGAAGATCCAAGAAGTGTACAATCATCTACAAGGTCATCTCTGGCTTTCTCTTCCACTTTTGAAGCTTGGGGAGATTCACAACCCACCAACAAGTCTCATTTCTTCAATGGATTCAACTATGCATATTGGAAGAATTGAATGAAGTTTTTCATTCAAGCTTTCAATCTTGATGCACGGAAGATCGTCATGAGTGGCTACACCACACCAACTAGTGGCATAGAGACTTGGAGCAATGATGAAAACAAGAGATTCCAAACAAATGCCAATGCAATGCATCTTTTTTTGTGCTATTGGCTCGGACGAATATGGAAGAGTTTCATCATGTTCCAATGCCAATGAGATTTAGGACAAGCTTGAAGTCACACATGAAGGAACCAACAAAGTTAAGGAGACCAAAATCAGGATTCTTAACCTCAACTACAAAAACTTCAAGATAAACCTGGATGAAGGCATTAAATCCATGTTCGATCGTTTCTCCGTCATCGTGAATGAACTAAAGGGTTACGGTGAGGTGATCCCAAAAGACAAGCTTGTGGGGAAGATGATCTACTCTCTTCATGATTCATAGGATTCAAAGAAAACGGTGATCATCAAAGCAAAAAACCTCAAGACCTTCAAATTAGTTTATATTTTAAAGGAAAAAAGAGAAGAAGAAGAAGAAGAAGAATGAAATAGAGAAGAAAAAATTTGGAGTTGCTCTCAAATCCACAAAAAAGAGAGTGATTCTAGTGAAGAAGAAGATGAGGAAATGGCTATGTTTGCCAAAAGATTTAAAAGATTCATGAGGTCTAACAAATAAAGAAGATTTCAAAAAAAGATGGCTTCAAGAATAAAACCAAAGAAAATGATCTTATCATTTGCTATGAGTGCAAAAAGCCGGACACGTCAAATTTGATTGTCCCCAATTGAAGATGAAGATTTTTGGCAAAAAGAAGCACAAGTCTCATATGAATACATGGAGTGAAAAAGACTCATCCGATGATGAAGAGCAAGAAGTAACCAACATGTGTCTTATGGCTATGGAGGATGACTCCAAGGTAACCTATAATCCATCTCATTCAATTACATATGCATTTGATGAATTGCAAGAGGCAAATAATGAATTAGCTTTGGAATTTGAAGAGACAATTTTGAAAAACAAAAAAATTATTTTGAAATTAAAAAAATAAAAATGACTCTCTTTCCAGAACTAATTAGGAACTTGAAAGTAAAGTTGAGGAAATGCAAGTCAAATTAAATGAATTTGAGATGAAAAATCAAGGGTTGCACAATTTACTTTCAAGAGCCCATAATGATCATCAAAAGGAATATGATGATCTTAAAAACTTCTTTTGACAAAGTTGAGACAAAGTTTTGAAAAAAGGTGAAAATTCAAAACCTAACTATGTTAGAAAGAACTTTAGTGGGTACAAACATAGAGGTCCCCATATAACCTCTAAAGTTAAGAGTGTCAAGAGCATTTGGGTTCCCAAAGAACTCATAGCTTCTAAGGATATGATTGAAAAATGGATCATAAAAGGATTAAAGTTTTTGGAGCTAATACTCATGGACCCAAAAGAATTTGGGTACCAAAAATCAAGATTTGATTCTATGTTTGTAGGTGGAGCATTGTTACAAGGCACAAAACTCAAGTCCAAATTCATGTTACCTTGATAGTGGATGCTCAAGACGCATGGCCAGTGACAAGAATTACTTCATAGAACTAAAGCCAAAAGGTGGAGGAGTAGTAACTTTCGGTGACAACTCTTAAGGCCACATTGAAAGAATTTGTTCTATTGGTAACAATTCTTCCATTCTTATTGAAAATGTTCTTTATGTCAATGATTTAAAATTTAATCTTTTAAGCATAAGTTAATTGTGTGATAACGGATACAATGTCATTTTTAAGTGTAATGGTTGCAAAATTGTCGACATTGCATCAAATATAACTATGCTTGTTAGTCATAGGATAAACAATATTTGTATAGTGCATTTAGATAACATTAGAAAATCAAATGTATGCTTGGTTTCTAAAAATAAGCATGACTCTTGGTTGTGGCATAGAAAACTAGGACATGCTAGCATAAGTATTTTACAAAAATGGTTTCAAAAGATTTAGATAAAGTTTATGATGCTTGTGTTAAAGACAAACATAAAAGAGTTTCTTTTAAACCTATTATTGATGTATCAACTAGTAGAATATTGCAATTGATTCATATTGATATTTTTGGGCTTATTAGGACTATGAGCTTGAGTTGAAAACAATATGATTTTGTCTTGGTTGATGACATTTTAGTAATTTTGGTTTACAAAAATGGTTTCAAAAATAGTTAGATAAAGTTTATGAAGCTTGTGTTAAAGACAAACATAAAAGAATTTCTTTTAAACCTATTAATGATGTATCAACTAGTAGAATATTGCAATTGATTCATATTGATTTTTTTGGGCCTAATAGGACTATGAGCTTGAGTGGAAAACAATATGGTTTTGTTTTGGGTTCTCTTCTTAAGTACAAAAGATGAAGCTTTGGAAAAATTCATCACATTTCAAAAGCAAACCAAAATGATGTAGGTTACTCAATTTCAAATGCGAGAAGTGACCATGGAACCAAATTTCAAAATCTTATTTTTGATGAGTTTGTAACTCAAATAAAATTAGCCATTATTTTTCGACTTTTCGTACCCCTCAACAAAATGGGGTAGTTGAGAGGAAAATAGAACTTTAGAAGAAATGGATAAACTTATGCTTTGTGAAAATAATCTGCCTAAGTATTTTTGGGCGGAAGCCACTAATACCGCTTGTTATATTATCAATAGAGTAATGATTAGGCCATTTTTGAAGAAAACAACTTATGAACTTTTCAAAAATAAAAGCCTAACATTAGCTATTTTTATCCTATTGGAAGCAAATGTTTTGTTTTGAACAATTGAAAAGATAATCTTTGTAAATTTGATGCAAAAAGTGATGGAGGAATTTTCTTGGTTATTCTCTAACCTCTAAAGCTCATTGTGTGTTTAATAGAAGAACTCTAGTAGTAGAAAAGTATATACATATTGTTTTTGATGATAACCCTCTTCCGAGGAAGGATTCTTGTATTGATAATGATGTAGGTATATTAAATTCAAATAATGATGAAGGACAATCATCAAAAATTGGAGAGTCGTCATCAAAGGTTGAATCACAATAACCAACTCAATAAGCTCTAAAGGAGATATTTCTAGAGGATAAGGAGATTACCTACCCAAAGGAGTTCAACTATGTCAAAGGTGGTGAGATTTTTGGTGATCCATCTAAAGGGGTAACCACTAGATATTCTCTTCAAAATACATGTGAATTTGTTGCATTTATCTTATGCATAGAGCCTACGAATGTTAAAAAAAGAATTAAATGATGAATATTGGATTATGGTTATGCAAGATGAGTTAAATCAATTTGAGAGAAGTAAAGTATGAACATTAGTGATAAGTCTACTATATGTACTAAATGGGTTTTTAGGAACAAACTAGATTAGAGTGGTAACATTTTGAGAAACAAAGCTAGACTAGTTGCTTAAGGTTACACTCAAGAAGAAGAAATAGACTTTGATGAAACTTATGCACCCATAGCTAGAATTGAGGTCATTGGGATGTTACTTGCTTTTGCATGTTATAATGAATTCAAGCTTTTTCAAATGAATGTTAAAAGTGCTTTTTTAGATGGCTTTATAAATGAAGAAGTTTATATTGAACAACCTCCCAATTTTGAAGATTAAAAATTTCCAAACCATGCTTTCAAACTTTCAAAAGCTTTATATAGTTTGAAAAAGTTCCTAGATCTTGGTATAAAAGGTTGTCAAATTTTCTTATTAAAAAGGGTTGAACAAAGAGAAGGTTGATACAACCTTGTTTATTGAAATAAAAGGCAAAGACATTTTAGTAGTTCAAATTTATGTTGATGATATTATATTTGGTTCTACTAATGAATCTCTTTGTCAAGATTTTGCTAAGTTAATGTAAGGTGACTTTGAGATGAGCATTATGGGAGAACTCTCAATCTTCTTGGGACTCCAAATCAAACAAAAGAGTGATGGTATTTTCATCAATCAAGCCAAGTATGTAAGAGACATGCACAAAAAGTTTGGACTAGAGGTTGTGAAGCCTCAAGCCACACCAATGAGCACATCTACAAAGTTTGATAAAGATGAAGGAGGTAAATGTGTTGATATTAAGCTTTATAGGTCCATGATTGACTCTTTGCTTTATCTTACTGCAAGTAGACTGGATATCATGTTTACTGTTTGCTTGTCTGCTAGATTTCAATAATGTCCTTAGGAATCACATTTACATGCCATTAAGATAATCTTTAGATACCTTAGAGATACTCCTAGTTTAGGTCTTTGGTATCCTTAAGACTCATCTTTTAATTTGCATACTTACTCGGATACAGATTAAAGGTTGCAAAATTGATAGGAAGAGCACCTCTGGTACTTGTCAATTCCTAGGAAATATGTTTATTTCATGGTTTTCAAAGAAACAAAACAATGTAGCATTATCAACCACCAAGGCGGATAGTTGTTGTGCACAAGTTCTATGAATGAAACAATAACTTTTAGACTATGAAATTGATGTTGGTACTATCCCTATTAAGTGTGACAATACTAGTGTTATTTGTCTCACTAAAAATCTCATCCAACACTGTAGAACAAATCACATTGAGATCAAACATCATTTTATTAGAGATCATGCCCTAAAAGATGATATAGTTCTAGAATATGTAGACATTTTACACTAACTAGCTGGTATTTTTACTAAGCCATTAGACAAAGAAAGATTTTGGACTCTTGGGAGAGAGTTAAACCTCACAAACCTACCTTAAGCCTTTGTGTCAAATTTCATGATTTTTGTGCTTACATGCTATTTTGACTTGAATTACTTGCAATACATGCCTGAGTGATTCTATATGGTTCTTTCATGCAAATAGTTAAGGGGTGGCAAGTTTGTCGCTCTTGATCTATTTTGGCCTTTTATGCTCTTACACTTAACATAATTTCTTTAAATTTCAAAACTCATGCATATAGCTAGTGTTTGTTTCAGTTTCATATATCTTTGATCCTAGTTCAAAGTGTCTTTCATAACCATAATAATTGTTTACATATTAGATATATTCGGATAAAAAAGAGGCTTAAATTAACTTTTTTTTGTTGTCAATTTAGGCCCAAAAATATTGAAACCCTATAACTAATTTCGAAACCTTCTGGTTAGTAAGGAGTTTGGATTTCACACCGCTACAAAGGTATCGAAAACCTTAACAGTGGTTTCGAAACTATAAGCAAAGGCAAGATCGATTCAAATGAATAGAGAAATGGAAGAATTTTGTAAAAAAAAAATACAAGATCTTTTCAATAAAAAATTAATTAGGAAAAGTAGTTCCCCTTGGAGCTGTTCAGCTTTTTTTGTGATAAAAATGCAGAGCTTGAAAGAGAAGCACCAAGATTAGTAATAAATTACAAACATCTAAATCAAGCTTTAAAATGGATAAGATAATCCTATTCCTAACAAAAAAGAAATACAAGATCTTATCAATAAAAAAATAATTAAGAAAAGTAATTCCTCTTGGAGTTGTTCAGCTTTTTATGTGATAAAAAATGCAGAACGTGAAAAAGGAACACTTAGACTAGTAATAAATTACAAACATCTAAATCAAGCTTTAAAATAGATAAGATATCATATTCCTAACAAAAAAGATTTATTAAAAAAATTATGTAGTGCTAATATTTTTTTAAAAAAATTTGATATGAAGCCCGAATTTTGACAAATTCAAATCAAAGAAGAAGAAAGATACAAAATAGCTTTGATAATTTTATTTGGACAATACGAATGGAATGTAATGCCTTTTGGATTAAAAAAAATACTCATTCTGAATTTCAAAGAATCATGAATGATATTTTTAATCCATACTCTCAATTTACAACTGTTTACATTGATGATGTATATTTTCAGAAAATTAAAAAAAAACACTTTAAACATTCATAATTTTTATCAAATATAATCATGAATAATGGTTTAGTGGTTTCTAAATCCAAAATAAGTTTGTTTCAAACAAAAAATAGATTTTTAGGCCATTATATTACCCAAGGGACAATTACCCCAATATAACAAGAAAGTTCTGAAATATGTTTTTTAATTTGAACCACAATATGGTATATGTATCGGTCCATGGTTGCCTTTCATATAAAGACTTGCATAACTTACTAGCAAATTTCCAAATCATATCCTTAATAAAGTCCATCTACAAAGATTTTTAGGAAGCTTAAATTATCTCATAGATTTTTACCCGAGTCTTAGTAAGTTATGTGAAAAATATGTTAAATAAAAATATTAATTTTGTTTTTTACATTAGAATCATTTAACGGTGTCAATATAAGTGACTTGATTTATAAATGATAAAAATTGAATAATGTAATTTGATTAAATTAAATGTTAGTGATGTAAATGAAAGTCAATGTTAAATTTAGCGATCTATATTGCAAATTACCCACAAGTGACCAAAACATTATAAAACAATAACATAGTGACAAAAGCAGTATTTTTAAAATTCAAAGAGCAAAATTAAACACTTATGAAACAAAAGTGATCATTGCAATAGATTACCCTTAAATATTATATATTTTTAGTGTTTTAAAATTTAAATAATTTCTTAAATTGTTATTTTTTTTCTTAAAGATTAAATAAGAACTCAAATTTATATAAGAATCAATTAAGCTCATCTACCATATCATTATCCACCTTGGACCACCACATCAACGCCATGAACTATCATGTCAACACCAAAACAATATTGGTATTTTTACTCAATTTAAAGGCCACATTAGGTACAAAATAAATTCAAGAACCACATTAATTCTTTTTCAAAAGTTTGAGGGCCTTTGGTACCATTAAGCCTAAAAGAGTATAACCACAAATGTATAAACAGCAGGCGAGGACTTAAGAGTCAAGAATATAGGGTTCCCATGAGGGAGGAACTAAAAAGAAAGAGGAAAAGAAAATAGAGTTGAATCTTCTGCCAACAATACAAGTTGTTAAGGTTAGTCCAATAGCTCCTAATGGAACTCGATTAGAAGGAAAATTGAGGGCACCGAGCAAAAAGAAACCAAAAGCTTCACACCTTTAAAACCCAATCCCATGCCTCTTGTCACACTTAACAACCTGAATACCCTGCATAAAATATGTGAGTGAGTGAGAGAATGATAATAAACAGAGAGCCCAGAAATGAGCTCAAACTAGACAATTGTCTAACAATTAATCATTCCGGGCATCATACCCGTTAGATGATCTGTTGCTAATTATTCAATTTTTTTTTGGTTTAACCACTCGTACTCATTGACCGACTAATTCGGATCAAGTTTTGCAGAGACCAAATATGAGGCGATCCTCCCAGCCCAATTTTCTCCATTCACAACACCAGGATTCGAACCTCTGACGTTGCTTAAAATACAAGATTCTACATTTTAATATAAGCAAATCATGTTTTTATCATAGCTTTCTTGAATAGGTTTTCCGAATGGGTAAACCGACTTCTGGGCTAAGCTTGCTCACGGTGACATTACAATATCTCATCCTGAATACCATATATAGCACGGAATATTATGAAGATCAGATTAATGTCATTCAACACATAAGAACTTTTAATTGGTGAAAGACATGTCTTGTGATATTTGGATAATGTACAATTATTTGGGCACGATTCTTCAAGGATAATAGACTACAATCTCTTTGTTTATTCCTTGTTCATAAATCATACTTAATTCCCTAAAATCCAGAACTTTCAATTTGGCATTCGAGACTGTTTTATACACTAGCAGATCTCATTTGGTGAGGCATAAAAGGCATTCATTTACTTATCAGATTGAAGAAACCAATTCAGAATTAGTAAAATAAATGCATTTTAAACAGGGTTTCACAGGAAAAAAAACAGGATTGAAATCACATGCAGATAATTGCTGAGATGAGGCACTAAGAAAAGATTAGCAATTAAATAGAGAAGGGTGAACTCCCTGCAAGATCTAACAACGAACAATTATACTCTTAAATTTAACAGAGCAACAGCCTTCCCAAAAGACACATTCTATGATTTGGTTGTTAGATATAACTTTTCCAGGGCAGGTACATTGGTCACAAAATGTGCAGTTACAGGAGTATTACTTTCCATGTGGTATGAACAAATCAGTTTCAACTTTCAACACAGAATAATAAAAGAGTTGCATAATCCAAATTAATGCAACACAAACAATGTAAAAGATGCTTGCATCTTAGTCATTTAGACTGAAGTGATGCAAGAGGCAGAGAGAAGGAAATGAACTTACCTACCGCATCTTCTTTTCCTTGTTTGAGGGCAATGGAAGCTTACTTAAGACCATTTCGTCAATTTTCCTGTATTGTGCCTGAATGGTTCTGTCTGCTACAGAAAACTTTTCATCAATTTGATGCTGGTACTTTTCATATACCAAAGGAACCGATAGAATAAGAACAACTCCTGCGAAAACATCTGACTAATTAGAACTTGAGAATAAAGTCGATGGAACCATCAGTGTTATAGAACGGAAAAGGGTCACATAACTCACCAACATAGACCAGAGTGAGGAAGTTGAGGAGACTGCCAATGAATGATAAAAACCACAAGCCAACAGCAACCTGAGCAACAGACATTTAAAATTTTCCAGTCAAGTACAAATAAAGCTGCATATAAATCAAATGAACTGAACTTAACCTTAGCAAAAAGTTTCAAATTCCTGCCAATCGTAATGCCATGTGCAATCGCCAATACAGAATTAATCCATACGTGTAACTCATCAGAAATCATTCTAACAGTTCTCTCAGAAATTTCCATGTTGGGAATTGGCGGCAAAGGTCTGCATATGAAATTAGAATCACTTCCATTTTCTTCTTATAAATCATCACATATTTGTTCTAATAACGAAAGAACACTTTTTTCCTTCTTTTTTCTGCGTACTAGTATTTTCCACCAAAGCATGCAACGGGTAACCAGTTAGTAAAAGAAAGATTAAAAGAGCTTTTAACAAAGGGAGAGGACCTGTTGAGAAGTGAGGCAGATTTGGCCCAGAAGAAGAGAATAACAACAAGGAGCAATAAAACGTTGGCCACGAAAGTTAAGAAATTATAACCAGCTATTTCGAATAAGTACCACATCGTCGTTGCCGAGACTAGCATCATAGCTCCGCCACACCATTTTCTCCACAATAGCACATCAGCAACTAACAGAAATGCATAAATAAAATTAAACCCAGACCCCAAAAAAGAGAAACAGAACTAAGACCAATCCAAGATAATCAGAATCATGTAAACCCAAAAAACAAACGAGTTGCTGAACAATATAATTAACACATGGAACATTAGTATTCAGAAATTAAAGAACCCCGAGAACACCCATATAAAGAAATGATCATGGAAGCGTAAATGGAAGTGAAACAGATCAATCGAGAAATGAAACGGAGACGCTGCTGCGAATATATATAGAAAGAGAAGAAGAGAGAAGGAGACCTCGGCCACCACCAAGCGCTTTATGAACTGATGTGCGAAGTGAAAGGCTGGAATCTCCCATGGGGCAAGCGATCGCTGTTTTTCGTTTCTTCTGCAATTGATCTTAGAGAGAAAGGAGAGGTAGAAAGGAAAACAAAAAACCAAAAATCTGAGGAGCAGAAACGGGGAGTGGGGGATAGTGAACAGTCCGAAGAAGAGCAAAAGAGGTCGGATCATGTGCTGATTAAAATGGGCTCTAAGCCGTTGCTGACGATGGGCTTATTCAGCCTATTATTTCTTCAACTCTATTTTATACTGGCGTCACTCGCTTTGTTGACTCCGTCTACCTTGCTAATACTGTAAACCTTACCCGTAAACCTTACCCGCAAACCAAATCGTACACATTCTTCACCTAAAAACTTCAACAAAAAGGCATACTTTCCTTTATCTTTGCGACATATTTCCTCTATCTTTAAATATGTTTTTTACAAGTTTTTATCTTTATTAACGGTCGTTTGGTCGTTTATCTTTATTTTTTTAGGATTGAATTTAACATCGTCACGACTGATTAAGATAGCGTTTATTTGGTTATCATGCTGATCTTCCGTACTTTGGACCCTTAAATTGGATTTAGATGCGTGATTTGCATTGTGGATTTTCTCACGACGCTCGGCTCTAATTTGCAGTTATCGGTGTTCTTTCAGCAGATTGATCCTTTTTTATGGTTCATTTGCCGAAACAGTCTGATATATTCGTATCTATATTTTGTTCGAGTCTTTTATTTTGGTTTTTAACCTTTTCATTGTATGGTCCTTGTATGATCTAAAGTGGCTAGTTGTGTCATTGGTTATTGGAAAATGCCCAAATTATATATTTAGTTTACCTTTAGAATTGTGAACTCTCATTGTTATTTGGATATTTCTCCTTTTTAATAATATTAGAGGCTTCTATAAAAAAAATAGGCATACTTTGATAATTTATTGTTTGATGAATTTATTGAGAAAGAACGTCTTGTTCAAGTAGACTAATGATTAACGAGCTAGCTTTGAGAAGTTGAAATATGTGTTGACCTAAGCACCAATTTTAACTCAGACTGAACACGAAAAAAAGGTGTTATGTACAATGATATATCTTAGGGATGGCAAACGAATACAGTTTCACGGATTTCGCACTGCATCTGTCCCAATTGGGGTGGGGATGAGTATGAGTTTGATGGGTAGTGGGGGTGTGGATATAAAAAGTCATACCTGCCGTGGGTAGTGGGTAATAGGTAGGTGATGGATTTGAGATATTACCCGCATCGTATCCACCCCCCCACTAACTACACACACCATATGAATTTTGGACCATTATAAGTTCACAAAGTATTATGTAAAACCTAGTATTTCAAAGGACGTGCCTTGTAATTTAACCAAATCTTAAACATTCATTACAATTGTCTACGGCCGGGCTTGAGTTAATCAGGTTGTAAATTTGTAATATGTATGGTTAAGTAGAATTTATATCAGTGTAAATATGTTTTAATTAATTTAGCTATAGTTAGTTAGTTGTAGTTAAGTGGAATTTATACCGGTGTAAATATGTTTTAGTTAAGTTAACTATAGTTAGTTAGTTAGTTGTAGTTAAGTGGAATTTATATCGGTGTAAATGTGCTTTAGTTAAGTTAGCTATAGTTAGTTAGTTAGCTGTAGTTAAATTTATACCGGTATAAATGTATTATATATATACACTTAATCAATCAATAAAGTATGTAAAGTTTTACTCTTCTTTGTAAAAGTCTATGGTTTGTTTTTACATAATTCGATATTAGTGGCTTCTTGTCAGACAGGTACGAGTGGGAACAGGCAAGGATGGGCACGGCCCAGGTCAAGTATTTGGCCCACCCAAACTCGACCCGACCCAAACGTACTCTTTAAAAAAACCTGACCCATCCTAAAAATAAATACTCTAAATTCGACTCTGGCCCTACCTATAGAAAAAATAATAATTTTAGGGATCTAATTGTAAAAAAATAATTTTATGGACTTAATTGTAAAAAATAATAATTTTAAAGACTAAATTATAAATAAAATTCAATTTTAAGGACCTAATTATAAAAAAATATATAAAGAGGGGGTATTATTATAAATATCCTTAAACAATTTAAGCAAAAATTATACAATTAGTCCCGGGTTGGGTCGGGTCTGTTATTTTCCACCCTAAGCCTGAACTCGATCCGACATGACTTAACCCTTAATAAAAACCCGACCTGAACCCAATTTTTTATTAAAAAATATGACCCAATCGGGTCGGGTAAAATGCCCATCCTTAGGTATAGACGGGTACTGGTTGGATGGTGGGCATCCAGTTGGGTAGTGGATGTAAGGATGAATTTAAGAATGTACCCTTGTGGGCAGGTGTGTATTTGAAAATTGTACCTGTCATAAGTGGTGGATATAAAAATTTCAAATGGGTACAAGTATGGAGGAGGGGGTATCCGCACCCGCCTCGCCCGTTTTCCATCCCTAATATGTCTCGTATTAGTATGAGTTATGTGCTAATGCAATATGGTAAGGTATTGGCTAATGTATCAACATAGCATGAGCGTAATTACCCCACTCGTAATCTGGATTTGACCTTCATGGTATTTGCACTGAAAATTTGAAGGGTTGTATGTCCAGTGATAAATGTTATATTTACGGTAATCACAAGAGTCTCAAGTACTTTCTCTCCAATAAAGATTTGAACTTAAGGAAAAAAAGATGGATTGAGTTATTGAAAGACTATGACTATGTGATCAAGTATCATCCGATAAATTTAATGCGGTAGTTGTAATAACCTAATTTAGGGGTTAATTTTATTGCGTTCATTTTGGACTAATTTGAGTAAAAGACATAAATTTTAGTGGTTATTGTGCAATTTGAACGTTAAGGGATGATATGAATACATGGAAAAGCTTAAGGGGCTCGTGCTGCTATTTTCCTATTTGTATGTAATATAAATTCATCTTTTTATAAACCCTAAAAGAGATATCATTATGCTTCAACAGATTCCCCCTTCACATCTCCCCAATTCTCTTGATTTTTCCCATCTTTCTAACCAGCACGTGTGTGTGGGTTACCGTCATGCTGATGGTTGTGGGTTGTACACGTGTGTGTTGGCCATTGTGGTTGTGTGTACGAGTGGAGTTCATTTCTAGTGTCGTGGCTCGTAGTCGTTGTGGGTGCGAGTAGGTATTGCTTCTCTTTTTTGGTAGTTTAAGGGTTTAGAGTCCACTATTTGAGTCCCTCTGAGTTTTCGTTGGGTTCGTCGGAGTAAGTCTTTTAAGCCGTCATCACCACCATTCGAAAACCCTTGTTTTTCATGGTAATCGCTTTCATCTATATCCATGCTTAAACCTAGATTACCATACGTTGGGAGAAGAATGATAACTTTTGGTCATTGGGACGTTTGTTGCCGTTAAACGTTAATGAGAGGCTGATCTGGCACATTAAAAAGAAGGGTAAATTACCTGGATAATCCTTAACTATTACTTCACTCCTATTTTAATCACCGAAATAAAAATAATTTGTATAATTACACATTTAATCCTTCATATTTATAATTTTTTATTTCTTCTCCCCTCCATATCACTCTCTTTTCTTTCATGCACCAAGTTGACAACCAAATTCCATCTGCAGCAAAATCAGGTCATGGAGAAAGGTTAGTACAATTTTGTATATTTTCAGTTGAAATGTTTAGAACCAAGAAATTAAGTAATTAGCATCGAAAAAAAACATTTATATGTAATGTAAATTCTTTCTGATGCCATTATCCAGGACTGGTTGTTCCTTAACCAAGTTCGGTTAAAAGGTCAATGAACTTTTTTTTATATCAAATTAACCCTTGAACTTGGTAAGATCATCATATGACTGTGTACTAAAATTACAGATGGGATATCAATTTCAGAGCACACAACATTAGTTTTGCTCTAGAAATTTGCCAACAAATCCATGAGATTGATTCATCATGTCAATAGGTCACACTAGCTACTTAGACCCATACTTATTCCCCTTCCTATAGTGTAATTCCAACACCAAATAGATTAGAACCACATAGTCTGCTATGTTTATTCTTCTGGTGCTCTGCTGAAGTTCCTATTTTTACCTCTTGTATATCTTTGCCGGAAACGATTCCAGCACCGCTTGTCCTGCTTTGCTCGGATGATCCTCGATTTGTTTTGTTATCTTCTCGTTGCTCTTGCTCTTGTACTCCGCAAATGCACCCTACAAGTAGAGTACCCGATATCCATCAACCAAACACATACATGAATTCAGAGCAGAGGCAAAAGCAGATTGCCAGGACAAACCTGAGTATCCAGGGTTTGATGGAGCTCTTTCACTTTGGCAACACATGCTGGGTCGGCTTTTCCATAATTTTCCTGGAAATCAAACACATATAGGTAAAACAAGTCCGAACTATTGTCTACCATACATACATACATATAACAACTTCTTTTGGTCGTCATTTGCACGTTCCAGAGCTTTTAGAATCAACCAAGAGCACTTGAAATCTTCAATATCAGTTCCAACCTAATAAAGGAAAATAAAAACGGGACCAAACCAGTCAAACTAATTGCATAACCAGCCACACGGCATATTAGCAAAGCCATGATACTCACCTTGCCAATCACCTCAGGATCACTAAAACAATCTAGGAAATCATCCTACAAAATGAAAATTTTCATTAGGCGAATACCAATGGAAGATGTTTGCTTGCCTAATAGTTGACAGAGATACTCGACAAAAGAAATTGATTTTAGAAAGTTCCTTTCTAAACCAACAGTAATTGCTGCAGTTCCTCATATCTCAGCTGTCAAATTAACAAACAGGAAATCTAATCTCTAAATGTGCGGTCACCTATACTTGAAAATAGGTCCCCATTTCAACAAGGACATTCTTCACATCAGTATGCTTGTCAAGATTCTCCCCTGCCATAAGCAATGCACATGCAACCTGGTTTTCGTGGAGAAAAAAGAAGCAACGAAATGTCAAAGCAGATTATCAAACTGTACTTATTACTTGTCCAAAACTACGGAAGCATCGTTTGATACAATAAAATGACAATATGTATGAAGTTAAGCGCCTAAAAAACAAATGACCAAGAAATAAAAAATTGTAAATATGGAGGATTAAATGTGTAATTATATAAATTATTTTTATTTTGGTGGTCAAAATAAGATTGAAGTAATAGTTTAGGGACTACCTAGGTATTTTATCATTCTTTTTATTGTGCCAAATCATCCTCCTGTTAACATTTAGCGGCAATAAATGTCTTAGTGACCAAAAGTTTACAGATCGAAAACGTAAATGACTTTATCGGTTGAATTTAAAAATCGGTGACTAAAACTATACTCAGCAAAAATATAAGTGGCCAATGCAGTAGTTTACCCGTATAACTTATATGGGTTACGTGGGTTTTTGAGCTGAAATGCGTTTATAGATGCTCCAAAGTTGCTATGACTTTGCTGCCAGAGTTTTGTTAGATAATGTCTTGACATGATAGGTTAAAGTCTGAATCAATGCTTCCAACAATGTGGCTACTACGCTTTATGCACCCATACTTAACTAGTTGTCTTGATGCACCCAGACAAAGGTCACCAAGTTTCCAATTCTACTTAATTAGGTCACTGAATCTGATTTTAAAGTTCAATTGAGTCCCTAAATTTTAGTATAATCCCAATTTAGTCCTTTAACAATTTACGATTTCAAATAATAAACCCCAAATCTTAGGGTTTTTGATACATGTCTAAAAGGCTGGGATAGGATGTTTACCTATTCAATTGGGATTAGGAGGGTGCCCGAGTACGTCAGGATCATGCTTTCTTGTCGATTTGTTGAACTTGGAATATTGAGGTTTTCTCATATTATATTAAAGAGTTTGCTAAATTAATTGCGATCTAGAGAGTTCATAGATTTTGAGGTAATTCTTGTATCCTGGGTTCTGTGTATTCGGAGCCTTGATTTAGGTGTATAAAACAATTATCTTTTACTGTTTTTATTAGTTGAAAAAAAGAAGAAAAAAATCTAATTCTCGATATAGGTCATAGTTTTATTGTTTGCATTCCCGAAGACATCTCAAAAAACTTGAAGGTTGTGATCAACAATTTTTAAGATTCGGGACAAATCATTTTCAACAGAGGGAGAATGATGCATGTCTATGAGGGTGGCTTAGAGCCGCTTGAGGGTGTTTACCTATTCAATTACGATTAGGAGGGTGTCGGAGGATAACTATCTTGTTTTCTACATCAATATCTTTCTTGTCGATTTGTTGAACTTGAAATATTGAGGTTTTCTTAGATCTTATTAGAGAGTTAGCTAGATTAATTGTGATCTAGAGGGTTCTTAAATTTTGAGGTAATTCTTGGATCTTGAGTTTCGCATTAGTTCTGAATTAGGAAATTTTGAAGTTAAGGTTTTTTTGATTTGGGGAAAATTGGGGTGTTACATCTAGTATTTGGTACATAAACTCGAACAAGCGAGGCTTGCAGCGACCACTGCTGTAACTCGACGATCCAGGTGCACTTTCGGCTGCCCTATTGCTATCTCTGGCACCAGGACCTTCAAGCTTTCTAAGCTTTCATGGCCTTCACCATTTTCTTTGGAAAATTTTTCTAAGAAAATTCTTCAAATACTTTTTTTTCTTTGAAGATGGTGGCTTCTATATATATATAGGCGGAAGAGGGATAAATGGCCAACCAATGAGAATGTAACACTTGTTGGCTCTCTCTTGTGATCCGTGCTGACAAATTTTGTCTTGATGCAGTTGTCACCTTCCGCTTTCAGGTATTATCTGGTACTCCCCTCCTTGGAATTTGTCTTGAGACAGCGAGTAGATTGTGGCCTCAATCACCTTCGTGGTCCTAGCTCATATATGCACCGTGTGACTTTTGTATACTTGTATTAAGGCACCCGTTGTCTTTGTGGTCCCGAATAGTCTCAAGCTCTCTTGTGTGAATAGCTGTGTTGTGGTCCTTATAATATAAATGCAGCTCTTTTATTTTTTACATTACTTGCACGCACTAGCACACGAGTTGGGCAGCTCTATTTCGACATAAAAGTGTCAAGTACCTTCACAAGAGGCATAAAAATCCAAAAACTGTACAAAATGTATGAAAAAACTGCGTAAAGATAAAAATATATACAAACAAAACAAAATTTTAAGTAAAAAGGTGCTAAAATACATGTATATTCGAGAGTTACCGACTTACCGCACACAAAGACATCCATCCTTATACATGTATATATATAATAAACGCTAATACTTAAATGATTAAAGCTCAACCTCCAACACGAACAACGGCAAGTAGAAAGAACTACTCTCTTCTCCCTCATTGCAATCACCCATACAGTGAGTGCTTTTCGTCTTGTTCTGGCCGATCTTGCACTTAGCAGAACCTCCAACCACCATATGCGTCTGGTAGGCCTCCACTTTTTTTTCTATAAATTTTTAACCCCACTTGCAACTCCCCTCACCATTGTATTATGAAGAATGAAGAAGACATTTTGAAGAAAAGAAAAAAGATTTTGAAGCAAATTCACAGAAGAATTTTGTTGCAATCGAAAATTAGAAGCAGAGAATGGAAGTAGGGATTTAGCCGAACTCTTTATTATAGTCGAAGGACACAACTTTCTACAATCAACATTAAGCAGTGTCTCCGCTCCACACGAATAGCAAGTTGATGCGTGTTAGGTTTACAACCCCTCAAAACCATCCATAACGCCTATTCCCAAGAAACGGCTCCCTCGATACAATAAATGGTTCTAATTATAGCAGATATATGTCTCGATTTACTCCACTTTATGACGTTTCCTTGACCAACAGGGAACAAGTGTTAAGCCACCGTTTTCAATGTCCTCCGCAGCAATTCCTTTTCGCTGCTACTCTTTCGCAGATAGGGCTCCCAAACCCTCCAAAACTTTGCTTGAGATGTACAGGGCTCATCATGAGGTAACTTCGACACTCAACATGACGACTATCAATAGCTAATTCCTCAATATGACTGCTGTCCTACCCACTTGACCCACCAATTCACTCCTACCTGACAGCCGAATCTACTCATGCCAACTCATCAATAACCATCGACCCTAAAATTAACACCAGTCAGACTTTTGTTGTCAAAGACATAAATATTCGCACATGCTACACTAGAGATATGACTTTCGAACCCCAAACCATTGTTAATCATTTTCTTCAATCCAACCTTCATTTCTCGCTTCCCTTCAATCTCGTTTTCCTACCTTTTTCACCACCACCGACTATAGCTCTGTGCCCCCTCCATAAAGGATCGTCTAAAATTATCATCATCTCACTGTAATTATCAACAAAAATAAATTTCATTAAATTATGATTGTTATTTTGGGTAAACTACATAAATGATTACCAAACTTTTAGGGCGGATTTATTTTGGACACCGTATATTTAAAATATTCGATAAGATCACTCAATTTTTAGTTCGATTTCGATACGGTCCCTCCCGTTACCTTCCCTTAATAGTTGACGTTCGTTTTCGTTTTTCATTAATAAAAAATGGGTAAAATACATCAATCATCATTCAACTTTTTTTCACTCCTATTTTGGTCATTAGAGTTTAATAATTTTCAATTTAATAACTTAACTTTTAAATTATTCATATTTTGGCCACTCTCAAATGACATAGTTTTACAAATAGAAAAATTCGATTAATACTTAAAAAAATTAGGATAATGATTTTTTTACTTTGCTTATTAAATTTACCATATTACCATATTTGATATTTTAATAAGCAAAGTAAAAAAAATTATTACTCGAATCAAATATTCTAATTAACAGTCAATTGATTATCCGATTTAATTGGTACAATATAAAATTGAGAATTGAACAATCTGACTTTAGCAATTAACCAAAATAATTTTTAAGGATTAATCGAACCTGATTCGGTACAAATTTTTATTCGATTACAATTCACAATTTTAAGCAAAATTGATTAACCGATCTGATCTATGATATACAATATTTCTAAATTTTATGCATTGCAATCTCTTATAGTCTAGTGATTTTGATACCCTTCTGATTTTTTTTTAAAAAAAGTTTGGCTTTGGGTAGGATTAATAGGTGTGAACTTTCAATTTTTGACTTTCTAGTTGTTTTTACACTTTTATCACAACCGAACAATTATTAAATTTACCATATTATCATATTTGATATTTTAATAAAAAAAGTAAAAAAATCATTTCCAGAATCAAATATTTCGGTTAACTGGTTAATCGATTATCTAATTTAATTGGTACAATATAAGATCAAGAATTGAATAATCTGAATTTACCAATTAACCAAAATATTTTTTAAGGATTAATCAAAATTTTCTATTTGTATAAACATGTCATTTGAGAGTGGCCAAAATATGAACAATTCGAAAGTAAGTTATTAAATTGAAAATTTTTAAACTCTAGTGACCAAAATAGGAATAAGAAGAAAGTTTAGTGATGATTGATGTAGTTTACCCATTTTTTATTAAGGAAAAACGAAAACTAAGTCCGCTTCTAACGGAAGGTAACGAGAGGGACCTTATTGAAAGTGAACTAAAAATTTGGTGACTATATTGAAATTGAACTAAGAGGTTGGTGACTTTATCAAATATTGTAAAAGTTCGATGACCATTTATGTAGTTTACCCTAATATTTTTTACCAGATTAGTTCAACATTAATAAATAGATAATGATATGAAACTTCATATTCTCATTGTGTTGAAGAATCCTAAATCTCACATGTAACATAATATTATTATAAATAATATATTCATTTTCCTTCAAGTACAACTTTTTAATTTCATTTGAATACACCAATCCCAAGTTTTATTTCATTGTTAAACATTATTTTCATAATTAAGAACTTGAATCAAATGATTGGAGTTGTTATAGTTTAATCGCCAAAAGTATTGAGTTTAAGTCCTTGGGAATGTGACATCAAATTAAATATTAGAAGCCTTATCTAACTCGATTGAATTAGTCTTTGTTTTAACTTTAGTTAAACAAATAAACGAGAGAAAACCATGATTCATACCAAAGAAAGACTTATACTAACCATTTATAATTAAATAGGATAACTAAAATTTATTAATGTATTAAGTTAAAATATTAGATATTATATTTTTAAATATATATTTACTTCATATATAAAAATGTTAAGATAGAGCAGTAAACAAAAAATTTATTTAAAAAAACTTAAAAAGTAAAAAAAATGAAATCATAAGAATCTTATATTATTATAAATGTAAGATTATCCTCTCAAGGTAATCTTTACAAATCAAATGTGAAAAATATTATGTCAGGACGCAAGATCACCTTTACAAATACAAATGTAAGATGGCTTCAACCAAACGCCCTAAGAGATAGGGTTGTAAATGAGACAAGTCGAGCTCGAGTAGTGCTGAGCTCGACTCAGCTCGTTAAGATTTCAAGTCGAATTCGCGCTCGCGTAATTTTTAACGAGCCTGAAAAATCTTAGCTCGACTTGGCTCGTTAAGAATTTGAGTCAAGTTCGAGTTTGATTCAAGCCCAATCGAGTTCAATGTTGACCGATCTTTGACCGTGTCGGACTCGAGTAGCTCGTCATCTGTCACGTCTCATTTAAAGCCCTATCAAGAAAAAAACTTTGATACACAAGTTTTGTAAACTCAAGCTTGTTAATTTTAAGGTTTAGGGTGTTAGTTTAAGGTTTAGGTTGTTGGGTTTAGAATTTAGGATTTAAATTTTAGGGTTTAAGACTTACGTTTAGGGTTTATATTTTAGTGTTTTAAGTTTAGGAATTTAGATTTTAAATTATAAAAAATAAAAAATTAGTATATTATATTTTCGAGTAGCTTGCGAGCTTTTCGAGTCGAATATCAAGTAGCTCGGCTCGTTAAAAACTCGAGCCGAGTTTGAGCTCGAGTTGAATCCAATCGAGTCGAGCTTTGACCAAGTCGGGCTCGAGTAACTTGCGATATGTCTCGTCTCATTTACGGCTTTACTAAGAGATGAGTAGTTTTTAGTAAACAAATTCTGTTTCCAAAAATAAAAGTAAAACTAAATTTAATGCAATCAATAAAATGCTCTACAATTTCATTTAAAAAAAAAGTGAAGGCAAATGAAATCGGTTTCTCCTTGCATATAAAATCACCAAACATATGATTCCTGGATGGAATCAACATTTCATTTAAGGCAAAAATATACCAACCTTAAGTAGGAGATGAGTGAAGCACGTGTTGATGTTCCGAGGTGACCCCTTGCCCGATGCTCTTCGAGAACAACCTTCACAAATAAAACTCTTTAAGATTCCCAGTTCCATCATAAAACTTCATCCTCAGGGAGATCTTAGCCCAGGTTTCTTCACATTGTAGGCTCCAATAATATTCGTCTCTTCAACCAAGCTTCCCACCCCTGTCAAAACGATTTGCCTCAACATCCAATACGAGACGAAGGGTCAAATTACCAGTGTAAAAATCTGCACAATTGACTACAAAAGAAGAAAAAAAAATGTAAGCATAGGTCAACACTTTAGTTGTGGACCTTGCACCAAATACTTCAAGGCTCATTATATCCGAAATCTTAATGTTCGTGAAGCATTAGAAGAATAGGAAATAGGGGCGAAGTTTACAATATATATGCAGACAAATATCTTGTTAAGTACACTTGAATACTATATGATATATGAGGGAACATAGAAAGAAGTCACTTTAATAACTACTTGGCTTTTCCAACGACCTGAAAAACCTGATCATATGATCATATACATCACTATTTGCTTTTATGCTCAAAAGGAAGTCTATGTGACCATAGTTCTCGAGATAAAGCAACTCTGGTCTGGACGATAGTTCTTCAAGAGTACGCTGCACATCGGTTATGTCTGCTAAGGCATCATTCCCTCCATAACTCATCCATAGTGGCAATGATTTTGGAATGCTGTTAAGATCAAATGCTGGGGGTTTAAACTGTCCATATGTCAGCAAGTTTTTCAGGATTCCGTAATCATACTGGGAAAAAGTACCCTGACGGATCACTGCCAAATAAAAGAATAAATGTTTTTAGCAAAAGAATCCATATTCAATTAACATATATTCAAATGAAATTTAACAGATATGCAAGAAAACATTTAAAAAGGTAAGCCCATTCAGGTTGATTAAAAACACAGCAAAATAAAAACAGAAGGCAACTGAAAGAAGGTATACAGAAGCATACTCTGGAAAAGATGGCGTAAATTCTTCACAGATGATGGGTGTGGTTCGTAATCCAGATAGAAGTTCATGCGAGTTATATTAAAGCAGCAATTTTTCCCTGAAATGTCGTCTTGTCAAACCCCTTCCATTAAAAGTAATATTCAAGCATTTTCATTATCTGTACCAATTCTTTTGGTTCCAGAGTGCTTATTAAACTTTTTTATATGGTCAAAATTTAAAAGCTGCTCTTGAAGCCTACAAATATATGCAATCCTAGCAAAACAAATGACATCTGTTCCAGACTTCAAGGCGGGAAAAGAATACAATCCTCTATTATATATTATATGGCTTTAAAACTTTAACACCCAGCCAGGGCAATTATCCGTTCAGCTCAATGTAGCACAATTCCTATGTTAAATCTGAAATGAGTGCTGGAAGCAGACCGACCGAATGACACAATTTTAGGCAAATTTCAACTTTCAAGAGTATCATCAAATGGGAAGTATTAACAAAAGCCTGAACCATAAAAAATAGTGCATATTTGTTTGCATATGTATACTGATATCTGTATCTGTCTGTGTGAAGAAGAGAGGAATACCTGTAATAGAACTTAGAAAATCCGTACAATCCACCTGGCCATCACATAAAGACTCCACAAGGTTAACCAACATATCGCTGCAGTTAAAATAAGAACATGTAATTCAATTAAGCCACTAAATCAATTAAAAGACTTATCAACACCTTAATAACAGAGAAGAAGAGATGGGGGGACCATAAAAACTAGAGTGATATAGGCATTAGCAAACCTTCTGAAGTTCAATTGATGAAACCCCAAAGCAAGAACCATCTGCCAGAAAACAATGCCTAAGAACATCATATGCCAAAATCAATTTTACTAGGTAAAACACCAACAGTGACAAGTTATACCTGATCAAGATGCATTGCAACCATTCTAAGTACAAGCGGTGCGCTGACATGTTCTAAGTAAGATATTGGAGACAAAAGAGCAGCAGCTTCAACCATTTCCACTATGTCCGGCTGAGTGAGAGCAGCCAAAGACATTATTGTTCCCTGTCAGTAAAATGCATAGGATAAGTAACCTAAAATGGTAACAAACAAAAGACGGGAAAACCTTGGACTAGGTATATTATAAAGCATCCAGGACCTGTGAATGTCCAACAATAAAGACTTTGGAGCTTGTAACAGCATATATGTAGTACAACATTTCTGCAAGATCATATAAAGCTAATTCCTGCCAACTCCACTCCCAAAATTCCTTCAAGAAAAGCCAATAGATTTAGAAGACACATTGCAGAGAGGGAGAAAATAATATAAACTGCGGAGATAAAGTAAAAAGATTCCTTAGTGCATGACGAGACACAGATTTCATGAAGATATAGATGCACCAGGGTCCAGGAAACCATAATATCATGGGGAAGGGAGGGGAGGGGGGATAATGTTGAGTATGGTGTTAGAAACAGCATATTGTACATGATGCTATACACACTGGATGTTAGGTTACACTAAAAAAAAGATGCACAAACATTGAACATAAGCCATGTGAGTGTCAACTCATAAAACATGCACAGCCAACTAAAGTTGGATGCACAAATTGCAAGAATATTTCAATCTTTGTGCATTCAATTTCTAAGGTAGTTGAAGTTTTCCACATTAAGAACAACCCAACTACAATTCATAAACACTGCAAGATGAATTCTAGCGAAGAGAAAGAGGCATAAAGTATGGAGTTTGCCTACCTTGTCTGTGTCTAATAAAGATATGTGTCCGTGACTCCAACGTGTTCCACGAACATTTCCGACCCATACGTCAAAACCCTGGTCTGCAAGGATGAAGCCCAATGACTGTTCAGTAGAATCCAAAAACCATGCATCACCTGCCTGTTTTGAATTGGAAAATGCTGTCAGTGACAAAATCGGCTCAACTGTAAATGAAATTCAAGCATGTACAAAATGATAGTCCTCAAGCACATATAATCTTAGAAAGAGACAGCAAACAAACTCATTTAGTTTGTTACTTATTGCAACAACCACTAGATCAAGGTTTTTGCTTAAGAAAAACACAGAAAAAAGGCGTCTTTCAGCATGCATTTCTCACTAGGAGCAAAAAAAAAGGAACAGAGAATTTTTCACACTAGCGTGTCAATAAATAGAACTTGGTAGGATCAAAACACATTAGAAGACACTACATGAACCAGAATCATGGTAGCAGCTAAATAGTACGAGAGAATATGTGAACCCTGCCTATTTGAAGAAGTTATTTTGGATTAATGGAGAATTTACCATGAATAAACCATGCTGAAGCAAAACAGGACGAACTTGCTTAGCTCTAAGATCACCATAACGAGATGAAACGCGTTGGAGAGCTAATAAATAGCCATCCTTGGTTTGAACCTAAACAAAAATAGCAACAAACCAGAAAATTAAAAGGAAACTTTACTTTCAGTTAGGAAACAAGAGAGCAACCAATATCTAACTAGAGAACCCTAAAGTAAGCAAATTTTGCAACAAATTATACCACATATTTAACGAGGACAAATTACTTTTAAGAATAAATAATAAACTAACTTTATAAAACAAGGGAATGAAAAAAGCAGCAGAAAAATTATATAAATTAAATACAACGGAAACCAGGTTGAAAAAAAAAAGAAGAAGCAAATCCCGTGTGCTCGGAAAAAAATGCATATTTTGCTTTGATTACTTTTTTTTACGGCTCAAAATATAAAACAGTCATTTACTATTTTTCCTTCATTACATTATTCCGTTTATTAGCCGCCAAAAGAACCTCGACAAGAATAATACTAGAGAGAGGGAGGGAGGGGGGGTACGGTGTGTTCGGAGCAGAAATAACCATTGGGTTCGATAAGCTGGGCGCAGAGAGAGTCGGCGGAGGAAGTTAGGCCAGGATCGGACGAATTTCCAGTAAAATAAGCATCGGAAAGAAATAAAGAGAGAAAGAAACAAAAAAATGGGAGGAGAAACGCCGAAAATTTGTCCATGGGAGTGAGCGGGACGGGACTGCCACACACTTCACCTAACCACCTTATCATATTATAATGGTAAACTAGATCACTCAATTATTAGTTATTATCAGTAAAGCTGCTTTTTTTTTCCCCTTCATATATTTACTTTTTTTTTAACTTAATAGACTGTGAAATTTAACTCATAATTCCCTCACTTTTTTTATTCTCTTCTCAAATTTTGGGTAGGTATGAGATAGGCATGTTTAGAGATGGAATTAAAATATTAAAAATTTTGATAATATTTTTGGTTAGTTTTTTTAATTTTTTTTTGTAAGTATCGAAACTTGTTTTTGTAAGTATTGATACGTAATCTTTTTGATAAATTTTAGTTTGAAACAAAATATCGATACTTACAAAAAAAAACAAAAATATTATAAAAAAATCTAACATTTTTAGTTCATAGAAAAGCTTCGATCTCTGATCGCATACTCTACCACTATTTTATATTTTGTATTTCATGTTTTCCGTTACTGTGAAAGTATGTTTATGCTAATTCTGATACTGAGTGCATTGTTCTTAGGGGAAGTACGGAGTAGTTAGAGGCTTACTAGCTTTTATATGCATTATGTGTCAGTCATATTTCCTGCATTTTAGTTTTTTTTTTTCTCAAGCATAATCACTTTGATGTAATGGTTATTTGTCTGCAGATACATATTATATTATTGTACATGTATGTCTATGAATGTCTGTTCTGATAAACTATTCAATGTTTGACTCTGTCTTGTTTGTTTGCTTTGCTTATTGCACTGAACTTTCTACCTCACCCCTCCTATGTAACATCCGAAAATCCGGGATAGAAGATTCGAGTATTTTAATTGTCTGTTTAGGATTTAATCGGGAAATTAGTTAAATAATTAATTTCGGATAATTAATTCGAATTTTGAGTCGGTTGATATTTATTGAGTTGATGATGATTTTGTAGATGTTTTAATGACTAAATTAGAAAGGGGCACAAACGAAAAATCTTTAAAGAGCAATTAATCCATTTGTGTTTTTAATAACAATTCCCTCTCATTTTAACAAAAATATAACTCGGTTATTCTTTCCATCGAAAGAAGAGTTTCCGTCAAATTTTCTCTCCACTTTCTCTTGATTTCTCAAACATCTTTTTCAAGACTCCTTTGATTTCCAATCAATTTAAACTCCATTTTTTAGCTAAATGCTTTCTAAACAATAGCAAATCAATTGATTTTAGTTTCTTCATCTATTCATTGTTTTTCATGCCAATTTCATGAGGGAACCTATCTTCAATGTCACTTTTCCATCAAAGCAAAGTATGTTATGATTTCTTATTGATAATCCATAAGTTTTGTGTTCTTAATCTTATATGTTCGTTGCTATTTGCAATTAAAACGAGATTTTTTTATGAAAATTTGGTTTTGGAAGGTTTAATGGTGAAATCATGGTTTGATGGTAAAATCTAAGTAATTCCATTCGAAAAATGGAATATTCTTGATGACTAATAATAATTTAGTCTTGATTTTTAATCTCGAAATTTAATTAATTGATTAATTTAGGTTGAGTGTTCTTTTTTTAAAAAAAGAAAACAGGAATGACAATACACCAACGAAAAGGGAGATTTACAAGCCACACCCGATAGCAATTACTACAACAACAGTAAGCAGAGAACAACAGGTTACTCTGCTTCCCAAATTAAATCATTAACCCTTGAGACGCCCTGCCTAGCTAGAACATGGGCTGCACCGTTTGCTTCCCTAAATACGAATCTAATCTCCCAGGGAAAGTTGGAAAAGTAATGTCTACACTGTCCAGCAAAGTCAGCAAATATATGGGGGAATTGAATATATTGGGAGATCCACTTAACTGCCAACTGGCTATCCGATTCCAAGATTAAGGAGTGCGAGTCCCTCCATCACGAAGCTTCAAACAACTGGCAAGCTTTAAGAATAGCCTTCATTTCAGCACCAGTCGGATCCGACTCGCCAATAGATAATGAACATTTCATCAAAGGTGAACCTTGATGATCACGCAAAATGCCACCAATACCTGCTTCGCCAAAACTTCCCAGTAACCTATGCATCCACGTTGAATTTTAGAGAGCCAACAGGGGGCTAACCCAAGGATCTGTAGTTAATCTAAGTTGTCTATCAGAAGAAACCTCAAACATATTAGGATTTTGACTAAAATTCGAGATTGACGAGGCGGATTCTGGACATCTGCTTTTACACCAAAACCCAATTCTAGACATAGCTAAATCAAATAAAAGGGTTGCACTACACATTTTCGCGTTGAAAATATATTCATTTCTACACAATCATATAGTCTAAACGATCCCAAAAAAACTAACCTCCACACTGGTTTAACCTTCGATACACACGGCTGAGCTTCCCACATCAAGAGGAAGGATTTTTTAAATCAATTAGCACAGCTAAATGCATATTTCATAACCTGCACCAACACTGCCGGACTCTCCCAGCAATGTCACACTGGAATAATAGATGGTTCACAGTTTCAGGATGTTTAGAGCAAAGTACAGATGTACCTGGGTTTGAAGGCGAGATTCCACACTTTGTAAGTTCTTCGAATGTTGGTATTCTTTCTTGGACAACTTTCCATAGGAACGCTTCTACCTTTGGGGGAGCTAAATTTGACCAAATTAGACTCCAAACCGGATCCCCAAAGACTCCAACAATAGAGGCCTTAACGCAGAATGACTTTGGATTGTAAATGCCAGCAGAATCAGCGCACCACTTAATGCATTCAGTTGACCTAGGCCATTTTGCATCACGATCCAGGATCTGAACAAAAGCCTCCCATAGATCACGTTCCCAGTCAAACAACATTCTTCAAAGTTCGATTTTCCACTCCCAAACACCCGAGATTTTGGCTCCGAACTCCTTTACCTTTCCAGATTGAAGAACAGCCATTGCATAAAGTCTAGGAAATGCAGCTTTTAAAGAGGAAACTTCGGTCCAACGATCTTCCCAAAAATTAATGGAGTTCTCGTCCCCCAACACATATCTGATGTTATGTGTGAGCAAATCCTCTGAGCTTGCCAGGGGGAAGTTATGTTCTTCCAAATCCACGACATTTGTCTACTGCTGTTATTTCTAGGAACCAAACTGCGGTTATTATAACCATATTTAGACTCTAACACTTGGCTCCACAGGCAATTATGCTCGCTAGTGAACCTCCATACCCATTTATTTAACAAAGCACGATTTTTCAATTTCATATCGAAAAAACCTGACCACCAAAGCACGGTTTTTCTAGGTTGAGTGTTCTTGAAGGAAAAGGTTAGAATTGTAGTTATGTGAGTTCTTTGATGATAGTTATTATTATGAGAAGTTAATGTGATATTTAAGATGGATTTGGGTTAGGAAATGTGCAAGTAATGTGAAATTAAGGTTTGAGATATTGGAATTGTAGTTTCGGATGGTTTTCGTTTATTAGTGAGATTTTCGGATATGAGATCGGCATTTTTTAAGTTGCAGGAGCCTGGAAGTTTTGAAGTGTATTTTGATAAGGAATTTATTTTGTTGTTGGGTTGTAGAGAATTCAGAATTAAATTCGGGAGTTTAGCAAGTGTTCGGATATTTTCGGCGAGGCTTCGACATCAAAGCTGAAGTGTTTGGGTGATTGCAAATCATAAGTTGCTTTCAAAAAAAAGGTTTGAAATGTTGTTTGGAGAATCTAATGAAAGCCTAACAAGCTTTGTTAAATTCGAAAGTAAGCGTTTCTAACTCTCGCTTAATTTCAGTTTGAATCATTTTATGATTATTTGATTTGTTTTGAAAAAATCAACATGTTAAACTTACTGTTTTTATGCATCCTACTATGATATGTTATGCTATAAACAAGCATGAGAGTGCTTAAGTGTACCACCATAAATTTCCGATATGATTTGTTTGGTTGCTTTGAGCAACATATTTTGCATTAGTTCGTTCATATTTGGCATGTGAAAATAGTAAGTAATTGTGATTTAAATGTATATATTGGCTTGTGGCAATGAAAGTTTGAGATCGGATATAGTTGACATGCCATAGGACATGAGTACTCTATAAAACTTTAAATTTGTCTGAATGACCCGTTAGTTTAATCGATCGATCGTCACTATGTTTCCAATGACTCGTTAGTCTAGCAACGGTGGGTTTCAAGGACTCGTTAGTCTAGCAATCATTTGTTGATTGTGAATCTCAAGGACTAGTTAGTCTAGCCATTGTGGAACCTATTTGTTATGATGGGGTTGTGGACCTAAGCCCACATTGTGCTAAAATTTGATCCGTGTATCCGATGATTTTAAATATTTGCAATATCACAAGTAATGTTGCCAATATGTCATTTATGTTGATAAGTTTTGCTATGCAAAAGCATGATTTGCCTTGACATTTATACAATCGTTGAATTTTGATTTTTACTAAATTTTCAAAGTATGTTTTACATGTTGTTTTGGTTTAAATGCATTGATGAGTATTTTATTGCGATACACTCACTAAGCTATCAAGTTTATGCTCGTTTTAATTCATTAATGTATTTTTTTTTAATTATGTTCATCATCATATGTTTCTCCCATTTTGTGCATTTTTGTTTAACTTATTTTGTACATTTAGGATTATGCCTCTAGATGATTCATTTGTTTATTATAGATGCTAAAAATTGTGGTGCAAGTGCATGATTGTATGGTATTTATGTTCATCCATCATTAGGAGCATGTTTAGGGTGTTTGGAATTGATTAAAAAAATTCAGATCGAAGTATATTCGAATTTACAATTTCGTTCAGTGGATACTAGTACGCTATGCTTTGCGTACCGGTACGACACTCTAAGGATTTGCAAGTTATTTCGGTGAGTATCGGTATGCTCTTCTGCGTACCGTTACGCCTCTCTAAAATACCGTACGATACTTCCGATCATAAACGAATTGTAGCTACTAGAATTTGTGAATTCCCATGTACCGGTACAGGACTTAGTCAATACTGGTACTGGCAACCGTTAAGTTGGTTGAGATACTTTTGAAGTTTTATTTTTTTGTATTTTAGTCCTTTAATTTTCATGGTTTAATTGAAAGGGCTTTCATGATCCGTTTGTGCTAATTTTCGACATGATTACATATGAATTACATATTTGTATGGCTAATTTCTGTTTTCACCATAAGGTTTCCTTTTTTAAAAATTAGTCCCTAAATCTTTGATATGTAAAATTGAGAATGTTCCAAATATTCGTTTCAAGTGAAATTTTGTATGCTGCCTATTTAAGAGTATAGGATTCAATGATGCATCTAGTACGTTGTATGCTGCTATAATTCGAGTATCAATGAGTTTAAAAGATAAAACTTGGATTGTCCAAGTTCTGTAAACTGCCTAAGTATGTTTCTGAAATAAGTTTACTATTTTTCTGAAATTTGTTTTGGATCACTCTTATAACTAATGTGATTTTCGTGATTCGACATCAACGTCTGAATCGGGTCAAGGGAGTTATACAAGTTGCAACATTATGCAACAACATTAAATGTTACTACAAAATTTGGTTTCCAAAAGTCACTTTCTTGTAAATGGGGAGCACACTGACAATCTCTAAATCAACTATAAATATTAACCCTTAATCTCTTTTCAGGTATGACCTTTCTCTCATGCTTTCACTCCATTTTCATCTTCTACATAATTTTCTCATTGTCAAAACACTGATTCAAGCATGAAGAGCTTTTCGAAGCATAAACTTCGGTGCCTCTTACGTCATCTTGTTTTTCACATATCGTAGTCACACGATCGGTCAACTATTCTCAAATCCAGTAATCATCGTATCTTCTTTTTTTTAACAATACCTACAATCTAGGAAAATAAAAAATGATTTCAGGACCTAGAAAGAGGAGGAGATGTCAACGTGACACTTAACCACTTGCTCCAACATTTGTTGAGAGTAATCGTATCTTTTAGCAATGTGTAACAGAAGCTTAGCAAGTTGTATAGGCTTGGACATCATGACCATATGATCGGATCCTTTAATAACTTCTACTTGATGGGGCGGGTTATTCTGGATCATCCACCATGGAAAATCCTCCTTTGATGATCGGGTCATTTTCTGAAATTATAAAAACCCGATTAACAGACCCGTATTTCTCCTGGGAGAGTACTAGTTCTCTTGACATGTCGTCTCCACTATACAAACGTATCGGACTCATCAACATACTTGCCAATGCACAATCCTGTAATTTTTTTTCCAGAAAATTTGTTAGCAAATTTGTAATGTAACAGTTGAAAGATTTAAATAATAATTTGAACGGAATTGATCTCAATTACGAATAGTTTTGTGATTAATCCGTGTGTTTCGAATACATGATTTGAAAGTAAAATAACAAATTAAACTTTTATAAAATTTTGCAATGCGTTGTCAGAATTGCAATTTGTTTTAACTTCATTTGTTAGATATGTTAGCCTTGCCTGACCTACAGACCCAAATTCACTATTTGTTTAACAACAAATTATTTTTATTTCAATATTTATAATTAAAGTCAAAATAAAATTTTAAATTTAAATGGGTTGCAGATGGCATTAGATAACTGTGCAACTGACCTGCCGTTTGATGAGATGCAAGTATTCTACGTATCAACCCACGGATGGGGCTAGAATTTGAGGTTGAGAGTAAAACATAAATGTTTAAAAGTGAGAAATAAATTTATAAATAACTTAATTTTAAAAAAATTTATATACAAGAACAAAAGAAAATAAAATTTGTGGGGTGGCGGATGCATGTAGTCTTATAGGAGAGCAGTTGTATCTCATTTTTCAGAAATTAAATTAAATTTATTGTTAATTTAATGTGTATAGGCAAAAAAAACCTGCATTTTTATTTAGGAAAAATACTATTTTAAACATTTATTTTCGAATCACTGAATTTGATCACAATTATCATGGACCGACTCACGTGTAGTTTGGGAGGAGCTCTCATATGGTTGTAATGATATCTTGCCTCCGGTGGACTGAGTTGGTAGACTTTGGGAACATTGGACCAAAAGTGAAGGTGGTTGGAGGGCTGCTAGCCCATCATCATATGTAAAACGGTTGTCCATTTGAGAATCTTGATGCCTTGTGACAAAAAACCAAACAAGGATTTTAAACAAGTTTTTCTATCTCCATCATCAATAACAAAATCATTTTAAATTTGATAAATTCCAACATTTTTTATCAGGTAGCGCTGCCATGAATTCTCTTAAGGGCTTGATGTAATCGGAGATGGATGGTAGAGTGTTCAGTTGCTGTGGGTCAACCCCTGACCCTTTTAGCAGTGGCACCAGCTTATACCATGACCATGCACCATGCAAGACCCATGAACCAGCACAAAGTGCTTTGCTAGTTCCGATGATGTTCCCAAAGTCGTGGAAACTAAGATCACGAGTTTCTTATTCTCATGCATGTTTCCAGATTGGTTTTTTTGGGGAAGAGCTCTTCGGCGAAGTAACTTTCAAGCAAACAGCATTTATCTTCTAAATGAAATATTTATTTAGGGTAAAATACATAAATTATCAATTAATTTTATTTTTTTGACTTATTTTGATTATTAAAATTTTAAAATGTTCAATTTATTCACTGAAATTTAAAAATTAAGTTTTTTTATTCCTCCTTCATTAATCCAATTATTGAACGATGACATGAATTTTTCAATGGTTTCCTTTAACCACGTGGGATTTTAGTCATGTAAAATTGATAAATGAAATAATACTTCAAATTTAAAATCCTAATACATTTTGTCTCATTAAATTTGTCCTTATTAATTTTTTGTTATTTTTTTACTTTGACTTATTATTATTTAAAATTTATTATTAATAAAAATGAAAAAATATATTTTATAAACCTTCAATCAAGTAGTTTTAAAATATATATTTTATAAAATTTAATTATTTAAAATAATCATGATCAAAATTTTAAAAATAACTTTTAAAAAATCAATAAAAGATAAAATTAATGGGACAAAAGAAGTATTAAGGAATTAAAATACCCAACCCTAATAACATTTAAACCATTCAAAAGAAGGGGAAAAGTGAAGGCATATTCAGTGAAGAAAAAAAAGAAAGAAAATAGAAGGTGGATAAATGGAACTCAGTTTTTCAAGGGAACAAAATTTTAAACTGCAGGTGTAGGAAGCCGGTGGTGTTTGTTACATATATCTTGGACAGATAACAACCATGGAAGGTGATATTTTTGGGTGTAGTCACCATGGTAAGATTTTGCAAATTATGTATTTTTTCTATTTGTATAGGCCACACGATGAATCCACGTGCAAAGGTGCTTATTGAACTATTTTTTTTATCAATATACTTGTATGATTATTGGTGTGATTACATAACAATATATATTTATATTTTTTTATAAGACAACGCGCACATACGTGTTCAAACCCAAATCTTTTCCTTAATAAACCTCAATCTTTTCTACCAAATCACTCGTTGAATTCTATAATTAGGCATATTTCAAATTTACTAAAAATTTTTTTTGAATTACAAAGAATAGAAGCCTAAATATTATTAGACTTGGAATACAGGGACCAAAGCTATCCCTGAATCGAAGCAGAGGGCTAAGGGAGAATCGTCATGGAGTGCATCCGTGAATCAGAGGATTTTGCAAGTGTATCAGCATGCCAACTGCTAAAACCTTTTTAACTATATCCACATCAGCATTTAAAGGTAATTTTGTCATTTTACTTATCATTTTAGTTGACAAAGTTCTTGACATCAACATTTTTTGTCTGACAAGGCAAATGACTAAATGGTAGACTGAGAAAAGTTCTCCAGAATAGTATACATAGAATCAGAAATAAATAATAAAAAAAACCTTCCTGAAACCTTTCAAATCCGTAAAAATGGAAATGATATTTGATTATCATTTGATCCTTAAAGCAGAAATGGTCTATTCATTATTCAACATTCCAGATTAGCATTCAAGTTTATCACACAAGTCTACACCAAAGAAACTGCTTTTTAACCCCTGCTTAAAAATGAGTTCAGTTTCAATGGTGCAGCATAATAAGTTACCTGAGACCCAAAGGTGCAACTATTTACATGCACGCTGATAAGACATGTAGAGAATTTCGGTCTTCAAGCAGCTGGCACTAAGGTCGAAAGGACTACATAGGACAAGTTTTGGAGTCCATCCTGGATTTTGCTCATAGCGATGGTCTGATCACTACAGAGATGTTCAGAGAAGGAACTAGCTTTCTCCTGGATTGATGCCTTTGAAAGTGCTTCATGTGAATCTGCATTAGCACTCCTAATGGCTGCTACATAAGCTTCAGCTACATCAGATATGCCTGAAGAACACATTTAAAAGATAATCATCCTCATTTATCAGTGCTCACAGGTACCAGCATAAACATATATACAAAATAACTAATGAGAAAGGAGTACAAGGAAACTAACCGGTGATAAAGCTGCTGGTGACAGCTTCCACGTATCCTGTCATAGAACATGCCTTTAGTCTGATTAGTTTAGCCTTCTCAATGGAATCTTTAGGCCAGTCAATATTCATCATATCACCATCAGCATCTTCATCTTGAACTTTGTTAGAACCAGATATGACAGATTTACCCAGCATCAGGAGATGAGACATTGCTAAACAGCACATTTCTGAAAGCCTCTGCATTGACATGCATAGTCGTTTTATATTCACCATGATACAAAAAATAAATATCATATACCAAAAGAGTCGTCAAAATGAACAAAAGAATTTGAAAATATCTCAATACATGAACCCCCTCTGAGTGCAGTGAATCTAGCCTTCCAGTGGTTCTTTGAATTACATCATTAACAGCTAATCCTACCAATGCATCTGTGAACCTAAAAAAGTTTTGGAATTAACAATACAGCAGCATCAAACAAAAATAATACTATGCTAACCAGAAAAAAAAAAAGTTTATAACACTATAAAATGCATTGATAGTATAGAACATGTCACTATTGCTGTATACCCATTCAGAGTTCAAGCTGGATCAAGAAACCCTACACAGTTTGATACGCAAACTCTACACACTTACAACCATGCATATAATATAAACAATGTTTAAGCAAAAGTCCATCATTGTGTATTACAAAGCATGTGCAGAGGCTACTGAGCATGTGAAAACAAGCAAAATCAACTCAGTTAAAGGAAATTCAAATTTCATAATTGGAACTGGATGAGCTCCCTAATGAAAGCTCAAAGGGAAGATACCTATGAGTAGAGCAGAAAATCAGAGAACTGCATTCTATAGCTATTAGACATTAATACCTAGGGGAAGAAATTTTCTGAGCTAAGGTAAATGATAAAAAACTGTGTTCAGCAATTTACCCAGCAGCCATATCAGCAGCCTTGCTGACACTTGAATCATGTAAAATTTTCATCTCATCATGACTGCCCATTTCAGTCTCTATTTTCTTTCCTTTGGCTGATTTTGGACCAGTTCCATGCATTTCAGCATCCAAACTGAAAATTTGTTGGATTTGTTTAAGCTTTCTCTCATACACTGATTTATGTTCAGATGATAATTTTGTTTTCTTCTGATTAAATAGAAGGGCATAGTGGCTGGACAATGCTTCCAATTCCTGACAGCATTATAGTTCAGCAATTTGAAAGATAAAATCATTTCAATCATGAAATATCAACTTCAAGGATAAGAAGTTGACCTCCAACTGCTCTGGACCTCCATATATGTAAAAGCATCGATCAAAGCTAACTTCCTCTAACGACTGATCCTCATCAGATGACTGTTCAGTGCCCTTAGCATTCTTTTCAACTTCTATTCCAGTTTCATTGATCAGTAGATCCATAGTTTCTTTTCCCACATATTCAAGCACTTGTATTCCCTTTGTTGTAAATGCTTTTCCAGTCTGTAAAATAAATATGAGAAATAAGAGACCATTGTAACATTACCAAACAGGATAATGACTGCACAATGAGAAACCTCAATTAATGATGGTGGAACTGAACCAGCGGGTAAACCTCCATGCTGAAAAGAATCAGCAATGTTTACAGCAGAATGCTCAAGCCTGGAAAATAAAAGAGAAAAAAACATATCAGTGGAAAACTGTTTCATGTATATCTATTCTTGAGTTCTATGACAACAATTGTGCAATAATACAACATCTTGACTACAAACAAGCACAAAATCAAGCAGCAGCATATGTTGCTCAGTTGTTTATCTTGGCATGAAATGTCACATTTATAGAAGTAAGCATCTAAGTAGACACAGCACTTGAATATTCTAAATGCCAGGAAAATTCTACTGAGTTTCATGTGGAATGGAAGTGGATAACATCTTGAACATAGTCATGTCACAGCTTTTGCAGATGAGAGGAAAGATCCAATATACAAGAAGATATTCCATGATGTTAGAACTCTGCACCCATTGGTTTAGAAATTTAAAATATCCAAACTAAATGACTTCCAACTTCTTTCTGAAGATGCCTTGCAATTATCAAGAATCAATAATTTATTCTCTATTTTTTTTCTTTAGCTCCAGGGAATCAACTAATTATTTAAAAACCGGACTCTGTATCGGAAAAACAGGAAACATACTTCTGAACTAAATTGTTACCCCCTTTCCATGCACTCCCTAGTGCCTGCCACGCACCAGAAGCCAAATTCTCTACAGAGTTATCAATAACCTTCAAACCCTGCGACCAATGAAAGTAGGACATAACAAATAAAAAATCAAAATATTGATTCTTGTCCATCACAATGATATGGTGAAATTTACAGTACACATTGGTGTGTCTGCAGAAACAAAGCCCCAAAAGGATAACCATCAATCCAAAATATTGCAGCAAGTACTAGTAGATATGCTATCAAAATGGATAAAAGGACTTGCCTGGCCAAGGAAAGAATCACCACTTGCTTTCTCTAACTTATCCAGGGTAGACTTCAGTTGCTTGTCATTCTCATCTTCATTTTCTTTTCACCCGGTGATTCTTCTGCTTCTTCTGCCTTTGAAGATTCTGACTCTTCAGTAATTTGCATATCTGCAAGGCCTTTTGCAGCCTTTTCTGCAACCACAGAAGCCTGCATCCAGAAAGTAATGCTTAACAAGATTGAAAACAGCCTATTATGAACATTACAAGAGAAGCTACTACATATAACTCTATAATTATCAGTTCATTTTATTCTGGATATTTCTTGATCATAAAGATAACTCTCATAACTGGATACCATAAAAATGATTGTCCTACAGTCTACAGGAAACAAGAAAAATTCAAATAAAAATTTGAAATGTTTAAAGGTGCCATATCACACCCTAAATCCTACATACAAATAAATAAATAAACTCATAATGCATAAGCTGAAAGTGTTAAGAGGAAAATGAAAATAAGAAAATTAATGACCTGAAGGGGGACCTTTTGATCATAATATTATTATACCATTTTTCCTTTTCAGCATTTCCAGCTTCACTAAGGATAAAATGTTAAGTGTCAGCATAGGCAAAACTAAATGCAAGTGTTCCATCAAAACCAAATAGGAAAGTAAATATTGAAATCAGATTTCTTAACCAAAATGACTTAGTTGCAACTTTGAAAGATTCCTTTTCAAATGAATGGATGGATCAATTTTGCCAATAATAGTGAATAGAGTTCTTCCTATGGAACCTAATTTCAGTTAAAATGACAGAGTCTAGTATCTATGTAAAACCTGGTTATATTTCTACAACCAGCAGGTCTAACATGATGAATGAACGGCTATAATAGCAACTTGTAAGGTCCTCGAACAGTGAGCTACATCTTTCACAAAATGCATTAAAAGCAAATCACGAAAGGCTCCACCTAGAATGAAAAGAAAAGTTCATTATAGATAGATAACACGTTTCCTTTCGCATAATCAAATTGGGTTATGCACATAAAAACCATTTTATCAATACATCAGTTCAAGAAAAAGGTGCATCAATTAAGTAATTCTACTGCAGTTTTTTTTTTGTTAATACTACTGCAGTTAATTTTTTGTTATGCAATTAGTAATGAACACATTCAGCATACACAAACCCAGCACCTAGGCTGTGAATTTTAATACAAGGTTAGGTCTTTGAACGGTGAGCTTCATTATTCCCTTCCTACACTTCCAATGCTTCACATATCAAACACAAAGTAAGGTTTAATTCATCAAAACCAAAAACATCTAACAACTAAACCCATAGTTAATAAAGTTTCCACAGTATCAAAAGCCTATTAAGCTAAACAACAAGGTGAATCCACTTCAAAATAGGTACTGGAAAAAGATCCCAAAACAACAAATTTCACTCCAGGATCTAAATCGACTCAAACCCAAATATCTAAACAAAATCAAATAAACAGATCTTTCATTGGAATACGAAAACCCATACAAGGATATACATAAACATTTGAGGAATAAAAAAGTGAAGCGTACACTGCGAGAGATCTCCTCAGCCGCAACAGTGGCAGCCTTTTGAAGATCTGAGAGAACAGAGAAAGCAGAGAAACCCCAACCGCCCCATCCTCCTCCACCATTTGGCGCTGTAGTTGAAGCCGGCCGTTGCTCCTCCGTCTTGGGTTCCTCTTCTTTTCCTTGTCCTTCCCTTTCTGAAGTTACCATTTGTTGTGGTGGTGGATTTTTGGCATCTTCCATTTCTTTTCTTTTTCGTATCAAAGGGGGGAGAACAAACTAGAAGTTCGTATATGGAAACAAAGAACCTACAAAAAAATGCTTATATTCGGCTTTGATTTACTGGAATTCAATGAGATCTGTGTGAAGATAGTTGAAGCATCACTTTGTTGATAGTCCACGGGTGTAGCGGCTGTTTTCGGTTGAAAATTGACCACGAAACCGTGATTCAACGTGGCTTTGAAAGAAATCGACTCTCAAAACGTAAGCAAATTAAACGCTGGCGTTTTGTGGCATATTGCCAAAATATGGGTAATCTTCAGCGGAGGTCCCTTCTGTTTAGGGCGTGTTTTATTTTGGTTACCCAATTTGAAAAATGATTATTCTAGTCACTTATATTTTCGATGTTTATCGTTTTGGTCACCCGACTATTAGCTTCTGTTAACCCGTTAATACGATGACATGACACGTTACTAAAAAAAATAAATTTAAATTTGAACCTCAAACTTTTAAAAGTTTATTTTTTACCATCTTCACAAAAAAACCTCTCTTTCTCTAAAAAATTTCTCTAACCCAAACCCCAACCCCTCAATTGATGGTTTCACCAGATAATAAGAGCCTCGAACTAAGAACAACCTATTTCATCACACCTTCGATAGACTCAAACTCCATTGATGGAACACCAATCGCTAACCTTCCAATGCATCCCATGTCCTCTTTGCCAACCACTTTTGATCCCAAAAAATGGCCTATCAAAGAAAATTTCTATGGCTGGAGACACCACAAAAGGAATGGGAAACTTGAGTCGTCAAAATAGCTTCTTTACACGAGTCTACATAGAAAAAAGTCAGTATTTTCGAAACTATCTTGAATTCAACGTACAATATCGAAAGAAACAATGATTTGGTGTTTGGGGTTGTCAAGAGAAATGGTGCCATGAAACCAAAAGTTTCATTTTCTCATGGGGCGAGGCGACGGTTACATTGGAAGATATCATGGTCCTTGGGGGCTATTTTGTTTTGGTTTCCCCTGTTGAAACGAAGGAAATGGAGGAGCAGAAGAAACTCGACACCGCGAGGAAAGAACTCAACAAGAGTTCGTCTGAAAAAGGTCAGTTGGAGTTTATGGTTGAAGAAGTTTTTGAACAGTGATAGCGAAATCGAGCACGAGGCATTTCTAGCATTGTGGTTGTCAAGGTTTGTTTTTGTCATCTTGTTTTGATGTTGTGGTTAACATTGTTTTCTCCATTTTTTGTACACCTTGCTAAAGGAAACATGATGCAATCCAAAGGTTATTTGGTAAAACTATCAATGGAGTTAGGGTTTGGGTTAGAGAATTTTTTTTGCGAAAGAAAGGTGTAACTAACGTTACTACAATATCAAGTAACAACAGTAAAGAAATATAGATAGGAGATAAGAAAAAGAAGACAGATTTCAGTAAGGAACACTGAACCTGAATAGAGAGGAAAATAGCAGCAGCCAACAGTTTCAACAATTTTCATATCCCTTTTCTCTTTAGGTATTTCATAGCATTCCTTCAATTCCCGATTCATAACATTACTCTCGCCTCCAAACAGAACCTTGTCCTCAAGGTTCCAAGCATGACTTGCTCTTCAAAATTTCTCTTGGTTTCCCATTGACAACACACCAAAATTCACCATGACCACATGGTTACTTGCAAGCTTCACTTTAGTCACATTAGGTGTATCTTCAAGCTAGGGCATTTGATTACCATCCATGGTGCTTGCTAAGACAGCAAGGAAGGCTACCATCCATAGTACTAGTCTATCATTCGTTGTTGCAATTTCGTGGTTGTTCCTAAAGGTGATTGCGGCCGAAAAGATAAAGCCAAAACAAACTGCATCAGTTGTATCAGTAAACTAGAAAGCATCCCAAATACTAAGAACACAATTGGCTCCCACAATTATGAAACCCATAAAAGCTATTGTTACCTTGAAACATCTCCTGTTGTCAAAAGCAATATGGATGACACATGAAAATAAAAGATTAACTTCATTGAAACGTAGGAAGAAAAACACGATTGAGAAGACAACTATGTCATAGCTCACTCTAACCAGATCATCAAGCCATAAAGTAAATAGAATTTCAAGATCACCATCAAAATTTCCATGCATGTCATCCATAGTATGATCCCCAAAGAGAAATACCCCGAAGAAACTGGCAGCAATATAAACAGAGTAGCATAATGTGAGGGACTTCCTGACTATTGACTTCATTTGTGCTGGGTTATTGGGAGTATATCATGGTGTCATATATAAGTAGTAACTACAACAGGAACAATAGTGTAAAGCTTCCAAAACGACGCTTGGTTAACAAGTTTTGGCATTAATTCAGACATTTCAGTTTCCCCTTCCATCAACTTAACAACTAGAACTCGCGCCGTGATTGCCACAACCACAACCGCTAAACCAACCGATAGTGTGTCGGGATTAGAGTACTTGAAAAGAGCCTGACTCGTTATAGTTTTACCTCGGCCCAATGCACTAGGAATGACAAAAATTCCACCAAGAAATAAAGGAAATATGACATCAAAAACACGTTGCTCGGTAAGCAAAGGGGTATTTGCAGCAAGCTTTGATGCAACAGGTTCAAGCATACACATATGCCATGTTTGAAGCATAAGGAATTGTTTCTTGACACCTTGAATCGCAAGTTCAAACATGGCAGCAAAAAAGAGTTAATACCTCTATAATTATCTACTTGAAACCTCGAAAGAACAAACCATTTAAAATGAAATTGAAAAAAATTTCATCTAAACTTCCAACGAGATGGCTCATCGACTTCCTCATTAACAACAATCTAAACCGATAAGGGTCATCAAACTTAACTAACACATTGGTATTAGTAAACATAATCAAGTAAACTCGTTCAAGCTTACCATAAGTACCAATAATTCTAAGAGAGAAACGTTTAACTATGTTTCTACAGCCTTCTAACATGGCAGACCCAAATTTACACCTATTAAGCAAAACATTGGTGATTAATCAAAAACTATTATTATTCATCATCGTCCTACATGCATCTCCTTGTCCCTCATGCTGGAATAAAGCTTTGTGATCCCCAAAGAACCTGCTATTACAAGCTCACATATGGATTTTCCTCCCAAATCAAAATGAATGTTATGATTAGCCTCTCGCATATGTTGGAAAATATACTGCTGCAAATGAGGCGTATGTTGGAAAATATACCGCTGCAAATGAGGCGTTAGCACTGACTGGAAAATGATAAAATAATTAAACGAAACGATAACCATGTCGTGGTATTAATCACTGCCTTAGAAGCGAATTCGCCCCGATGTATGTAATCGCTACAATGGATGAACGGCCCTGATGCATGTAATCGCTACAATGGATGAACGGCCCCTTGAGGTTAGCACGACTCTTCAAATTTCGTACACCCAAAAGATCAAATTTCGTACACGTGGACTCTGGTGGTACTGATCTTCTCCCAACTCAAAAAACAACACTCGGAATAGGTTTATGAAAACCAAATAGAGTGTTCCAAAGCAAACACTTGCTTAGGGATATATAAAATGAGAAGAGTTGCCCACTATTTATAGGCTAAATAGTGAGGGCAAAAACATCATTCCAAAGCATAATTTAATTCTATTTATAATAGAATTAAATGACATTATGGAATACGTCACTTTTTGAGCATTAACAACAACATAAATGACAATGCCTTTGATTCTTGTAAATTTTGAGATAAAACTTATCATCAAAATTAGCAACACATTCTTCCTCAATGCTATCATCCGATGGTAATAATTGAAGAACCTTACACATAGGATTAGTTGTGTACTTTTCATCACAATAATAGCAGCATTCATTTTCTTCTTTTCTTTGAGTTTCAGCCACTGAAATGTGTGGAAGGTGCAACAATTTTATAGAACTTTGTACCTCATGTTTGGCGTAATTTAACATCGATTTATTAGTCATGGGTAATAATGGAGCAGTCTCCTCAAATCGACCCTGCATTGTTGCTTTTTCATTTTGAAAATCCCGTCCCTTACTACCCTGAACCGATTAATTGACATTTTCATTGTCGGTTGATGTTGGCATTTTGTCGAACACATAGGTGATGCTTGGATTGTCTTAATTAGTGCACTGAAATCTTGTAATCATAGCCTTGGTGAAATTTTCCCAACATGATAGCTATTGATACCGCTTCATTCATAGATACCATCGATGAGCTATACCTTCAAAATGAAACGCAGCCATGGTAATTCAGAGAGAATCCTCTGTTTGGTGAAATTTGAAGCACTTTTCAGCGTGGTAAATCCATGCTTCCGGATCAGTGCCATCAAACTTGGATAACTCAACATAAGTGGGATTTGGAAAAATTTGAAACTTATCTCGATTAACCTGAAGTTCCTTAAATCCTCCAATTTTACTTTTGGTTTTGTTTACCTTACCAGTTGAGTTGTTAACAACGATACCTGTCTCGCTATCTCTTGGAGCATCTCGTTGTTTTGCTTCATAATTTTTATATTCGTTTTCATATGTTTCGATAATGGTTGTCGTAGGTTTTGACTCTCAATGAAAGCACCAATGTAACGAACATTATTACAATATCAAGTAACAACAGTAGAAGAAATATAGAAAGGAGATAAGAAGAAGAAGATGGAATTTTAGTAAGGAACACTGAACTGAATAAAGAGAAAAATAGCCGCAACCAACAATTTTAACAATTTTCATATCCCTTTCCTTCTAGTCTCCTAGTCTATTTATACTAACAATATTGAAATATAATTAATATAAAATATAACTAATTCGGGTGGTCCTCTTTAGGTATTTCATAGCATTCTTTCAATTCTCGATTCATAACAAAAGGTTTTTTGTGAATATGGTGAAAAAAACTTTTAAAAGTTTGAGGGTCAAATTTAAAATTATTTTTTATTAAAGTGCCCCGTCATCATATTAACGGGGTTAATGGAGACTAGTGGTCAGGTTACCAAAACGATAAACGCCAAAAACATAAGTGGCAAGAATAATCATTTTTTTTAAATTTGGTGACCAAAATAAAGCACGCTCTAAACAAAAGGGACCTATGGTGAAGATTATCCCAAAATATTAGCTGGCTAAAGTCAACGCATTATGCCAAAATTTTGAAATTTAAATTGGTAAAGGCCAGAAATGGATGGTGGCATAATGCCAAAATATATCCTTGAAGTTTTAAGATTAGTGGCTTTGTTCTTTATTTTGTTTTTAAGTAATTTAACCATCAACGTATTATTTTTGGACAAAATGATCTTTTATTGAACGAAAATCATTAGTTGACTAATGGTCAACGCATCACGTTGACTAAATAAATATATAAAAATTGAAATGATGATGTAGCATGTCCACATGTCAGTGAGTGACATTTTATATAACTAAAACTGAAATTTTATATAACTAAAAATGAAATTTCATTGATTAAAAAACAGAAAGATAGTCTAAGTGATGGTATTTGCATAATATGCAAACATGAGGATGAGTCAGTTGTACATGCTTTGAGGGACTACCCCGATGCTCAACAGATCCTATCCAAGGCCTCTATAGACTTTCAGGTCATTAAAGCTTGGAACAACATTGTCGGAATTGAGTAGAACTTGCATGAAGTTTGCTTGACCAAGAATGTTTCACAAACCTTCTACTCTTGTTTTTGGAACATATGGAATAGAAGAAACACTTTTATTCATGACGCTAACCTTCAACCGAAAGAATTTATAGTTGGTAATATCCGATTGGTACAACAAGATTTCCACGACTCTATTTTTACCCCCTCTTGGTTATTTCAGTTGATCGTTCGATCCTCAACATCTTACGTTTGCCTGAAGCTCAAGCACTGCTTGAGAGATATGCTACTATATGCGTACAATTTGTCCGTAGGGAGACCAACTAAGCGGCACACACTTTAGCTAATTGAGCTTTACATTGTATTAATGTACTACTTGGTTCTATAACTGCCCTGATTATATTACAAATATTGTCCTCCATGATGCCATTTATGGTTGATTTACACTCAAAAAAAAAACTTTGAAGAATTCACATGTCCAGGTCATAATCAGAGTATTAATAATTCTACCGATAGGAACACAATGAACAAAGCTAAGCTGTAGCATCAGAACCACTAGGAAAGACATGATTCAATTCATACAAGAACAATCTAAGACATGAATTGGTAACAGACATACATAAGCATAGAGAGATTTGTACAGACATACATAAGCATAGAGAGATTTGTACAGACATTACCTCAAATTTAACTGACCATTCGAAAAGAACTCGAACATATACACTAATTAGACTGATTAATAGTAATTTAATAAATCAAGCAAAAAACAACACAAGTTAGGGGGAAAGACACACATTTCCATCAAGTAGATTCCACGAACTACAGATAAAAAAATCCTTGATTCATAAAACTAACCGAGGCTTAATGCATACACTAACAGAATATAGAAACTATTCAGTAAATATTCTAATTAATAAACCTAAGCTTTCCAATCATAATATTAGACACAAGGGGACTCATCTAGTTTGAATTATTAGCCTCAAGTTCTCAACATGTTGAGGTCAAGTAGTAGGCCTCAAAATTGAATTAACACCTACAAAATTTCAAATACGAGAATACGAATTAAAAACATGGAATTGCAATAGAATCAAATAAAATAGGTTGCAATTTTGAAATTAGTGGGTCAAATTGGGTCAAACCATGTCAATCATGTCAAAGTCGACAGTCGAGTTAGGGAAAAGTCAAGTAACACCCTCTTCCCATAACCGTACACCGGGTACGAGTCGAAAACGTTACGACTTCTATAATCAAAATCAGGGTAATTTAAAATTTTCAGAAAACTTCTCAATGGTCACCCATCCTAAAATTTCTCTAGCCCATGCACTCTTAACTTTATTTAAAATCGACATAAATTATTTATTCGAGTTCCAATCATAAATCAATTATCTTAGCATGCAACTCATCACCTAAGGTTATTCTTAACCTTGAATCTTTCCAGAAACACCAATTATCTTGAAACCATAACGAACTTTAAAGGCCAATCACAACTCAAATAGGTTTAGCAAGTATACATGCCACTATAATAATCAAACATTAATTAAGATGTCATTATTGTGATTACCTGTTGAGCTTTCCAATATTGATGCAATGCTCTTCTCACTCTCATCTTGATTTACCTACGTGTGCACAAAACACGCTAAGTACGAACTTAGTGAGGCAATAAAGGCTGTTAATAACAATAATTTAAATTTTATTTGACTTCATGGCTGTGTTTATATAACATGATATATATATATATATATGTCAGAGCATCAACTTTCACATTGCATTAGTAATGATTTACTACATGCTAATGCAATAAGACTTTCATGCTTGTTCATTTGTCATAATATGCCTTATATGCATAAATGCATCATGATCACAAGACATGTAAATCCATCATATTAATCATATATCAACATAATATAAACCGGATATAAATTTCTTACCAATATACTTGCCATTTACTCCGAGAGTTCATATACTCCCTAACCTGTTTACCATTTATTAACCATTAATTTATAGCCCAAAATAAACCTTGAGGACCCTGGGTACGCGAGTCAAATATGCACCGAAGAGCTAATACACATAAGGCTGTGCCCACCATCCGCATGTTTATAAGGCCGTGCTAACCATCCGCACGTTTATAAGGTCGTGCTAACCATATGCACTAAGTGTCCTTTATATACACTATATTGCTAAACCGGATAACCAAATATGCAGCATGCTGCTGGACTCTATGGCATGCCAACTATACCCTATCCCTCAATGACTTACTTGGGCATATTTTTCATATTTATTTAATCCATGGCAATGTATATCAACATAATTTTTCATTGGGCAGTTCTTAACCGAAATAACATTCATAATATAATATCATATAAACTAGCGATCTATGCATTTATATTCAACCTTTGACATATTTAAAATATGTCAATCATATGCTCCATGACATAAATATAATGACAATAAAATTTGGGTAGGCTTATTGCAAGCCATCCCAATGATGTATAAAACATCCATGTATCATATTATGTATGCATTGCACTCACCTTTGCCACTTAACACAATGTCTCACTAGGTTCTAGATCAATCCTTTCTTTCATAGAACTTCGAACCTTCTTTGATTCGGACTTGACTTCATTAATCACATGAATAAAATAAAATATTTGTTAGATTCAAATATAACAATACCTTAAACATGTTGCCTAGTATAATTGTTGCGCGTAATAAGTGCTCCGCAATTGTGCAAGTGTACACGTCGCAAGTTATAGTATAAAAGATATCGTCTCCACAGGGATTGGTGCCACTTCAAGAATCTAATCTCTTGCACTGTAAAAAGTAAAAGAACACAAGTAGAAGATTGTAGGAGTTTTAACTAACAACTAAACTAGAAAGCAATAAAGTAAAAGAATATGTAAACAAATGAGAGAGAATAGGCCAGGTTATCGTGAGTTGAGGTGTGATAGCCGATTGGATCGTCTTGGTAAAAGAGTGCAAGGGCAACTTAGTTGCCGTGGCAACTTGCGCAGCGGGGTTGCCTTGGCAACTAATCGACGGTTGCCTGGGCAACTACTTGGGCGGCTGGGCAGCAACTTCAAGGTTCGGCGGAGCGTTCTTCAATGGTTTCTTCTTATCCCTAAGTCAAAACTCTAGCTAATTGTGCATGCCTTGACAATACATCCCTGCGTGAATCAAGGGTGAACAACAACCAATCTTGCGCTCCTTCTAGCCGTTGAAATCCTTAACTTATTCCTAAGCCGGTTAATCTTCACCATCAATAGATTGAATAAAGACCATACTCATTCATTTCTTGAATCTAACTCTCCCGATATTAGATAAATAGATGAAGTTACGAGATCCTCTCCCAATTCACTCACAAACAAGAAGAAAAACCAAGAATGAGTAAACCTTGAATTGAAAGTGCAAACTCTTATTACCTAAACAAAATCCAACTGTTTCTCACAACCACAAAACACAATAACCTTAGCCAAATAGATTTAGTTCATGGCTAGGTTCCAAAGAAACACAAGACAAAGAATTCCTAGCATAAACCTAATTGAACAAGAAAGAAAAAGATGAAGAATGGTTGAAGCCTTGTCGAAATCTCTCCTTGCTCTTGTCGAAATCTCCCTCATCTCTTTGTCGAAATTTCTCTCCTCTCTCCCTATGGAGTTGACGGCTTGGTCCTCAATTTATAGGGCTAGGTCAAAGTCTTTTTTGAGGATGAAGTTAAGTTGGAATTAAATATCTTTAAAGAATATAATTCTTTATTATATTTAAATTCCTTCTAGAACTTCTCCTATCTTCATGGGATTTAATTTCTCTTTAACCTCTTCATGGAAATCAAACTCCTTTGGGATTTAACTTTGCTCCACGTCATCTTGGGCTTATCTAGTCATCAATTTCGACTACCATATCATTTTATCCCTTATCGAAAATTGCATTGCCCTGGCAACTGGCTCGACATCTTCTTCATGCATTGCCCTGGCAACTGGTTCCAGCCATGCTTTGGCAAGTGATTATGCACACACACACAAAACACACCAAAGCAGTATCTTTTTCCACAAAATTAAGCAAAATATGAAATCAAGCTTGTCCACCAAGGAAATAATGCAAACATGCATGAATGGCTAATAATGCAACTAATATGAGCCTAAGTCTAGCAATAATATGAATAAAAAGGGTAATAAAAATAGTACTTTTGAACACTTAACAATAATCATTCAAATATAAAATTTCCAAATATTTTTTCCTTTCTTCCTTGTATTGTTCAAAAACTCATTATGGTCCTTAGTGACCAATTTGAATTGTAATACCCCAAAAATTACTAATTTGATTAAGGGTCATTTAGTACTAAGATAATAGCTTAAAAGCTAACTTAGTGGCTAAAATGACGGAAATGCAAAAGTTAGGATTTCTTTAATTATGGGTTTTGGAAAGGGAATTTCTAAGGTTTAAAGGTATCATGTGATAGATAGTGAATTGAATAAGGTATTCTTAAAGTTTGGTTGAATTCCAAGGAAAATTGGAATGGGAATTGAAGTTTAAAAAGGTAGTGACCAAAATGTAAATTTTGAAAATTTTATGGCTAAAGTATAAACATTGGAAAAGTTTGGGGACTAAAGTTGTAATTTACCAAAAGTTGAGGTTTTTTATTTCATAAATAAATAGATCACCTAAGGGTTTGAATCAAATGCGGAATTATTGGTTCGATCTGGTACTTTGATTATTGGGAAAATTGCAGTTAAAGCTTAAGTGGAATTCGGATACCCGGATCGAACTGGAAAATTTTGAAATTTTTCCATATGATAGAGAAAGGTTATAAAATTCATTTCCAAGTGTTGGAAATATTTTTAGTTTGATTCAAGATGAATCCTACAGTTTATTTTTGAGTAAAGGATTATTTATCGGTATATTGGATCGAATGGAAATTTTGGAGACTGATCCAAAAGCTATGGAAAAGTCATAAAATGTTATTTTAAGAATATTTTATTATGGTTGGTTGAATTCTAACTAGATTTAGTTAGATTGTAATGGAATGACAATTTGGAATCAAACTAGTAAATAAAGACTAGTTGGAGGGCAAATTGGTCATTTGGCCACAATGGAAATTTTGAAATAATTAAAAAGTTATAAGGGCAATTTTGGAAAGAGGAAATGGAAGATTAAATCTTGGCCCTTGATTGATGATAAAATCAATCTCAACCATTGGATAAAAAAGGGCAAAATTGTAATTTCACTATTAAATGAATTTAATATTCATTTAATAGATATATGTGTAAAGTAATGGTAAAAAGAAAGAAAATAAAACTATGGAAATAAAGAGAAATTTTTTTCCAAGCTCGATTCAAGCCCCAAAACTTGATTTTCAGGTAATCTCTTTAACTACAAAGTTGTTCTACTCTTCAAGCTCTATCTTTTGATAGCAATAATTCATGGAATCCATGCTTGATTGATGAGAATTTACATGAGAAAGAAATTAGGGTTTGTGGATCAAATTAGGGCTTTTGAGATTTTATGATTCCATGATTGAATTCAAGTTGAAATCAAGCTAGTATGTTGTAAAATCATAATATTGAGTTGGTATTTAAGTTTTACATGTTTTGATTATTATGAAGATGATTAGGGTTTATGGATTCAAGTTTAATTTAGAGTTTGTGATGTTGAAATAATGATCTAGTAAGCTTGAATTGTTGTTTGGAAGCAAAACCCTAAGTTAAATTATGTAGGGACCATTTCGGCAACTTCAAAAGTTGAAGGACCAAATCTGAATTTTTAGAATTTGGAGTGTATTTATGTTATTGCTGATGTTAGAGATAAGGAAATGAAGTTAGAATGCCAAATTGATGTTGAATTGAATTAGTGACCATTTTGACAATTTGTCAAAGTTAAGTGACCAAATCGAAAATTGAAGTTTTGTATGGGGGGTTAAATCTGATTTTTAGTTGTGTTGGTGGAATTAAGGTAGTAATGTTGAATTGAGGACAAAGTTGCAAAGTTAAGAAGCTTGAATCCTTATCTTTGCATTTTAATGACTATTTCGGTAAATAAGGAAAATTAGGTAGAATTATTGTGAATAATTATTTGGTGAATAATGCGATGAGTTGGTGGTTTAAAGCTAGTGATTGGACTAAATTGAAAAAGTAGAGAAATAAGGAGAAGTTAGTATAAAAGTTGAAGTTGTTTATGGAATCTGTGTAGAAAAACTGGTTTATCGCAGTAACTTTGAAAATTCACCATAAATTCTACAAAAATGGTTAGAAGGTGAATTTTAAACCGATGTAAATATTTGTTCGTCTAGTTTCGCTTCCAACAAACGGAAACTGATTTCGAGTTCCGAGTAAAAAGATATGAATTTTTAAGTGGTGAAAGGTCAGAAAACAGTATAGTAGGTTGTTCCGAAATTCAATACTGGAAATTGACTTTGAAAATTTGCCATAAATCATACAAGTTGAATTTGGGCTATTAATTTATATGGTTAAAAATCTTATTGAATATAGTTTCTTTCAGAACAAACGGAATCGAATTCTGAGTTGTAGATTATTTTATAGAAATATATCTTTGGAGGTACTGCAAACTGCCAGAAAATGAGAATTGATACACTTTGTATCTAAGGTTGATTAGTAAGCTTGAAAAGGGTTAATGGAAGTTCAAATTGGTCACTAAGGACCATAATGAGTTTTTGAACAATACAAGGAAGAAAAGAAAATGTTTGGAAATTTTGTATTCAAACGATTATATTGGACAATATGTTTAAGATATTGTTAGATTGGGATCTAACAAATATTTTACTTATTCAAATTATGAAGTTAAGTTCGAATCAAGGGAGGTTCGAGGTACAATGAAGGAAAGGATCAAAGAGAACTTAGTGAGGAATACTAATACATGGTCCAGGTGAGTGCAATTGCATACATGTCATACTATACTGATATTTTATACATGATTGGGATGGCTTGCGATGAGCCTACCCTAAATTATTGTTGTTATGATATTTATGTCATTAAGCATATGATTGACATATCGTAATATGTCAAGAATTGAAATATAAAATGCATTGATCATATGATTACTTACATTGATGAGATTGAAATATTATTTCTAGTATAAACTGTCAAATGTTGATATATATATATATATTGATTGATATATGTTGCCATTGATGACATACATGATGAAATAAAGCCCAATGTATGATATAGAGGTTCGATAGTATAGTTGGATATCCATATGGTCATAAACAACTGTATAAATATTCTAAGCACTTCGGTGCAATATCCATAAATACTTATTGAGGGTATACTCATGCAAGGTTTGAGTATACGGAAACACTTAGGGTGTTAAGCACTACGGTGCAATTTTACTAATACTCAATGAAGGTATACTCATGCAAGGTTTGGATATACGGAAGCACTTAGGGTGTTAAGCACTACGGTGCAAATAATATACATACTCAATAAAGGTTGGGTATAAGGGGATGACTTGTGTACATAGAATCTCTTAATTCGATACCTTGGGCTAAATAAAATGAAAAGAATAAAAAAATAGGAAGATAAGCTTGAAAGCTTGCAGATAAAAATGGAAAAATGTATTGGTAATCACTGAAAGCTTACGGATGGAAATGGCAACGGTATTGCTAAGATCTAATTTTATCACTTTGATATACATATTTATTTATGTTAACGAGCATGTAATGGTAAGGTGATCATATGCATTGTTAATCATTAATATTGATATTATGACAATTGCACTTGAATTTGAATTATTGCCTCACTAAGTAAATACTTAGCGTGTAACTGTTTTACACGTAGGAAATAAGAAATGGGTGAAGTAAGGAGCTTATTCGGACATCATCAATCAATAACAGGTACATCAGTATCAGTAAGATATCTTTTGATACTGTTTGATATTTACTAGTGGCTTGTATATTAAAAGGGTACGCCTGCTCTGATAGAATTCGTATTTTATTTGGTATCTGGATGAATTTTAAATCTGGCAATTTTATTAATTATATTAAGACAAATTAAATTGATAAGTTGCTGCCTAAAAATAAACTCGATTTGAAGATGAAAATATTATTTTTAAACTTTACGCGAATAACTAGATTTGTAAATAAAAAAACTAAATACATTGTAATATTTTTTAAAGAAACAAAACTTTACCGAATTACAAATGTAGAGGGTTTTACGAATGTTTTGTGATACATCTGACTCGTATTCAGTGTTGGATACTGGAAAAGGGGTGTTACATTTATTGGTCTCAGAGCTATAGGTTTAGCCGATTCTCGGCCTAAATAAAAATGGTTTTATGTTAAAAAGAGTATACATGCCAGTAGAATATCAATATTACCGATCTTATGTTTGAATGATTCGATTTATGTCGCTCCTTACTAATGTAAATTGGGAGGAATTATAAGAAATATTTGAGCCAAGAAAACGTGATGAACTGGTAAATTGAAAGCTTTGAAAGGAATGAAGAGTAGTAACAATAAGGTTAATGATAACCCTTCAGATAAATCGGAACAAGAAAGGGGCACTGGTACAACAAAAAGTGCTTGTGCCGGATTAACTGAAAAGTTCGAAAACACTTGAATTGAAAGGAAAAGAAGATTAAGGTCCAGTGATTGTTGATTTATAACTGAATAATCTAAGGATTACACTGGACGGATTCCACTGTTTGGATGCCGAGAAATTGGATGAAGCTATTTTGTTGCTCCGAGATTTAAGCTAGAATAGAAAACCATTTGAATTTGCTTCATAGCCAGGATTTCGTATATCAGTCCGAGTTTATAACATCATGACTGATAAAGATTGGGATGATTCAAAAATCATAGAAGGTACATCTCATCTTTTTGGATAAACCTGTATTGATGTTGATGGGTCCTAGCTTTACACATTCGTATATAAGTACGAAGTTGAGTGGTGAACGAGATATCCTTTTAGAACCTATTTCAAGTAATATAGCGGTCACGAATTTGTTGGGTTGTAATGTAAGGGCGAGTTGAACATGTGGAATTGCTCAATAAAAACATAAGAAATAGAGTTCACGATAAACTTAATGGAATTATCTTTCGATGAGTTTAAGATGATTGTGGGCATGAATTGGTTACCTTCCTATCAGGTCATGATGAATTGTCGCATAAAGCGATTAGTATTGAAAAACACGGAAGGTACAAAAATAGTAGCAGTTGATAAAAGGGTAAATCCCTTCTCCAATGTAATTTCAGTTATTTTATTAAGGAAATTGTTGTTATAAGGTTGCTAAGTTTTCTTAGCAAATGTAGTGGATACTTGGGTTGTTGAAGTTAAATTGGAAAATAACTCAACTGTCCAAAAATATCCGGATGTATTCCCAGATGGGTTACTCAGAATTACCTCTTGATTGAGAAGTAAATTCAAAATAAAGATGATATCAGGCATTGCGCCTAAATTAATGGCGCCGTATAAAATGGCTTCGACTGAACTTCGAGATTTAAGGGTACAATTGTAAGGAATGTTAGGTCAATGTTTTATAAAGCCAAGTGTGTCATTTTGGGGGCGCACCAGTGTTAATTGGGAAAGAGAAAGACCGATTTCTATCAGCTCGAGAAGGTAATAGTAAAGAATAAATATATTCTTCCGAAGACTGATGATCTTTTGATCAGTTAAAAAAAATCAAGGAAGAAGAAATTCTAAAGACAGCTTTTCAGACTTGGTATGAATATTATGAGTTCATGATGATACCTACGGCATTTATAAGCCTAATGAACCAAGTATTCTAATTTTGCTTGGACCAATTTTTGGTAGAGTTCATTGAATATATTTTGGTCTATTCGAAGGAAAAAGAAAGAATAAGATGCCCATTTTTGCATTGTTCTTTAGAACTTTCGAGCAAAGAAGGTATATGCTAATTTGTTAAAGTGTGAATTTGGTTGTCAAAATCTGTTATATTAGTTATGTGGATTTGGCAGTGGGAATAAGAGTAGACCCCAAGAAAGTACAAATTATAGTTGAATGGAAACCTCTGAAGAATGTTTTAGAGGCTTAGAATTTCTTGATGATTGCCTCCTTATTGACCAAGCTATTGAGGAAAGAAATGCCATTCAGTTGAACAGATCAATGCTAAGAAATCTTTGAGACATTAAAGGAGATCTTAATAGAAGCCACGGTACCAGTACAACCAGAATCGAGTAAAGATTATGTAGTATATAACAATGCTTCTCATAACGGTTTGGGATGCGTGCTTATGCAAGAAGGAAAAGTAATGCTTTATGCTTGAGACAACTTAAGATATAAGAGAGAAATTATTTTACCTAGGATTTGGAGCTAGTAATGGTTGTATTTGCTTTAAAAGATATAGCATCATTATTTATACAGTGAACGATGCTATATTTATATAGGTTATAAAAGTTTAAAGTATATGCTTACTAAAGAAGAGTTAAACTTGACGCAAAGAATTTGGATTGAGTTTTTTAAGAATTATGATATGGTCATTTACTATCATCCAGAAAAAGCTAATGTGATAGCTGACGCTCTTAGTCGAAAGATAATTGTTGCCTTGAGAGCTATGAATGCAAGATTGGCATTAAAAGAATATGGTTTTTTGATTGTCAAGTTAAGAATAAAATTTACCATATTGGATTAAATAAGATATCTTTAAAGAAAGTATGAGAAATGTTGTCCAGGTTCAAACAAGTGGAAAAGAGTGAAACTGAAAACTTGGAAGTTAGGTTTGATAGATATTTGTATTATCAATGAAGAATTTCTATCTCAATGATGGAAACTATATGCTGATTCTGAAAGAAAAGATATTTAATGTGAAGCTAAGGATAAAGTAGTCCTTAAAAGTTTCACATTGGAAGAAGGTGTTATGGTTTAGACAAAAAGAAAGTTAAGTTCAAAATTTATTGGGCTATAAGAAATTGTGAAAGGAGATAGTATGATAGTTAAGCTTAATAGTTAGCTTTATCTTTGGAAATGAACAAGATTCATAATGTATCGATGCTCTGGAAATATTGATTAGACCTCTCACTTGTTACTCCGGAGAAAATAGAGATTCAGTCAGATTTAAGCTATGAAAAAGAATTGGTAAATATCCTAGCACATGGAGCCAAAGAACTAAGAAAACAATACAATCTCGTTTGTCAAAGTTCTTTGACAAAAAAATCATAAGATTAAAGAAACGACTTGAGAGAAATAAGAAGAAAATATGAGAAAATAGTTTTCTCACCTTTTGGAACCAAGTACGTATTGAAAATTTGAGGACAAATTTTCTTAAGGGGGAGAGAATTGTAATACCCCAAAAATTACTAAGTTGATTAAGGGTCATTTAATACTAAGATAATAGCTTAAAAGCTAATTTAATGACTAAAATGACGGAAATGCAAAAGTTAGGATTTCTTTAATTATGGGTTTTGGAAAGGAAATTTCTAAGGTTTAAAGGTCTCATGTGATAGATAGTGAATTGAATAAGGTATTCTTAAATTTTGGTTGAATTCCAAGGAAAATTGGAATGGGAATTGAAGTTTAAAAAGGTATTGACCAAAATGTAAATTTTCAAAATTTATGGCTAAAGTATAAACTTTGGAAAAGTTTAGGGACTAAAGTTGTAATTTAACAAAAGATGAGGGTTTTTATTTCATAAATAAATAGATCACCTAAGGGTGTGAATCGAATGAGGAATTATTGGTTCGATCTGATACTTTGATTATTAGGAAAATTGTAGTTAAAGTTTAAGTGGAATTCGGATACTCGGATCGAACTGGAAAATTTTGAAATTTTGCCATATGATAGAGAAAGGTTATAAAAGTAATTTCCAAGTGTTGGAAATATTTTAAGTTTGATTCAAGATGAATCATATAGTTTATTTTTGAGTAAAGGATTATTTATCGGTATATTGGATTGAATGAAAATTTTGGAGACTGATCCAAAAGCTATGGAAAAGTCATAAAATGTTATTTTAAGAATATTTTGTTATGTTTGGTTGAATTCTAACTAGATTTAGTTAGATTGTAATGGAATGGGAATTTGGAATCAAACTAGTAAATAAAGACTAGTTTGAGGGCAAATTGGTCATTTGGCCACAATGGCAATTTTGAAATATTTTAAAAGTTATAAGGGCAATTTTGGAAAGAGGAAATGGAAGATTAAATCTTGGCCCTTGATTGATGATAAAATCAATCTCAACCATTGGATAAAAAGGGCAAAATAGTAATTTCACTATTAAATGAATTTAATATTCATTTAATAGATATATGTGTAAAGTAATGGTAAAAAGATGAACAAAATGTTCATATTTTCCAGCAACAAACGTGAGGTCTAGGGAAAGAAAGAGAAAAAAATTTCCAAGCTCGATTCAAGCCCCGAAACTCGGTTTTCAAGTAATCTCTTCAACTAAAAAGTTGTTCTACTCTTCAAGCTCTATCTTTTGATATCAATAATTCATGGAATCCATTCTTGAATGATAAGAATTTACATGAGAAAGAAATTAGGGTTTGTGGATCAAATTGGGGCTTTTGAGATTTTATGATTCCATGATTGAATTCAAGTTGAAATCAAGCTAGTATGATGTTAAAATCATAATATTGAGTTGGGATTTAAGTTTTACATGTTTTGATTATTATGAAGATGATTAGGGTTTATGGATTCAAGTTTAATTTAGGGTTTGTGATGTTGAAATAATGATCTATTAAGCTTGAATTGTTGTTTGGAAGCAAAACCCTAAGTTAAATTATGTAGGGACCATTTCGGTAACTTGAAAAGTTGAAGGACCAAATCTGAATTTTTATAATTTGGAGTGTATTTATGTTATTAATGATGTTAGAGATAAGAAAATGAAGTTAGAATGCCAAATTGATGTTTAATTGAATTAGTGACCATTTCGACAATTTGTCAAAGTTAAGTGACCAAATCAAAAATTGAAGTTTTGTATGGGGTTTAAATCAGATTTTTAGTTGTGATGATGGAATTAAGGTAATAAATTTGAATTGAGGACTAAGTTGCAAAGTTAAGAAGCTTGAATCCTTATTTTTGCATTTTAGTGACTATTTCGGTAAATAAGGAAAATTAGGGAGAATTATTGTGAATAATTATTTGGCGAAGAATGTGATGAGTTGGGGGTTTAAAGCTAGTGATTGGACTAAATTGAACAGTAGAGAAATAAGGAGAAGTTAGTATAAAAGTTGAAGTTGTTTATGGAAGCTGTGTAGAAAAACTGGTTTATGGCAGTAACTTTGAAAATTCACCATAAATTCTACAAAAATTGTTAGAAGGTGAATTTTATACCGATGTAAAGATTTGTTCGTCTAGTTTAGTTTCCAACAAACGAAAACTAATTTCGAGTTCCGAGTAAAAAGATATTAATTTTTAAGTGGTGAAAGGTCAGAAAGCAGTATAGCAGGCTGTTCCGAAATTCAATACTGGAAATTGACTTTGAAAATTCGCCATAAATCGTACAAGTTGAATTTCGAATTCTGAGTTGTATATTATTTTATAGAAATATATCTTTGGAGGTATTGCAAACTGCCAGAAAATGAGAATTGATACACTTTGTATCTAAGGTTGATTAGTAAGCTTGAAAAAGGTTAATGGAAGTTCAAATTGGTCACTAAGGACCATAATGAGTTTTTGAACAATACAAGGAAGAAAAGAAAATGTTTGGAGATTTTGTATTCAAACGATTATATTGGACAATATGTTTAAGATATTGTTAGATTGGGATCTAACAAATATTTTACTTATTTGAATTATGAAGTTAAGTTCAAATCAAGGGAGGTTCGAGGTACAACGAAGGAAATGATCAAAAAGGACTTAGTGAGGCATACTAATACATGGCCCAGGTGAGTGCAATTGCATACATGTCATACTATACTGATATTTTATACATGATTGGGATGGCTTGCGATGAGCCTACCCTAAATTATTGTTGCTATGATATTTATGTCATTGAGCATATGATTGACATATCGTAATATGTTTAGAATTGAAATATAAAATGCATTGATCATATGATTACTTACATTGATGAGATTGAAATATTGTTTCTAGTATAAACTGCCAAATGTTGATATATATATATTGATATATGTTGCCATTGATGACATACATGATGAAATAAAGCCCAATGTATGATATAGAGGTTCGATGGTATAGTTGGATATCCATAGAGTCATAAACAACTGTATAAATATTCTAAGCACTTCGGTGCAATATCCATAAATACTCATTGAGGGTATACTCATGCAAGGTTTGGGTATACGGAAACACTTAGGGTGTTAAGCACTACAGTGCAATTTTATTAATACTCAATGAGGGTATACTCATGCAAGGTTTGGGTATACGGAAGCACTTAGGGTGCTAAGCACTACGGTGCAAATAATATACATACTCAAGAAAGGTTGGGTATGAGGGGATGACTCGTGTACATAGAATCTCTTAATTCGATACCTTGGGCTAAATAAAATGAAAATAATAAAAAAGAAACAGGAAGATAAGCTTGCAGATAGAAATGGAAAAAGGTATTGGTAAGCACTGAAAGCTTACGGATGGAAATGACAACGGTATTGGTGAGATCTAATCTTATCACTTTGATATACATATTTATTTATGTTAACGAGCATGTAATGGTAAGGTGATCATATGCATTGTTAATCATTAATATTGATATTATGACAATTGCACTTGAATTTGAATTATTGCCTCACTAAGTAAATACTTAGCGTGTAACTGTTTTACACGTATGAAAGAAGAAATGGGTGGAGTAAGGAGCTTATTCGGACATCATCAATCAATATCAGGTACATCAGTATCAGTAAGATATCTTTTGATACTGTTTGATATTTACTAGTTGGCATGTATATTAAAAGGGTATGCATGCTCTAATAGAATTTGTATTTTATTTGGTATCTGGATGAATTTTAAATTAGACAGTTTTATTAATTATATCAAGACAAATTAAATTGATAAGTTGTTGCCTTAAAATAAACTCGATTTGAAGATGAAAATATTATTTTTAAACTTTACGCGAATAATTAGATTTGTTAATAAAAAACTAAATACATTGTAATATTTTTTTAAAGAAACAAAACTTTACCGAATTACAAATGTAGAAGGTTTTACGAATGTTTTGTGATACCTCTGACTCATATTCAGTGTTGGATACGGGAAAATGGGTGTTACATGAACTTCCCGTAATTCTTCCGAGCTTGCTGACTAACATTTAAATACAAAATGTTTCAAATTCCATTTTCTGACAGCTTGCGCTACCTTCAAAGATTTATTTATACAGGGCAGAATACATACTGAATCTTAATTTTCTTTATACTGGAGAAACTAGATTCGATAACGGTTCTAATGGTATAAGCCACATAAATTAATAAAATCTAAAATATTTATGAAAAATCACTGAATTCACGTCACATATGGTCCAGGGAGAAAAGTGCTCTATAATTTTTCTGACCTTCATTCGAATAAAAATTCATATCTTTTAACAAAGTACTCAGAATCAATTTTCGTTTGCTGGAAACGAAACTAGACTGACATACCTTTATATCGATATAAAATTTACCATCTAACCCTTTTTATAGAATTTATGGTGAATTTTTAAACTTACTACAATAATTTAAATTCCAACATAACTTTCCATAAATAACTTTTAATTTACACCAACTTCTCCTTATTTCTCTACTTGTCAATTTAGTCCTATCACTTTACTCCAAATGACTAAATGAAGCTTGCATTCATAAGTTCTCTTTACATCCTTCATCAAAATAGGCTTAAACCTTTACTTATCTAATTTCTCTTGATTTGTCAAAATGGTAACAATATAAGGATTCAAACTTCTTAACCTTACAAATTAGTCCTCAAATCAAAATTACTACCTTAATTCCATCATTTTAACTAAAAATCAGGTTTACTTCTTCTACATATCCTCTTTGCCGAATAGACCATTCAAGTTTGACAAATTGTCAAAATAGTCACTAAAGCAATTAATCGTCGGTTTAGCATTCTAACTTCATTTTCATACTTAGAAAAACCTTATATAATCAATAAAAAATTATTAAATACAAAACAACATCAGTCCCTAATATTAGTCAATCAAACCGAATAGGTCCATAAAGATTTCCAAATTGCCGATTTAGTCACTAGTTGAAATAACTAGATTTTCATCCTCCAAACATCAAATTCAAGCTTCAATCTTCATCAAATCTATAAATACTCTTAAATTTTCAGATTTAAACACCAGCCCCTAACCTTTAAATGCTGGACTAAATAGTCCTTTAACTTTATACATCAATCCAATTTAGTCCTAAGCATGGAAACAACATAAAATCAAACATAATTTCTTAAATCTTCAAAATTCCCAAAATTCACATAACTCTAATTTCTTCCTCATATCAAATTTACCAACCAATAAAGTATTCTATGAATTATTTACATCAAAAATAGAGCTCGAAGAGTAGAACAACTTTGTAGTTCGGAAGATTACCTTAAAATCGAGATTTGGGGCTTAAATTGAGCTTGGAAAATTTTCTTCTTCTTTCCCCTCTTTCTCCATGGTTCAAGGCTGAAAAAGATGAACATTTGTTCATCTTTTAACTATTTGTAACTATTAAATGAATTTTAAATTCATTTAAACAGTGAAATTTCCAATTTAGCCTTTAAATATAATGACTAATTTAATTTCATCTAAAATCAAGGGACAAGATTAAATCCATGTATATTTCATCTTCCAAAAATGTCCTCAACATTTCAAAAATATTTCAAAATTGCCATCCTTGCCAAATGACCAATTTGCCCTCCAACTAGTCTTTATTTACTAGTTTGTTTCGAAATTGTCATTCCATTATAATCTAACTAAATTAGTTCCTTCTCAACCGGCCTCTATTCCATAAATATCATTTTATGATTTTCCATGGTTTATGGAACAGCCTTTGAAATTTCAATTCAATCTGATTTCCCGATATTCACTAAATACTTCTACTACGATTTTACATTTACCAAGCTATCAGATCTATTCCAAAAATTCTATATTTCCATATTCAGAAAATAAATACTATTATCTCATAAAAACTTCTTTTCTTAAGGACTTAGACTGAATTTTCCTAACTTAGTCTATTATTCTGATAGTTACCGAAAATCCTCCAAATAGTGAAATAACCATTTTGCCCTCAAATCCAATGAATCCATAATGTACCACCTGTCATCATCCTTCATCAAATGGCCTAGATTTAATCTTGATTTAGTAGTTACCAGCTTTGCCCCTAATATTTCTCCAAAATTACGATTTTGCCATTTTTCATCCAACGGCTTGTATTTAACATGGAAAAATCAACTTAAATCCAAGGGTTCATATTCTTCCAACACAAAGAAAATATCTTAGACATGTAAAATGACACAATTAACCTTGCCTTATTATCCTTCAAAGTATCCTAGATAATCGATTCGATCCGATTATCCGAATATTCTTCCGAACTTTATCGCTTTATAGCCAATAATACAAACTCCGTACGAAAAATCCGGGTAACATAAAAACTTCATTATTGGGGGTAAACTATTCATTTACGGGGTTATAATACACAACTTTTAAAATTACACTTTGGTCATGAACTTTTCGAAAGTTTATACTTTAGCCACAAAACTTTCAAAATTTACATTTTGGTCACTAGCCAAAAATTGGGATATTATAAGTCAACGATCCAGTTCAGTTCAAAGTCAATGGTCATGTTTGAGAAATGTCAACGACTCACGAGTCAGGTCAACGGGTCACGAGACGGTCAATAAGTTACAAGTTGGGTCATTGGGTCATGAGTTGGTTCAACACAGTCATAGGTTATATCAATGGGTCATAGTTCAAATCAACGGGACATAACTTGATCAACATGTCACAGATTAGGAATCAGGTCAACAGGTCACGAGTTAATCAACAAGTCACATGTTGAGGTGCACCAGTTCAAGCTTCGGTCAGATCTAGGTTTGGATCAAAGCCCAATGAACCCTAGAGTCAAGCTTGCTTAATGGGTCACTTGTTTGGGCTTTGAACCAAGCCTAGCTTGATGAGTCACTAGGCTAGGTTATTGGGTTCAGATTTGGGCCTATTGAGCATTCATTATGGACTTGGCATGCTAGTTGGCTTAGAATAGTGCCAACAGAATAGGCTCAGGTTTAGTGAGTGATATACTTAGTTATTGGGGCTAGTCAGTTGAGCTTAGGCTATGGTTTGTTTTAGGGTTGGGGTTTGGAAGGGTCGATAGTGGTCGTAGAAAAGAAAAATGGCATGACCGATAATAACCATAATAGAAAAAAGAAGAGTAGGCAGGCAATGTTTTTTAAAGCAAAGGCGACAACCAGGACGATGGTGTACGATGGAGAAAAAAAGAGAGCCAAAAGGGTACTCGATTAAAACTCACCGTAAGTCAGGCGATGGAGCGCATAACCACCATATCTGTGTATGGAATGATGTCGAGAGTCTAGTGGTAGCATAGAAAAGTGCCATGTCTCTGCCAAGTCATCATTTAACGCGGTTAGTCTCATGGGCACAATAAAACACAAAAATAAAGTACATAGGCACATTGAACATTTAGAAAATATTGACCCACATCAATAAAAGTGACACAATATAGGGGCATTTATGTCATTAACGTGAACTTTAAACAAGAAAAAAACACTTGGCTTAGGGGTGGGAGATTCTCTTCCTTACCCATCCATGACAGATGTTACATTCCGATTGAAATAGTTTACACTAAAATGATCACAAAATTATTCTTAATATTAATGCCACCCTCAGACATTTTGGGATAGTTAAGTCCTCATTATACTTTACCCTTTTGTTTTATTTCTTTGGGGCTTCAGGAAACACTGCAACCTCAATGGAGAGAGGGAAGAAGACGGGGAGGGCGAAACCTATCGCCGTTTTCATGGCTTTCGGCACCAAAGGCGACGTCTATCCTATAGCTGTAATAAGCCCTTTTATGCTTAAAATCGATCCAGTTTCCGTTAAAGAAAACAATTTTTAATTTCCGTCTTTAATCTATTGGTGATTCCAGGCCATTGCTGCAGCTTTTGCTACGGACCAGAATGGTTACGAGGTCGCTTTTATTACTCATTCAGCGCATGAGGTGCTCCTTTTTCCCTTTCCACTTTTAATTACCGGTTAATGAAAACTGTACTTCTGGATTTTTTTTGGTTGTTGCAAAATTAGATGAAACAGTTTTTTCCCTTTCACTTTCTTGTAGAATCTAAGTTCACATTTGGCGAAAAGGGATGTAATTTATGTTCCAATTTCCTCGCCACCAGTTCTTTCTAGTAATGGAACTGATGATGAGACAAGTTTAATTCGATTGCTTCTTTTGTTATTTCCATATTATTACTTTTTTGTTGAGTTCATGTTAATTTATCAGGTTCACCGGAATTAGAATTTTCGGAGCAGAAAAATATTATTACAAAAGAGCACAGAAGAGAATGCTATTTGGCAGTTGAAAGGCTACTCGGTGATGATCCATGCTTGGAGGGTGATTTTATTGGGATAAATTTCTTTGCGTTGGTATTTCTTTTGGACAAAGGAGTAAAGTTAAATTCGATTTGGTTGATAAGTTGATAATTACTGTCACTAATTTACTAAATAAACACTTCAGATTTACTTTTTAGATTTGATTGATTTATTGAAACTTAAGACCATGAGCGTGATGATTCAATTTCTTTTTAAGGTTGCATTTTTGTGATTTTTCAGGAAGGGTGGAGCCTTGCAGAACTTTTCTATGTCCGTTGCGTTGTTCTTGCTCCTTATGTCGTTCCTTATTGGTAAATGAATGAATTTTATCTTATATCTTAAGAACTGAGTTCTATATGCTATTATTTCTCTTTCTCTATAAAAAGGCCAACAATATTTCCCCTGGAAATGGCATTCACTTGTTGGGGTTTGTCCAATGAATTAACCAGCTGAATGAGGCAAACCTGAATGATTGTCAGTGTCTCAAATTCAAGTTATTATATCTGTTTTTTCAGCAAGTTTCTTGACCAGTAAAGTTCTTAGTAGAGAATTTAGTTTATGCTATGATTTTCTCCATTTGCCTATTCGCGGACCTGGGTTTATATAACTATCTGCAACTTATATAATCTGTTCTATTGTGTTTACAATTTGTTTGATAGTGCGCCTTCATTCTTTGAGCATCACTTCAGAAAAGAATTTCCTCTTTTGTACAAATATTTCCAAGAAGCTCCTGCTGATACGGTAGTTGGATTATATAAATTAAACAAATCAACTGATTTTCCCTTTGCATTCTGATATATTTTTTTATTTATCATTTCTTGTTAATATGTTTGAAGATGCATGTTTCATATTAACTCCTTATGGGTGTACGAACATAGGTTTGTTGGAAAGATGTAATTCATTGGATGTGGCCACTTTTTAGTGAAAATTGGGAGTCTTGGAGAAGTGAGGATTTGAATCTGAGTCCATATCCTTTTACTGTTAGTACTTCTATTTTGGAGCTCAGTTACTTATTATGTAGTTAAAAACTACCTAATTTAAGACGGTGTTTGATGTTCTAAGCAGGATCCGGTAACAGGACTTCCTACTTGGCATGATAGGCCACCATCTCCCTTACTATTGTAAGTCTTGTTGTTTCACATAGGAAGTTTATAAATTAAATGACTTATTGAATGATTGAAAAAATTAATTGCAATAGTGCTTCACTTTTGTTATCCAACTGAGTCAAGATGAATACATGAAACCCATCTCTGATTATCAAAGGTTTCTATGTCACAGGTATGGGTTTAGCAAAGAAATTGTTGAGTGCCCTGGTAACTCCTAAGTTTCTGCACTTCTTGATTCTTGTTTCAGCTCCTTTTACGAAACTTTCTACATTTTTTGTGATAAATTTTCCTGATAACTAGTTGATTCTGCAAACTTATCAGTAACACTGCACCCTTTTTCTTTTTTGTTCCTTCTTCCTTATATTTGGATTTCTTATGATATCAATGTGTTAACAGATTATTGGCCATCATATACTCGGGTTTGTGGCTTTTGGTTCCTCCCTATAGAGTGGCAGTTTTCCTGCCTGGAATGTGGAGAAATTTCATCACTGCTTTCCTCAGGGCATCTAACCACAGATGACCTGTGTTCAGCTCATGCCGAGTTACAATATTTTCTAAAAAACCCTTTGTCAACGCCACCAATTTTCATAGGGCTGAGTTCTATTGGAAGGTAGGGTCACAACCTTTGTCTGATACCTTAGCTGTCTGCAGAAAGTGCCTTTAATCTCCCTCAGCTGTTGTGTCATCTCTGTATATTGGTGTTTGTGTAACTTAATTGTTTTAATTTAAAATAATGACAGAACACAGTTTGATATTCATAATATGGTAGAATTGTAATGTGTATGGATCCAGGAAACTAATGGATAATAGCTTGAAAGTGTCTTTTCTGTTTCTTTCCTGAACTAAGTGTTCATTTTCTGTTTGCAGCATGGGGTTTATGAGGAATCCTCGAGCATTTCTAGAAGTTGTCCGAACTGTTCTAGAGGTTACATGTCACAGATTCGTCCTTTTTACAGCTGGCTATGAAACATTAGATGCAGCAGTCCAGGAAATTGCCTATGAAGCATCTTCTATTTCAAATCAAAGGTGCTCAGTTCAAAAGGGGTTATCTCTTTTTGATAGCCGGCTCTTTTGCTTTTCAGGGTGAGAGTTTCTAGTTTCATTTGGATACCAGAATAAAAAAGATAATTGAACTTGAAGGCTGATAGAAAAGGGATAACGTTGGGACAGTAGTCTAAGGAATTAAAAGAAAATCTTTATTGGATAAATTCACTGATAAAGGCTGTCCGTATGGAGAGGACCAAATTCCTAAAACAAGGCTGATGAACAAATCAAAGATGAAAACCAAAGCTAGGACCCATTAGCTTATTCATAACCAAATAGCTTTGAGGGTTCTGTTATTTGCAGTGCAACAAAATCAAAAAGTAAGCAAGTAGTGTAGTTGGACGTAGTAGTGGGAGGCATGACTTGCGGAAGTGGAAGATCAGAGTGAGAAACCTCCCAATATTTCCTCTAACAGGTTATGGGTTTGGAACAAGACAATCCCCAAGGGGGACGAAGCTGTAAGTTGATTCACTCCAGGTGGCTTCCTAAGATATGTGCTCACAGGTGTCAATGTATCAAAAACTAGTTAATTTAAAAAGTAACAAGATAACTAACTTTTACAATTTACTATTTCTTCGAGATCTTAATGATGCAGATTTGAAGTTGATAGGTAACTGGAGAATAATTCAATAACATTTATTGCCAATGGCAGATTACATGCATAGTTCTTGCTACACGCTGCAAGTTACTTTTGAGGGAACCCCCCCCCCCCATTTTTAGGTAACTGCCTGGAGAATAATTCAGTAACATTTACTGTCAATGGAAGATTACGTACATAGTTCTTGCTACACACTACAAGGTACTTCAAGCGACAAATTTTCCTCCAAAAAACTAACCACAAAAACTTGCCCAGGTTTTCCAACCTACCAAAATAACTGTCAGTAATTGCTAGGGATTTTAACAAACATAAATTAAGCACAATAAATCAATAACTGAGGATAATTACTAGAGACCGTCCATGCATAATAAATAACATAGTGTACTACATCTTATTGCCAGCCTTGCTTCTACGGGTGTGCACCTTAGTAACTGCAGGTGCAACAGAAGAGTTTCCAGAAAGCCATGGATGATAAGCTTTTTGGACTTTTTTTTTAAACATTACATTCCATAACTATTTCTAAAACCTAACATTTTTATGTTAAATTTTCTTGTTATCTTGTAAAATTAGTATGATACCATACAATTGGCTGTTCCCGAAATGTGTAGCTGCAATTCATCATGGAGGGAGGTGAGAATTTTTCCCTCATATTTATTTTCTTTATGCGGACATCTTATTTCAGTTGAATGCAAGCAGAAATTATATTTGATTGATTAGTTGCATTATTTTTCTTCAATGGAAATCCAGTGGATCTACTGCTGCAGCTCTCCATGCTGGTATCCCTCAGGTCAGTTGCATGGTAAACCCCATTCAACTATACTTATTGATGCAGCTCTCCATTATTGTTAGAGCAGATTTTTCGTTTAGCATTTGATTAGTTTTTACTTGTGATGGCCATTTAAGAAAGGTGATGAGCATCTTATATGGGATGCAACAGCAGTTTTGTATAAATTCATTCAAGTCTACATGCATTCTTTTTACGTAACTGTTGTCTGTATTGTTATGGTGTTTGTCATCCTATTCTTTTCCTACTTCTCATCTCAAACATAAATGTCATCGCATGGCAGATTATATGTCCATTTATGCTAGATCAATTCTACTGGGCAGATAAAATGTTTTGGCTTGGAGTTGCTCCAGAACCATTGAGAAGAAACCACCTTGTTCCAGAAAATATTAGTAACACAAGTATCCGGGTCGCAGCAAATATACTGTCACAAGCAATACATGATGCATTATCTCCTAGAATCAAAGCACGCGCATTAGATTTAAGTAACAGGATTTCTTCTGAGGTAATGGCTACCTTTGTGATGCATTTTTACTGTGCATTCATTTAATCAAAGCTTATAAATATTAGATCTGTATTAATTATGTAGAACGATATGGTAAAAGATTTGTTGCCTGCTCTCCATAAGTGATGCCAGCGCATTTGCTTCAGTGATTCCTCTCACTTTTCAGATCAACCCTCTATGTAATGTGCCATTATGAATATTACTTATCATTGTCGTTGATGCATCATGCATTTACTTGGTGAAACTGCATAAAGTACTAGCCTGGTTATGCTTCATCATCTTTTGTAAAAGATCCTTGGTCGAGAAGAACTGGTGTTTGGATGGCAGATCAACATTTCAAAGAACTTTGTATAGATCATATTGTTTGAGACACATCAACTGTCCAAATCCCAGTTTCCCACCCATTTCCAACCAACCCCATTGTGGCATCTATTTTTTGTGGATTTACTCCCTTTTTCAATTTTTGGTTATGTTGGGCTACTGATATTATATGCAACTTAATTCATTTTTAGGATGGAGTTTCAGAAGCTGTGAAGACCCTGAGGGAAGAGATCGGTTGTACACTTGACGATGAACTTAGAGTGGATAGGTAGTTGTATTGTACATTTTTTTTTACTCTAGACCGGTTTACTGTAATCTTGTCCTTGCTACTTTTTTTTCACGTTAGAAAATACTAAGTTGAATCATTTACTGAACCATCGTTGACCTTTTCTGAGATGAAGTGTCTGTCTATTTCAACATATTTGATTGTCATGATGTACAAGATTTTTTGCAATGTTGATTGTAGATTGGTTGTCACTTTGCAACTCAAATCGTTCATTTAAGTCTAACATGAGTTCTTTTAGCAGCATTTTGTATCAACTTTCATTCACAAATCCCTAGGACAAGTGCTCAATATTCAGCTTTTACAATGCTTCTTGACACTACTTGTTGCTTTTTGCTCCTCCATGTAACTAGATTCCCCCATACAAATGAACAATAACCACTTTTAGGCCTTTTGTCTGTCATTTTGAGGCATCTCAGAATTATGTTTATTGTTTCAAGGTGTTCCTCTTTGGGGACATTCATATGCTGACTCACAATATTTACAAAGAAGGCAATATCTGGTTAGAGACAAATAAATTATTTTCACAACCAGCCTTTGGTATTGTTCTTTATTCACTGAAATTTCCATGTCTACTAATATTTTTGCTCCTTTTATGTCCCTGAAGCACAGAACCCACAGAATTAAAACATAAGAAAGCTAATGCTAAATTTCCACATTACAGAAAACTAACTATCCAAGTACTTGTGCACTGTATTTCTTCTAAGTATGAAAGCAAGCCCAGAAAGAATTTGTCTTGTATGGTTTTGGATAACAGGTTCCTTGAAGGCACCATATTCTTCAAGCAATTTGTTGATTGAACCACCAGAGACATTCCAAGTAAACTGAGAGTGCTTCTCACCCTGAAAAATGGCAATTAGATTTATTATAAAGCAAGTTACAATTAACTGATATTTGGAGAAACAATAGGATTTCCAGTCATCATTCTCTGCTCCCCTTTCTTTTCATTTCATAATGTAAGTGACGTTGACAAGGGTGACGCCGACGAATGGGTAGCGACGCCGGTGAGGGAAAAATAATTTGGGGGTTTGAAGGGTTTGGAGTTTTTATTTTAAATTAATTTTTATTTAATAATAATAAATATAATTTATTTTTATTTTAAAATATTTTTTATATTTAATAATAATAAAATATGTCAAGTTGTATCAAAATATTAATAAAATAATTCAGAGCGATCAAAATATGTTAAAAAGTAAAGCTAGTAAGTAAATTGATCGTTTTGAAAGTTCAATGACCAAAATAGTCATAGAGCAAAATTCAGTGATGTGTTATTTACCCTTATTTTAATTAAGGGAATAATCTCAACATAAAACCCTCAACTTTCACCCTAGTCACAAAATGGCCACTATCCAATCTCATATAGTCAAATTCTCAACCAACAAGGCCCAAACTTGGTCCAAGAGATCCAATTATCCAATATAAAACGAAGGTCCATAAACTGGGTAAACGTTCATCCGTTGACTCGTAAATTTGGGTCGTTACAATTCTTTTTTCCTAAAAAAAAAATTTCATCGAAATTAAACGAAGGAAGGAGATGCAACTATCACATATCCAACCATTTTTCTATCTCCCACGCATTCACCTCGACTCTACAGTTCTTGCACTAACTTCCCCAGCCGAAGCTCATAACACTTAGTATTCTCAACCCATCTCTCTTGAATCCTTAACGATTCATTCCCAACAATCAAGTTGGCACTCACATCGACCCCTACATCGAGACAACGTGGGATGGACCCGAATGGTCGTCTAAGCATCGACACAAAGAACTCATTTCAGATGAGTTTCATCTCGGGTAACATTGCTTAACAATAAGCCGTTGGTCCGGTCCAATCCTCTCTACCATCGTACGCGGTTCCCAAAACCTTTGGACTCCAATCTCACACGTGCCCAAAGATGCAACATCTCTCAAGGATGTACCACAAGGAAAAACTTCCTCGTCTTCCACTAACTCAGTGTCAGTACATTCAAAGTACACGTAAAAATTCTGACTATCAAACTCTACCATCAATCTACCTTGGGTTATCAACAACTTTCTCCAACTTGGTAAACCAAGACGGAACTTAGTATTTTACTTTACTCGAATTCATCCCAACTCAAACGAAATCCAAGCTCAAGACCATACGCCACCACAATCGAGCCACTTTGATTCTAATCAAAAACTATTGTCGTATACGAACCCTACTAACGATTAAAGTTCACCCCAACCACTCTTGATGTCAGGAATGCGACCACAAAGCATATCCCCAAAGATTCGAACACCTCGAGATTCGGCATGTCTTATCTCTTCACTTGTCTGGGTATTTATAATTCTTGAGACTGTTGATGATTGGATAACATCAGACCTAGTGATAGCCTACGGATGGGTTAACACTTGACAGAGATAGGGCCAATTTCCGAGTACTTAAGCCTTGCATGTTACAACAATTTTGGGTGTAATAGTAACATTTCAAGTTACAACCTAACATATTATCAAAAAAGTATCACATTTCAGTTGTGGGTAACATTTTAGGCTTCGTGTTTTCTAACACTTTGATTGTGCTATTTTTTAGCCTTAAATTAAGGCACCACACCCTAGCCTCACCGGATATAATCTCATAATCCTCTTCATTTGATTGTAGAACGTTAAAGAGTCATGTTTAGAAAACAAAAATGATAAAATACTTTGGCACAACTTCCTGTGACAAGGTAATATTGTTTTTTTTTTTCAGGTTTGATTATTTCCCTACATTTCTTAATATATGTTCAAATAAACAAAGGCTACAGCTACAAAGATGAAGCACATGCATTCATCAGTTTTAATTCAAACCAAATGCTCTTCAATTGATTCTCAAACTGCTTAGGTTTGCTAGCCAAACTGCAACTGCATCTTCATGCATTGCCGACTCCTAGCTTTCATATTTTAAGGTTTTGTTGTTGGCAAGGTTTTTCAGCTTCTCGTTTGCAGCCACAAGTTCAGCAGCTATTCCTGGTTCGTTGGCTGAATGTCCAGCATCTGGAACAACCTGTGACCACACAAATAAAGCGATTTGTGTTCATTACGCAAAAAGTTTATCAAAGGTTGTAAAACAAGCCTCCAAAGTCGGGTAATTGCATGCAAATGCAGACTGAACAGACACCGAAAACATAAAATATCATTGAGTTTATAGCTTTCAGCAAAAGGCTTTGATTTATTCTGTCAACCCAAACATGTAAAACATCATCTTCAAGAGATATTTTAGTTCTTACCTTAAAATCTGCCTCTGGAAATGCTTTGTGGAGATCCCAGGCTGACATCATGGGACAGCAAACATCATATCTTCCCTGTTCAAATGGTTCAAGGGGTATCACACAAAGGTTGGTCTTAATTAAGGTCAAATGTCCACACTTGAAAATTTTAAGGGTAAGAATGCATGGGGCCTCGTTTGGTATTACCATGAAGCAGTTAGGGTCAACTGCTTACAAGTACCAAACTGACAAAGAGAAGCAAATAGAATCTCAATAAAAGTACTTAAGCACACAAAGAGTTAAAATTTATCGGTTTGTAGCACTTTCTGAGCTCAAAAACATCTTTTTGGACAAGCAGAGGATCAACTTGTCTGAATGATTGGATGGTAAATGTTACGTACCTGTACAATTGTAGTGTTAATATGCCTTATTTTGTCAACATTGTCCAACAAGAACGAATCTGAAGGAAAGAATCCTTTATTCACAAAGTAATGGTTCTCAATCCTTGCAAAAGCCTAAACACACAATGAATAGACATGCATCAAATTTGCATTAAAACTTTACAATCTTGTTTAGAGTTCTCCTAGGGTATATGACTTACCAGTGAAAATTGATCATCATCCCCTCTCTTAATGTTTTCTTCATTTGGTAGAAGATGGGCAGTCATCATTTCCCATTTGGTCCATGCCCTAGAAGCTGCATACTAGAAGTTAACCAGAGAGTTAACATAGAAAAAAAATTAACCTTTTTTTTACATAAAAAAACACTGCGCTCAAAAGTAGCAGGTTTGATAAATAAGGGTACAGGAAGGAAAGCAATGTATCCAAAACCAGATGACTCGTCTTACCTGTATTTCCAAATCATCAGAATTCAGTCTCTTGTGGTAAGCAGTAATAAAACTGTCCCTCTCATTTTCTGGAATAAGATCCCTAAATGGTTCCCAAGCTGCATATTTTTTAACAAAAGACTAACTATTCAGTGATTAATTTTGCATATTTAATCAGTATTCATAAGAAAAATATAAAACAAAATAGTCTCAAAACAATGCACAAAAAATGGGTTTAATCAGTTGTTCCTAATCAGTTTGAATTTCGTAAAAATGTTCCAAACTAAACAGCTTTCTAAGTATCTTGAATTAAAATGTCATGGAAAAATTACCAACTTATCTTACAACATTAGAACAACCATCCTTAACAAACAGAGCAGCAAAGAATACATATGGAACATACCATCAGGATAAATAGCAGCAGCACCCCCTTCGTAGAACCAATCGATCTCTTTCTTCCGCAAAAGGAATATCCCTCTTAGGACCATTCCAGTAACCTTAAAATAAATGAGGGAGGCTATCAATTCAAGACAAATGAAGGAACTATTGGAACTGCTGGCGACCTGATTGTATGTATCAAGAATTTCAAGCAACAAAATTTTGCACCTTGTCGGGATGTGATTCACTGTAAGCAAGAGCAAGTGTACTTCCCCATGAGCCACCAAAGACCTGAGCAAGCAGAAAGCCGAAAAAACAGTTGAGATGACTCGCCTACAACTGCCAATCAAACCTAATATTGATTAAGCTATAAAAAATCAGTATAACAGTACCTGCCATTCTGGAATTTGCAAGTGTTCTCTTAGCTTTTCAATGTCATCTATTAGATCCCATGTAGTATTCTCTTCCAAGCAAGCATGGGGAGTACTCTTTCCTGCACCACGCTGCAGCAGTATATATATATAATTAGAGGTTACTTTATTTTAAGAGTTTAACATGAAAGAACAAAGAGTCACCTGATCAAATAAAATGATCCTATAAAATTCAGGATCAAAGAACCTTCGGTTACTTGGGGATGTTCCTCCTCCAGGTCCACCATGAAGAAATACAACTGGCTGCAACATATGAAAGGAAAGGGTACAAAACCTAAGGTAAAAAAAAAATATCTCATTGCATTCCTAATTGATGGATACAACCAATGGATACTCACATAGCCATTTGGGTTTCCTGATTGCTCCCAGTAAATTGTGTGAACATCAGAAACCTTGAGAAAACCTGTGCTATAAGGCTCTATAGCTGCATAAAGATTCCTGTTAAGTTCTTGAATTTCCCTGCCTGACTCCATTTTATCACTTAACTGCGTCTCTGTCTTATATCCGACCCTTTGCACCCACAAAGATAGCTTCTTTTTCTCTGCAGAGAGTGAACCAAAACGAATTTCAGCAAACCCATATCCACAAATTGAAAAAAAAAAAGTGAACTCGCATATTTTCAGTAAATAATAGATAAAGAACAGCAAGGAGGAAACCTGAAAAAGTGATATTTTTGGAAACCGGAGGGAATGATTGAGAAAAATAGGGAACGGAAGAAGGAAAAGTGGGCAGTGAAGAGTGAGTGGAAAAAGTGTTTGATTTTGAGACGAATTTAAACCCTAATCTCATTCTCACATAAGGATGATGCTTAGGTTTGGTCAAAAATAACGATAATAAGGAATATTTAGGCCAACAGATAAGCAATACATTAGGCGTTGGAATTAGATTCCTAGTCCATAAAACTGACTCGTTTGGAATATTAGATGATTGTCTTTTATTGAATTTTCTACGTCTATATTATGGTCTCTTTGATAATTAGTAAATAGCTAATCGCGAATAACGAACTATATTAGTTGATAGCTGATAGTATTAGCTGATTTAACTAGCGGATTACATTAGCTAATTGTATAAAAGTATTTGATAAAATTAACTGATAGTTATTTGATTATTTGAACAAGCAAAATAACATATAATGACATGATTACATTCAATACTTATATGAATAATTTATTAGTTATTAATATTTTTTATCTATTAATATTAATTAGATTATAAAAATTAATTTTTTAATACCATTACTGAACATATATGAAGAATGTACATATTAATTTTTTAGTTGTGAAATTATATTTTTAATATAATTTTATACTTATTAAATTTAGATGTATATATTAATTTTTTATTTATGAAATTATATTTTGAATATAATTTTATTAATTATTAAATTTAGATGTATATATTAATTTCTTATTTATGAAATTATATTTTGAATATAATTTTATTACTTATTAAATTTATATTTATTAATTAATTTATATATTAATTTTTTATTTATGAAATTATTTTTTTTACTTTTATTAGTTATTCAAATTTATTTTATTTAGAGATTTTATCAAGGATAAAATAGTCTTTACAAGTCTTTTATCCAAACCTCTAACTCAAAAAGTTCCTAAAATGAGCTTTTTCAAAATGAGAGGTTTCACCTCATTCCGCTATTACAATCATCTATTTACCGAACATCCTAATTAGCAGATTTGACTGGTCAAACATCTAAAAATACTTCAAACCTCTAATTTTAACTCAAAAAGTTGTTTACCAAATAGGACCTATATTTATAGGATAAACCATTTGGTTTTATAAAATATTTTCTGATTTTGTTTTCTATTTTCATTTTTAGAAAACAATCTTTCATTTTCATTTTTCAAAAAATTAAAAAACATGTTTGGATAATAAAAATGAATACTTGTTTTCAAAAATGAAAATAATAAAAAATGTGTTTGGTATCTAGTTTTCCAAAATAGAAATAAACAAATGATTGCTAAATAATTAAATTAAATATTATTATTAAAAATTATTTTATTCAAATAAAAAATAAAATATGACTAAACAAATCAAATTCTTAAAATAAATAAAAAAGAAAACCGCTTTTATTCTCAGAATAGATAACTAGGCTTAAGGGTCATTTTTGCCACTGTACTAGTCTCAATTTATCGATTTTGACCCTATGATATTTTCACATCAATTTAGCCTCTAAAGTAGTTGAATTGTATCATTGTTTGTCCCTTGACTGACGGAAGTCGGCATTAACCGTTACGATGCTGACGTGGCAGAGGGACAAAATTGATTTTTTAAGCGAGTTCGAGGGCCAAATTGATGTTCTGGTTGAAAACGAGGGCAAAATTGATTTTTAGGCAAAAAAAATATGAGTAAAATATTAAAGTATTAAAATAACATAAAAATTTAAAAATATTTTATTAATATATGACTAAAAATAAAATAATTAAAAATAGTAAAAATTATAAAATCAAAATATCATAAGCTAATAAATTATAAATTATTCAATAATTAAAATTTTAAATATTTACAAAGTATTCAAAGAAATAAAAATCTTCATAAAAAAATTTGGATGATTTTGTTTTTCTTTCTCTTCAAAGAATGTAAGAAAGAAAGAATCTTAAAATATGGTTAATGTGATTCTCTCAGCCGAACAAAAATCATCTACCCTTTGTGGTGTCTCTATCTCTCAATACTAAAAAATTAAACTCTACACTCTAAGTCCAATTTCTAAATCACAAATCTTAAACCCTAATATTTAAATCCTTTACTTGATTAAATTTATAAACATACTTTTATGATTCATAGTCGCTTTATATTGATAAAATTTTCAATTAGGGTTTAGGATTTAAGGTTTGCAATTTAGAGTTTGAGAATTTTAGGGTTTGAAATTTAGAAATTAAGGTTAGATTGTAGAATTTATTTTCAATCTTCAATTTTGAGTAATTTATAATTTAATAACTTCTAAAATTTTAATTTTATAATATTTACTTATTTTAGATTTTTTTTTAATTTTTTGTTATTTTTAGACATATATTAATAAATATTTTAAATGTTTTTTTTATCAATTTTTACATCATTTTAATATTTTTAATATTTTCTTAAATTCGTATTTTTACTTAAAAATAAATTTTGCCCTCAGATGAAAATGATTTATTTGATATTATGGATGACTGGTTACGTAGGGACCGTTTCGTTTTTGTAGGCTGGTCCGGCCTATTGCTCTTTCCTTGTGCCTATTTCGCTTTAGGGGGTTGGTTTACGGGTACAACCTTTGTAACTTCGTGGTATACCCATGGATTGGCCAGTTCCTATTTGGAAGGCTGCAATTTCTTAACCGCCGCAGTTTCTACTCCTGCTAATAGTTTAGCACATTCTTTGTTGTTACTATGGGGTCCTGAAGCACAAGGAGATTTTACTCGTTGGTGTCAATTAGGTGGTCTGTGGACATTTGTTGCCAGAAAATCAATTTAAGATGCGTTCGTTAAGTAAACCCATAGATCCACACGATACAAAGAAAAAAAAACACTGGTTATAAAAGCTTATTCCAATAAGTTACACTAATAGACATTCAAATACCAACCAATCCACAATTGAATATGGAAAAATTCAAAAACCAACATCTACAAGATTCAAGTTTCAAATATTTCAAAAATATAAAATGCATTAAACAAGAAAGATACACAAATTTAATAATAAATTTCAGATCGAATTAGTTATTTACCCGTTAAATGTAAAAACTACAGATCAGCTGCTATCTTGAGTTTATGAGTTTTGAAATATATAAATTATTGATATTTAAAGACTAGAAGAAAGAGTTAAAAGGTAATTAAAAAAGCACTTTTTAGGGTTTGAAGTTACGCTAAAAATATGGTTAAATGGCATTTAAATGAAAAATGTACTTTTTTACTCGGTAAGAATAGATGTGGCAAACGGGTCATCTGTTCTATTTTGGTTCGAGTTATTTCAGTTTAGGTTATTTTGGGTCTAAATACATTCGATTTAAATTTGGTTCGGTTAGGGTCTGGTTCAGTTTTAGTTCGGGTCTATGGTGATTTCAGTTCGGGACTTCGGCTCGGTTGACTTCTAATTCGGTTATTTTAGGGTAGGTTGATTTCGATTCGGTTCAATATCGGGTTAATAGGATATCAGTAGGTTTTAGTCGGGTTTCAGGTCGAGTTAGGTTTTTACACCCTATATATGACTTTATATAATATGTATATTTGGCTTTTTGGAGAATTGTGCGACAATTTACCTCTCATATTTATTTATTTATTTATTTTAATATATTTTCTTTATTTTGGGTTGCCTTCGGTTCGAGTGAAATCAGTTTGGTTCTATTCGATTCGGGTGAAAATCAGTTCGGGTCTATTTTCGGTTTAACTGAAATTCGATTCAGTTCGGTTTATTTCGGATTTCGGATCAAATTCGAGTCATCGTGTTCGGGTCGATTTCAGGTATCGGGTCAAGTTTGCTAGGTCTAAGTAAGAACATTTTATTAAATTAAGAAATAAAGATCGTTCTATTACACAAAGATCATCAGAAAAATCAAATTATAAAAAAAAAAGCTAGGACAAACAGCATCGTAACACCATCAATCAACTAGGCAAAGTACATGTTCCTTGAAATAACCTTTTATGATATATGTCAGTCGAAATAAAGTACATATAATATAGAATTTTCATATACATATTGTATTATCTTACCACCAATCAACTAGACAAATTACATGTCCTGATGATCCTCCCATAAAACTCTACTTACGCAACAAGTAAAACTAAACTAAAAGCAATATTATATAAATGTTATCATTGAATTAAATAAAAACAATTTCATCTATGGTATACTCATACTCAATTCTTCTATTTTGAAGGAAAAAAATAACTCACCTATACAAGCTTATTATAAACAACATTAACTTGAACCAATAAAGACAACTGTATTATCAAGATAAGATATTGTAGATACAATAGAACAGTAGCGGAACTTGGAGTAAAAGTTTAAGGGGGGCAACTTAAATTTTTAAAAAATTTGGAGACTTAAACGGAAATTTTCAAAAAAAAATTGAGGGCTTAACTAAAATTTTTAATAATTTTGAGAGATTTAACAAAAAAATTGAGAGAAAACTTAATTAAAAATATTCAAAATTTTAAAACTTAATATAATTTTTTAAATTTTTTCTTAAAAATTTTAAGGGCAAAATTTAAATTTACCAAAATTTTGTGGAGGCCGTAGCCCTAGTAATCCTTCAAAGGTTCCACCAAGTTTCTCCCAAAAGTTCAATCTTCAGTCCAGTAATTCTACAAGATCCACATTAAATAACATAATCTTATGAGAGTTCCACTAATGCACACGGCCAAGAAACCAAACTAAGTTTTGATATATTTTCTTCATATTATTTTTTTACCTTCGTTTTTATACATAATTTTTTTTAAAAAATTGAATTATTTATAAATTTGTCTCTTATTTTTAAATATTTATGTTTACTTTAATCCTGAATCATGGTTCCATCTCTACCTATGGGTTAGTCAATTCTAGAATAATTAATATTTGCGGACTACATTCGGTTTCAATGAGTTAAAAAGATTCATTTTACTATTTAATAATCTAATATATTTCTATGATTAATTTAAATGAAAATACATTTTATTAAATGATGAGCCTGGCTTTTGTAAATTACAAAATTTGTATCCAAAACCGAACTATAACATAAAAAAGCTCGATATGTGGGATAGTAGGGTGATTATCCAGCGAGTCGGTCACGAGTTGAGCTGTGTTTGATTCGATTCGTGTTTGACTCAATTCAATAAGTTCGATAAAATTTTGTTCGATTCGTGCTCGTTAAAAAATTGTTGTTTGACTCGACTCATTGCTTGTTAAACTCGCTAGAGTTTTTACCTTGTTTTTTTTAATATGGGTTTATTTCGATATACAAGTTGTGTAAAAAAATTACAACCCTTCATATTTAAGCTATAAAATCTAACTTAAATCCCTAGTCCTAACCGCCTAAAACCTAAACCTTAAACCCCTAAGCTCTAAATTCTAACCATAAACCTTAAATTCTACACCCTACAACCTAAATCCCTAAACCTTAAATCACAACCTAAATCTCTAAACCCTACAATTGAAAGGCTTGTATAAACTAAAGTTTATACAAGTAGCTTGTGTATCAAAGTATTTTCCTTTTAATATATGTAAAATCTTTTTTTTTATGTAAAAGGGACTATTACTATAAGCCTCATTAAAAATCTCTCTAAACCTAAGTAGAGAAAAAGAGTACTCATGGTAATAGGTACACATGATCAAGCGTTATAAGAAACATCAAAGTGCAGAACACCCAAACACGAAACAACCATCAGAAAAACTCCTGATCAGTGATAAATAACGGGAGCACCACTGGGGGTGGATATACAAAGGTAGACTCTCCCACAACATGTCCTCTAATCATTAAGGCCAAACCATCCGCAACCAAATTCGACGTACGACCCACATGTGAAATTCGAACCTTTCAATCCCTATCTAAAATTCCCCTAGTTTTCGCCACTAGGGCGCTATCGGTTAATGCCAATGACTCACCACGCAGGATTTGCACCACTGTCATATTATCCAGCTCTAACTCTATACGGCGAAAACCCACACGCCATGCATGTTCAAGACCATCATGAGCCGCCCATAGCTCCGCTACTAGGACTGAGCATGACCTGAGGCTCTGAGCAAAGCCGAACAACCAATTACCCCCACTATCATGGATTACACCCCCCAACGCCACCATATTTCGACTCCCCCAACAGCCCCATTAGCGTTCACCTTTACCTAATCTTGTGCCGGTCTTTGCCATCACACTCCCTGCAACGCAAGCACACCCGCACCCTCACTGGCTCGGTCAGCATCGATTAGCTCCACCCACAACTGACGACAATAGTTCACCACGTCCCATACATCTCGCGACTACCATTGAAGATAAAGTGGCACCTTCGCTTTCACAGGACCCAACTTGTTACTGCAAAAAGAATGTTTCAATCACTGCCCATATCATGACCTTGCACCACGCCACGTAAATTTTTAGTGAACCAACCATCAAATGAACTCGCATAGAACACATGCAACCGATATGGTCAGAGAAGTTGCGACCAGACCTATCTAGCCCGCGGACAATTGCGTAAAACGTGGTCCAAATCTTCCTCTCCTTGATTTCATATCGGACAAGACCCAGAAATCGAAATGTGCCGATGACATCTTTTTACATTCGTTAATAAACGATCATGCTGAGCCAACCAAAGGAAGGTTCGAACTCGTTGCGGCACATTCAAGCTCCAAATGAGATGCCACTTACCATTCCTTGGATTTGGGGTAAAGGAACCAAGAGCCTTATATGCAGAGGAGGTCGAGAACATATGGTGAGCTTCCCATCTCCAACCCAGACAGTCTCGCCCAAGAGACGCATGTGGTGGTACAATTGCAAAAATTTTATGAACAATACCCTGCGGAAGAACCTGGGAAAGACGCTACCAATCCCATTGCCCCGAAGAAGACAACATATCAGCCACCGACAACGACTGAGGAGGCGAATCGAGCATGCAATACACTACTAGCGGCTCTAGCTCATCTAGCCAAAGATCCCACCAAAAATCAGTATGCCAACCATCTCTAACTTGCCAACAAATTCCTCTACGAACCTCGTCCCATATGTTACTAATGAACAAATTAAAAATAATTAAAAAATTGTGTGAAGATTTTTCAAAATCTAAACTCTAAAGTAACAATCCATAAATATATCAAACTAACATGTTATAAAAAAATTTAACATCTTCTCGTGAACCTATCAAGCTCAACTCGTTAAGATCTCTAGTCGAGCTTGAATTCGAGTCGAGTCAACTCCAATCGAACGTTGATTAAGTTTTAACCGAGTCTATTTCAATCTGCTCACGAACTTTTCAACTCAACTAGTATCCCTACCGATAATGTCAATCTAGGGTAGCAAAGTCCCCACCCACCCCACACCCACCTTCGGTACTTCAGAGTCAACATTTCAGATCTTGTTGTAACTACTTCACCTAACTAAAGTAAGTGCTTAGCCAATTGGGACGATAAGCAAAGCACATTCACCACAGCCAACAAAAAAAAAATTAAAGCTGTGTCCTTGTCCGGTTCCAAGGACAATGAAGGAACATATTCCCAAACCCTAAAATCTGCAAAAAGAAAACAAGAATCCTTCCTTATGAAATGGAATGGTGCCTGAAGATTATTAGATATAGTTTCAGTGATGGGTGGAAATGCGAAGATCAATTGCAGAATTATGTCATACCTGAGTTGCGGGACGGTGAAGAACAAAACCATAATTGTTGGTCTAAAATCTGATAACTGCAGTCGAGAAATGTTGATCCAGTTACTCAGCCTGCTTGTCAACTCAGGGGACAATGTGTTAGCCGTTCATGTCCAGGAAATGAATGATGCTTTTGATCCCAACACATTTCACATCCATGAAGATATCTGCAAATCCAAACAGGTACCATGAAGACAAAGCCATTACAACACTGGAATTGATTTATCTGTTTGATGCTTTACTTATATAGTATAGTTTCGCAATTCAGGTTGATTTTCTTGTTAAGATTTGTGCTGGAAACTCCTATATCTCAGTCTTATCTCATCAAGTTCGGGAAAATTATGCTACCATCCTTGCAATTGGATGCAACATTTCAGGGTAATGAAGCTGATAAATATGAATGATTACTGTTTAAGGTTTTTTGTATTTCCATTTCTGGTATTTCTATGATTGTGTTTTGCGTAGGCCGAAGAATTCAGCTGTAAGCACTTGTTTGAAAAGTTTGCCTCCCACATGCACCCTTCTCGTGATGGACAATGCTGGGAGAATCCTAATCCAAAGGCAGGGAACATCCCAGCAAGGTTCTGCAGGTGTACCTTTCCCATCTTGTTTATCATCTTCCCAGATAAACTCTGCAGTTGATCAATCGACAAGCTCTCGTCAGCTACAAAAGTCATTGACAATACCGTCGTCGTCGACATCACCATCCATGTGTCAAATTGACAGTGAAGGACATTACATTCTCAAGAAGACAGTTCCTGAATATCAGTTTAAGAAGTCATTCACTATGCCTTCTTCTTCTGCATCATCATCATCGACATGGCAAACTGGTGGTGGAGGCCAGCAGAATCCGAAGAAGAATGTGACTGCAATGAGGAGGTTTCACAGGATGGCGTTCCAAGAAACAGTGCAACCCTGCAGGCGTTTTACACCGAAAGAGCTCAGCGTTGCCACGAATAATTTCAGCCCCACCATGGTGATTGGAAAGGGAGGGAATTCTATTGTATATCGAGCTAACCTCGAGGATGGTCAAGCTGCAGCCGTCAAAGTCCTCAAAACCATGAATTGGTCCACAAAGGATCTTCTTCGAGAAGTGGAGACATTATCCAGCATAAAGCATGATAACATAGTTGAGATGATTGGGTACTGTGATGGCAAAGAATTGCAAGCAATAGTTTATAATCTTGTAAATGGAAGCTTGAAACAATGTTTAAAACAACTCAAGTGGTCTGAGAGGATGACTATTGCAATCGGTGTAGCCAAGGCTCTGGAGTACCTTCACAATTGTTGTGACCCTCCCATCGTTCACCGAAATGTGAAACCATCTAAAATACTTCTCTCTGATAATAGCCAACCACAAGTAAGATTTACACAAACATTCAAATGGCTTTGATGCTTAGTAATTCAGCTTAGGTTCTTAACGTGCATTGAAATCTTAAATCTAAGGCATATGCTAGTATATATGGATCTGCTTTGAAATGCTTTTTATAAAGCAAACCAACTTTCTGTGCTCGCTAATTATGGCGGTTTTCTTTTGCAGCTCTCGAGTTTCAGAGCAGCAGTCGTGCATAACCAATCTTATCAAGTCCCAGCAAACACAAAGCCAGTTGACATTGTTAAGACATATGGATACTTAGCACCAGAGTACATGGTGTGCGGAAAGATTGATGAAAAGATAGATGTTTATTCCTATGGGGTTGTGCTCCTTGAACTTATTACAGGGAAAGAAGCTATTCAAAGCAACCACAGAAACCATGAAAGCTTAGTGCTTTGGGTAAATATATTGACATGTTAAACCCAAAATCAAGTTTTTATGTCCTAAAGATTTAAGTTTTTTGGTCCAACTATCTTGCAGGCAAGATCTTTACTCCGGTTTGGCCTGTGTGAGCGTTTAGTTGATCCTTGCTTGAACCAAAATTACAAGAAAGAAGAGATGGAAGTAATGATGTTTATAGCACGCATCTGCCTTATGCATTCATCTTCTCAAAGGCCAACAATGAAAACAGTAAATTTTCCTTCGTTCGTCATTTAAATAATTTGCATTTCGATCACTTCTACAACACCATGTATCATGTTTGTGTTCTACCATAATCAATTAATATAGAGCTGTTCTGATCAATGAGGTTCATGTTGTTTGCTTTCTTTGGACAGATACTAAGGTTGTTTGAGGATTCAGGGTACTGGTTAGAGATGCAAAGGGAAAAAGATCAACTCCTAAATGGGTTTGGTTCCATGGGTGAAAAAGATTTGTTGAGACAATATGAGTTATCAAGTGTTGGAACCATGACATGGGATGATACCTAGATAAGTTGTAAAATCTCCTCATGCTAAATAGATAACCATCCAACCAGATTTGATCTCTTCTCACCCATTCACCATGTATATATATATATATATATATATATCAACTATATGCCAGAATGAGCAAATTTTCTATGGTAGTGTCTATGATATGTACCAATGTAGAATCTATTATATTACTTTCATCTTTTGTTTGTTAGAATCTGTTTCTTATATCTATGAATTCAAGTTAGAAATTCATGATTCTAAGATTAGATTGTCAACTGAACAAGCATATTTTCCGGATCAGATTCTTTTTTTTTCTGGTAAACGAGATTACAACAATGCTTGAGCATGCAAGTAAATTGATCGCTTATTGCTAAAAGCAGATAAATTGTATAGCTCGTTAAGCTTCATGACACTTTCTGTGTTAAGCATCTGGCAGCTGCGAAAAGTTTGTAGGGGATACGAATCTTGGTTCCCTACCGTAGTGTAAAAGCTGCCAACGCTTCTATCGGGCGGAACAAATCCCAGAACCAGTATTCATCGCTATTTGAGCAAAGATTAGCTGTGGGAATACAAAAGCCTTGTGCATTCAATGTGCCGTTTCCACAGCATGCAGTTTTCACATCTGTAAAATCTGGTGGAACACTTACTATGAGTTGGGCAACACCCAACTGGTCGAACACTTGCTATGCCAAACTTCCGTGCCCCAGTACTAATTAGATTCTGCACATTGCATTACTTTAGTTCAAATTGACAAAAATAAATTCCTTGTTAGTTGTTTAGCATGACATAGTTGTTCGTCCTAAGCTATGTTACTAAGACTTCGGTGAGTGTCTGATACACGTACGCCTCCTCTATGTAGTCAGTTTTTTTTAAAGCTTTTCTATAATATATTTAGAACAACCAAAGTCATTGCTACCAACAATGTTCTCTCATATACGAGTCCTAAATTGGGTATGAACGGTTCTTTCTGTATCGGGTTGCTTGAATAGTAATTCTCAACAATGTCATTGCTACCAATGCCGATGAAGAACGGAGACTTTGAGAGAAGCTTTTCGGTTTCTGATGAGCCTTTGAATGCCAATAGATCATTGTAAACTATAGAGAATTGGCAGTACTGTTCTCCCATTGAACAACCAAAGTTTCGATTTACGTTTTGCAGAAATTAGGAGGCCCTACTGTTGTTTGGCCGGTTGTGCCACATCCAGCAGATGTTCCGTTTCGAGATAGAAATGTTAGTGAGCTTCTCTTGAAACCAAATAGTTTAGCTGACAATGGAACCGTCAGACAAGACAAAGCCAGTTTAATTACAAGACCATATTTCCGTTCTGTTTCTATTTGGTGGAATGCAATCTTCCAAGGCCGGATTGACCTTTTCTTGAACACTTCTCCCATCATTGAGCTATTTGGATTTTATTACAAAAGAAACAAGTAAGCATGCTTCATTTATTTATAAAGAGTAAAGTTCACAATTGGTTATTGAACTATGATAAAAATTCATTTTGGTCATTCAATTTTTAAAAGTTACAAAATGATCATTAATTTTTTGAGATTTTTATAAAATAGTCACTAAGCCGTTAAAGGAATGACGTGACAGTTAAGAAATTTGTATAATAGCACATTTAAACCTCCATGTTTACTCATGCAAATAAAAAAATTGTATAATAGATAAATACATATTATTAGAGAAATTAAAATGGAATATAATAATTTGAATTGTGTTTCATAAAATTTTTATATAAATAAGATCACATGCAATAAGTAATATGAAATTGATATTAATTAATGGACTAAATGGTCAATGATGTTCATGTTGTCTCATCTTGTATGAGTCTGAATCTCGGCATTTATCTCGAAAATGTAATTATATCCATTTAATAAAAAAATTGAGAAAGAAGTAAGTAGTTTAAATAAATAAAACCATCAACAATAAGTTGAGTTTTAATTGCTTTATTTTTTTAACAATAGCAACTAGATTTTATTAAAAAAAATAAAAGATATCATAAATACAACGCATCCAACATAGAAAAAATAGTGATTAAGTTTACAAAAAAAAAAACTCATAGAAAAATAAAATATATAAAATCTAAAGATGCAAAGAAACGTAACCCTTCTTTTGAGATTGACATACATCATCAAAGAATCCAAAATCTTCACGAATCTCCTTGTTTTTATTCAAACGAGACACTTTACAAAGTGATAAGAGAGTGGTGAGCGAACCAAACTATCAAACAGATTGTTCCGTTACACAGTTCTGATTATATCGGCAAACAACCACTAAAGAAAGTCAAACTTTTTATAACCGTCAATAACTCCAAATAAGAAAACAAACACCGTGAGGATCTCTAAACGAGCTCCAAACGGTCTCTACGATATGCGAAAATCGTGACAAACGATAGAGAAAACATTCCACAGAAGCAAAGAAAAATGTGCCACAAAGGCAGAGGAAAAACATGCCACAGGAGCAAAAATTCTTATTAAAAATTAAAAAAAAAAACTCAAAAAAGTAAAAAAAAAAAAAGATTATGAGAAAGTGATAGACTCTTTAATGTCAGTGCAATATTGTGTAAGCGTACATTGTCGATGCAAGTATAGTAGACATATATAAGTCTGTTGGATATCGATTTCACAAGGACGGTTGTTTAAATGCTTAAAATTATCAGTACAACAGTAATGAAAATATAAGATAATTGTAAGAAATAATGTAGAAACAATAACTCAAGAATAAAAATGAAATATGATAATGATAAAAGTGAGATTCTCTCAGTGAATCTTCAGCAGAATACCAAGTGCTTACTAGAAATTAAGAAATAGATGATTGTCAGCGCGATGAAGTCCATGCTTATTTTACCAACTCAACTTTTATTTTAATTATTTACTTACACGTGCATACTTACCAAACCTTCCGGTGATAGTAAATAAAATACACATAAGAACAAGTGAGTCGAATTTCGTTGTACTCTCTGTAACGATATCCCTTTTCTACTCTAAAAAAAATGGGGTTTTAAGGTGTTTGGGATCTTTCGGGTATTTAAAAATGTATTCTGTGGGGTTTTAGAAAAACTGTATTTTATTTAAAATGGAGTCGCCACCAGCCACTAGGGTAGGCCGGACACCATAAAACCAGAGATTTTTTAAAAATGTTGGGTTCGGGAGTCGGTTACGGGTGGGGAAGGATTAGCACCCCACACCGCCCAAAATTGGTACTTTAATAATTGCCGCTTTATTAATATTAAATTTTCCAGATTAAATTAAAATTTGGTTATAAATGCGAGTAAATTTTAAAAGTCTCATTATCCGAGAGTAAACGTCCAACCACCATCACTACGCCTGATACTGGCCCCGTTTACGCTCGGATAAAAGGGCACCACATTAACAACTTATATTTCCAAAATGAAACTTAAAACATGGCAAATATAAATAAATACAAAGCAATAAAAATATAAATAAATACTAACATAATAAAATACTAATCTAACATAAATAATATGAAACATACATACATAAATATTAATCTAACACATAAATACAAACAAATCTAACATAAATAAAATACTAATCTAAAACACTCATAAATATTAATCTAACACATAAATAAAAATAAATCTAACATAAATAAAATACTAATCTAAAACATTCATAAATATTAATCTAATACATAAATAAAAACAAATCTAACATAAATGAAATACTAATCTAAAACATTCATAAATATTAATCTAATACATAAATAAAAACAAATCTAACATAAATAAAATATTAATCTAAAATATAAATAAACATACAAACTAAAAAATAAGAATACAATTTTAAATTAACTAATACTTCATTAAATTATAAAAATTACAACACAAATAAAAAAGGGGAAAGAAAATATACCTAACCAGGAGCCCGAATGACGAACCCCGACTAAACCCCACCGAGATCTACCACGACCTCTCCAAAAATTAACTAGATCAGATCCAAAATAGGACTCCGATCGAATGTTGGATCGAACCAACTAGGGCCAAGGGCACTGCCCCCAACCCCGGCCGGCCTAGCTCCCAATTTGGGGAGCCGATTTCATGCCAAATTTCCATGGCATTTTGGCGTGATTTGTGGGTGAATGGAATGGCTGCCGATTGCAAGCCTTTATATAGGCAAGAGGTGGGGTTGGGGTAAGACGTGAAGCACCATGCCCTACGTAATTTCCTTTCTTTTTTTTTCCTTTTAATTTTTTAATTAATAATAATAATTTTTTTACTTTTTTATATATTTTTTATTTTTCATTAATTTTATATTAATAATACTACCATTAAAATAATACTAATAATACTAAAACCCGGACAAAAATGAGTGATTACAGTTGCCCTTCTTTGCTTGTTCTTGTGAAACGAGAACAAAGCAAAGATCAAAAACACTCATTTTTGTCCTACTTCCTTGTCCTTGGCTTCATAATCACAGGTTCTTCTGGAACTTTCTGCTCTTCTTCGGCTAACTCTTCAAACTTCGGTCTTCAAAACGGAGGATCCGTTGGGGAAGACCAAATCTTCAAATCAGAAGTTCGAGGCCGCAAGTTCGTCCTATATAGAACTGTTTTCTCTTCTTCTAACGGGCTTCTTGGAAAAAACAAATTCTCTTCGGTAAAGTCTTTGGGCTACAAGTCCTTCCTATATAGAACTATTCGCCTTTAACATGGGCATTCTGTTCTTGGGCGACGCAAGTATCAATGATCTCACTTTTTCTTTATCTGATACCTTGGAATCACGTGTTCTTCTAGAATCTTCCGCTCTTCCTCGGCCGCATCTTCAGGCTTGTAAGTCATTCCTACATAGAACTTCTTCACCTTATGGTCTTGGAGCTACAGGTTCTTCCTATATAGAACCTTTCGCTTCCTTGAGTGGATCATTCGGAATAAAAGTCCTTCCTATATAGAACTTTTACCTTGAAATCCAAGAGTTAGGGTTTTTCCTATATAGAACCTTCCGCTCTGAAGCCTCGAGTTACGAGTCCCTCCTATATAGAACTTTTCACTCTGAGACGGTAAAGCTTGGATTCTTTTCCATATAGAACTCTTCGCCTTCAATGCTGCGGATTTTTCCTATATACAACTTTTTGCGTCGTGGATGGATTCTTCCAACTGGGAGTTCTTCCTTTATAGAACTGCTAGTCTTCAAATCTTGGAGCTGCAAGTTCTTCCTATATAGAACTTTTAGCTTCTGAAATCTCAGAGTTACAGGTTCTTTATATATAGAACCTTTCACCGCGAGGGCTCGAAAATACAGGCCCTTCCTATATAGAACATTTATCTTCGAATCTTTCTGGGATTCACGCCAAAACGGCTACCAATCTGGCCTTACACTACTGAGGCTGCCAAAATCTATCTTCAAGCTTGGGGATTCATGCCGAAAATGGCTACCAATCTTTCTTCAAATTTAGGGGATTCACGCCGAAAATGGCCACCGATCTTTCTTCAAATTTAGGGATTCACTCCGAAAATGGCCACCTATCTTTCTAGACTCACGCTACTATGCCGCCGAAATATTTCTTCAATTTTGGGGATTTACGCCGTCAATGGCTACCGATCTTTCTGGACTCACGCTACTAAGGCTGTCGAAATCTTTATTCAATTTTAGGGATTCAAGCCAACGATGGCTACCGATCTTTCTAGACTCACGCTACTATGGTTGCCCCTCTTTCTGGACTCACGCTACTAAGGCTGCCGATCTTTCTGGACTCACGCTACTAAGGCTGCTGATCTTTCTAGACTCACACTACTAAGGCTGTCGATATTTGGCCTCACGCTACTATGGCTGCCACATCATGCCCGAATGACTTATTGATGGCCCAAAGGACTTATCACCATGCTCGAAAGACTTACTGATGGCCCGAAGGTCTTATCATCATGCCCGAAAGTCTTACTGATGGCCCAAAAGACTTAATATCCAGCTTTACGCTACTTTGGCTACCGTCATCTTGCCTCACATTACTATAGTTGCCGACATCTGGTCTTACGCTACTATAGCTACCGTATCATGCCTGAAGAACTTATTGATGGCCTGAAAAACTTATCACTATGCTCGAAAGACTTACTGGTGAAGGTCTTATTATCATGCCCGAAGGACTTAATATCCAGCTTTACGCTACTCTGGCTACCGTCATCTGGCCTCGCTCTACTATGGCTGTTGTTATCTTTCTTTATTTAATAAAATCTACTTCTTCAAACTTTTTGACCATTCTTCAAATACCTATTTAAAACAAGAAAAAATTTACATGCCTCTATCTATATGATGCATGCAATGTAATGATTTTTTTCTTTTCTTTTCTCATTTCTTTCTTTCTTCTCATTTTTTCTTTTTTTCTCTTTTTTTCTTTTCTTTTCTTTTCTTATTTCTCTCTTTCTTTTCTATCTCTTTTTTCTTTTCTTTTCTCTTATCTTTTTTCTTTCAATCTTTTTTGTTCTAAAGTTTTACACCCTGAAAGGTCGTTCTTTAGATTTATTCATCTATTTACTTCTTCATTGTATGCTCTTAAATCCTCATTTGATCAATCACTTTGAATCTAAATTATCGTGCTTTCAAATCTTTTGCACGAAAAGCTTTCTTGTCTTCAAGGTTATCACATGTCTTCATAAATGATCTTCTGGTCCTTATATTATTCTTATAAGAACCCTTGTCATCTTCTTCGCTTGGCGTTACCCCATTCAATCACGGGCTCTACTGCTTCGAATTTCATGACCCATCATACATAGCCTTGATCTATTTCTAATCACTAGGGTTTCCATCCCCTAAGCTCATCCTTGATCTCCTCGTAGCATTTCGACGGGAACTGACTCTCGGTCCTTATGCTTTAAATCTCATCATCATTCATTTTTAAAGTAATGCAAAAGGCAATTTACTTGTGTATATTTCAATACAAAAAATAATGATTGTTTGAAAAGATAACAGTCATTTTGAAAATCACAACTTGGAGGGAATACCAAACATTTTAAAAACATTGTTTGGAATAAATGGAAAACATTTTTCTTTTTTTTAAAGGCCGAACATTTTTGAAAATTAATATTTGAAGAATGGTTAAACAAAATTCGAAGTATATTGCCACATATTTTAAAAACTAATGTTCGGGGGTAATGGTAAACATCAAAACTTTGAGAGAAAATGTCAAACCTTTTAAAACATGTTTGCCCCCCAAATATCAAAAACCATAGCACATCTGCTTCAAATTGCCAGAGATCAACTCTAAGGAAGCGCATATTTAGAAGATCTTGACTATTGTGGAGATATATGCAAATGTATAGTTTCTTCTAGTCTATCAGGCTTTCGAAGGGCACAATCTCATACCTAATTTCTAACCTATTTAAGGTGGCTCTCTTAATCTCACTAACTCACCATGCCTCATTTTCCTCTCATTTGGGTGTCGATCAAGCACTTCGAAGTTTTACATTCCTTGAAGCAAGGTTAACCTTTATAGGCGGAATGAAATCTGAAGACATTCTCATTCAACATGGATATTTATGGATGACCGGAATGGTCTTTGGAGGCTTGTGATGTAGGCCTTTGGTTCATGGTTAGACGAAGTCGTATTTCTGTGCTCGTAAGATATGGATATGCTCACATGAAGTATTCTTTTCTCTTTTTCAGGATCACACTAGACTGCCCGTTTTTTGGGTTTTTACCCTAGAGTTTATTTCCCCACTCTCTTTCTTTTGATATGACTTACATTCTGGCTATGTATTGATGCTTGTTTTCTGTAAAAAACGATTTATCCTCCAAAGTCCCTTGAATGAAGGATTATGTACATTTTTTGGAATTCTTGTGATTGGTATTCTCAGATGAAATGTTCCTCTCATTTTTTTCTTTTTTCTTTTCTTTTCTCTTTTTTTATTTGGATCGTTCTAGACTGCCCACCTTTGGGTTTTCACCCTAGAGTTCACTTCATTCTTCCGTATCTTCAGATCAGTGTATTTCGTTAAATATTGATGCCAACATGCTCAGGCGGACTACTCTTTCATCTTCATTTTTGGGATCGCTCTAGACTGCCCATTTTTGGGTTTTAACCCTAAAGGTCATTTCCCTTTTCGAAATTGGCAATCTTCGGGCCGACTTGTCTTTACTTGGCTTCAATTCAAGCTTCTATCCAAATCTTCAAAATTGTGGATTCTTTATGTATCTCTTGCTCATTTCTTACAGTTGAAGTCTTGATCTTGTATTGTTTGATCTGTTTGTGAAGTATATACAACATTTTCCTTTTGTCTTTTTTCTTTTTCATTTTCATTTTCTTTCTCTTTCTCTTTCTTATTTTTCTTTTTCTTTTCTCTCTTCTTTTTCTCTCTTTTTTTCTCTTCTAAGGGAATTTAACTCATCGCAGTCCTTTGTCTCGAGGATAATGATGGAGCATACAACAGAACCCCAAGTTACTCGGCATAGTCATGATTTGAATATATCACTCATATAGCTACTCCACTTTTGACTTAAAAGATGGATGAAGCATACAACCACCTTCTGAGTTTTTCACTACAGCAGAGTGCCCCGAAAAATTCTACTCAGTTCTCGCTTTTTAAACACTCTTATCTAGGAATATCTTTTAGTAAACCCAAACAGTAGAGTGTAATCTCTCTATTTTTTCTGTCTCTTTCTTTTTTCTCTCTTTTTTTAGACTGCCCATTTTGGGTTTTTAGCCTAAAGTTTCTTTCTTCTTGTTCGAGTATGTAGATGTATTCTCGAATCATACTGCATTTACACCAAACATTGTCGCTTGTTCCCGCTTGAACGTAATCAATTCTACCCAGCTCTTTTAAACTGGAGCTATCGAACGGTAGAGTCTCCATGTATCTTCTTCTTACACTATTGAACTTAGTGTACTCGCTCTTGATTGCTTTGACCTTCTAATTTCCATTTCTTATGTTGCTTGGTTTATTTTCTGAGCATAAACTTGTCTTCATCCATTTTCATCTGGTAGTTCTATGGCCTTAATGTCCAATCTATCTAGTTTCATCTCTTTCTCTTAGTAAAGTGAAAGAATACCATTCGTCATTCCATTCATAGATGTCCTGAGAAAGCCTTAATGGGGTAAAAGTTTAGGGTCAACTCTCGATTCAAGGATCTTAAACGAAAAGTGTCTGAGAAAGAAAATTCCTAAAATGGGAACTGCCCATTATCTAAACACTCGCTTTGTTCCCCTGTTGGCCTAAGTAAACTAGCAAATACTCACATTTACAGTATCCTCACAACATTCAATCTCTTCTAAATATAAGCAACTTAGAGTTGATCTTTGGATCTGAAACAAAGGTACTGTTGCATTCAAAATTTGAGGACCTGGTATAGAAATGATAATACATATGTCTATTCAAAAATGTATGTATATGCATATGGGAGAACAAAAACTACCCCATAAAAATAAAATGTTTAAAGAATCAAAAATGTAAAAATGCTTTCTAAATGGAAATGTGATTTGTTATTCTGGCAAAAAATGAGTTATTTTATGTTGAGAATTTCTTTGTAAAATGATGAGAAAACCGTATGAACATTCGGACTATCCCCCGGGTGCTAACTTATTCCGGCCCTTTCAATGTAATGTAGGCTTGTGCCACTTTTCTTGTTTTTCCACCGCTGGATCAACTCTCTCATCATGACTCCCTCGTCAACCAGTTTCTTGATTTCTTCTATTAACGACCCCAAATTTCTTGGTGTCATGCCCCGACGCCTTAATGTAGAACTCACATGTACTGTATGGATCAAAACTGTAAGCAGATGAGTTGGGTGTAACCTTTATCGGCCCGGAGTTAAGGTACTAACCCTTGACCAGATGAGGCCATATGTCCGAAATGGAATACTCCGAATATCTCTAAATATGTACTTGTTCGAGGAATTTTTCTCGGTGATTTAGAGGAATCTGTCTGTCTTCTTCTCTTACGATCACAAGAAACTTGAAAAGTGGTACCCATTTATCTTTTTCTTTCCTTCTGCTCCTAGGTAAGTCAGTCTTTAAACTTAGGTCCTGGAGTGCATGTTCGATTCTCTCTCCGACTGTCATGAAGTTTTCAAAGTTGGCCTTCATTTTCTCGAGCATCTTATCAAAGAAGAAATACGAAAGGTGGCATGAAATATGGAAGTCACTTTCCTCTTCGTCTACGGGGGGCTGCACCTGGCTCGTTAAACACAACCACCTCAAAGCACATTCCTTTAAGTCTTCATCAAGTTTCATCTTCGTACCCTGGATATACTAACGACTTGGTGCTAGCCCCAAAGTATATTTATGGGCCCAAAAAGGTATTGTCTAAGTCTCCCCACGACTGAACTTGGTCTCTACTCAAACAGTTATACCATATCACGGTGGGTCATGCTAGACTGTCGTGGAAGCAGTGGAATAGTAATTTTTCATTCTCAATGCAACCCTCCATCTTTTTGCAGAACATGGTCAGATGAATCTTGGGGCATCTTATTCCGTCATCATGCGCAAATCTGGGAATCTTTGAAATTTGGAGGAATGATCAAATCAGGGTTCAAATAGAGTTTTCTTGCATCGAAGGCATCGAACCTTTTTTTTAGCCCATCTTCTAACTGCTCGAATCTTGATTTTTGAGTGTGTTCAATTCTTTCATTCACGATAAAACTAATTGGTCTTTGGATTACTCCCCAAAAATGTTATGCAAGGTAATGATAATGTTATGTAAAATATGACATGACTGTACAATGTGATGCAATACATGAATGCAATACGGTGTTGATTCTCGAACAGTCCTTTAAAGACTTTCATTCAATAGAAAAATGTCTGGTTGCAAAAAACTAATAATGAATTACAGGTAACAGTTAGCTTCCTTTTGGAGATCTTGACTTCGGGAAGCAAAGCTCGTGCTCCCCGTCTTGACGTCGTCTTTAAGATTATGAGTGACCACGTCTTCTCCTCTTATGCTACTCCATAGGCTTGTGACATCATGATCTTCATGCTTTGGCTTCTAAAAACATTGACATGTGTAGGCATAATGTAGACAAGAGTTTTTTTTCGTTGATCTGAGTGCGAACAAACTGATCTTCGAATAATGCGTCTAAATAGGGTTGGATCCTAGCGGTCAAAAGATGGTCTACTTAAAATCTTTAAAATTTTTGGGTTTACATTAAAATTCTCAAAGATCATTTGGTTTAAAGATTTCCCCTTTTTTATTATCAAAAAGTTTTAACTTACTTAAAAATGAAACTTTTTTAAGTTTTAGGAGGGAAAAGAATTCAAAACACAATAATAATATTTTTAGAAAATTTTGAAGGAGTTAAATTAAAATCTTTGAGATTTTTACAAAGGCTTAAATGTGAAAATTATAAAATTAGTGTTCTGTAGTCCCCACTGGATCCTCTGCGTCGCACATGCTTTACTGTTGGACCTTCTTCTTTCTCGATTGGTCTTTGCTCGGCCTAACTTGATACAGTAATATTATCGTTTTCGGCAAAGCAGACTTTTTTTCTATTTTGAAAGCCTTTTAAATGAACCGTTCTTGAATCAACACCGTGATATGATATGAAATGAATACAAATAAAAGCATTGATTTCGTTGGTAATCACCCTTTCGAACGACTTTCATAGGAATTAAAGGGTCCAGATTCTAGAGCCAGAAAAGAAGACTTCTACAGATATACCCCTTTACATGTTTTTGGGTCGCACTCAAGGAAATGAAAGTCTCGGTTAAAATCGTTGGTACCGGGTTTACCTTTCACTTCATGCGTTCAAATAGATCCAAGATGGCTATATCGATGTTTCCAAGAATCCTCGAAAAAATGATCAAACCCTATATTCCTAAAAAGAACATGTTCATCTTCATCATCTCATCTGGGTGTGCGAGTATGATGTCTCGAATACATTCTCATGCACAGGCTAGATTGTCTCCTCGACTTTGAATCAGGTCGTTGACCCAATCGTCACTCATCCTGGCAAAGGTTTTGAGCTTCAATGGATAATTCTAGTTCCTTAGCGGCTTTGAATAGATCCAATCTTTCTGTACATTCTTCTGGTTGAGCAAGGCTGTATATTCCTCTACCGTGGGCATCATGTCTTGGACGTTGAAGGCAAAGCAGCAAAAAATGAGTTTCCAAAGATGGGAAATGGCTCGGAGCAAAGGCTGATTGACTCGAGCATACATTAGCTGGGCTATGTCGCCATAACTATCGGAAAACATGTCATGTAGTCTTCGGCCCCATATTTCCTAAATCTCTTTAAGCTCCCACAGATCATTATGTTGTAGGCTCTCATGTGTTTACTTTGGCACTACACACTTGCTCGGCAAACTGTCACCTTGGACCCGTTGATTAACCTCTGACCAATGTCGCACGACTAGGTTGATGTCGTCCTCCTTAAGATACCTTTTTTTCGTGATGATAGATTTTATGATCGGGCAAACCACTGGAATCAATACCTTTATGTAATGTGGATGCAATGACAATGCAACAAAAGTATGTGTAAAATAAAAATAAAATAAACACAAAAGGAAATGAGTTAGTACCGGATAAAAATAATAAATACATAAATAAAAGGTAAATTTAAATAAAGCAAACAAAATGAATAACCTTATATATATTATGTCTAAACACTTAGGTTATCCGCATGGCTCTAAAGGGGTGGGCTTTTTATATTCCCTATATGCAGTGTTGGTGCTAGAAGGTACCCGAATTGTCTTTACTGTCCCCTACTAAGAGTAGCAAGGCCCCCGGTCATCACACATTATAGGCTCCTTTCAACCGGGTTCAACTCAGGGGGACCTATTCGTTTATGCCTGCAAGAAGGAACAATATTCTTACGAAAGCATAAGGTACTCGAGCCCCGAAGTTTCTTGCATCAAACATTCAAACCCAAAGATTAAAACATAGAGAAAAAGCTTAATAAAATTACATTCAGTTAGTTTTTATAAGTATTTATACACAAAAATATAAACAATAATCATCAGTGTTTAAGCAAAGGAAAATATTAAAAACAAATGGAGAAAACAATTCATAGCTAACTTAATATATTCTCGCAACTCTCTCTTGCCTCGCACTCAGATTTCTTCATCAAAAGCAGTTATGCATCGGTTCCACTTTGGTTCACCCAGGGAAAAGCTTAAGCCGCTATGGCCAAGAGAAAAAAAAAAGCTCCCAAAAATGAAGAAGAATATAATAGAAAAGATAAGGATAAGATGATATATATAAAGATGCCCCATAGCTATCTACTTTAGTACATAATATAAGTGTCTCTCATGGGTTTGTAGCTGTGAAATTTCATACAAAGTAGTTGTACTAATTTGCCATCTCATTATTTTTGTTTTTATTTTTTTTGACAACTATCAGTGCAGCAACAGTCATGGACGCAATCTAAACAACATTTTTGTAGCGACATTAGTACTAAAATATGACAAAATTAAAGATAAATAGGATTAGGTTCACTGAATTCTAAATGCAATTTACCGACTAAAAATGCTTAAAGTATGAGCTAAGAGAAACTAAATGAGGATAAATTAAATAATAAATAGGGTGAAAATTGAAAACACATAATCTTTAAAGTACTATAAAAAAGCAAGTGAAATAATGAGCATAAGCAGTCAACAACCAACCCTAAGATTGATTCCGTGATTAGCCTAGCAAAAAGTATGAAAGAAAGCTTAGCGGCGCTTCTATAGTTGAGAGAAAAATTTAGGTTAGATGCTTTAATTGCTTCATTTAAATATTTCTATAAATGTGAAAAATACTATTAATTTTAATAATTATTATCCGAGTTAATTACACACATGTTTTTAAATTATAACTTTTATTCTAAATTAGTCCTCAAACTTTTAAATGTTTTAATTTCACCATCAAACTATAACTCTCATTCTAAATTAATCCCCAAACTTTTGAACATTTCAATTTCATCCCCAAACTATGACCCTCATTCTAATTTGGTCCCCAGAAACTTTTGAATGATCTAATTTCTTCCCCAAATTATCAATAAATGCTAATCATATCCTATGTTAGTAAAACAATTATAAAAAAATTGGCTTCCATACAAACACTGAAGTGTATTATGTAATAATATGATGTGACATAAATGATAATTTGGTGATGAAATTGAAACGTTCAAAAGTTTGGGGACCAATTTAGAATGAGGATCATAGTGTGATGATGAAACTGAAATGTTCCAAAGTTTATGAACTAATTTAGAATGGAAGGCATAGTTTGGGGATGAAATCAGAATATTCAAAAGTTTATGTACCGATTTAGAATGAAAGTCATAGTTTTGAGGACATGTGCAATTAACTCTTATTATCCTTAATAAACGAGGTTATTTTGGTTATTTCTCGACTGAATTAGTATTATTTAGTGTCTAGTTAACTCGTTACACTAACTCAATTTAATAAATAGTATAAATAAATTATTTAATAAAAATAGAAGTATTATATATTAAATTTAAATATAAAAATCGAATTGCTATTAAATTATTATGTTTTAAATATAAAAAGAAATTTTAAAATTCATTAATCTGTAGTGAATCTAGATTTTAGTGATTTTATTATTATTTCAATAAATATTTTAATTTTTTTTTTGTAGTTTTAATGATTAACGGCTAAATTGACAAAGACCGTAAACAAATGTGATTTTTTTTACCTTTTCAGAAGGCTTATATCTGAAATAAGTACTTAAAGTATATTAAATTTTTTATTTAGGTACCTAATGTGTATTTTTGTTAAAGTATGTACCTAAAGTATATTTTAAAAAAAATGTACTTAATGTATTTTTTAATCAATGCCACGTGTCAATTTTTATGAACCTTAATAAAAAAGTATATTCTTTAGCTACCCATTTTGACAGAAAAAAAAAACTCCAAATACCTATTTAAAAAAATATTTTAAGTACTTATTTCGACAAAAATATACATAAATAAAAAATTAACATACTTTAAACACTTATATGTGATATAAGTTTTTTTTATAATTGTAGTTAAACAATTAAAAGCTAAATGAATTATTATTTTTAGCATGGAACCATTTTGTTTTTTAAATGTACATAAACTAATTCATCAATTTTTAATTGAGAGATCAAAATGCAATCCCAAACTTTATTGAATAGAAATCATTTTTCTCTTTTTGGTGCCTTTATTTATGTCTCCAGACTAAAAAATTATGTTTAGAATTCAAGGTTAAGGTTTAGATTTATTGTTTAGGAAATTAGGGTAGGGTGTATATTTTAGAGTTTAAGCTTCCGGTTTTAGAATTTTTGAGTGTTGAGATATAGCGGAAAAGAGATATGATTTTTGATAACTTCATTGGCCTACGATATGCCAGGCAAAATCATAAGTAAAACATGATGGTTGAATCAGAAGCGCATAACAATTGCTTTACCATTACCAATCAAATGACAAGCTGTTTTATATATATTGTGTGAAAACACATAATAAATCAAAATTTTTGTTGTGAAAAGAAATTAATTTCCTCATGTACCAATCAGTGATTAGATAAGCTTCTTCTTTTGGAAGAATCTCTTCAAGTACCAGACTTGCAGACCTGCAGATACCCAAAAACATTATACTAAACCAGGCGACTCTGGCGTTTGTGGTCTCACTCATACCCCTCATCTCTGCTTCTCTGTTATCCATTAAACATGAAATATACAAGGATGTTGTCTTACTTCAAATGCACAAGCTGAACAGAAACATCAGCAAGTACCTGCTTTTCAGATAGCGTAAATTCTCATGAATGGCCTCTACCGCTCCTTCGAGTTTCCTCAGCTCCAGCTCAACACCCTTTTATGTAAGCAATCAATGATGAAAGTACACAAATGTGTACCCCAGAAAAGAAGATAAAGATAGAAACAATAATAGTAGGGGAGTTTGATTTCAGTGTAATTATGTTATACCAATTCAAGAAGTCCAGTTCATCTCCTTTGGTCCCTATTCTTTTTTTAAGCACTTTAACTCTCAACAATTACTATATCAATCTTTTTCCATTCAATTTGTGGCAGAGGCTTGGCAATAAAACTCCACAAGTACGAGCATCTCAGAAAAATATTTGGAAACAAAAATTTACTATGCACCGGGAGCAGGACCAGCCACGGTTTCCTTTCTAAATCTGGACACAAATTTTAAAACTTAACAAACTGCTCAGTGCTCACCTCAAGTTTTTCTTTTCTGGCAACTGATTCCCAGTCTTTAGCTGAAATTCCTGTTTTCCAGTCAATGTTGTCGTTGACAACAACTTCACCACTTCCACGAGTACGGTTATCCGACCAGAAACATGCTACGTAATTGCCAGCCTCCTCGGTTGTGAACACAAATCGCCCATACGTCACATTCTCCCTTTGATGAAGACTGTTTCCATACGGAGATGTCATTTACATGGTTACAAACTCTGCGTTCGGAATTCACTGCAATGCTGGAGAATGCATCACCATCGGGCTTTACAGTTTACTCTTCAGGGATTAAAAACACATTGCAATTTGCAAATATAAACCAAGGGAAGTTAACTTAATCTCCGTGCCGAAACATTGTATTTGCCTATGTGGAGATCAGAAAAGGTGGTGGTAAAAAAATAATGAAAAGAAAATACCGTGATATCTTTAAGTTTTCCGATCATCCACTATTCAGCCAAATGGAAGGAAAAAAGAGAAAGGCAAAAGCGCGATTAAACCTTGACGGCAATGGGAGTGGTTAGACCGTCTTCCACAGAAACGACGACGTAGTCGGCCAAAACAACGACATTGCTGTGGATTTCCTCGGAGACGCACTTAGTACCAGTTTTGGGAAGATTCAGCCAAATGGCGTCACCCACAGCAGTAGTCATAGCCCACAGTAATATGATGAACAACGATGGGAATCTCATCGCCCTGTGCACTTTAGAATCCCTTATCATCTCCTCACAAACGAAATATCTATTTCTCTTTTCTAGAATTTTAGGGGGTTTTTGGGGTGAAAATCAGAAAATTTTCTATCAGACTTGGAACAGCAACTAGGGCAACGGCCACCTCCCCTTCAGTTTCCTTCTACTTTGTTCATGTTTTTTTCACCGATAATTTACGTTTTAGATAGTTATCTTTTAACCATCACGATCACAAACCTTCTATAGATATAATGTCGAAAAAAATCTTTAACGTTTTATTAAATTGTCAGTTTAGTTTTTATTTTTAGCCTTTAACATTTTATTTTAGGTTAAAGTAGCTCTTTCGTGAATAAAAACTATTAGTCAACAGACGATAAACAACTTAAAATGATTTAACAGAATAACGCGTCAGAAGAAAAAATATTTATATTTTATATAATTTTTAAAATTATTTTTTGATTGATGTCACCCTGTAAAGTCAGTATATTTGCCTATATGACATTGTTATCGCGGCATGCATTGCCATGTCATTTCAAGTCATTTACCGTTGGTTGACTAACAATTTTTGTTCGTAAAGGGGCCATTTTAGCCCAGAATAAAATATTAATGGTTAAATTACTTCACAAAAAAAAGCCAAAATGATAATTCAGTTAAACGTGAGGGGCTTTTTTAATATTATGTCTAATTTAATCAAGTTGTACCTTTCAACTTTTATTATTAATGAATAAAATCACTTATACTAATGCCGTAAAAGTATTCATTTAGTGATCTAAAAGGTAAAATAATTTTTTAATTTTTTATTATTTCAAATTCAATTTCGCATATTGCCATGTTGACATTCCCGCGCTAAAATATTTCCACGTCAACATCTAGACGTGTACTAATAGTATGATGGGTGAATTTCAGGGAATATTGTACTTAAATTTTTTTTACGAAAATATAACATATGCTAGATTATTTTCTAATATATCTCATTTGTTATAATAATTTTGATGTCTGATCGAAAGAAATCCGTCTTGTTACAATGATTTTTTTATTCATTAAAAAATTAAAAATCGGATTGAAAGGAATATGTCTTTGAATAGTGCAATTTTCAAATTTTGAAGACAGACGGAAAGCAGCTCATCTTCAAATAGTGCATGATTCTTTCTCGTGTAGGCAGAGCACAGTGGCAGAGCAGCAGGGGTGGTAACAGGCTATGGTAGCTTGCATGGGGTTCGAAAATGGTGGGTGGTAGGGGTATTAAGTTGTGATTAAAAATTAATTTAAATTGTGTAGAGCTAGAGAAGATTGAGTGTTAAATGGTTAGGATTAAACTAAAAAAATCTCTTAAACTATATATTTTTTTAGCTCTTAAACTATGGTTTAGGCAAAATAAGTTCTTAAATTATTATTTTTTATCACTTTAAGTTCCTAAACTATGATTTGAGCAAAATAAGCCCTTAAACTATCATTTTTTGTCACTTTAAGTTTATGGTTACAAAAATATCATTTTATAGATTTTTTTAACATATATAATTATTTATGTTCTTTTTAAATTTTGAAATATCATATATCAAAATAAGCTCATAAACTATCATTTCTGGTCATTTTAAGTTCGATAGTTATTTAAGTTAAAAGAAAATTATTTTGACTAATAAGATGTGGACACATTACAAAGATTTTTTTGACCAATTTGTTATATTTTGACTCAAATTCTAAATGGTAATTAAATTAGGTTTTATTGTAATTCTAGTGGTTAAAGATTACTTTGTAATTAGGATTTACTTTAATGTGTAAATATCTATTTTAGATAGAGATTTTATTGAATAAGGTTTCTAAGTATTTGGGTCTATAAATATATACTAGGTTTAACCTTTTGAATTATGAGAGAACAAGAGAATAAGAAAGATGGGGAATTACTCTAGAGAGATGTAACCACTTTTATGTTCTCTACAACTATTGTGCCTACGTTGTATAGATGAGTATTGTAGGGATGTTGAAAAGAGTGTTTTGGTTCCACCGGGTCATGGGATTTGTACACCGAGTTTTGAGATTACATGGGTTATCATGTATTTGTACTCTTCGGGTTCTCTACGTTATTAGTGGATTGTTCGTTTCTCTCGTCCGTGGAGGTAGGCTATGCTGAACCACGATAAATCTTGTCTCTTGTGCATGTCTTGGTCTATGTCGTTATCGCTTTGGTTATTTTGTCGCATACCAAATTCCTAACACGATTGATAGTTTTGGGGACTAAAAGAAGAAAAATGACATAGTTTAGGTACTTATTTTGACCAAAAAATAGTTTAGGGACTTAAATGACCAAAAATGATAGTTGAATGGCCTATTTTACCTAAATCATAGTTTAAGGCTAAAAGCAGAAAAAAGGCATAGCTTGAGGGCTGTTTTTTGGTTTAAGCCAAATGGTTATTAAAAAGAGTAGGTAAGGTAACGGGAAAAAATTTTGTTGTTGAGTGAGTAATTTTTTGTGTGTGTGTTAAATAGGTGAGGTTGAAGTTAAGTTGTGGAAGAAAATTTAAGAAAAAAATTTGAGTAACGAAAAAGAAGAAAACGATAGAGAGAAATTTTAGAGAAAATATAGGTAGTTGATTTGATATTTTAATTTTTAATTAATTAATATTAATTTTATAATTTTGTTTTTAAGTTTTAGATTATATGTTATTGTTAATTTTATTTTGTATTGATGATTGATATAATTTTATTTTGTAATGATGATTGATATAATTTCAATTTTATGCATGTAGTTTTAGAAGATTTAGAGCGAAAAGAAGGGAGATTAGTTGAAAATTTTTGAAGCAGACAAGTAAATTAATTTAATTTTTAATTAAAAAGTTATTATATGTAAGTATTTATTTTAAGTTGTTTAGAATTTAAATATTATATTGTTGTTTATTTTTATTTAAGATTTTAGTGGTTTTCAAGTAGATGGTAGGAAAAAATCATAATAATATAATATAGTTAGTATTTTTATAGTATAGTAATTAAAGAAAAATATATTTGAAATATGGAAAAAAGCAACACAAAAATAATTTAGTTTCTATTTATTGATTAATAGTGTAATTTTATCGTAAATTGGTATATTTTGACAAATTAGTATATTTTTACAGTATATGGTAATTAAAGAAAAATAGTTTCGTAAGTAAGTATGTTCATATATTCAAAAATAATTCAAATATTAGTGACAACAATTTAAAATTTAGTATGCTAGTAGTGTATTTTATATTATTTTGATTTGTGCATTCTGATTCAAAATATATATTTATGAACATGCAGAGAAGATGAGCAACAAGTTTATGAGGATTTTTTATTATAATGGACAAATTGTGAAAACTGAGGTCAAAGTTGTGTTTGAATATGAAAGCCCTACAAAGATGTTTTTTGAAAGGGACATCACGCTTCGACAACTGAAAGAGCGGATAAAAATAAAAATTGGAGCTGAGATTGATAGTTTGCGGTACAAGAGGAAGACATGTCACAATCCAGTCAGATATTCTGCAATAGCTTTTCAAGATGATAGTGATGCTGGAATCGTGTTTGCAGAGCATGATTCAATAGATATTCGAAATGTTGAGTTATATGCTGAGCTGCGTGAGAGATATAACGTTCTCAGTTAAATCCCTAAAATCCGAAAGTGTAGTCTTGTATAAGAGTTGTAACCGTTCCCCAACGGCTAGGAGAAAATCAAATTAACCCTAATTGAGAAAATACTCTATTTTTCATGATGCAAGAAAATCTCTTTGAATGATGTTTTATTTGCCTATTTTATTAGTTTCTAAACCTAGAGCTTCAATTAATAAGTTTTTAAAGAAGCTAAAGGCTCTACTTGACAGATTTTTATTAAAATTACATTAAGTTAGGTAAAGGAAATTACCAAGTTAATTAAAAGGTAGTAAGGTATTCAAAGGAACCTAATCCTATGGTATTAATTACTATACATGATTAGAAACCTACAATTAAAATTCACATTACCCTAACATATTTTTATACGTTTAGGAACTCTAGTCTAAAGTGTTTGTTTTAGATTATTTTATAAGTTTTTATTATAAGAAAATTGCATTATTAGTTATCATGGAGTCTCTTTACCCTGGAATTTTAATATATTAAATAACACAAAAAGAGAAATAAATTAAAAATACCTTAGACATGGGTAAAACAAACGAAATGATTAAATTGCATAAAATAGAAATTAAATAACCAGATTGAAATAAAAAGGACTAGAGTGAAGAAATTGCAAACAATGGGTAAAAATTGTGATCTCGACAGAAAAAGGTCGCGGTTCGCGACTCGGGTACGAGTTAGATCTCGGGTCAGTATAAATCCCAAAATTGAAAACAAAGTTCATTTGTTTCTCTCCCAGCCGAACGGATCAAAAAAAATTCCTCCAAATCCTCTAAAGTGTTCTTGAAGAACACCACCGGAACAACCCAGATTTCGGCCAAGGACTGCCACACTCCGTCACGTCGGCCGTCGCAGTGCTTTAACAGTGACTGCTCACAATGGCGGCTCCCTCCAATTTTGCTCCCTACTTCCTATGGTGGCTGTGGCTTCGTCCTCCGGCGACGTCTTGAATGGTAATGACCCGCGCCCTCCTTTTTCTCTTTAATTCGAACCAAAGCACAAATATAAAAAGAACACAAGAATACCTCAAAAATTTGCTTGAACTACTTGTTATTGCCTGAATAATTCGTGTGTTACAATGGATTGATTCAAGGCTTTTTATAGTCGATTACAAGGTGTATAAAAAAAGAATTAAAAACCCTAGCACCTAAGAGATCTGATTCTTCCGATTTGGCTTCGATTCTTGCCTGATATTGCTTGATTGGATTTTCACCATACTTGGTCGATATGTCCCCTTATTTGTTTTGGATTCGGTTTGAATCCTTGATTTCTTACCATTTTGTTCAAATCAACCATTGATTCACTCTTTTTTGCTTGCATGACACGTCCGATCAAGGGATGAAGGAACACGGTGGATGTGATAGTGGTGGAGCGTGATTGCCGACATCAGAGAAGAATGGGCGGTCAAATAAGAATCAAAACGTCAGGCGCATGAGGGCCACGCGCGAGAAACAATCAGCGTGAGGCTCCTTTGCGCGATCGGGACCATTAATAGTAGCTGGATCCAAGGTTGCGAGGCGTACAGTGCTTTAGGATAGAGAGATAGGGTTACCCAGTTTTAATCTGAACTGTTGGATCAATAAATGATCCAACAGCTTTGGGCCGACTACGCATAGATGTGTGATCAACCCTAGGGTTTTCAAGTGTAATGCCGAATTGGGCCTGCCATGTATGGGTTATTTGCAATACATTGGATCCTTTTTAAATGGATGCTTCCTTGTATATTGGGTTTACATTTTTATATTTTTATAGATTTAATAGTCTCTAAATAAATTAGAGCGGATAAAATAGGTGACTACAATATGGGTACCGATATTGTACCATAGGTAACGGTACTCACATAGAGTAACAGTACCACTTTTCAATTATGTTTTTCTAATAAGGTCATCTCGTACTGGTACCTAACATGGGTAATAGTGCTCGCTACCCCGTATCAGTACTACTAAAGGTAGTATCGATACTCAAGTACAAATTCATCAAGTTTTGGCCTCTAAAACATTGGGTATCAGTACCAGTTCATCTGTATCGGTATGCGAGCACATAAATGATATTTTAAGTTTTATATTTCAACTTAAAATTGTCTCTAAAGACCCATCACTTCAACCCAAATGGTTATGAAAGCTTTCTAAGGTATGTATGAGTCTAAAAGGGCCATCTAACACATATTTAACATCAAAATCACTATTTCGATCCCACAAAGCAAGCTTCTCCTATACAACACCCATAAATACGATAAAATCAATAAAGAAATTACTTTTATGATCTTCAAGAAGCATAAGGATTTGAATATGTATTGACCTTTCGCAAGAATTCCGAATTTAAGCTCCCACACTAAACTCCTTTAGATTTTCTTTTTGTCTCAAACTTGAAAAAGCTCTCCAAATACTTTCTCTAGCCACACAATCAAGGAAAACGAATCAAAACATGGACAAATAAATTAGGAAGAACTACTACAAATTTACAACCTTTGAATCAAATGAAAAACTCCAAAAACTCATAAAGCTTTAAACTTTCCAAAAACCCAATTTTTTTACCACATTTCTAAAAGATTTTGATCTCTTTAGAAAGCTCTTCAAATGGAGATCAAAATACTTGATTCTTGAATCTCGGACGAAAGAAATGAATATTAAATTTGAATTGTTTTAATCAAAATGGCCATGGGTGTTCTTGGAGAAAAGATGAAGAGATAGGGTAAAAAAAGAGTGGAAAATGATGATCTCTTCCAAAATCCCTTTGTCCCCTATAACCCACGTGAAGACAAAGTTATTAAAGGGGAGATCAACCTTTTATTCTAAAAAGGGTATATTCACTACATAAAACCCCCAACTTTCACCTTTGTTGCAAATGGTCCCTTCTCAAACTTATATAGTCAAATTCTCATCCAATAAGGTCTAAACTTGGCCCAATAGGTCAAATTACCATCCAACTTGAAGGTCCATAACTTGGGTCAACGTCCATCCGTTGACTTAAAAATTCGAGCCGTTACATAATTTGTACATAAGACACGAGTAAATACAAAAACTTTTATTTTTAACAACTTATGCTACCTTCAAAGAAATAATTTTATAGAAACTAGATTCAATAACTTATTCAATCATATAAAGTGTCACTTCTAATTTGTTTTTGCATATTTGTGACAATTTATGACAATTTTATGACAATTTGTTTTGGCCTTTCTATAACAGTGGTTTCGAAACTCACACCAAATAATTTCATACTACTTAAGTCTGGTTTCTGTACTAGGAAAAGTTTTGAAATGGTGGGTTTCGATACCCTAAGTAGGGTTTTGAAGCTCATGCCCAGAAATCCTCCATTTCACCTCTTTTAAACAAGATTTTGATACTTGATTCGACTATAACACATAAAAACACGCTTAAACACTTCAAAACATATGAACATTAGAACAATAATTACACCTCCAAACATCTTTAATATCAATCATATACCTCATTTCAACACATTTTAATAATCTTACAATACCCTCCAGACTTATTTTCTAAATTTTAAGTTGGCATATTCCATGTATCATTTTGAGCTCTTCCAAGCTTAGTCCTATCTTTTCTTCAACCTTTTTGGGTAAAACCTCCGTACATTTCATCTCTTGAAGCTCTCATTGAAATTACTAACTAATCCCATGGGTCATTGGTATACAACCTTAGAGCTCTTAAAACACAAAAATCTAAGCTAGAGAAGAATAAAAGAGTTAAAATTCGACCTCTTAATATTGAGATTCACCCAAGCTCTAGCTATACCTTCACTTTGATTCATGGTCATAACACTTTGGGTGTTGAGGAAAATCACTCCACCACTCTTTATTCACTCAAATCTTCCAAAATCCTTAAACCCTAACTTTTCAATATTTCATCACACTTGATTTTCTTACAATTTGATATAAGGCTATTGTAAAGAATGAGTAAAAACACAAAGATCATCTTTAACTTGCATGAATCATGAAGGAAAAAAAAGATGGAAAATAAGAAACCATCTTCAATAAACCAATATTAGAATAAAAAAAGAAGATGAATAAAGAGTAAGTTATCATATTTTTTATTTAAAGACAACATAAAAAACGGATGACTAGGATTGAGTAGAGAAATCTCATTTAAAACCAACGGCCCATGCTTTTCTATCATTTAAAAATCATGAGAATTCTAGAGAAAAGCATGACAATAAGGTTTCAACTTCTTAAAACCACAATTTAGTCCACAACTTTTCTATATTTACACTTTGTCCCAATAGTTTAGTAACTTTACAATTTAGTTATAGTCAGAAAATTCGGTGCGTTACATTTAAGGGTAAAACTTTGATACACAGGCTGTGTAAAATTAATTTTACACAAGCCTGTGTATTTACACTATAAAAACCCAAATCTTAAATTTCTAACCCTAACCCTAAAAAACTAAACCCTAAGCCTTAAACCCATCCACTAAATTCTAAACACTAACCTTGAATTCTAAACCCTACAACCTAAAGCCTAAAACATTAAACCCTAAACTAAAACCCTAACCCCTAAAACTAAAAGGCACGTGTAGACTAAAGTTTACACGGCCTGTTTATCAAAGTTTTTTTCCTACATTTAATATCCATTTTATAACTTTTAAAAGTTTAATGACCTAAAAATTATTTTAACATAATTTAGTGATCATTTATATACTCTATCCAGAACAGAAGTTAAATGGGCTTTAGATTGAATTAGAAACAAGAGCCCAAATTTTAAGCAACAGGGTTTTGGTTCCTGGGTTTCAAACCAAACTGTGATATTGGGCTCCAAGTCCAAGCCTAACTCCTCCCAGAACCAGAAGGAGAAGAGCTTCATATCTCTGCCTCTGTAACTGCGGCCGGGTAAGCTAACCTAATTATTTTCGCAGTCTTTTCTCAAGGTCGTTCAGCTCCATATATATTTAGAATAAATTTAAAAGAATTTAAGTGGATCAATTTCAATATTAATTTGCCTCCTGTCTTCCTATTTGGCAGTTAAGCTATAATTGCATACTATGCTTTAACCCTAGCGGTTCATGTAAAGTGGAAATCGCAGATGGAAGCAGTGAAGGTTGAAGCTTTTGGGCGAGAATCAGAAGTGGAGGATTTAGGGCGATATGTTGATGAAATTTCCACTACCGTCAATCGGGTAAACCTTCCTGCCTCAGGAATTTTTTTATTATGAAATTTCTAATTCACGTTTGTTATTTAGATGCTTTCTTTAGATTTCTCGCCTCCGTATCTGATATAAACTAATTTCAAATTGAGAAGCTGGGAGCTAGTATCGAACTATAATTTGTAATGTATTCCTTATTTCGTTGATGTTTGTCATAAGCTTGTTATTCTTTTTCATCATGAATATATGATCAAGTTTTTCTTGCAGTTTTTAGCGGCCTTTTGTTTTCCCTGTATATCCCTGCTAACTTAGCTACATGCTTATTAAGTCCAGCATTTTGCAGCTTGCACAAAAACTTGCATCTTTACATTATTGATTAGAACTATATTGAACTTGCAGCTCGAGCAAAGAGTCAACGATGTTGAACGGTTTTACATGACTACAGATAATATGGACTCGACTGTTACCAAATGTAATTCAGCTTTTAAGGAAAAAGTGAAAGAAAAACAGCTTACTAGCATTGAGAAGCAGCAGCAAGAAGCATCACATAGAGAAACTGCTTCTCTGAAGAGAATGCAGGAACTTATGCGCCAATTTGCCTCGATTTTACGTCAGGTAAGTATAGATGTTTTTTATTTTCTTTAGAGGTTTCGATCCTGTTCCACCAATTTTGAAAGGCTGTGTGTTCCTCCAAGTTTCTTTCTTACAGATTTCAATTTTGTTCTTCTCAAATGTTTTCTTAAATTTTCTGATTAAAACTTATCAAATCCCTTACCTAGACAAGGCCAAAGAAAGCTAAGTTTTTATCAGAAAATTCTCAAAGATGTTTGGAAGATGTTGTCTTGTTCTTTTAATCATGGGCCTTTTACAAGAATGACATGTGCTTATTTTATTTAGCCGGTATATAAACTTCTATTACAGATGGTTGACATGGAAAATATCTTTTTGGAAGTTTTGCCCTTTAAGCCGTCAGGGTATGCTGGAGCTTGAGTCTTCATCATTATTCTATCATTGCTCTCTCTTTTCTTAATAATTTGTCTGCTTTTACGGGGAGACTTTTGCCTATTCTTATGTCGGATTATGGTTACCGCATCTATCCACACACTTAAATTCTGTCCTCATTTTAAACTCTATACTCTAAAAATCATTCTCTTTGTCAATTTCATGTAGGTGGATGAATGCTTTTAGTTGCGGATCATAAAACAGAATACTTAGATTTTAAAATTTATTTATAAAAAATTAAGGGTTTCACACCACAAACACACAACCCCTCCCCCACCCCCCAAAAAAAAGAATTTTCATTTCATTTTACTTTGTTGCAATTCAATAAATTTTTTGAATATACTCCCATTCCTATAATTGCCAGAAAATTAATGCGTTCTTGCCTCAAAATTAAAATATTTTTGTTGAAAATTAATGGTGCCAGTATTTTAAAATGTAAACAGCAGTGCTGATTCTTAGTCATGATTGCTAGTTAATTTTAAATATACTTGCCGTTTGTAGATCACTCAGCACAAATGGGCACATCCTTTTATGCATCCGGTTGATGTTGAAGGTCTTGGGTTGCATGACTATTATGAGGTAAAGCCTATTGATTGTTTCAATATTTTCTGATTGGCTTTCGCATTTATAAGAAGACACATACTTTCTGTTTTCATTGGCCTTTATATTTGGGACTTTTTTCTGTGCTTTAGAAATTCAATATACCATTTTTTTTTCTTATGCACATGTACATAAAGACCTCTCACTAATCCTTATTTCTTAAATTTTGATTGTTTAATTTATTTATTCCTTAATATGGATGATTTAACTGATGCATCATAAGGTTTGCATTTTAGGTTGTTCAGAAGCCTATGGATTTTGGTACGATAAAAAGCAAGATGGAGGCTAACAATGGTACTGGGTACAAGAATGTACGCGAAATTTATTCTGATGTTAGATTGGTTTTTAAGAATGCCATGAAATACAATGATGAAAGACACGATGTCCATATAATGGCCAAAACTTTATTGGAAAAATTTGAGGAGAAGTGGTTGCTACTTTTGCCTAAAGTTGCTGAAGAGGTAAGCCATTATCTTGGTATGAGAACCTTCCACCGGTATATGGTTGATGATTTATTTAAACTTGTTTTCAGTAGTCTTTTGCCTTTTAATCTTGCTTCAAGCATGTTGTGTATGTTCACATGCTTAAGGTTACTTGCAGGAGAAACGACTGGTTGAGGAGGAAGCAAAAGCAGAACTACATGACAAGCTGGCACAAGAGGCAGTTCATGCTAACTTGGCGAAAGAGTTGAGCAATGAAGTATGTAAAATAAGAAGACTTGCATATGAAATATAAATTGGAAGAATGCATTTAACTTTTTTTTTACTAATCCTCATCCATCAACTCTGAACAAATAATTGTCAATTCTTTCAGCTCTGTGAGGTTGATTTGCAATTGGAGAACCTCAGACAGATGGTCATTCAGAAATGCAGGTTTGTTTGAAGATATGTAATATGGAGTTTGGTGTGTTTGGCAGAAATTTATGAATATTATCAACCGGTTTGCTTCAGGGTGTGTATCAGATGGATGTATGGTAGTTTGTTGTCATGAATTTGAGTATTAGTTCATTATATTTTTGGTAGAGGTGCCGTAAATAAGACTTTTGCATTTTGTTCTTAATTGCATAAAAGAGAAAGAGTTAATCTTCTATATAATCTTCAACCAACATCATTAGAATTTAGTTCTTGATTGCATTTTGTGGTATGGTTCGGCAGACTGGTGAGAGAGTTAACAGTCTGTTTCGGTTTCAACCAGCCATAGGTTTTACATTTCATTTTAGCATTTTATGGTAATTTTGTGGTAAATGATGTATATTATTATATTTTTGGTAGAGGTGCCGGAAATCTGACTTTTGTTGGCAGAATAAAAATAACATTTAAGTAATTAGCCGAGAAAAGAATCGTATTTTGGTTGGGCTAATTCCATTCTAAACATATTGGCCTAAAGTATTATTTGTATATATTTCTGTCTATGTTTACATGCCTGATCATTTGAGTTTGTATTTTTAATTCTTTAGCTATAAATGCTAACTACATACCACCGCATATAGAAAAATGTCGACTGAAGAGAAAAAGAAACTTGGGACGGCTCTCACCAGATTGTCACCTGATGATCTTAGCAAGGCTCTTGAGATAGTTGCCGAGAACAACCCAGGTTTTCAACCAACAGCGCAAGAGGTGGATCTTGATATAGATGCCCAGGTAATTGCTTTGGTCTAAAAATTCATCTTTTCCATATAGATTATTGTCTTTGTAAGGCTGCAGAGCAGCAACTGAGGTGTATCCCCCTTTGTTTCGGAGTGCAGAGTGAATTAACTTTGTGGAGATTAAAGGTTTTTGTTCAAGATAAATTAAAACGTGTTGGAAAGTGCTCTGAAGTTGTGAACTGCAACAATATAAACAATAACGAGAATACGGTCAAGAGCAACTCGAAAAGAAGAAGAGAGATATCTGATGCTCTTACAAAGAATGCCATAAAGAGAAATAGGAAGCTTTCTCCTAATTCGTGAGCAACTAGTATTGCAGGCTAGTATCACATACTGTTTGTCCTTTCTTTAACCATTGAAGTTGCTGAGTATTATTATTAAATGTAATATGGTAGTGAGAATTGGAGTTATGGTGTTGGTGGTGGCAGAACTCGTTACAACTATGTAAAGGTACATAATTTTTTATTACATAACCTTGTATATTTTTACCTTGCCATATTATTGAAGGCTAAATAATGCTTTGCTTTGCTTCGCTTCGCTTCGCTTCACTTAGCTACCCATCCTGCGCATTGTTGAGAACTATATACGTATCTAGAGAGTGACAAAATTTGTCTGTTCTTTCTTTGTGCCCGGATCACAGATGATTGACACGTGTATATGTTCAGTTCAGCTCTATAATATATTTTTTGGACAAATTGCCTATTTGAACATTATTTTTGTTTAACTTGGGTTTGGCTCCTATTCTTTGTAACTAATAATCCACATTTTATTAACAAACCATTAAATTGTTGGGAATTAATCAAAATTATTTTTAATATATTATTGAGCACTTAAATATGTTAAACTTATAAATATAATATTTTATTTTTATTTAATATAAAATTAAATATTAATATTTAAATAAAATAATGTTATCAATAATAACAAATATTATAATACTAAGTTACAAAATTTAGAAACAAATAAGGTTACTTAGTATTAAGCACAAATAGTCTTTTCAGGACTAAATTGAAAAAAAAGGTATAAAGCAAAAAAATGACCATAACGTTTGACTGAATAGTCACTTTGGCTCATTCTTTTTTTGGAGCAATTCAATAGTCAATGTTTCATTTTCGGTCGAAATGACTCCTCTGCGGATGAAAACTGTCAGTCAACTGACGGTAAATGGCTCGAAAAGACATGACAAACTTATATGGTAGTGGACGCAGATATGACAATATCATATAGACAAATGTGTAGACTTGAAAAAATATTACATCAGTTAAAATATAATTTTATAAAGTTATATAAAATATAAAATAATTTTTTACTGATTTGTCATGCTGTCAAGTCATTTCAAATTGTTTACAGTTAGCTTTCTAACAATTTTCATCCGTAGATGGGCCATTTTGACTCAAAATGAAACGTTGAGGGTTGAAATGCTCCAAAAAAAGAATAGGGGCCAAAGTGACTATTCAATCAAATGTTGGGGGATATTTTTGACTTTATGCCAAAAAACTAAGACTTGAATTAATTAAATTTACTTTTTATTTAATATTTTAAAATATTTTTCTTTAATAAAAGTTACGTGTTTTTTCATATTTTTACGCAAGGAATTAGATGGTTAAGAAAAAAATATGAACATATACTATCATGTAATCATATCAGTATATTAAAAAATAGAATATATATTTAAAATAGATGCGAAAGGTATGTACATTTTTTATTCGAAAATGAAATAACTTTATGGATTATTATCCTATACACAGACGGTGACAACTTTTTGTTTTCACAAGCGCCTCAATTTTAGGGTTTAGGGTTTTAGTTTAGGGGTTTTAGTGTAGGGGCTTAAAATTTAGGGTTCATGCTTAGAATTTATGGTTTAGGGTTAAGGTTTAGATTTTTGGGTAATGTGGGTAGGAATTTAGGTTTTAACCTATAAACCCTAAATTTTAACCCTAAACCCAAAATTCTAACAATAGCCCTTAAATTCAAAATTAATACACTTAAATACCTAAACTTTAAACCCTAAACGAAGTCTTTAACCCCTAAAATTAAGGCGCTTGTATAAATAAAGTTTTTTGTGTATAGAATAATTACCCTTATTTTATGTCTATGTATTGTAAAATTAATAAGATTTTACTGTCTTTTTTAAAAAAAATAAGATTTTACTCCGAATACAACAAAATTAAGTGGCTAATTATTTCAGAAATACATAATCTAATTTGGGGGTGTTCGCCCGTACCAAACTTATCTAAAACTTTAATTACAATAAACGGACAAAAAAATTTCTTCCCATTTTTGGTATATCTTTCTTGTCCCAACACTAAAAGAATTAAATCTAAGTCCTAACTCTAAATTATAGATCCTAAAAAATACATTGTGTCCCAAACTCCTTAAACCCTAATTCTAAACATTAATCTAAACCTTAATCTTAAACCATAAACCTATTTTTTAAAGTGTAGGAGCATAAATAGAGATACAAAAAAGAACAAAATATTTCTATTCGTTACTTTGGTTGTTATTATCGGTTGCTATTAATGTATATATAACACTTTTAGATTTTTATCGTAACCTAAAAATCTACTTATTAATTTGAATTCAAATTTACTCGATTTGATTTAATCATGAAAAAATAACAATTCAAACTTGAATTGCCGAAAACTGACTCAATTCGTTTTTTTTTTCAAACTCAAAATATCCGAATTTAAAAATAATTTAACCCAAAACTGAGTCGATTTGAAATTAACCTTAACTCGAAGTGCTAAATAAATAACATGAAATGACCCGGTCTCAAATTAAGTATATTTTTAAAATTTAATTTATAATATTAAATTGTAGTTGTCATTTTTTATTAATATACAACATGCAAATTCAACTTGTAATTTTTTTAAGAATAGAGTAATTGATAGAAATTCTCAATTTTTTGTGTCCCTATTTATGTTCATATTGAAAACTATATTTAGAGTTTGGGGTTTAAGGTTAGGGTTTAGGGAATTTGAGATATAATGTATTTTTAGGGTGTAAGGGGTAGGGTTTAAAATTTAAAATTTAGAGTTAAGACTTAGAATTTAATTTTTTAGTATTGGGGCATAGAAAGAGGCACCGGAAAAAGGAAGAGATTTTTTGTCAAGAGTAATTTAACCAAATTTCCTCTAAATCAATTGTAATCGACTTCTTCTCGCTCTTGGTATAGAGCTTTTGGTTAATTTTAAAATATTAATATTAGAATTTGAGAAAATTTCAATACACAAGCTGTGTAAATTTTAGTTCACATGAACCTTTTAATTTTAAGGGTTAGGGTTGTAGTTTAAGGTTTAAAGTTTAGGGCTTTAGGTTTAAGGTTTAGAATTTAATATTAGTGTTTAGAATTTATGGATTAATGTTTAAGGTTTAGGGTTTAGGTTTTAGGGTGTTGGGGTTATGAATTTATGATTTGGGTTTTATAATGTAAAAACGCAAGCCTGCATATTTACACTATAAAAACCAAATCCTAAATTCCTAACCTTAACCTTAAAAAACTAAACCTTATACCCTAAATTCTAAACCCTAACCTTAAATTCTAAACCATTCAACCTAAACCCCTAAACTTTAAATCCTAAACTAAAACTATAACCTCTAAGGCTAAAAGACACGTGTAAACTAATGTTTACACGGCCTGTGTATCAAAGTTTTTTTTCATAAATTAAACCGGAATAACTGAACATAAAATTACTATAACTTAAAAGGGTAAATTAAGTAAATCATAACTGAATTTTACCCTCAAACTTATTTTGGTCACTGAAGTTTCAAAACGTTCAATTTACTCACTAAAGTTTAGTCATGAGATTATTATCAAGTCCCGCGAGCGAGAGATTGAATTTTTTTGTCACTCTTTCGTTAACTTTTTGACGGCGTCGATTTACCGACAAATAAATTTTTTTCTAAAATCCAAATGGTGAAAACTTTATCGACATAAAAGAAACATTATACTGAAAAACAAGCTCCATCTGATGGCAAAGAAAGAGATCAGAGAGAGAAAAACTAATTTTTTAATTCATAAACTGCGGGGTACTTTTCGATGAAATAGTGGTCGGTGTCAGACTCAGGAGACGAGATGAAGCACTGGTGAAATTTGGTACTGAATGACCACCATCTACGGTGCACGTCTGAAGACAATGATAATGGAGTAATTAAAAAGGTTCAATGTCTAAACTTCAATGACAAAAAACATTCAATATCATTGAGCAAATATTCATGGAACGTTTTGAAATTTTAATAATCAAAATAGATTTGAGTGTAAGTTTAGTAATGATTTACATAATTTATAAGTTTAGTAATAATTTACATAATTTATCCAACTTAAAATCACTTAATCCAAAATCAATCTTTAAAACTATCTAACTCGATACTAACCCATTTTAAAATTGATGTGTACTTAAAATTAATCCGACTCAAAATCAACTGAGAAATTCAATCCCGTACTGATCTACACGTCCATTTGACAGTTCTATATATATAATGGTCATTGGTTTGTATAGAATAATAGTAAGGGGTCATTTTTTTATTAATTATCGGTATTATATTTTTAAAATAAATATTAAAATTTAAATTTATATAAAATAAAATAATATAAATATCTTTAATTATTTGGTCAATTAATAGATATTTGTAAAGGGCATATTTGATAAAGAATAAACCAATCATTAATTAATAAAATAAAAGCATCAAATATAGAACTAAATGAAAATCGTGGCATTTCTCTTATCATGGACAAAGACTGAACCTAAAAATCATTATTCTCACTTAATTTGTCGGCAGATGAGATTCAATCAGACATTTCATTTCTGTAGAAATCAATTTAATAATAAAATGCAATATAAATTGAAACTAGATATACGAGGGAAATGCTAAAATCATTAACGAAAACATATGTTTGTTAAGTTGTTGGTGGAGTAATAAAAAAATTATATTAATATTTTAAGCTTTATCTTTATTAGTATTAGATTAAATCTAGAGGACTGTGGAGGGGAAAGTGAATCAATTCATCAAGATTTAATGCTTAAATTCAAGCCAATCATAAACAATTTTTATATGATTTTCCATATAAAAATAAAAAAGGAAAAGGAAAAATACAGCGTTTTTACCGAAAATTTCCTTTTCTTATTATTTACGTTTTTAACACCTCAAGTAAAATTATTTCTGAATCTAATACCTTTTGCAATAACTTGTCTGGTTGGTATGACAAATTTTATTAAAAAATAAAAATTTATAAAACTCGTCATATCAGCTCATGAGTTTTTATTTTTTTTAATTGAAACTGATAGAGGAATATCTATAAAAAAAAACTCATTAAAAATAAACATACGAAACTCGCCATGTTGGTATTGTAAATTTTATGAATTTTTTTATTTTTAATAGAACTCGCCATAACAACTAGGCGAGTTCCTGCAAATAGGTTCTAGATCTAAAAATAGTTTTATTTGGGTGTCAAAAACGTTAATGATATAAAAAATGAGATATTTGGATAAAATAACCTAAAAACACACCCAAGGTTATAAAGGGCAAAATTAAGAACAGATAGTAGATGGTTGTAGGGTGGGAATGAATGAATCCATAATATAAAGATCAAATGACAGAAGTAGTAATTAATGAATGCAATGTCTCAGCCAGCTATGCCATTGATCGATTTTTGAAGCAACTTTTCAGTGCTTAAAAAACCAATGCCATCTGCCATTTCTCTCATCACTTGACAATGGAGGTTCCCTTCTTCCCTACCCTTTTCTCAAGTGTTAAAAGTTTGGTAGTGAAACAACCCTTTTTTCCAACGCTGGAGGAATGGCTAGTGAACCAGCCCAAAATCCACGAGTTTTCATGGAACAATGGCAAAACCCCAGGATCCTCCCAACGCTTTCTCGCCCTCACCGTTTTGTCTTACATTTCCTTCACCTTCATTCTTTCCCAAGTATCTCGACCTTCACTTGCACGTCCAGTCCTGAAATCAATCTCAGCCCTCCACAACATCTTCCTCGTCACACTCTCTTTCATCATGACCCTTGGTTGTCTTGTTTCCATCTTTTCCCAGGTGCCTAGTTTCAGGACCCTCGTTTGTTTTCCTAAGCGCACTTCACCGTCCGGACCACTCTTTTTCTGGGGCTACATATTTTACCTTTCCAAGATCGTTGAATTCATGGACACCTTTTTGATCATCCTCGGAAACTCCATGAAAAGGCTCTCATTCCTTCACGTCTACCATCACTCGATGGTCGTCGTCATGTCGTACGTCTGCGTCGACAGTGCTCAATCTTCTTTCTCCATGGTGCTCGTTACCAACTGCGCCGTGCATGTTGTGATGTACACTTACTACTTCATGTGCGCCCTTGGGGTTCGCCCCAAGTGGAAGAAGATGGTCACCGATTGCCAACTGCTGCAGTTTTGGGCTAGCTTTCTCATTATGGCCATGTTTGTTTGTACCATTTCTCTGGCACCGGCTGCTCCGGGATTCTGAGTTGGTGCTTCAATGCAGCCTTCATCGTTTCTCTTTTGTTCTTGTTCTCCGACTTTCATGCTAAGAATTACTCCCCCAAGGTCAAGCCCAAGTATGACTAAATTTACCTTTCCAAAATGCTCACTTCTTTGCCATTTTGATACTAAAAAATTTTTGAAGGAAAAAAAAAACAAATATGCACATTGGCACAAGTGCATTATCATAAATTGATTACCTTTACAATTTCAGTGAATTGTTCCATCTTAGTTTCAATTGAAGATTAGATCCGTACTTTGATTACTATTATTATTACTAATTCAACTTTTGAAATATTATATATATATATATATATTTAGGGACAGAGGATGAAGACAAAATATAAATGTTTGGAAAGTGTAGAGAAATTCATTATTAATTTATTTTTTTTAAAATTATAAATCAAAGGTAAAAAAACAATTTGTGAGTACGGGTAAGAGCCTCTCCCACCTTGTTAATAGTTTCGTCTCTGTATGTACCAGATAATATGCTAAATTTAATTTATGATTTGTGTTTCTTACCAAATGAATTTTTTTGTTTTTAGCACTGTACGGTAAAGAGCGGTTTCAGTTAAAATTAGATGTTTGAGCTAAAATTAGATGTTTGGTCGGTCAAATTCGTTAATTTAGTTGTTTGGTAAATAGCGAATTGGGTGAAACTTCTAATTTTGAAAAAGCTGTTAATATGAGCTTTTTAAAATTAGGGATTTTTGACACAAGAGTTATAAAGACCATTTTACCTTAACAATTACTATAAAAAAATCTTCAAATAACCTAAATTTAACATTTTCTATTTTAATTCTTCACCCTCAGATATTTATATTGTGACATTTGTAAACTAATACTTTTTGTCATTTCCTTTTTATTCTCAAACATTTATATTTGTATTGAAATTTAATAATTAATTAAGTTATATTAAAAATACTTATATAAATAATAAGTTAGTAAATAGATATTTTAAATATACTTAGTAATGTTATATTAAAAATTATTTTTTATAATCTAATTAATATTAATAGATACAAAATATCAACTACTAATAAACTATTCAAATAAGTATCGAATATAACTATGTCCTTATATGTCATTTTAATTATTTAAATAATCAAACATCAACCAATTATAAGTTGATTTTACCAAAATAACCATGCCCATAAATCTTTTGTCAAAAACTCTTGATGGGCTTTCGATTGAAGTTGTCCCTGATAGCGTCGAGGGACGGGTGACTTCAGAACATATTTATGCAGCAAATAGCTTCGGATGTCCTCCTTTCCTTTCCATTTTAGGGCAAATACCCATAATTCCCAGCCCCCTCTATTTCGATTCTCAAGCTCCAAAGCTGGTCTCTTGTGTGCTAAACAAAGGCGTGCTATAAGGAAACAAGTTAGAGAGGCAATAGATGATGATTCCCCTTTTTTATCCAAGTTCAATGATGCCTCATATCCAGTGTCTCTTGAGAAGGCCAAAGCAGTTTGGGAAGTTAGTGAAACCTTGGAGATTTCTTTCGAAGGTGGCAAGGGGGCGGTAGTGAAGAAAGTAAACGAGCTTGAGGAGGAGCTCGGCAGAGGTAATTAATCTATTTCAAGCTTTATTCGGAAGGTTTTACTATTTTTCTAGATGACTTTGTCTATTTTGTCACGGAATATAAGGGGTTTTGGTAAAAGGAAAAGCCTAAAGCTACCCAGAACTTGATTCAAAGTACTAAACCGATGGTGGCGTTTTTTCAAGAAACCAAAGTAAGTTAAGATTTCGAGTCGTGTTCGAGTAATTTTTAACAGCTTAAAAATTTTGAGCTACTTGGCTCGTTAAGAATCGAGTAGTTCGAGCCTAATCGAGTCAAGTGTTGATAGATCGTATCGGACCGTAGTAGTTTACCATTTGTCACGTCTCATTTAAAGTTCTGTCAATAAAATTTTGATACATAAGTTGTGTAAACTCTTGTTAATTATAGGTTTTAGAGTTATATGTTGTTGGATTTAGAATTTAAGATTTAAATTTCAGGGTTTTAAGTTTAGGAATTTAAATTTTAAAAAATTAAAAAATTTAGTGCAATTTTCGAATCGAGTATCAAGTAGCTCGGCTCGTTAAGAACTCAAGTCAAATTTAAGCTCGAATTGAACTTTAATTAAGCTAGACTTGAGTAACTCGTAATTTGTCACGACCTAGAGCTGAGTATTTCTTGCAAAGAAAAGTTTGGGGCCAGAATACTGTCGAATTGGTCCATTCTCCTGCTAACGGAACTGTCGGTGGCCTTATTAATGTGGGATACAGATTTCTTTCCAATGACATACGTATATTTTACAGAGATTCATTGCTATTGTGGCTTTGTTAATCTATATGGACCATCTGTGGATGGTGAAAATGACTCCTTTTTATTAGAGCTTATTCAGTTTCTAGGTAGTTGTGTGGTCTCCTGCTACATTGGTGGCCATTTCAACATGTTCATCCGAGAGGCTTAATATGGGGTGATCATTTAAATTTATTCAATTAATTGTTTTGATTTTTTTTAATATTTAATATAATTTTATAATAGTATCTATTCTGATTTTCTATTAAGATAATAAAAATATATTTTAGGAAAACATCTGTTTTTATGAAAATCAAACAATAGAAAGTAATATGATATGACGTGATATATTCAAAATAACTAAGGATGGCTATGAGTCGGGTTTTTCGTCGACCCTAAAATGTAACACCTTCATCTGAATCCGACCCAAATTTTAGAATTAGTTAAACAATACAAATATAGAGAATATTATAATAATTATTTTATTTTTATTAGATAAAATAAAAAGATAATAAAAAATACACATATAAAGATAGGAGTATTATAGCAATTATAGTTAACTTAAAATAAAATTAAACTATTACTTTAGATCAGGTCAAATTTTTTCATCCTAGGACTAAATGACACAAACCTCATTTTTTAATAAAAAAATCAGTCGGATTAAAACCCTTCAAGTTCGGGTCAAATGACAATCCTAATCATAATAACTACTTCAATATTTTTATGTGATTACAGAAAAAATATTGCAACTGTCAACCCAGAATTCGATAATTTCTTTATTCTCGAACATTAAAAATGACGATGAATGTGGATTAAATTATGAAAAATTAAATGCGAAATCAAGAAAAATATAAGCAGAAAAGAAGAAACAAAAGTCAAGAGCGGAAGCTGAGTTTAGAAGGTGGAGGTGGTCAACCCCGAATAGCCGGGGGTAAAAAGTTCCGTTTACGCTCCAAAACCATCTCCAAGTCCAACCATGAATTTCGCGCCAAATTTTCCGCTTCTATAAACCAACTTAAAAATTATTTTTTTTTATATAAAAACATAGTATCCCTTCACTTATTACTACTATAGTTTCTTTTGCAAAAATCCAATCCCATTTTCTTAAAGAAGAAAAAAAAGTAGCTTCAATATCTTTATCATCACCCCAATTTTTTTAAGTTTCTAAATTATTTTTTGAAGATTCTCAGAATTTCTCTATTATATTGGCATAGGGGTGATGTTATTTGGCGGCAATATAATTTTAAAAGAACCAAAGGAAATTGCTAAAAATAATGTATTGGTACAAATTTTAGGTACTAATTCAATTGTCTTCTTTTGTTTATCTTTATTCATCGATTCAAAAACTTTGCTACTCTGTAAACCCTAGCTTATATATTTGCCTACAACGTGTATCTGTTCCTTTTGAGTTTGGGTTTTATTAGATCGCAGAATTTTAACGTGTAAAGTTCTTAGTGTTGTGGGGCATTATTAGATTTGTTAAAACTATTTTTTTTTTCATTTAACTTGAAAAGAACATGCTTAGTGATAAGAAGAACAATGTGTTGGTTGGGATACGAATAGATAGCCAAAGTAGGGATTTGCTTAATTGGGCTCTCGTAAAAGTTGCACAACCTGGTGATTCTGTTGTTGCAGTTCATGTTTCCGTTGAATAGATAGCCAAAGTAGGGATTTGCTTAATTGGGCTCTCGTAAAAGTTGCACAACCTGGTGATTCTGTTGTTGCAGTTCATGTTTCCGTTGTTCAGGTAAGTGCATTTTCGATTTTATACGTGGTTTCATGATCAAACTTTTTTGTGCCCTAATTTGGGAACCTCAATGTAGATCATGCTTTAGAAGAGAAATTGTTGTTAGAATCTTATTTAGAAGCATATGAAGGCCTATGTTCCTTAAAGAAGGTGGGTTTGATCCGTAATCACTGGAAATAAGAGTCTGGCACATGTTTGAATGGAATAAGATTTTTGATGCTCTGGGTTTCAGGTTGATCTTAGAATCCAGATTTGTAAAGGAAGATCGGCGCGAGAAGTTTTGATTCGAGAAGCAAAGAACTGTGCAGCTGTAGCTCTAGTTGTGGGTATAGGCAAGCGTGGTGCTCTTGGGTAGGGAGCAGTTGATCTGTTTTGGTGGTTCAAATTGGTTTGATTTCTCTCTTATGGAAAGCAGATATCATTTTCAGGAGTTGGACTACCGTAGCTCGATATTGCGCGAAGCAGTTGCCAACAACTATCAATGTTTTGGCCATCAACAATGGGAAAGTTATTTTCACAAGGTCCAACAATAATAAACTACCAGGTTTGATTTTTACAAGAAGAAAGAAATGGTTTCCAGATTTCTATCTCGGTCTTCAAAAGTACTAATAGATGTTACTTTTAATTGTTTCAGGTAATGAAGGAGATTCGAGATCAGGTTTTTGTCCGAGTGAACACCTTGATGCCAGAGAATGGCGATCAGAGTATGGTGATTCTGAAGTAGGGTTTGAGATATCCAGCTTTGAAGGGATTCAAAGCTCCAAAGATGGATTAAGAACCAGTAGTGATGATTCTAAGAGTAAAGCATTTAGTGTTATTCATGAAGGCACAAATGTCTCTTCAAGCACCAGTTCTCTTTATGCAGGAGATAGTATGGATTATAAGCTTGGCTGGCCCCTTCTGCTGAGGGGTAGATCGGCAACACCACAACCAAAGCTTGCGAGGAGTATATCAGTTGTCCAATGGGTTATGAACTTACCTACTCGTTCCCCCTATCATAGTCCTCGATTCTCAACCAACAAAGAAATTGATTCGAGTGGCAATGGAGATAGCAATGCTACCAGCAATTCGTCTATGTCATATGAGTTGCAAAAATGCTTGGAGACACCCCAGAGAAGAAATTCATCCGATTACCAATGGTTCAGTTATGAAGTTTTGAAAGCTGCAACGGCTCAGTTCTCACCAGGTTTTTATACTTGATGTAGTTTGTTATACATTTTATGATATTTTTCTTTTGGTTGACATTGTGTTTCATTGCAGAGAATCTGCTCGGAAAAAGAGGGAGCAATCGTGTTTACAAAGGGATCCTCCCAGATGGCAATGCAGTTGCTGTTAAGATTCTGAAGTCATCAAAAGATGCATATAAGGATTTTGCCAATGAAATCGAAATAATCTCCTCACTGAAGCATAAAAACATAAGGCCTCTAGTTGGTGTCTGCGTTCAAGATTACGATCTAATATCGGTCTATGAATTCTCATCTAAAGGAAGCTTAGAAGAAATTCTGCACGGTAAAGCTTCCATTGTTTTCCTTTGCTTGGTAAAAGATACTTTCAACCATAATAATGCAAGCTAACATGTATGTATATATAATAGGGAAGAACAAAGATAAACATCCCTTGCCATGGGAAATGAGATATGACGTGGCTGTTGCCGTTGCTGAAGGCCTAAATTACCTACATAATGAGCATTCTCGACCTGTTATTCATAGAGATGTCAAGTCTTCAAATATTCTTCTTTCAGATGATTTTGAAGCAAAGGTAATTTAAATGGTGTTTACGGAAATAATGTTTAGTTGAAAATGAAATATGTCACAAACTGATTCAATGCCACAAAATTGAATCAATGACAGTTATCCGACTTTGGACTAGCAATATGGGGACCAACTGCATCATCATTTCTTACTGAAGCTGATGTTGTTGGAACATTTGGGTATTTAGCTCCTGAGTACTTTATGTATGGTAAGCTTAGCGACAAGATCGATGTCTATGCTTTTGGTATCGTTCTACTTGAATTGTTGTCAGGAAAAAGACCGATAAGCTTTGAGAATCACAAGGGCCAGCAGAGTTTGGTCATGTGGGTAAGAGTCTTTCTCTGAAACAATGATCTTTCAAGTTTTTGAGATGTGCATCTATTATACTGAAAGTCCTTAAATTTCAGGCAAAGCCAATGATAGATAGTGGAGATGTGAAAGGCATACTGGACCCTGATTTGATTGGAAATATCAATGTGGCACAGATGCATAGAATGGTGGTAGCACCAACTCTCTGCATCACACAGTCAGCTCGACTCTGGCCGAAGATGAGTGAGGTAATCAAGCTTTTCTATATCTTGCTGAAGGGTCTTTGAACAGGTTTGAATTTCATTTATAATTTGCATTATTTGTTTAGGTGCTGGAGCTCTTAAGAGGGGAAAAGCCTATCGAAAATGGTTCTGCGACACAAAATGAGAACAAAGAAAGCCAAGAATATAATACTGATGATGATGGTGATGATGAAGTTTATCTAAATTCAAGGGCAGATTTACATTTAAGTCTTGCAATGCTTGATATTGACGATGATTCGACGTCATTTAGTAGCATGGAGCAAACGAGTAACATTTCTATGGAGGAATATTTAAAAGAAAGATGGAGCCCTTCATCAAACTTCAGTTAGATTCTTTTTTGCATGTTTTGACATCTTGTTTTTAAAACAATGTGTGCCCCAAAACCCAATTTGGGGATATGTTTGTACGTGTATAGTCTATAGAAAACAAAAGGAAAACAGCTCCCAGTATTGAGGTGTAATTTGGAGATGTAGATTCTTATCAATGATATAATTTGTCCTTAATAAAAGTTGGCTGAAAAACCCAAGTTTATTCCTGTGAGTTTTGTTGATTGAGTTGAGGCTGGTTGGATTGAACAGTGGATCAAATTGTGTGGTCAAGAATCTTACAAGATAAAGAGTATTTTTTTAATAAAGTCAAGAACTCAATATCTCTCGTCATATATTTTACATTTTGAACAAGTGCTCTAATTTTTGAGTGATCGAATGCAGGCGCAGACATTTTGTTGAGCATCTCCTTCTATGATGGTTTTCTTAAATCCCAATTCTTTTGTTAAGACGGCGACAGTTTGTTTGCACGCCCATGCCTCTGCTGCTTCAGGGTTCGGAACTTAATGCCATTAATAGACCTTCAGAATTTCTGATAGTAATACCTGAAACGGAGGAATTTGATGGACATTTGTAGAAACATTCTATTTTCACCTATGTGTACGAAATAATTACTCATATATATATGGGTTAGAATCTACTTACATAATGTAAAATTCAATTACCTTTACATTTTTTGGATCGTTGAATGAGGGTAATAACTGACTAAGATTTTTTTCGAGCGATAATCTTCGCATTTTTTACTGTTAATCTCATCCGTCAATTTACCTTCATCCAATAATTCAAAAAAAGTGTAAAACTTTCAAGTTGTATATAGTGTAAGAAGATCCTATCCATATATATATATATATATATATAACTCAATTCAATTACTTTGTCACGAGACCTTATACATGATTGGCCATGACGCACTTACCAATTGTGGCCCTATACTATACTAAGGATGGCTGCACATATCACGGGGTGAAATTGGATGGCTGGAAAGTTCTCACCTGAATATCAGAATAGCAAGAAACCTGCAAACCATGAACCCAGGAACTATTAATGGTGGATCAGCATCATCATGTATGCATTCTTCGTAATCTTTGGTCAGTCAGCATCCACACTCTTGGGTCGCCTACGACAAAGGAGGGAAGAGCATATGGGTTGCCATGCTTTCCCAACTTTCAGGCTTCCCAATCCTTTTACCTTGTTATTGCCTTGCACCACCAAAAATGTGCAGATACAGCCGCCATCGGCGCTGATACTGGCACTGCTTTATTTCTCTTTCGGCATTTGCCTAGCGGCATTCACCTTGATGTCTGCTATTGGACTCTTACAACTTCCGGTATCTACTTTATCCCTCGTTTCTGCGTCACAACTGGCCTTCAATGCTCTCTTCTCCTTCTTCCTACATTCACAAAAGTTTACCCTTTTTATATTCAATTCACTTGTTCTACTAACCATATCCTCCGCCCTCCTGATATTCCAAACCAATCCGGCCAGCCACACCCAAGTCTCTAAAGGAAAATACGCAATCGGATTCGTATGTGCATCCTCCGCGTATGGTTTGATGCTTCCTCTAACACAGCTCACCTTTAAGAGGCTTCTAAAAGGAGACACGAGGGAAGGTGTTCGAAATCGTTATATATCAGTCACTGGTTGCCACTCTCGCTGCCATTGTGGGACTTTTCACCAGCGGGAATGGAAATGTTTGTCGATAGAGATGGCGGAGTTCGAACTTGGTAAGTTTTCGTACGTAATGACCCTGGTTGAGACAGCTATAGCTTCACAGTTCTTTGTTGTGGGAGCAATCGGACTGATTTTCGAAGTGTCGTCGCTCTTCTCCAATGCCATAAGTGTGTTAGGTTTGCCCGTGATTCCAATTCTAGTTGTGTTGTTTTTCCGTGACAGAATGGATGCAGTGAAGGTGATTGCCATGGTACTGGCAATATGGGGGTTCGTTTCATATGTGTACCAGTGTTATCTTGATCATAATAATAGCTCTAAGAATGAATATGGAAGTGGCAGTGAAGTTTCCAAGAGTCCTCTACTTGAAGAAGAGGTTAATTAACAGAGAAGTGGAGCTTGTACGACCCTATGAGATTCTCACTTTATCCAAAACAATAAATACAATCTCAAAACTAATCTTTCTTAATCCTTCTCAATGCAGAGTATAACAAGATATACAATTCGCTAAAAGAAGGCAAAGAAATTAAAATGTTAGTTTTTTATAATATTTTAAGTAGAATTTTTTGTGTTTTTTCAACAAGTATCGATACTTATTTTGTAAGTATCTATATTTAGTTTTTTATAACATTTTAAATTTTAAACAAGAATCGATACTTACAAAATAAGTTTCGATACTTATCAAAAAAATTAAAAAGATCAACCTAAAATATTACCAAAAAAATTAACATTTTGACAAGTATCGAAACTTATTGTCCTTTAACTGCACCCTAGACTTGGTGTACGTTAGACTCACGGGTTTATTTTGCAGTTTGAGAGAAAATTTGATTATCTCAAACTTGTCCATTTAGACTTATTTACTTGAAAAGAAATAACTTCAATTATTATGGTCTGTTTCGAACTTGAGTTGAAGGGACTTTAGAAGACATGTATTTGAAGACAAAATCACAGACCATTAATAAAATACTAAAAAAGTCTCAAATAGAATCACGTTGCTGCAGTTCAAGTTGGCATTAAAATGCTCAAACTTGCTTGAGAGCTGAGTCGAGATCGATTTTTTTAATCCAAATTAGAACGATTTGTAGGCACACTTTGGGTCAGTATAAGAATCTGGTGCCAGCAGCCAGAGTATTAAGCGGATTTTAGATTAGTTTAACATTATTTCTGAAAAAATATAGTGACTATTTTTTTAAAGACTTGAGTATAATTTTGTCCGTGTAATAATTCAATATTAGTAATATTTTTCTTCATTTTTAATTTTTTAATTTAATTTTTGTAGTCTTCCAAAATTAATAATGTTGATTTTTTTTTAATTTCATCAGTTTAGCCCTCAAACTCGTAAATTGTATAGATCCCGTCCTTCGACTGTCTTTGACTAACAGAATCGTTATCATTTGTTGCCATTTGTCATGTTAGACATTTTGTCGTTAAATAATTAACAGTGTTTGAATTAGTATGTTCATATGTATTTTTTAATAAATTAATATCCTCCAATAAAATGATGACACGTTAATTTTAATGACGTGACAATACAGTTAACGTGATTTCTTTTTAAAAATTATAATTTTAAAATAAATAAATAATATAAAATTCTTCATTTGTACTATCATGACATTAAAACTAATCCGTTATCATTTATATATAAAGACAATTGATGATAACGATTGATGTGGAAGCAGATAACAAGTACATGTACAGAATTTAACGGCTCTGTCAGTCAACGACTGTCAAAGAGTGATTAATACAATTTAAGAATTTGAGGGCTAAATTGATGAAATTAAAAAGGACAATATTACTGATTTTGAAAGAGTACAAGAGCTAAATTGATACAATTAAAAAAGAAAAGTAACATTGCTGATTTGAGATTATTATACGAGCAAATTACCCTTTAAACCTACTAAAAAAATACTCTTGAAATATATTTCTAGATTGTTTTAAAATTTTATATTGCTACTAGAAAATACATTTAAATATATAAAGCGTTATATTTTGATACACAGGCTGTGTAAAAAGAATTTACATAACCTTTCGTATTTAAGCTATAAAATCTAAATCCTAAATTCCTAGCCCAAAAATCTAAACCATAAACCCTAAACTATAAATTCTAACCATAAACCTTAAATTCTACACCCTACAACTTAAACTTTAAACAACCTTAATCTCTAAACCCTAAAATTATAAGGCTTGTGTAAACTTTCCATCTATAATATATATATATATATATATTAAACATTATTTTTTAAAATATTACAAAATAGTGATAAAAACGAAAACAGATTAATAGTTTACTCAAAAAGTATTTTAGAAAAAACATACTATAAATTTAAACACACTTTTCAACTCAAATCATAAAATACTTTTAAACTGGAAAGTTTTCTGATTATATTGTTTATTACAAAAGTTGAAAAGCAATACTAATCACATCCTTGCTTTGCTTTTCTTGGAATGAAATCTACTTGGGCAAGAGTAGAGTGAAAAAAATAAAACGCATTTTACTGGTTTTTATTTATGGAATTAGCAAAAATGCTTGCACTTACACATAAAAAACCTGGCCTACGTTCAACAGACACTCATGAGGAACATTAAAAATCACACTATGTTCCCTACATATCTTCCTAAGAAATGCATATATATAGTCGATTGCGATTTTCTTGTAAAATCTTGAATCCCTTCTTGCCCTCACCACAGTGTTCCCCATGATGTGTACCACCCCAGCATCCCTACAGCTATTCAAAAATTCTAACTCATCGATCTCTGTCTGGCTGCTTGCTTGCCCTGACGATCTTACCGTCACACTCACGGGCACAATTGAATCCACCGATGAAATTGTGGTATCAGCATAGGAGCAAGTTGTGTTGCCATTGTTGTTCAACAGACCATCCCTGGACTGCTCGGTTTGCTGGCCATACAAGCTATATTCATCTGAATCTGAACAACCTTCCATCATTGACTCGAGCCGCACAAATAAGAAGAGGTTATCAAATAGCTTTTTCTCAAAATCATCATCTTTCTTATGTAGGTCTTTGTAGCCATACCTAGCAACGCAACGAAACATATGGAAACTCTTCGGTCCAATCCGTTTCACAAGGAACCTTTCTTCTTCTGGAACGGTGTAGACGGGAAGGTATTTCACACAGACGAAAACAACCACCGAATGGATAGCAGGTAGGTTAGTGATGAAGTGGGAAAATATGTGAGGCACACCACTTGCTAGCTCAGTGTAGACTAATCCAATTCCAGGAACTCGAACTAATCCTAAACTAGGACCAAGCCCAAGAATCCATGCCATCGAAATCTTACTATGCATCTCAAACTCATATCGCCTCAGCGTACCATAATGCCAAACATACATGATGAGCAAAAAGGCTGCTGCAATAACAAGAGGAACCCACCCACCTTGATCAACCTTGAAGAGTACAGCAGAAAAGTATGTGCACTCTACAACCAAGGACAAACCAGTGAAGAGCAGGACAAGAATCCAATGACATCGCCAAACCAAAATCATGATTAAAGTCATAAGCAACGTTGTTACCAACATGACGATCACCACAGCTGTCCCTGCATTAACATAAATTACGATAGAAATAAGTTTAATTCTTAGGTACATGTATTGATTGAAATGATACCATGAGTTGACAAAAATTAAAAAGGCTATAAAATATAATTTACAAAAATGTTATATATTACAGAAACCCCCAGATGATGGTGAACACGCAGCCTCTCTCAGCAAACACATGAAAATTTTCAACACAATCTCGTATGAATTTAGACATATTTGGAGATGTGATTTTTCTTACCAAACAAATTTTCAACCCAACAGAAGATGCATTAAGAAACTTTGATAAAAGTAAGTAGGGGTAATAACATACCGTAAGCATTTCCAATTTGGCTTTGTTCCTTGAATCCGGCAGTAACGGCAATGCAAAGAATCATAAGGATCCAATTAATATCTGGAACATATATCTGTCCAAGGAACTTCTTTGACGTATGTACAACCTTCACTCTTGGAAAACAACCAAGTGCAAGGGCTTGTTTGATAATTGAAAAGGTTGCCGTTATGGTAGCCTGACTTGCAACTATAGCAGCAGCAGTAGCAATAATAAAAACAGGCCAGTATATGCTATCTGCAATATAAACAAGTAAATAAACTCTGCAAATCAACACTTACCACACTAATGGGACAAACTAAGTACAATATCAGACAGGATTATAAGACCATAAAATAGATATAAGAACAAACCTGGGATAGAGCGATAAAATGCATCGACCACATGGTCTTTGTTACTCATAAGGTAGGCAGCTTGTCCAGAATATGCTAGGAGAAGGCAAGGAAATACAACTGCGGTAAAAGCAAGTTGCACGGCTGAAACTGGAAAATGGGATAGATCTGCAAAAAGTGCCTCCGTACCTGTAATGATTCATTAGTCATCAAAATTATTTCACCAGCTTCAGTGCAAGTTTATGTACTTAAAATTGATAAGAAAACATTTGGGATATAAACATATTTGGAATTTTACCTGTGATACTAAGCATAATACCCCCAAGAGAGGTCCATCCATCTTTCCCTCCTCTCTTAAAATACCGGTATATGTATATAGGAGAAAATGCTTTCAAAACACTGCTGCCATACTTCCAAATATTAAATATGCCAATGCCTCCAATTACAAGAAACCAAATAAGAACAATTGGGGCAAAGAGCCAGCTAACTTTATCTGTACCATAGTGTTGCAAGCTAAATAAACCTACTAATATTACAACGGCCACAATCACCACAACACCTGCATAATGGAAAAGGAAAATAAGTACTGACCTTATAGAAAGGTGGCTAAGCTCAAACAAAGGATGCAAAGAAAGAATAAAGTCTAAGGAAGAGAAAGGAGGTACCATTGCTCATGTGTGGATGGTTCACTTTGATGCCTCCTGCGGCTGAAAGAACTGGCAAAGATAGCAGGCAAAGAAGTATGCTGACATTAGCATATCAACAATATATTATACTGAATTTCCATGGAGTAAAATTGGTCAAAATATAATACTAATAGAAACAATGGCAATAAATGATAAGAGCAGATAGTTAATGAATTCTGGAATATATCCTTTATCTTAACTTTAGTAGGTGAGGTAGCATCACTAAGTAAGTCTCCCAAGTGTTTCCGTTTAGCAATAAGTATGGGAGAAAATGTTTCCAAATTGGATAGAAAAAGCAGCATTTTTCAAGAATCGTGAAGGGGAACAGCAAGGATGAGTTCAGAAGGTGTCCGTCAAATTTCAAGTTTCTCTATGAGCAACTTACTCATGTCAAATATGTAGTAATAGTATCTGAATACTTATTAAAATTTTGTAGGAGTAATTTTTATTGAAGAACAAGGGTTTATTAGAATATGGCTATCCTTGGATTTTAAATAAATCCTGTTCAACGAGAATAGCAGGCAAGACAATCCATGTCATTTTCTTTTTCTTTTCTTGTTGGATCATATAATCCATGTCACTTCCACTCAACCAGATGGTCATATGCATATTCCCGGAAGGCACACCTATCTCGTGCATCATTTTTCTTAATATCAAACATAATGGAGACTTCGACAGACAGAAATTTTGAAATATATTTCTACCATCTATTCTTCAAGTGGTTTCATTAAATAAGTAGAAAATCAAGTGGATAAGAAAATTTTCCACTAATGGGTTTGACCGGAAAAGCATAAATTAGGTTTCAGAGTTATAGTAAGACTTCATGCTACCAATTAAGTACAATTTGACAAGTAAAAAACTACCTGACGATTTCCATCGACTTCCTGATAGAATCAGGGTCAATGCATGTAGAGTCTTTTTTATTTATTTGTTTCAAATACACTTGAGCATAAAACAAACAGAAAAAATCCACCACGAATGGCAAGCCATCTTAATCTTTTTATCCAGTCATTGGAGGTCAAGCATGACAGAGTATAAACAAAATACCTGATATTGCCGGAGTGAGTATTCCATCACCAATGACCATACATGTACCAACCAGGACAAGAATAAGAAGTGCATTCTTCCTGGACACATGTCTCTCTAGCCATCTCTTTGTTTTAGCAGCAAATGATAGTTCATGAAATGTAGAACGACTATAAGTTGTTAGCTCCTCATCCGTCCTGTGTTGATTAGGAATAGTTTTTATGTTTGCATGTCTGCAGAGCAATGAATATAGAGCAAACGTTCCACCTGCATGACAAAAAAAGACATGTGACTCTAATGGTGGTGTCTCATGAGCATCAGAAAGAGAAGGATTCATTATCAACCATTAAAAGATAAGTAGGTGAAATTATTGTTGGTAATGAAGTGAACTAGGATAATGAAAGAAATAATTGTTCAAGCCTACGGTTCTGAATACTGAGATGCATTAAGAAGCATTTTGATGGTCAAAATCACGCCGCAGATTAAATTATAACATGCATATCCTCATACACTGATATCAGCTCACCTTGACCATTGTCATTTGCTTTACACACAACAAACACATACTTGAGGAGCGGTATAAGAGTAAGAGAGTATATAATCAATGAAAGAGCTCCGACAACATCCTCTGGATCTTCAATTTTATCAGGAAATGTATTGTAGAAAACGTATAGGGGAGAAGTGCCCAAGTCACCATAAACCACTCCAAGACTTTGGAACGCAAGCCGCAGAAGCAATAATGTGGAGGATTTCTATAGGGAATTGAAACCATATCAGAAACTACAGCTGATCCGAATAACAAAAGAACTACAATATCATCAAAAACCTTTTATCTCATCTCAGACAATCACTTAAAATGCATTGAAGACTGAAAGTAAATTACAATTAAGCAGAGAGGAACTCAAACAATTGAAGCATACCTTCTCCTTGTACATGTTTCTAAGCCTCCCAGCCTCCTCATCCATTGGCTGATCAAGCTTCTGATCCAAATCCCACATGCTTCCCTTGCCATTATCTTCATCAATCTCAACTCTTGAAGCCATTTCCATACTGAATCAATATTATTTATGCTCAAGCTATCACTAAGTACTTAGAATTTGATCCCTAATCCACACAACTCGATTTCGAATTCCCAAAAATGAACCCAATTGACCAAATCTAATCTTCACTTGAAATCCATGCAAAAGCTGACTGAGAATAAGAAGGCGCCAGAAAAATCCTGCAAATGAATTGAAACCAGAAGCATTAACGGCGATATAAAACAGAGGAAGACAACGCCCCAATTCAATATCTAACCAAAATTGTAAATCGAAACTGAGAGGATCTCAAAAAAAAACTGAAAAGGAACCAAAACTAATTTCTTAAAATCTCAGATAAAGTAGCTGAACTTCAACCCACACGCTAAAGAAACTAAAAAAGGACAAAAAATCAAATCTTTGAAACACCAAGTTGATGCCAACTTGCCATAGCCCATATACACCAAAAATGAAGAAACACTTGGTAAAAAAATGAAACCAAAATGAAAGAACAGACCGGCACCAGGGATGCATCACATAAGGAAAAACAATAAAGGAACATAAATGAATGTTTTACAGGACAGACAAAGATTTCTCTCTCTCTCTCTCATTCATATGAGTACCAAAGGTGGGGTCAACCCAAGTATCGACCACATGATCGTCTGCCACCAAGAACAAAACAAACCCAAAGTAAAAATCTTTTACATACGTACCCCTTTGAACAAAACCAAAGCAAAACCGAGTGTGAGGAAATCAAAAGCAAGAACCCAAAGTCGGTTTTGCCATGAACAACTACAACTTCTAACACAGAGACAAGAGATTCTGTTTTGTTTTTGCAGGTTCTCAGTATACTTGTCTTCAGAACTCTGTATAGCCAACAGTAGCAGCTAAAACTCTAGGCCAGCTTTTTTAGATTGAGAAAATACACCGCTCATGGCACAGAAAGCAGTAGTATACTAATTGGTTTTGGTTTTGGTTTTGGTTTTTGTTCCTTCTGTTTTTTTTTTTCCTGTCATTATTCTTAGTATTCTGATGAACACGTTTGATAGGTTTAATTACAATTTTATAATATTATGTTCCACCAAAAATATAATTAAAATATTCATGTGGTGATTGTGTATTTGTTTTTTTATGGAGGGGGAAGTATCAGGGGAAGGTAGTGTGACACAAGTAATATACTCTAATGAAAATAACATTTACTTATTTTAGTTTCCAAGTGTGGAATTATAGCAATAATCTCTCACTTTCTAGCATCTGCTTATTGATAATTATGTCTGATGCGAAATTAATCAAGGTGACAAATTATGTTTCTTAGAGAAATAATGCAACTGAAATACATAATTAGGAAAATAGAGTGAAATGAAAATTATTTAGGGAACTACGACGTTCCCTATTATAGAAAGGAAATTCTTTATGTGTTTTCCAACGAGTTTCAGAGAAAATTAATCTTGTATGAAATTCGTCATTTACTTCGGACGAGATTTAATAATTTATATTTTTTAGGTGCATATAATGTTAAACAAATGAAACTCTTCCGGATCAAATGTCGAGTTTCACAAAAAATTATCTTCCCCTGAACATTGTTTTTCATCATTCTTACTTGGGTACAAACGGTATTTTTTTATAATATAATTATCAAAACCAATATTCTATTAATTTACTTCATGATTAATTAATTCATAAACATGCATATTAAAAAATATATTATTATTATTATTATTATTATTATTATTATTATTATTATTATTTCTAGTTTTATGTTTTGAGTAAAATTTTTGTTATCATTTCATTCTAATCTATTAGTTTATGTTATAAAATATAAAATTTAATTATAAACGAATTTAAAAAGTTATGTATATTGTTCTTAAAAATATATAATATATGTCAGATTATAGCTATAAAAATATATGAATCTTAAAAAACATATAATATATGTGTATGATTATAACTATAAAAGTATATTTATATGTCGTTTAGTTTTATAATAAATATTTTTAAAAAATATTTAAATGAATTAGAACCTCACTAAAAATAAACAACATTATAAAATAAAGGGGTATCAATACGCGTGAAGTCGTATCGATACGGTGTATGTATTTTAAAGGCGTACCAGTACTATCTGTATCGTATCGGTACCAATTTTGCACACTGGAATCCTGATAAGTTGTGCAATAAAAATCGTATCGATACGCCTATATGGATATCAGTACGTGTCAACTAATTTTCAAACTTATGGTTCCAATAAAACTGACAAGGCAACGGTCGAATATTAAATGAGAAGATTTGAAAAATCTTTAACCCCGTACCGATACACATGAAGTCGTACCTACCGATACTCATAAGCAATTTTGGTTCAAAGTTTAAAAAGGCGTACCGGTACGGCTATACGCGTATCGTTACCTTATGACCATCACAAATAAAACAGTTTTTTAGTAGCTAAAAACCGTACCGGTACAGCCTTAGGCGTATCGGTACTCATGTACCAAAATGGCTATTTTTGAGTACCAAATACCTATGTTATATAGTAGTATTATGTTATATGTTATTATTATATTATTATTATCATATTATAGTATTGCATTATTTTATTATTATTAGGCCTTAGGCGTATCGGTACTCCTGGTATCATTATTACATTATATTATTGTATTATTATATAGTATTATTATGTTATATGTTATTATTATTATTTATTACTAATATTGTTATATTATTGTTACTAATATTATTATTATTATTATCGTTTTTAACTATTATTATTATTATTGTTATATTTATTTATATTATCGTTACCATTATTGTTCTCACAATAATTGTTAGTATATCTATATAATTATTATTGTTATTATTAATATACCTATATTTTATTATTGTTATTATAACCAATATTAATATACTTATTTATAGTTTGACATATATATATTGTGTTACTATTTTGCTTCGAGTATCTTTATTTTTTTAGATTTTAAACTCATTTTAATATTTAATGGATATTTTCCAATTTATGTTGGAACTGGTGTCCTGATTATTCAGGTGTCATCTTCCTCGATTGTCATAAATAAGTAAATATTCTCCTTAGACCGTTTTTGGGATTAAATTTTAAATTAAAATTTGAATTTTTATTTTCTTTCAAAGACAACACTAAATCAACGCGGTACCAATTTTGGGCGTCGTAAGGGTGCTAATCCTACCCCACGCGTAACCGACTCCCGAACCCAAATGTTTAAAATCTCTGGTTTTTAATGGTGTCCGGTCTACCAATGTGGCCGGTGGCAACTCCATCTTTCCTTTTTATTTCCCACAATTTTTTTCGTCCATTTTAAATTTTTACAGTATTCTAGTGGGAGTGTCATTTCGGTTTTTGAGTGTCATATCCTTTGATGCCATAAAATATATTTTCGAAAAAGAAAACCTTTATTACAAACGTCTGTATTTTTTGTCTTCCAAAACGGTGCCATTTTGGGCGATATGGGCATAAAAAAAGCCTCACCAAAACGATATCGTTTTAGTTTGGCATGCACATCAGTCATAGTTAGTCATGTCACCATGATGTTAAGAACTTAACGGGAAATTGGCCTAAACAAGTCAAAAATTAAAGTTCAGTGTTAAAATTGGACTAATTAGAAGTTTGATGACAAAGACGAGTCAACGAAAATAATTTAGTGGTATGTGGTGTAGTTTACCCTAAAATATAATGATAATGATATTATTATTATTATTAGTCAAATATTTTTTTTGACAAAATCCTAATTATAATTATAATTCTACTTAGAGGGGAGTGGAATGGAGATTCTAAAGGAAGGAATGGGTGCTCCTAGTGAGTCTAGAACTCGTGACCTGAGAGAATATGCGGGAATAAAGATGAGCAACTTGGTCAACCGGCCAAATGTACTTGCTCTTATTAGTCAAATGTTGAAACCATTTGGTACAGGGGTCTCGTGTTTGAACGAGAAGGGTTTAAAGGTTTGGGGTCAGTGTAGTTTGGGGACTGAAATTTTGGAGGTATTGGCGAGGCGGGGTTGAGATCCCAAGTGGAGCGTCAGAGGGCATAGAGGTTTTGACTTTTGAGCAAAAGGCCAAAACATAGATAGGAGGTTAAGGGTTCACCACAACTAGGTAGGGTGCTACAATCGTGGTGAATGAATGTCATGGGCGAGCGAAGTAAGTGACGAGCAAGGGTTTAGGGTGATGACCCTTTGGGTTGAGAGGAGCAAAGCTCTCGATCGGTCCTGGTGTAGGATGTTGGAGGTGTGCATCAAGGGTTTTGGGTAGAGAGATAGAACACCTATGTGTGTAACACTCCGAATTTTCCCCATTTGAAAATTTTAAATTTTGAAATTTTTATTTTTAAAACCCTAACTTTTTAAGAATTTTGAGTCATTTTGTTATTATTTAAAAAAAAAACAGTGCTAGAACCCAATTTGCAAAAAAATAAATATTTTAGGACTAATTTATAATTTTTGAAAGATAGGTTTTTTTAGAAACTATAAAGGAATTTGGGTACCTAACCCAAATTTACCCATTTTAAATTTATTATATATTCTTCGTTAAGCCAACAATTATTTTGTTTTTAACCTAAACCACTTACACCGTACATCTCCTCCCTCTTAATCCTAAACCTAGCTGTCAACCTTTCTTCATATACTCCGATCTCAGTTATTTTGAGCGTCGCCATCCCTGTTGGTCGTGCGTCTCAAACAAAGCCAGCAACTTGTGGTTCGTTGTGCTTAAATTCGCTCATCGACCGCATCGCGTCGCCTTACCTGGGTTCTTGCGCGTGCGCTGACCAATTCATTTCACATCTAAACCCTCTGCCCTAGCCATTGTAGTGTCTGTGTCTCTCGATCTGTTGCAGCGCCCATCGCCTTGCTTCCTGTATATGTGCCTTTCATCGCAATTCTTCAAAACACCCAAGTCAGCCTCCTTCAAGTCGCGTGGGGCTTCCCACTAAACCTTTTCAGGTACCCACGTAATCTAGGGAAGAAAAAAAAGAGTTCACTTTTTTTGCAGAGATATGATTCTAGTTACTTTTAATTTTAATATTTTAGTAATGCTCGTCTCAGACACTTGTTTTAATATGAAAAGAGTTCTGTAAATTGCTCATAGATTGTCATTTTTATTTTAAATTATAACAACCCCTTTGTCGTCCCCACTAAGCCAATGATCCATATTAAATATAGTATTATCATTGGAGAAGGATTTGATTAAGATCTTGATTTCTTTGACCTTCAAATGCGTGGATGAAAAGAATAATAATTTATAATTATTATTATTAATTATCCAATGTACTAATACAAATATTCATATTTTACACCAATATCTTTTTAATTATTTTTATTATTATTAAATATTGCTATTTTATTACAGTTAGCATACCACGCGTATAGTGCTATCTATATTCATTAGCTTATTTTTATGATTTGTTCGAACCGTTTTAGTATAGACCCGTTTGGTTTATCAGACATAAACCGTTCAACCAACCTGATTCGAACCGTCCAATCCAACTATTCCTTGTATGTTTTGGAGATCAATGCTACGAATCAGATAAGTGTACTTGTACTTTTGAAATTCGTTAAATAAGTTTTAAGAATAGTTTTTTGGTTATATTTTAGTATAGTGTTGATATAGAATTATTCTCGTAGGTTCCGAAACAATAATACCAGTACTAAATCTGAGTGTGGAAAACGTCATTCACGGTGTCAGAGCTATTGTTTAAAGTGTATTTCTTTCGGTCGTTTTTATACATTTTGTGTGCATTATTCTTTTGTAATGGGTGAAATTCTTTTGATATCATGCATAACATGTCATATTGTGATTTAATTGAAAAAATAAATTTATCGAATTATGAAATATTAGATTTATTGAATTGTGCAATATCAGATTTATAGGATTGTGCAACTTTGAAAGGCAATCATACATACAAATTCACTTTGCTTTGGTTGCAACTCCATCAGAGTCAATTTTAGGAGGCTTGGAAGCAGTTACATTATCCTTCAAGGGAACATCAGAAGAGACAGCTTGCTCTGAAGAAGTTGTTGAATTGTGTGACCCTCCCCGGTTCCTTCCCTTATTAGATTTCCCAGCGTTGCTTTGTTTAGGGTTTGAGTTAGAGATTTTTTTTTAAGAAAAGAGTTTTTTTTTTGTGAAATAAACTTTCAAAAGTTTGAAGGTCAAATTTAAAATTAACCATTTTTATTAATATGGTGCATCATCATATTAATGGGTTTAACGAAGGCTAACGGCAAGTAACTAAAACAATAAATGTTGAAAACATAAGTAACTGGAACAATACTTTTTCAAATTTGATGACCAAAATAAAACACGCCCTAACTAAAAGTGACCATCGGTGAAAGATAACCCTAAATTTATTTATTTTGATTTAATAATGTGAAGGGAAGTTGAGGAGTTTTAGAATAGATTTGTTGAGTTCAAGATATTTTTTGTTCAAACAGACATCATATTTGCCTTCAAGAGACAGAAGAAGAGTTGACTACAAATTTTAAGATCCAACAGTCGTCGACAACGGTGGTTAGTGGTGATCGACAGTAATTGGCGATGGTGGCAAGTAGCTGCCGAGGTAGGTAATTTTGGTCAAATTCAAGAGTCAAATTGACATTTTACCTAAAAGTGAGTCAAAATGATATTTCATTTAAAATTTAAGAGTTAAATTAATATTCTATCTAAAATTTAAAATCAAACTAAAAAATAACTCATTTTACTATCTCGTCACATCATCTCGAAAATATAATGAATTGTAACAAAAGTGGGGTCAAAATAACGTAAATTATCCAAATATAATAAATTAATAATATAAATAGCCGAATAATAACTTTTTTTAAATGAATGACAGAAAAAACGTTTATGAAACGAAAGGGATAGTTTCGAAAATATACCCTTTAGCATACTTTACCAAGTCGCGCGATTTTGTTCCTTTATGATCGATCTCGCACGTTATCAGTCGCGCGACTCTTTTCCTCTTTCGATCGATCTCGCGCGATAACGCGAGTTTGTACGTGTATAAGAATGGAGTAGAATGGAGTAATAACTATGCGGAGGAAACATTTCGATAATTCAATCTTTTAGGTTTTAAGCAGGAATCCTTTTGCCTCTGTAACAATGGCTCCTTTCTCTTTACGCAGCCGTCTTCAGGCATCCGCGCTGAGCAAGAAACGTTGTAGATCAAAGGTTAAGCATGTAATTACACTCTCCGCTTCAGAATTTGGTTACAATTCTTAAATATGATGTTAATTGTATAACTGATGTGGTGATCAGGGGAGGAAAGGGATGAAGAACATGGAGGCGAGATTCAAAAGGTTGAAATCAGAAATGGAGGAGATAAGCGAGGAGCAAAGGAACATCAGGGAATGGCAAAGACAAGTTAAAGAGAAATTTGTAATGATTGAATCGGAGTGCGAGGAATTGAAGAGGGAAACTAGACTCATAATTCAGCAAAGTGCGAGGACTCAGGTTAAACTTGCCCTCATGTTTCGCATCCTCAAAGCAAGGGAAGCCGGAGAGTTGAGTACCGCCGCTACTCTCACTGAAATGCTCCGGTTGGTTTCTTAACTACTAGTATAATATTTCTGATACTATTAATAAGCGTGTATAAAAGTCTATTACATGCTTCTTCTTTTAGGTTAGTTCTAACATTGAATCTATATATAATTGCTCAATTAGTACTATCTTATGAGTCTTAACAGTGAATTCTCTTTATATAAGTCCATTTGAATGAGCAATGAAATTTTAGAAATTATTGACATATGGTTTTGTATTAAAAATGTCTTGTTGGCTTAGTAATGTATTACGGGTAATTTTTTTGAAGGTTATTGTTAATTGTTGAACCGAAAATATATATACAGACAAGATATAGATGTATATAACACTGGTAATTTATTAAATCGTATAAAGAAATATGATGAGGATCTGGCTAAACTTTGTCAAACTAAAGGGTAAAAGAATGGATTCTTCTGTTGAGGAGGAATGAATAATTTTGCCATGTTATGGTTTCCCCTGGCTACTTTGCTCCTTGGTTCTACATGAATTGCTGAAGCAATGACATCGGTAATATCAGGGATCAGTGCTGGAATCATTTCAGTCATATTCTCTCTAAAAAAAATGCACGATTCAGAACTCGTTTTCACTTATGTCTCCCATGAGAATCAGACAGTTTTTTGCTTGCTATGAATCATCATCCTCTGCCAAGTAATTCATACAAATCCTTTGTCAATTGGTTTCGCAATTATGGTAGAAGTACTTGGTCCTAGTAGTAGATATTCTCGGCTGTGTAAAACTAAGATTGCAGTATCTGGAAATACCTGGCTGAAGAATAGGAGCAAAGTGATGACCGTAATTTTCTTTCAATAAACTCACTTTTAAGTGTTGAACTCCCATAGAAACGAGTGTGTCAATGATTAATGATCCCCTTTGTGATACAGCCACCCTTTATTCAAGTTCACGATCCATATGGGCATGACCGGTGAACTGTGTTTCCACTCACGAGATTCATCATTTCATTGTGTATGATATTTCTTGTTTTCTTATGCAGTGAAATAGTAGGGAGAGAGAGGGAGGAAAGCGAAGCTGACGTTTGAATGGCTCCGATTGACTTCCTCTGCACTGCTGCCTGAAATAGTAAGGAATAAAATTGCGTGACAACTAAGTGCTATCTTTTATCATTTCCGTGTGTCATAAATTGCTGCTACTTATGTTTCGAATCTACTTCTTTTCATGCTTTGTATGTTAACTTTCAACTTAGCAAACTCCTTTCTGGGGTTGAATATTACATATGTGAAGACTCGAAAACAAATGATGTTCATGTAAACTAGCTATGGTTGTTATCCTGAAGACTGTCCACCTTGTACATTTGATTGTTTGTTTTAATCTTCTGCATTGTTCTCCTTCACTCTGCAACTAGCATTTGATTTTAGTAAACATTCTGCATTAGCTTGGTGGAAGTACTAGCATTTTAGTATGCCTCTTAATACGTTGGTTAATTCTAAGGCTTAATGGCGCCTAAAGTATACACTAAATACCGAATTGTCCCCTAAAGAATTTTTCGGGACATTTTGCATCCTGACCTCGAATGCTCCAACCATTAACCTTCATTAAAACATAAATTCATTGACCAATCAGAATACACCACTTCACCACATTAATTTGAATTTCTAATTTTTATCTGAAAAAGAAAATTTGATTAAAATTAAATAAATTAATATTTTTCGTTTATTTTCTCTCATTTTTTATACATATTTTCTTTTATTTTTCATTTTATCTCTGATCGTCCTTCTTCCTTATCGTTCTCACCAACTAACACCATGATTCTCCCTCTTCCCTCTCTATTCCTTCCACTCAGTTCAATTTGTTCTGAAAATTCTTTGAAATCTGCGAAATTGTTTGAAAATCTTTGAACATCGATGCTTCATCTCCATTGTCCACCCCCGATTTCCCCTGAACATGTTTCTCATGCTCCTCAAACGAGTTTCAGCCTTCCATTAATCTTTTGTTCTCGATTTTCTTACCATTTTTTTTCTTTTTCACTAGATTTGAGTTCAGATTCGGTCAAAAACCCTTGACGGCAATGAAACGATTGGGCATCCACCCCCAATTTCCCCTAAATATTTTTCTCCAGTGTTGTTTGGCACCTAAGAAATTTCTGAGTTCTCTTTGCAAATTGGGTTCTCAAGATAGTTTAGATTGAAGGAAGGAGATGATGGAATCAAGGGAGGTGCTGTGAAGAGATGGGTTGAGAGAGAGTGGTCTACCCGATTCAATGTCTATGATTTCTGGATTTTTCTTGCAAATTGAGTTTTCATCCTATCTCAATTCGATACCCACTTTCTTTCTTTCTTAGAGAAATCAAATGTCAAGATATTCTGGTGGTTAATTCAAGGAGGTACGAGTCGAAGAAATTTGGTGGCAGAGGTACTAGGATAAATTTCCAGACGAGTAATCATTGAAGAAAATTTAGGGCTGGTTTGATAAAGTTTTAGGTTTGGTAGACTTTGTTGATTGTTTGAATCTATAGTTAAAACCTGATGTTTAATGGGAGCTAAAATTAGATTTAGGGTTTAGGATTGTACGATGAAGATGAAAAATCAGTGTTTGGATGTATGTAGGGATGGAATGGTGGGTTGGATTTTTGGTCAATTCGCATTTGACCCAAAAATTTAATACATTTATTTAAACCTTACATGAATCTAAACACGAATTTTAAAGTAAAAATTTGAATCCAATCCGACCCGACATAAATAAAAAATTATAAATTATTATTATTATTTGATAAAATAGGGAGCTAATTTAAAAATATACAAATAGAGAGAGCATTAAATAATTATTCCATTTTTATTAGACAAAATAGTAAGATAATTGATATAATATATATATATGTAAAGAGAGGGATATTGTAGTAATTATACCTAAATATTTAAAATAAAATTAAACTATTATTTCAGGTCGGTAGGGTATGTTTCACCCTAAACCCGAAATCGATCTCGTCCTCAAAAAAGCAGACTTGAACTTAATTTTTTTTTTTAAAAATCTGACCCTATAAGATCGAGTCGGACCAAAACGCGTCCAGTATGAAGTCATCCCTATATATATAAGAAAAAGAATGAAAAATTTTTGAAATAAAACATCGTGGAAATATTATTTATTTTACTTTTAATCAAATTTTCTTTTATTTGAATAAATATTAGAAATATACAAATAAATGGAAACATAACGTTTTCTGATTAGTTAATGAATTTTTTCTAACGGAGATTAATACTTGGGGCATATGATGTCGTGATTTTTAATTTAGGGTGTAAAATATCTCAAAAATATTTTAAAGGATAACTCGGTATTTAATATATTCTTTAAGGGCTAAAGAGACCATTAAGCCATTTTTTAAAAAAAGAAGTCACTAGTTTTATTAAAGAGAAAATACTCAAAATTATAATAAGGGTTTACAAACTATCGTTGTAAACTAAATACATAATTTGGATATTCTCATAAAATTAGCCACTTTAGATCAGACGTGAAACCATACATGAAAAAGTTATAAACCCATCCAAATACTTGATCGAAAAATAGATACGAAACCTGACTGCATCGGGAAAATGAACCACAAAAGAGGATGAAGCTATTGATAGACCACCGAGAAAACGCAAATCAGAGCGGAGCACCGTGAGAAACACTTCACAAGCGCAAACCACGTATCCAAATTTAAATCGAAGATCCAGAGCAGGGAAGATCAGCAGGATTACAAATAAGCGCCATCTTGATCAGTCGTGGCTTCATCAAATTCAACCATGGTAAAAACATAAAATAAAGAACGGCCAAAAAAATCGAAGGAGTAGAAGAAAACATGCCAAAAGACATAGATAAACATGTTAATAGACAGAGTTAAACATGTCAATAGACAGAGATAAACGTGTCAAAAAGACAGAAAAACTGTGTCACAAAGACATACTTATTTTATTAAAAAACTAAAAATAAAAATAGATCCAGCGATCGACAACCGGCAGTAAAACCGGTATCGCCGGCGGCTACAAAACAAAACTTGAAGCGATAGGGGGGAAAATTGTCGAACGACTAAAAAAATTAAAAAAAAAGATGGAGAGCGGCTAGGGTTTCTTCTGTCATTAAGCCAAATTTTAATTACACGTTTGGTTCTGAAAATCAATATAATCCTTATTACACCTCTTAAGAATAGGACATGCTACTTTTTATTAAATATTTGGCATACCGTCAAAATTAGCAATGTTTAGATGAAAATTGTTAGTTGATTACAATCAATATTTTTTATTGACTAGGTGTGTCCATGTGAATTGAGAAGAGACGATGACATTAATCTCACGTTGAAAAAAAAGATCTTAGGATATATAAGCGGTGATGTTGCACATCTTATTAGATATGTCTTTTAAGAAGAGAGTAACGATCCCGTGCAAGTGGTACCAAAGTGATCATTTGATTGTCCGATTTCACGTCGAACGCCCAATGACCCATCACGAGAGAATATCATGCTTGAGAAGAGACAAAGCAATAAACCGTGACACTAATCTACTATATTAAAGTCTTTTTACCACTTATTTAATTTATTCATTATGTGATGATATGTTTAAAAAGTGAAGAAGTAAAAACTCAGAAATAAGGGTAATCAAACCCAGGTATAGTTTTTTACTTCTTTTCTTTTTAGAAAAGGTAGGTGGTTCTGCAATCTCATCATCTTCCTCGTCCTCCCATCTTCATATGCATCGTCGTTGTCATCACTCCTTCCATACCCGTTGATTTCAGGGTCATCCACCTTCGCCAGAGAAACCCTCGTTGGCTCCGTCATCATCTTCTTCCTCGTCATCCTCCGTATCACTCATATTTTTGTTTTCTGGATCACGATGTTTCGTTTTTAGAAATTAATCACATGGAAACCCTGAAAGAATTTAGTCCCACCAACCAGTCAGATTTCCTCTTACCAACCATTAATGGTAAATTAAGATGAAAAAAAGGAGACTTAGAAAATTATCTAAGCAAAACAGAAACACTGCAAGCAATTAACAATGCTAAAAAGTAAAACTAAAAAGTTTCCATCATCAATACAAGTCCACCACACCATGAATATTAACACTTAATATAATTAAGATCGGAAACAAGTGGAATACAGACATGGCTGCAGACAAGGAGGAGCAACGGTTAACCTCCTCGATACATGGTTGTTTGTAAGTCAGCCTTGTTATATACTGACGCTAAAAGTGTCTTTTCAACGATTAAAATAACTATTGTTCAATATAAAATTTTTAAAACAAGAATGTTGAATACTATTAATTTTTTTAATAATTTTTAAATAATTATTAAAAATTTTAAAAGCTCGACATATAATTAATTATATTTCAAAATAAAATTAAAAGAAATTATTTCATGAACCATTCTCACAATCTCATCCATGATCCTACCCAATTAAATAAACTCACAACATCTTTATTTTCAACACAACATTTTCTTATAAATTAAAATTTACAAAATATCATATTCTTCCTCATACTTAGGGGTGTTCATTCCCGGGTATCAGGCTTTTATGGTACTCAATCTTCCGGCTATTGAATTTTTTGGCCCAATCTCATCTCATAATTATTGGGTACCCACAAATTGAGTATCGGGTACCATGTTCACATTATTTATTTATTTATTTTTAAATTTAAAAGTTAAAAAAAATACATAGTAAACACATAAAAGTTTATAATACATAAGCCAAACACAAAAATTAGTTATTTGAAGTTAGTTTTAAGATAGAAAATTTTGGATACATATATGTATATATATTAAAGTTTATCACCAAAAAGAGGTTACAAATATTAATCTCGTTTTTTTCTTTCGAATCTTGTATTAATAAATTAATACAAATATTTTTAAAAATTTAAAACTTAAAAGTACATAATACAAACATAGAACAAATTTAAAAATTTAAATTTTATTTTAGGATAAAAATATTAAGAAACCTAAAATAAAAATATAATTTAAAATTTAAAAAATAAATATATTAAAAAAATACTGAATCAAATCAGGTACCCAATTATAAAAATATTTCGGTTTAGACCGGCCCAACTATCCTAATGAAGCATCCGAATCCATCAAAATCTTAGGCTTGAGATGACGTTGAATCACCAAAACCTTTGCCCCGAATGTGCAGCAATCGTTCACCAGAACTGAAGCCCGAAGACAGATTGAACGATGAAGATGTGAGGATTTCGATCAGATTTGTCGTGGTCGCGGTGGGTGAGTGAGTGTGTGAGAATTGGGGGGTCGTGAGATTCCCCAGAGAGCCCCTTTTGGCCCTTGGTCTTCTATATTGGGTGTGGACAGGTATTGGGTGGTAGAGTGGACAGGTGTTAGGTGTGAGTATTAACATACTAACAAAATTAATTAGCTTAAACTCAACTTAAATCCTGAACCGGATCCACACAACTTATTTGAAATTTTTTATCCAAATTTTGAGATGTTACACTTCGAAATTTGAATCTTCAGGTTAAGTTAAATATGCGTACAATCACAGTATATATAGAATATTTAAATATTCTTATAAAAAGTAGCTGAATCATATTTCACTCAATGTTTGAAATCTAAATATCTCGTGTTTAATGAAAATAAAATTAATTTTAATTATTAACTTCTAAAATAATCAACCTTTTTAAATAAATAAATATCTTAATCATCATAGGTTAAAATAAATTGATGTTATGTTTAAATTGGGTTTGGATAAAATAAATTCGATTTACTTTGATTTGGGTAAAATCAGATTAAGCACATATAGATTCAACTAAAATATATGTAGATTTATGTTTATTTTGGGTTTTAAATCAAATTCGAGTTAATATTAAATCTTGAGACTAGCAAATCGATTGGGGTCTAAGGTGAATTTTGACCGATCTAAACTTCAAATGTTTTTTTAGATGGATTTTTAAATAAGATAGAGCGACCGATGTGATCGGATTCTTTTATGAGGGAAAACCTATTATTTCTCTAGAAAATAGGGAAAATGAAATGAAGGAAATAACTGCAGATCTGCTACAGTACACTGTATGATTAGATGGTGGTGCCGACAAAGGCCGAAAAACATTATAAAATTCTTAAGTAATTGCAATCCTTAAATAAGGGTATAATTTCATGAAAAATGGTTATTGAAAAGGGAATTGGAGTCTCATCATTATTCCCTTCTGTTCTGTTCGTCTTAATTTTTTGGTTGTTGAATCCTTTGATTCTTCTCCCCCACCAAAAAAACAAAACCCTAGCAAAAAACACCATACAAAATCTATAAACAGAAGCTGAGGAAAGCTAGCCCAGCGTTTTAATAACAACCCGTCAAATGATTTCCGATCCAAATTTGATATTGTATGCTTGCATTGCAAAAGGACCCACGATTCTTGCAGAGTTCTCTTGCAAAGAACCGGGAATCGAATCGCTTGCGCAGAAATGCATCAAGAAAATCCCTCCTTTCCATTCAGTTCTCTCTCACACAGCTTCTAAAAGATCCCACACCTTCTTAATCGACCACACTTTTGTTTATTTCATCATATCCCTCGAGGATCTTGACAAATCCGAGTCTTTTTGTTTCTTGAATCGCTTGAAAACTGCTTTCGAGGATTTTCTTCTCACGGGTCTTGTGGATACTGATGATTTGACCCCCAATTGTCTCCAGTCCCATTTCAATCCAATATTTGCTGAATTAATGCCTTTGGATTTGGAGCTCGTTGGGTCTCCTGGAAAAGACTGTCGAAACCCAAATATGGATTCTGACAGAGGGAAAGGAATCATGGTGGCTCCACTGTTGGGGCAGCTGATTAATGGGTTAAAAAAGAAGAAAAGGTCCGGTAGTTTGGAAGTCAGTGGCGGTGAGGGCAAAGATTGTGGTGTAGGGGTAGGGCTGGATAACATGGTTGATGTGAGTGATGGTTTTAGAGATTTCTCAGTTTCTATGCAAAAGAGTGGTGCTTTGGGTAGTGGTGGCGAAAGGCAAAAAGCTAAGCAAACTTGGAGGAAACATGTCTGGGTGGTTTTGATATTGGATTTGCTAGTTTGTGCTACTTTATTTGGGATTTGGTTATGGGTTTGCAGAGGCTTTCAATGCATTGATGCTTGAAAGTTCTCTTTCTTTCTTTTTGCCCTTGAGGGACTTGCTGTTTCTTTCATTTGTATAATCTTTGATTTGGGGGTCAAACTGATGAGTACGAATCACAAATTCTAGTTGACAAGAGAGCAGTATCTGGCTGGTGGACAAAAAGAGCAGTGCAACGGGGGATTGTGAAATATTATAGTATAATTTGCAAGTGTTTGATCTTCTCTGGATTTTGCAGTTCTGGCTTTCATTGAAGTCTTTTTGTTGCTGGTTTTCAGAACAAAGTCTTGTTTTCCCCTTCTTTTTTTTCAGTTATTGGTATGCAGAATTACTTGTAATTGCACCAAAAACTGTTTATACCTACAGCGTATACATAAGAAGCACCCTCTGCTTGATGAAGGGCCATCGTTTTGCTTTATGAGCTTTGTTGCATTTGTAAAAGTAGCCCCCTTTTTTCTAATGCAACAGTTTCCATCTTTATCTTTAGAATGATTAAGTTTATTCTTCATTTCCACAAAAAGAAAATGATTGTCATGTTTTTTTTATTGTAAGATATCATTAACTAGGTGTGGAAACTACCTAAAAGACTAGTTCACATCTGGGTCATCTAAAAGACTAGTTCACGTCTGGGTCATCTTCAAAATAGATTAGAAACATTGGTGAAGCAAAAGCAATGGATTACTCCGTATGTAGGAGGCAAATTTGTCCTTTTTAGATTGTAAATTGTTTACAAACACAAATTTACCCTATTTATTCTCTTGGTTTGTCTTAAAGTAACATTAACATTGGTATGGCGATGTATCCAGCAACTTAGAAAGAATTAAACATACTCGTCTCTGTCTGTTTGATATAGGGTTAAATGGAAAATAGACGCTTAAAGTATATATTTTTTTAACTTTAGATGCTTAAAGTATTTTTTTTGTAAAAATAAGTGCTCAAAGTTTTAAATGTTAAAATTTTAAGTACCCCAAATATGTCACGTGTCAAGCATTGATTGGTTAAAAAAAATTCAACACTTATTAACGCTCAGACACTTAAAATTATAGTAACTTTTGAAACTTTAGGCATATTTTAAAAAAAATACTTTAAGCACCTACAGTTCAAAAAAAACATACTTTGGACACTTAATTTTTATTTAAGCCTTTAATATATTATCCATATCCGACATACACCCAAATCCGAATAACATAGGCATTCGGCATATCTACTGCTCTCTTTCTTGAGTTTCTTAGAAGGAACGTTGCTCTATAGATTAATTAACTGTTTTGTGCTTCTGATAAACTCTAAGTTTCTCCTGCCAGTTGCAGCAGTTGTTTGGGTTCTTTCAGGAAAGAAAGCAAAAAAATGGATTATCTTGTCGTATGCATTTTGCTGACAGAAGTGAATTGTTGATGTCTATTCTCTTTTCACTTGCGCAACTTCTTAAATGAAGCTGAATGGAGTGCTCATTTTTGTCTGTGCTTGAATAAAAGCTATGGTTCTGGGGTGATGTAGACTGGATATGCCTGTCTTTGTATATAAAAGTCATCCACTCGAGCAATTTTCTCCTACATTTTGACAAACTTTCACTTGCCTGTCATGCTCTTGGGCAAGAATCTAAGCTTAGTGTCGGCTCTGGACTGATAGAGTCATAGTAGACCCTTCAACATTCTCTTTTTTTTCATCTATTTTACTAGTCTAGTTGAATGTTATAAATGAGACGAGACAGATTACGAGTTATTCGAGTTTAATTCGGTCAACATCTGATTAAATAGGGCTTGACTTGATCTCAAACTCGACTCGAGTTCTTAACGAGCCGAACTGAGGCAAGCTACTCGATACCAAACTCGAAAATTAAAGAGAACTAAAATGTATGTTGCTGGATAATAATAATAATGCAAATGAGATGAGACAGATTGTGAACTATTCGAGTTCAACTCAGTCAAAGTTTGGTCAATACTCAACTCGATTGGACTAGATTCAAGCTCGAACTCAAATCGAATTTTTAACGTGCTGAATCAAGCTCAGTAATACTCGAGCTCGATTCGGCTCATTTACACCCCTACTCATGGGAACATCATATCAAATACAGGTGTTTCTTGAACACGATTGGGCTAATATACATTTCACGATTTCTTATCCTTGTTCAAAATGTTATGAAAGTAGAGATGGCGAGACGTTTAATTCATTTCAAGGGATTTGGAAGAGGGAAAATCCAGTTTGAGTTGGTGCTAAATTCAGCTGTCATCAGGACTACACATCCTTGCCGCAATTATCATGCCCTCCTCTTAAACAATGCCGTCAAAGGTTACCGGTAAATCTGACAAACTACTCAAAGTTTTTACTTAAGATTGCATTGAGTGATCATTCTTTTTCTCAAGCATAGATATTAAAAATAAGGATTTATATTCGATTCAAAGGCGGTGGAAACAAAAAAAATTCACAAGCGTCTTGGTTTTAAGATTAGATTTTAGAGTTTAAAGGTTATAGGTTTAAGTTTAGGGGTTTAGAATTTAATGTTTATGGTTAGAATTTAGGTTTTAGAGATTTGTATAATATGGCTAGGAATTTAGATTTTCACCTACAAACTCTAAATTATAACCTCAATCCTTGATTTCTAACCACAACCCATCAATTTTAAATCATTTAATATAAATCTCTAATTTATAAACTCTAAAATTTAATATTAAACCCTAAAATTAAAGGACTTATAAAATATTCTTATTTTTACTTTCCGTAGATTGGATGATTACTCTAACAAGAATGCCTCTCAAAGATATTTATTAGAAAAAAATCAAATAATAATCTTTTAACCATCCACGTGGGTTAAAGGGGGGAGTTGTCTTTAACTTGAGTGCTACCAGACAAGGGACAGCCATAACTTCACCTTGGAAATTGTATGTATTTCATTCTAAATAACTGAAAACCTGTCCCAGCCTGGCATGGTGTGGCATGTGGCATCTTTGCAAAAACAATAAGCACTAAACTAATAATGATATGGTTAATAGCAACGGATGTGAGAATAAAGAAAAGGGTGAGGCAAATAATTTCCTTTTGCCAGACTTCCCACCACTTTTGAAGGACCAAACTCACCAATTCCATATGTTCATGTTTCCTAAGGATCACTTAAAAATTGGGTCAACTACACTGGTGGTGGCCACCAACTTATTGCCATTTTTTTTTGTTTTGATCACCAATTTTATTTTTTTTTTGGATAAAATCGTTACTAAAGCTAGTGACTTAGATTTTTTTTATAATTTTCTCTCTCTTCACATATTATTTTTTAAAAAAATATTCGGCTAATAAAATAGTGACACGTGTCACCACCTTATGAGAGGAAAAATAGCACATTTTATATCAATCTAGTACCAACAAAAAAAACAAATCATTGGCTTGAAAACAGGGAATCCCTCTTGAAGAAAAAAAATTTCAAGAACAAGTTCTTCCATTTTTATATCCAACCATAGATCATTTGCACCTGCATTCCCAGTTTCCTCAAGCTGTTGTTCTTAGAGCTTCTTCAAGAAATTTTTTTTCAAGAACAACTTCTTCCAAACTGTTGTTCTTAGAGCTCCTACACGTATGAATAAGCCGCATGATCCAAGAAGAAAGGGCACTTTCCATCGTTGTGAAATATAACTCAGAATGGAAACAATTTGCTCATAGTGGAGCTGTTGAGGCAGCTGCTTTAAAGCAAAATACTCGCTTCTAGGGATAGACACAAGACTTTTATATTAGGGGTGAACTTATAAATTTTAAAGGGTAAAAATATATTTTTAATAAAAAATATATAAAAAACTTTTAATTTTTTTTAATTAATACATAAATTTTAAATTTTTAACGGACGGCCTCCTTCCATATCACAACCGGTTTATGGGATAGAATTTCACATTCACTTGGTGAGCCAATTCAGTGATCCGACCACCGCAATTCCACTAGCAAAAAATGACTGATATTTCCCAATAATTATATTTGCATTTTAATAAATATCATTATAATAAGTGTCATTAGATACGCCTTTTCTCTATAGCCGCCGCAATCCTACTTCTTTTGTTTTAGGAAAAATTACGTAAATAGTACCTTTTTTATTCTTACGTTATTATTTTGATACCCTAACTATTATTTTTGGTAAAATAATATTTAATATTATATTTTTGTTCTATTTTGGTACCTTTGTAGTTTAAAATTGACGAAAATGGTGACGTAGCTTGGGTTAATAACAGTTTTAGTCTAAAAACTTATACAATCTATAATTTAGTCTAAAATTATATCAATTTAAATATTATTTTAATTTTTGGATTAAAATTGTAAATTCTTTATTTTTCTTCTTCTTCCAGGCGAATATTTTTTGGGTTTTTGAGTTTAAAAAATACGCTAAGAACAATCAAAACTTTATGATTTGGAGATCATTGTAGGCTAATGCGGGGCCCATTGGAGGACCCGAACTCCACAATCGAGATACCGACGAGAATACGAAAGGGTTGGAAAGGGATGAGAAAAAATAGGATCGAAGCTTTGCAAATCTCTCCCCTTGTGAGAATATATATAAGTGTTTTGGACTTAAAATGTGATTATACCAAGCCACATCATCATCTTCGTTACTTTTCAACGGTCAAGGTACCAAAATAGAACAAAAATGTAAAGTTAGGTACCATTTTCCCAAAAATAATAGTTGAGGTACCAAAATAGTAACACGAGAATAGGTGGGGTACTATCTATGTAGTTTTCCCTTCATTTTAATACTTACGTGGTCGACAGTGACACTGATATTGGTGCTAATTGTCGGCCACCGATAATCCTTTCTTCTCTTTTGTTTTCTAATTTCAAATTCAATAATTCTATCTTTGTCACACGTTTTTCTCTTTTTTTGTACGTTTTTTCTGCCTTTTAGCATATTTTCTTCTCTTAATCGGTCGTTCAGTCATTTCTTTTTTTATTTAGATTTCTATCAAGATTAGATTTGACGTTGCCATGACTGATCGAGATGACGTTCTTTTGATTATCCCATTGATCTCCCTATTTTAGACTATCAAACTGGATTTGGATACGAGCTCACAGTCATCGATTTTGTTTGCGATTGAGTTGTGGTAATGGTCATATTGTCAACATGCCTTTATTGTAATATGCATTTCCAATGTTGTTTGTTGTTGGTTTGTACCTTTCATCGTCGATCTTTAGTGGTGTTTGTATCTATTTTGTTTCGAATCTTTGAGTTAGATTTTTTACCTTTTCTTTGTATGGTCTTGTTTATGATCTATAGACTTTAGTTTTCATATTTTTTGTTTATAGGAATATGTCCGGATCAAGTTTGTTTACCTCAGTTATAAATTCTCATTATATTTTTAATTTTTTCTCTTTTAATAAAACTAACATACTCGTATTAGAAAATAAGTGTCATTACATACCAATATAATCAAACAAGCCAATATAATAAAACACTTCACATTTACTTACTATTTTTATATGCAATTAACAAACTGAAACATATACGGAAAGCTTTGCTCTTGGCAACTTAAATAAAATTAGGAAACTTACTTCTGAACTTGATAAAGCTTGTTAGGCTTTAACCAAACCCTCAAAATGTTAATTCAAACCTTGTTTGAAAGTCGAAATACATTTGTACTTACCGACTAGTTTTATATTAAATCATTCAGATTAGTCGAGTCAATTTAAAATGTTACAATACTTATCGTTATCTTATATAAAAAAAATTCTCTATCATCTCTTGTACTATCATTCCATCTTACCTGTGATCTCAATGATATTTTTGTTAAAAAAAAATTCCAATAAGAGTTTCCACACGTAATGGAAAAATAAAAAGCATTAATTTTTTAAATTATACAAATACCAAAAATCCGAAAAGAAAATTAAAAAAAGTTTTTTTTATTATTCAAATTTTGTTTTTAGAGTTTCATGGGTATTTTCAATTTTTTATTTTTAGTTTTTTAATGATTTTATATTATCAAAAAATAATTACAATTTTGAGAAAAATATAAAATCTGAAAATTATTGATTTTTTAAAATATTTTTAAGAGCTTTTTGAATTTTAAATTCTTTAAAAAGCAAAAATTCAAGATAGTTAACATTAAAATTTAACAAAAGTTAATAGAGGCAAAAAATTTCAAATTACAAATAGTACATGAACTTAATTTTGTAAAAATAAATTATAAGAACAAAATTTTAAATTCTGAAATATATATAAACTTCTAACATATTTAAACCAAGAAACCTATCATTTAAACACTTTTGATTTATTTATTTTTACCTATTATGGTAACTTGTAAGTGTGCTATGATCTAGTAGAATATTTCGAAATTATCGAAATTGATTGTGTTCCAAATTAATATGGTGGTTTTTTATTTCGAAGTAGGTGTAGCGATCTAAAACAGGTGTTTTTATTTTGAAAATAATGTTTTCCGTGGGATTTTTGCAAAATCCGTGTTTTATTTAAAAATAGAGTCGCCACCGGCCACTTAAGGTGGACCGGGCACCGTAAAAATCAGAGATTTCAAAATGTCGGGTTCGGGAGTCGGTTACGGATGGGGAAGGATTAGCACCTCACACCGCCCAAAATTGGTACTTTAATAATTACCGCTTTATTAATATTAAACTTTTCAGATTAAAGTGTCGATTAAACTAAAATTTGGTTATAAATACGAGTAGATTTTAAAGGCCCCGTTATTCGAGAGTAAACACCCAACCACTATCACTACGCCTAATACTGGCCCCGTTTATGCTCGGATAAAAGGGCACCGCATTGACAATTAATATATCTCAATATGTATTCTTTAAAATAAACATGTCAGCCATAAATAAATACAATGCAATAAAAATATAAATAAATACTAACATAATAAAATACTACTCTAACATAAGTAATTAAATATTAATCTAATTTAAATATTAGTAATAATAACAGAATGCATGGTTTAAACTAATATATACAAAGCTTTATAAATCTAAATACTAGAGACTAAAATGCATGAATATTTAATTACATGGCATGAATGACAAACATTATGGACTAAAATGAATCAAAACATAAAGTGCATAGGCTGAAAAGTAAACAACATAAAATAAAAGTGCAAGATAATAAATTAACATAAAAATAGTGACTGAATTGAATCAAAGCAGAAATTAAAAACTTAAAAATGATATTAGATGCGCTGGAAAAACATAAGGACTAGAAGAGAAATTATCCCACGACAAAAATGAAAACGGGAAAATGATAGGAGGACTACTTGGGTAATTAACCCATTAAACAAAAAACAGGCCTCAAAACTACGTCGTTTTGGATCTAACCGGTTTAAAACATAAAATAAGGGTTTTTTTGTTATTTCGAATCAAACTAAAACAAAACCCTAAGAAACAAAAACCTAAGCTAATATCTCATCTCCTCACTCTCAAACGGTAGCCGTCACTAGTCAAGGGATGAAGGCCGATCACCGGCTTTGGAGCCTCACGGCGGACGGTGCAACACAGCCGGAGAGGTGAGACTCGAAACTCTTGCCTTTTTTTATTCAAAAATAAAGAAACAAAGATTTGAAACAAGAGATTTAAATCGAACAACCAAGAAATCTTTTTACCCTTATATTGATTTCGAACAATGAACTCCCCAGATTACAAAGTTTTTAGATCTCCAAAAGTCCCCTAAATTTCTCTCTTTTTTATGGAACAAAAACCCCCACTAGATTTTCCTTTTGTTTCATTTTATAACCAAATTTTTACAATAAAATACCTAACCACCCTTCTATTTTTTAATCTGCAGATGGGATGGGGTATGGGCAAAATAAGGGATAGTGATGTGAGAGCCGAATTTGGGGCGAATTCTATGGGAATGGGTATGGCAGAGGGTTCGGTTGGTGTAGAACAGGGGTATGGGTGGTAGGTTTGGTTTTGTTTTATTTAGGGTTGGTAAGTTAAGGTTTCTATAATATTAATTTGGGGTTTAATTTTAGGGTTTTAGGATTTAGATGGGTTTGAAACGGCCAATCGGGGATGGTGGCCAGAATGGATGTTAGCGGCGGCAAGGGTGTATGGCAGCGGCAGATGAAGGGTTCTGGGTTGTTTTAGAATTTTAGGGTTCTTGTTACCGGTCGGGTTTTAATATTTGGGTCAATTATTGGGTATGGTTTGGGTTTATGGATTTGGGTTTGGCAAAAACGGGTTATCACAGCTGCCCCTCTTTGGTCATTGTTGTGTAACAGCAATAGAGCAAAGACTAAAATGACTCGTTTTTGTTCGGTTCGACTGAGCTTATCCTCTTGATACATGTCGTCATTCTTCGGTAGATCTTCTTTCTCTTTAATACATGTTTTCTTTCTTGTCTTGGTTGATCTACCTTGTCACTCTTGGGAAGCAAAATCTTCAAAATAGGGGGTTGTCTGTTGGGGAAGCAAAATGAGTCCAACTTGCTACATTATTGATAATAAGCTAATACCTAAAGAGAGTTAGACTCGGCTGTAACACCGACGAAGAGGCAGGGTCTACAAAATTCGATCCAGCTGCAACACTGACGAGGAGGCAAGACCGATGGATGAAAGTTCTGATGTCTGATCTAGCTACAACTCTAACGAAAAGACAAGACTAGAAAACTGACAACTTCTTCTTTTTCTCTTTTTCTTCTTTGTTTTCCTTTTCATTTGCTTTTTCTCTTTTATTTTTTTCATTTTGCTATTTTTTTCTTCTTTTTTTTAGAAATCTTTTTTTTAGATACAACATTGATAAAACTTGAAAGTTGGTAAATTTTGACCAAGCTACAACACCGACGAAGAGGCATGGTCTAAAGTTATTAATGTTGATCCGGCTACGACACCAAAGAAGAGGCTGGATCAAGAGCTAGTGAATTTGGTCTAGCTATAAAACTGACGAAGAGGCAAGACCAGAAGTTAGTGGTTCAGCTACAACACCGACGAAGAGGCAGAACCGAAAATTAGATTTGGCCAAGCTACAACACCGACGAAGAAGCAAGGTCTGAAGATTTGATCCAGCTACAACTCTGACGAAGATGGATGATCGAAGGATTGAAAGCGCATTTTGATTTTTTTCTTTTTTTCTCTTCTTATTTTTTTTTCTTTTTTTCTCCTTTTTTTCCTTTTCTTTTTCTCTTTTTATTCTTCTTATTTTTCTTTCTTTTTCTTTTTTTCTTTTCCTTTTTTTAAGATACAACATTGATACAACTAGAAAGTTAGTAAATTTTGACCAAGCTACAACACCAACGAGGAGGCATGGTCTAAAGTTAGTAATGTTGATCAAGCTACAACACCGATGAAGAGGCAAGATCAAGAGTTAGTGGATTTGGTCTAGCTACAACACCGACGAAGAGGCAAGACCGAGAGTTAGTGAATTAGGTTCAGCTACAACACCGACGAAGATGCAAGGTCTGAAGATTTGATCCAGCTACGACTTCGACGAAGAGGCAAGATCATATGGTTTTCTTGACGAAGATGCAAGGTCTGAAGATTTGATCCAGCTACGACTTCGACGAAGAGGCAAGATCATATGGTTTTCTTCTTCTCTTTTTTTCGATCAAGCTACAACTCTAACGAAGAGGCATGATCAGACTTTGGCAAATTTGGTTCAGCTGCAACATCGACGAAGAGGCAGAACCTTAAATTTATAAAGTTTGATCTATCCACACCATCAACGGAGGGGAAGATCGGATTGATAACAACTTGATTTTCATTTTGATTTGATTTTTTTCAGATTTTTTTCTTTTGTTTTTTTGGATTCTTTGATTTTCCCTTTTTCTTTTCTTTATTTTTTTCTTTTTTTATTTTTTATTTTTTTGATTGATTTTTTTAGCTACAACTATAATAAAAAGGTAAATTCTGAGTAAAATTTAGGTCTAGCTGCAACACCGTCGAAGAGGCAAGACCTGAAGAGGATTTGATCTGTTACACCACTGACAGAGAGACTAGATCAACAAAATGTGGGACCCGCTACACCACTGACGGAAAGACAAGACCAAATGGAAAATTTGATATGCAACACCACCGACGGAGGCAAGATCTAGATTAAGTTGGCGTACCACCACTAACGGAGGCATGATTTGCAAGATGTTGGATGACTGTGCCACTGATAGCGAGTCAATATCTGGAAAATTTTACGCTGCTTTCCTATCGATAGAGGGCAGAGTCTGAAAAGAATTTATATTGGTAATAGTAGAAATCGAGAGAATGTTGACGTCTGTCACACCATCGTCGGAGGAATAAAATCTTACAAAAGCAAAAACATTGGTCAGTAATTGTCAAAGATTTTGTCGCGGATACCTTTTATTTTGGGTGTTTCAGCATCTTCTTCGTGTTTGGCCTCCTTCAAGACTAGGGTTGGCCCTCTTCTCATTGCCCCCATGTTGAGGGTACTCGGTCTTTTCCGTAGACCTGTTATGTACAAGCAAGAATGCATCTAATCTTATGCCTAAATGCATGTGTCTACCTTAAATGCATAGTGACTTCGGTGTATGTGTAATAACCCGTTTTGACCCAAACCCAACTCAACCATGACCCGACCCAAGTCCAAACCCATTTACAACTGACCCGACCCGGAAAATAAAAACCCTAATAACCCTGAACCCTTTACCTCCTGCCATCAACCCGCTGCCGCCGTTCACCCTTTTCCAGCCACCATCTCCGGCCATCTAACCCTAAAACCAAAACACCCATTAACCCTAAATTAAATCCACCGAAATCCCAAATTAATCCAAACTCAGTCAAATCACAAACCCTAAAAATAAAATAATCTATCCCAAACAACCACCCACTGCCTCACCCATACCCTATTTCCCAACCACCATGTCGAACCCATACCCCCAAAATCCGGCCATCTATCATCACCAGATCTGCAACACAAATAAAATACATGAGTAGTTGTTTTTGTTTGTAAAAAAATTTGGATATAAAACCGAAGGGTTCAAAAATCAGAGGGGAGTTCCTGAGTTCAAAAAAAATCGAGAGGAAAAAAGAAAGAAAATCAGAGAGGGAATCCAGATCGAAAAAATGTATGGGGAAATCTTGTTCTTTCATCCATTCGAAATCAAAATTTCTAAAATCTAAAGTTTTTTTCCTAGTTTTGTTTTTTTATCTAAATCGAAGTAAAAAAGGGGGAAGGGTTCGAATCATACCTGGTTGTTCAAGCACCGTCGTGCGTCCGCCGTGCGTCCGGTGAACGGCGTCGAATAGAAGAGCGGTTGCCGTTAGGGTTTTTAATCAAGAGAGTTTGGTGAAAGGGGAAACGGCCGAGTGAAACAATGAAAAAATTAGTCCGTGCGGCTATCTTTTGGGTTTTGAATTAGTTAAAATTAGAATAATCACCATCTAGATCCTCCCTCACTTATATAATCTCATATTTGGCACTTCTGCATGGTAAAATTACGTGCCAGGTCCTCCATATCTTTTCCTGTTCTCACTTCTGTGCAGGGGATTATTGTACCTTTAGCCCTTATAGTTTTTAATGCTTTTTCAATACCATCCTTTTATTTATTTTTAGCTTTCAATTTCTGTTTTAGTTTAATTTAATCACTTGTTTTGTATTTAATTTTCAGCACCTTGTTTATTTTTATTTATATTTCAGCCTATGCATGTTATATGCTATTCATTTTAGTCTTTCTTTTATGTAATTTCTAGCCATGTAAATTATCACATCATGCATTTTAATCACTAGTTCATGTTTTTTAGTTGGTTTACATATTTTAGCATGGTTATTATTATTATTATTATATTTTTATGTGTTAGATTAATATTCATGCATGTTTCAAATTAATTTTTATGTTAGATTAATATTTTATTATGTTCTTATTTATTTATATTTTATCGCATTATATTTATTTATGTCTCCTATGTTTTAAGTTGCATTTCGAGATATATTAATTGTCAATGCAGTGCCCTTTTATCCGAGCATAAACAGGGCCAGTATCAGGCGTAGTGATAGTGGTTGGGCGTTTATTCTCGGACAACGAGGCCTTTAAAATCTACTCGCACATATAACCAAATTTTAATCTAATCGTCACTTTAATCCAGAAAGTCTAATTTAATAAAGCGGTAATTATTAAAGTACCAATTTTGGGCGGTGTGGGGGTGCTAATCCTTTCCCATCCGTAACCGACTCCCGAACCCGACATTTTAAAATCTCTGGTTTTTTCGGTGTCCGGTCCACCTTGAGTGGCCAATGGCGACTCCATTTTTAAATAAAACACGAGTTTTATAAAACTCCCTGCGGAAGACATTATTTTCAAAATACAAAAATAAAAAAAACCACATCATTTTTTTAGCGCGAAAAAACATCGCTACAGATGGCGACTCCACTGGGGACATTTTTGTTTTTCAAAAACAAATGAGAGTTGAGCTTTTTTTTTCAAATAATTACCGCTTTATTAATATTGGAAATTTCGGATTAAAGTGACTATTAAACTAAAATTCGGTTATAATTGCGTGCTTATTTTAACGCATTTAAAATATGGCATATAAACATGTTTTTTTAAGTGGGGGAAAACGCTAATGCTTTCGTGGAGATATCGTTCTCCCGTGTAGGCCTAGCAAGTACCTTCGGGGCTCGAGTACCTTATGCTTTCGTAAGGATATCGTTCCTTCGTGCAGGCATAAACGAATGGGTCCCCCTGAATTGAACCCGGTTGAAAGGAGCCTATAATGGGTGATGACCGGGGGCCTTGCTACTCTTAGTAGAGGACAACAAGGACAATTCGAGTACCTCTTAGCACCAAAACTGCATGTAGTGAGCCGTAGGAGCCAACCCTTTAGAGCCATGTGAAACTCTGCCCGATTAGTAGTCACCATATTTAGGCTCTGGTGTCTTATTTCTTGTTTATGTACAGTTTTTATTACTCTATTTTTGTTATATTTATCATTTGTTTTATTTAATCATTCGATACTACCTCGTTTCATTTTCATCGTATCGATTTCATCTGCATCATTGCACAACATCATCACAATCTTAATTTTGCATTGCATTCACATAAATCATTTTGCATTTAAGACACATTTTGCATATAGATGCATCAATCTTAAAATCGGTCATCGGGATGTCTCGCGTCATTAATACCAGAGAAAGCAAAGTCGACCAATTCAGCACCATTACCAAACCTCCACAAGAACTCGGTCTGGGGGCATCTCTCAACAAGTGCCAAATTCCAACACTCACAATTCACTCTCCATCACCGAAATTAACCCACCACCTTTTATCCTTCAAAAATCATTCACACTCACCATTTCCAACCGAAAACACAATAAAGTTTTTTCCATCCTCACTACCATCGCTACCCATCGACCAAAATACTCGAACAGAGAACCCCTTATTTCACGGCCTGAACCCTTATGTTTGAGTCCTTTTGAACTCTTGACTTACCATCGCCCGAAAACCAAGCCCTTCAACTCTACCATTCTACCCAAAGCCATTAAAAAACTGAAAGCCGAGCAAACCTTTGCTACACTTCTTTTGGAATCATACCTCCACATCTTTTACAAACATTATGCCTCTAACAAGGTCCCAGTCCGGGGGCATTCTTTTCCAAGGACCAGCCTTTATTACCGAGTCAAACTCTTGCATCCTTGACCACAATCTGCAAAATTGCACTTAATCTAAAATAATATTAATAATGAGCTTCCATGAACCAACATACATTTTATGAACCCAACTTAGGGGGCAACAGAATCCGCATTCAAAGTGTTAAATTCAAGAGCAGTTTCAGACGACAACATAGAACGAACAAAATGTTGGGGCATGCACCCTGATGAAAGATTCAAAGAAAGGTAATCGAACCCAAGAAAAGGTTGGGGCATTGTCATATGCAAAAGACCAAGATCCTGACAGGACCAGTGAGGAGTCAGGGGCATCCCATTGAGGGCCAAAAAAATCATATTACATTCATGCATTTAGTTGCATTCATCATTTTTCCATACATCATACATCTATGTTCAATGCATACACCCAAGTCACCATGCATTTAGGTATAAAATTCATGCATTTTTGCTTACAAAAAGGTTCAAAAAGAGACCGAACATCCTCAGCCGTGGGGGCAACAACACGACAACCGACCTTAGTCTCAGAGGAGGCCAAACACAAAGAGGATGTTGAAACATCAATAATAGGTAACAATGGCAAATTGTGTGAACATTTACTGATTAATGTTCTTTTTCATTTTTAGTTCATACCTCTCCGCCAGTAGAGCAGCAGAAGTAGCCTTTTCCAAATCTTGCCTTCGTCATTGTTGATAGGCCAACAATTTCCAAATTCTGCTTTACCGCTGATGGTGCAACAGTATAGACATCCTGAAGATCTCGTTTCTCCGTTGATGGTGCAACAGATCCGAACCTTTCCCCAAGCAGATCGAATTTCTATTCAGGTCTTGTTTCTCCGCTGACGATGCAACCAGACTTAATTTTTCTCGAGTCTTACTTCTTTGTATAGTTCAAGAAAAAAGAAAAATTATCAAAAAAAGAGAGTTGAAAATTTTTGAAAAAAAAGAAAGAAAAAAAATCAGAAAAAAATCAAGAATCGAAAAAATAAAAAATCAAAAAAATTAAAAGTCGAAAAAATCAAAAAAGTAAAGGTGAAGAAAAAAATGAAAGAAATGAAAAATCAAAAGAAAATTTATCAACTTTCATCGCCCGATTTAGTCTCTCCGTTGATGGAATAGCTAGGTATAAGCTATCATTGTCTTCAGATCCTGCTCTCCGCTGATGGTGTAGCCGATTCCAGGTCGTCATTATCCGATCTAGTCCTCAGCTAATGAAGTGGCTAGGTCCAAGCTGTAGTTGTACTCTGATCCTGCTCTCCGCTTATGGTGTAGCCGGTTCTAGGTCGCCATTATCCGAACTAGTCCTCCGCTGAAGAAGTGGCTAGGTCTAAGATGTAGTCGTACTCTGATCCTACTCTCCGCTGATGGTGTAGCCGGTTCCAGGTCATCATTATCCGAACCAGTCCTCCGCTGATGGAGTGGCTAGGCCCAAGCTCCCGTCGTCCTCAGATCCTGCTTTTCGCTAATGGTGTAGCCGGTTCCAGGTTGTCATTATCCAAACCAGTCCCCCGCTGATGGAGTGGCCGGGCCCAAGCTCCCATCGCCCTTAGATCTTACTCTCCGCTGATGGTGTAGCCGGTTCCAGGTCGTCATTGTCCAAACCAGTCCTCCACTGATGGAGTGGCCGGGTCCAAGCTTCTGTCGCCCTCAGATCCTGCTCTCCGCTGATGGTGTAGCCGGTTCCAGGTCGTCATTGTCCAATTCAGTCATCCGCTAATGGATTGGCTGGGTCCAAGCTCCCGTCGCCCTCAGATCCTGCTCTCTGCTGATGGTGTAACCGGTTCCAGGTTGTCATTATCCGAACCAGTCCTCCGCTGATGGAGTGGCTGGGCCCAATCTCCCGTCGTCCTCAAATCATGCTCTCCGCTGATGGTGTAGCCGGTTTCAAGTCGTCATTGTCCAATCCAGTCCTCCGCTGATAGAGTGGTTGGGTCCAAGCTCCCGTCACCCTTAGATCTTGCTCTCCGCTGATGGTGTAGCTGGTTCTAGGTCGCCATTATCCGATCCAGTCCTCCGCTGATGGAGTGGCTAGGTCCCAATTGCTGTTGTTCTACTTATCCGCTGATGGTGTAGTAGGGTTCCAATTAATGTTCTGCTTCTCCGTTGATAAATCCAACTTTACTGATTTTCAAGTTCTCTTTATTAATGTTGTAGCTAGAAAAAAGAAAAAAAGAAAAAAGAAGAAAAAAGAAGAAGAAAAATCAAAGAAAAAAGAAGAAAAAATCAGAAGAAGTAAAAAAGGTAAAAATAAAAAAGAAGAAGAAAAAAAGAAAAAAATGAAAAAATGAAAAATCAAAAGAAAATTATTCAACTTTCATCGCCCGATCTAGTCTCTCCGTTGATGGAGTGGCCAGGTACAAGCTATCGTCGTCCTCTGATCCTGCTCTCCGCTGATGGTGTAGCCGGTTCCAGGTCGTCATCGCCCGATCTAGTCCTCCGCTGATGAAGTGGCTAGGTCCAAGCTGCAGTCGTCCTCTGATCCTGCTCTCCGCTGATGGTGTAGCCGGTTCTAGGTCATTTTTATCTGATCCAGTCTCTTCGCTGATGGGGTGGTTGAATCCATGTTACCAATGTTCTCTGATCTTACTTCTCCGTGATGGAGTAGTGGGGTTCAACATCTATCTTTCGACCTGGTCTCTTCGTCGGTGTTGTAGCCAGGTTATTTTTACTCTCGTATTACCATGATGAAAAATAAGAAAGAAAAGAAAAATATGAAAAAAAGAAACAAAAAAGAAGAAAAAACAAAAAAGAAGAAAAACGAAACAAAAAAGAAAGAAAAAAATCTAATCAAAATGAGCTTTCAATCTTTTGATCCTGCCTCTTTGTCAGAGTTGTAGCTGGATCAGACATCAGAACTTTTATCCATCAATCTTGCCTCCCCGTCAATGTCGTAGCTGGATCGAATTTTGTAGACCCTGTTTCTTCATCAGTGTTGCAATTGGGTCGAATCTTCTTTAGGTATTATCGTCGTCAATAATGTAGCAAGCTGAACTCATTTTGCTCCCCCCAACAGACAACCTCTATTTTGAAGAATTTTACTCCCCAAGAGTGACAAGGTAGATCAACTAAGACAAGAAAGAAGACCTGCATCAAAGAGAAAGAAGATCTACAGAAGAACGAAGACATGCGTCAAGAGGGGAGAAACTCAACCGGACTGGACAAAACTGGTCATTTTTAGTCTTTGCTCTATTGTCGTTGCACAACAATGAGCAAAGAGGGGCAGCTGTAATAACCCGTTTTGACCCAAACCCAACTCAACCATGACCCGACCCGAATCCAAACCCGTTTACAACTGACCCGACCCAAAAAATAAAAACCCTAATAACCCTGAACCCTTCACCTCCTGCCATGAACCCGCCGCCGCTGTTCACCCTTTTCCGACCACCATCTCCGGCCATCCAACCCCAAAACCAAAACACCCATTAACCCTAAATTAAATCCACCGAAATCCCAAATTAATCCAAGCTCAGTCAAATCACAAACCCTAAAAATAAAATAATCTACCCCAAACAACCACCCACTGCCTCACCCATACCCTATTTCCCAACCACCCTACCAAACCCATACCCCCAAAATTCGGCCATCTATTATCACCAGATCTGTAACACAAATAAAATATAGGAGTAGTTGTTTTTGTTTGTAAAAAAAATTCGGATATAAAACCGAAGGGTTCAAAAATCAGATAGGGGTTCCTGAGTTAAAAAAATCGAGAAGAAAAAAGAAAGATAATCAGAGAGGGAATCTAGATTGAAAAAATGTATGGGGAAATCTTGATCTTTCATCCATTCGAAATCAATATTTCTAAAATCTAAAGTTTTTTTCCTAGTTTTGTTTTTTTTTCAAATCGAAGTAAAAAAGGGGGAAGGGTTCGAATCATACCTGGTTGTTCAAGCATCGTCGTGCGTCTGTCGTGAGGCCGGTGAACGGCGTCGAATAGAAGAGTGGCCGTCGTTAGGGTTTTTAATCGAGAGTGTTTGGTGAAAGGGGGAAGCGGCCGAGTGAAACAATGAAAAAATTAGTTTGTGCGGCTATCTTTTGGGTTTTGAATTAGTTAAAATTGGAATAATCACCATCTAGATCCTCCCTTACTTATATAATCTCATATTAGGCACTTCTGCATGGTAAAATTACGCATCATGTCCTCCATATCTTTTCTTGTTCCCACTTCTGTGAGGGGATAATTCTGCCTTTAGCCCTTATAGTTTTTAATGTTTTTTCAATACCATCCTTTTATTTATTTTTAGCTTTCAATTTTTGTTTTAGTTTAATTTAATCACTTGTTTTGTATTTAATTTTCAGCACCTTATTTATTTTTATTTATATTTCAGCCTATGCATGTTATATGCTATTCATTTTAGTCTTTCTTTTATGTAATTTATAGCCATGTAAATTATCACATCATGCATTTTAATCACTAGTTCATGTTTTTTAGTTGGTTTACATATTTTAGCATGGTTATTATTATTATTATTATTATTATTATTATTATTACTATTATTATATTTTTATGTGTTAGATTAATATTCATGCATGTTTCAAATTAATTTTTATGTTAGATTAATATTTTATTATGTTCTTATTTATTTATATTTTATCGCATTATATTTATTTATGTCTGCTATGTTTTAAGTTGTATTTCGAGATATATTAATTGTCAATGTGGTGCCCTTTTATCCGAGCGTAAACGGGGCCAGTATCAGGCGCAGTGATAGTGGTTCGGCGTTTATTCTCGGACAACGAGGCCTTTAAAATCTACTCACACATATAACCAAATTTTAATTTAATCGCCACTTTAATCCAGAAAGTCTAATATTAATAAAGCGGTAATTAAAAAAGTACAAATTTTGGGCGGTGTGGGGGTGCTAATCCTTCCCTATCCGTAACCGACTCCCGAACCCGACATTTTAAAATCTCTGGTTTTTTCGGTGTCCGGTCCACCTTGAGTGGCCGATGGCGACTTCATTTTTAAATAAAACACGAGTTTTATAAAACTCCCCATGGAAGACATTATTTTCAAAATACAAAAATAAAAAAACCACATCCTTTTTTATCGCGAAAAAACATCGCTACAGTATGCACTCTAAATGTATGACGTGTGCAAAAATGGTTTAATGCAAGATGAATACAATGAATGCATGAATATGACATGATTTTTTTGGCCCTCAATGGGATGCCCTGACTCCTCACTGGTCCTATCAGGATCTTGATCTTTTGCGTGTGACGGTGTCCTAACCTCTTCTTGGGTTCAATCATCCATCTGGGTGCACGCCCCAACATTTTGTTCGTTCTTATGCTATCGTCTAAAACTGCTCTTGAATTTGACACTTTAAGTGCGGATTATGTTGCCCCCTAAGTTGGGTTCATAAATTGTGTGTTAGTTCATGGCAGCTCATTATTATTATTATTTGGATTGGGCGCAATTTTACAGACTGTGGTCAAGGATGCAAGATTTTGACTCGGCAATGAAGGCTGGACCTTGGCAAAGAATGCCCCCGGACTAGGGCCTTGTTAGAGGCACAATATTTGTAAAAGATGTGGAGGGTGCTTTTGGACATGCCCTAAGATCAGGCTCTTGTAGAGGTTTTGTAAGGTGTTGAATTGACTGGTCTTTTGTCTTTCCCAGTATTGCTGCCATAGGGCATCCCGAGGATCAGTTTTATTATTTTGAAAATGAATGCATGCAAAATGTGTCCTAAATCGATGCAATGCAAAATTAAGATTGTGATGATGTTGTGTAATGATGCAAATGAAATCGATACGATGAAAATAAAATGAAGATGAAACGAGTTATTACCAAATAAAATGATTAAATAAAACAAATGATAAATATAACAAAAATAGAGTAATAAAAAAATTGTACATAAACAAGAAATAAGGCACCAGAGCCTAAATAGGGTGACTACTAATCGGGCAGAGTTTCACATGGCTCTAAAGGGTTGGCTCCTACGGCTCACTATATGCAGTTTTGGTGCTAAGAGGTACCCGAATTGTCTTTGTTGTCCTCTACTAAGAGTAGCAAGGCCCCCGGTTATCACCCATTATAGGCTCCTTTCAACCGGGTTCAATTCAGGGGGACCCATTCGTTTATGCCTGCATGAAGGAACGATATCCTTACGAAATCATAAGGTACTCGAGCCCCGAAGGTACTTGCTAGGCCTACATGGAGGAATGATATCCTCACGAAAGAATTAGCGTTTTCCCCACTTAAAAAATACGAGTTTATATGCCAAATTTTAAATGCGTTATAATAAACGCGCAATTATAATCGAATGTTAGTTTAATAGTCACTTTTATCTGGAATTTCTAATATTAATAATGTGGTAATTATTTGAAAAAAGATCGACTCTCATTTTGTTTTTGAAAAAAAAAACAAAAAATATCCCCAGCGGAGTCGCCATCTGTAGCGATCTAAAAAATGTGTTTTTATTTTGAAAATGATGTCTTCTGTGGGATTTTTGTAAAATTCGTGTTTTATTTAAAAATGGAGTTGCCACCGGCCACTCAAGGTGGACCGGACACCGTAAAAACCAGAGATTTCAAAATGTCGGGTTCGGGAGTCGGTTACGGATGTGAAGGATTAGCACCCCCACACCGCCCAAAATCGGTACTTTAATAATTACCGCTTTATTAATATTAAACTTTTTGGATTAAAGTGACGATTAAATTAAAATTTGGTTATAAATGCGAGTAGATTTTAAAGGCCTCGTTATTCGAGAGTAAACGCCCAACCACTATCACTACGCCTGATACTGGCCGCATTTACGTTCGGATAAAAGGGCACCATATTGACAATTAATATATCTCGATATGCAATCTTTAAAATGAACATGGCAGACATAAATAAATACAATGCAATAAAAAAATAAATTAATAAGGGTTAAAATAAACTCAGGTAATTCACCCATTAAACAAAAAATAGGCCTCAAAACTACGTCGTTTTGGATCAACCGGTTTAAAACATAAAATAAGGGTTATTTTTTGTTATTTCGAATCAAACTAAAACAAAACCCTAAGAAACAAAAACCTAAGCTAATCTCTCATCTCCTCACTCTCGAACGACGGTCGTCACTAGTCAAGGGATGAAGGCCGATCACCGACTTTAGAGCCTCATGGCGGACGGCGCAACACAGCCGGAGAGGTGAATCAAAACATAAAGTGTATAGGTTGAAAAGTAAACAACATAAAATAAAAGTGCAAGATAATAAATTAACATAAAAATAGTGACTGAATTGAATCAAAGCAGATGTTAAAAACTTAAAAATGATAATAGATGCACTGGAAAAACATAAGGACTAGAAGAGGAATTATCCCACAACAAAAATGAAAACGGGAAAAGGATAGGAGGACTACTCGGGTAATTAACCCATTAAACAAAAAACAGGCCTCAAAACTACGTCGTTTTGGATCTAACCGGTTTAAAACATAAAATAAGGGTTATTTTTTTGTTATTTTGAATCAAACTAAAACAAAACCCTAAGAAACAAAAACCTAAGCTAATCTCTCATCTCCTCACTCTCAAATGGTGGTCGTCACTAGTCAAGGGATGAAGGCTGATCACCGGCTTTGGAGCCTCACGGCGGACGGTGCAACACAGCCGGAGAGGTGAGACTCGAAACTCTTCCCCTTTTTTATTCGAAAATAAAGAAACAAAGATTTGAAAAAAGAGATTTAAATCGAACAACCAAGAAATCTTTTTACCCTTATATTGATTTCGAACAATGAACTCCCCAGAACTCCTCTAAATTTCTCTCTTTTTTATCGAACAAAAACCCCCTCCAGATTTTCCTTTTGTTTCGTTTTATAACCAAATTTTTACAATAAAATACCTAACCACCCTTCTATTTTTTAATCTGCAGATGGGATGAGGTATGGGCAAAATGAGGGATAGTGATGGGAAAGTCGAATTTGGGGCGGATTCGGTTGGTGTAGAACAGGGGTATAGGTGGTAGGTTTGGTTTTATTTTATTTAGGGTTAGTAAGCTAAGGTTTCTATAATATTAATTTGGGGTTTAATTTTAGGGTTTCAAGATTCAGATGGGTTTAAAATGGGTAATCGACGATGGTGGCCGGAATGGATGTCAGCGGCGGCAAGGGTGTATGGCGGCGGCAGATGAAGGGTTATGGGTTGTTTTAGAATTTTAGGGTTCTTGTTACCGGGTCGAGTTTTAATATTTCGGTCAATTATTGGGTATGGTTTGGGTTTATGGATTTGGGTTAGGCAAAAATGGGGTTATCACAGTAGGTTGGGCAGTTTGAAAATAATTGAGATTGGATTGGGTTGAAGGAAAATCTGCCCTATCTCACCTCTAGACATGGATGAAGTCAGTCTACTGGTAGGGATGGCAGACGAGTATAGTTTTACGAATTTTGCATTGCATCTGCGTTAGTTGAGGCGAGAATGGGTATAAGTTTGGTGGGTAGTGAGCGAGTGTGAATGTAAAGTCATACCTGTCGTGGGTATGTGATAGATTTGAGACCTTATCCGTACCGTATCTACCCGCATCCATCCGACTCACCCTGCATCCGCCCTTCCCGCCCATTAACTACACACCATATGAATTTTGGACCATTATGAATTTTGGAATAAATTCACAAAACATTATATAAACCCTATGATTTTTAGAGGACGTGTCTTATAATTTAACCGAATCTTAAGATATAAACATTCTTTACAATTGTCTATCCCGTTTGTTAGTTTGGATAAAGTTGTTTAATAACACATTTAGTCTATAATTTTTTGAAAATTTTCATAGTAATTTTATTTTCAATATTTTTAGTATTTGTTTTTTTAATTTATAATAATGTATTTTATAGTTATAATATTTTAAAATTTTAATTTTCTAAATTCTTATTTTTATTTAAATGTTACATAAAAATAATCAACCCTCGAACTTCATAAAAACAATTTTACCCTCGAACTCCTAAAAAAATCAAATTTGCCCTCAAACTCCTTGAATAAAAAAAATCAAGTGTTTCCCCCTCCACGCCAACATCATTAACTATCACGTCAACACATTAACGATCAACATTAGTCAAAGATTTAAATTGATTCTATTCGTGAATTTAAGGATAAAATTAGATGCGTTTTCCAAAAAAAAAATTAATTATTTGGTACGAACTCAATTACAAAAATATCACTTAAGCCCTTTTTTTTATAACAGAGAGCATCTCTATAATTAATATTATTTAGACTCTCGAGCCCAAGACAAATATAATGTGGACTATGTGTCATGTTCCAATTTCCATGAAAATATTAAAAATTTATAAGAAAATGGTTCTTTAATCTCTCAAAAAAAAAATCCTCATGTAAGCTCGGAAGTGAGTCAAAAAATGTTTCTTCAATTAAATTGACTCAATTCATGTTAACAAGTCTGATATTTTGTTCGGTTCGCACCTCACATGTCCATCTTTTACCTCTCAATTTTGTTGCAACAGCTTATGCGACAATCATTTGCTTGTAGTGCCAATGAATCTCAAATTTGGTGAGAATCCGAAAAACCATTTATCCTCTTCATTGAACCAAAGCTTGGTTAGCATTGCTTTGTTATTCCAACGTATTTAAATGGACGGATTTAACCAAAGCTTCAATAGCCATGCCATGGCGAGTACCCTGGGCTGTAAGGGTAATTGTGTACTTTCGACATTGAACCATACCCTTGCATTCCATCCCTCCTGTATTGCTCCCACGTCGCCTGCTCCTCCACCAAAAACCTCTGCTTCTTCTCCATATCTGACATTTGTACGTACGACGGAGGCTCCACCGCAAGGGACGCCGCAAACGGATCAACAACGTTGGTTCCTATGTGTTTGGAAGAAGGCGGTGCCTGCAAGGCTACTGTGGCAGGTCTTCCGAATGAACCAAATGCAACACTGCTAGCACTTCCGTTGGTGGCACAATAACCCAATGAGGCCATGGTGGTGCCTTGTTGGTACATGCTGTCGAGCAATAATAGGTCGAACCCACCACCGAGTGTCGCTCTCTGGTACTTCAAGTTGCTCGCTGATTGAACCAAAGCTGATTCCCAATCAGAATCATCCTTGAAAGCTTCCCATTTCGGACCCGATGACGGAGAAGCCGGTACGAGACCACCGAACAAAGCCAAGGCCAATTTGTCTCCGTAATCTTGACTCCAAATTGCGTCGTCCTTGAGGTTCAATAAATCACCCTTTGGTTCCATAACTAAAGCTTTGGAATTATCTACCGTTTCTTCATTAACAGGGTTAGGTTCTGGTAACGCTTTAATGGCGTTAACATCCTCTTCTTCTTCACTCACTTCTGTTTCTTTAACTGATCCGAATTCATCCCTGAATCTCTTAACTTGTCCCAATGCAGATTTGTCGCGGATAAATTCGTCGATAATGTCGAGTTTTTTCTTGGTGATTTTCTCGATTTCGGGATAATCAGAGGATCGAGCAATGCCGACGCTCTTGCACCATGAATAGAAAATTTCAAGCTCGTCGAACTGTTTTCTTTCACGGCAGAATATGTTATAGATTTTTAAGGAATCAGACATATCAAGCTCCATGAAACGATCGATTAAAACCCCTAATATTTCTGTTATATCGTAATATATCTGGAAACTTTCTTTCACTATTGGGTGAAGAGCCACGGCGACCAGCCTGTTGCACTTGGCCGCACCTGTTTCAATCCAACACACCAAAATTACTACTATTCGTTTGCTTGCATGCATGCATGTATCTATAATATATATGTATATATAATATATATGTATATGCATGCATGTATATATATATATGTGTGTGTGTGTGTGTGCAAACCTATTGGACGACAGGCTAAGAAGCGGTCGAGGAGCTGTTGCAAATTCAGCAACCTGGAAAACAAATGCCCGTTCTTCATCTCAGCAACTGGTACGGATCGCACAACAATGGCACCGTCACCGTTATCTTCATTATCGTCTTCATTATACCCATACATGCTTCGTCTTCCACCAAACCTGCCTTCCATTATGTATTCCAGTCTCTCGTCGAGGTAGAGCGCGTAAGTCCGGACGAATGCGGAGAAATCCCAGGAGTTGGATTGGGAGGTGTCGCGGAAATCCGACATGTTGAGGATCCGACTGCCGCGCCTGGTGGAAAAGAAGATCTCTTGCTCGTAGGCTGGATCGCCTTCGGAAAGGAGGCGTTGGATGAGCATGAGAGTTTTGAGGGCCACCGTCCAATTCCGGGTCTTGTTGAGGCGTTTGGATAGGGTTTTGACGCACGCGCTGATATGGGAGCCTGAGTAGGAGGTTAAACTTAGGATTTCTCGAACGCGTCTTTCCTCTGCAGGGCATTCTTGATGCCTTGTCGCTTTGACAATGGCAATTTCCAGGTCGGAAACAGGGCTGCTGCTTCTGACTTTTGCCAGGCTTATGCTGGTTCGGTCTTTCACATGTCCGATGGCTCTTCTGATTTTGCTTGGGGCCATGGGGGATTTGTATTCCTTCCTGCTGCAATGGTGTTGGCATTTAAACAATGAATCAAAATTAAAGATGAGAATCATGGAAAGACACACACACATGTAATGAAATGTAATCTCACCTGTTCTTCTTCTTAAAAATAAAACAACCTCGTTAGTTGTCAGAATTTGATTTCAAAGGACATCACCGCAATTTCTAAGGAGAGTAGATTCCAACAACACTCGTTTAGAATTAAAACGATTGTTGATGGAAAGGAAGAAGAAAGCTAGTCAGAGAAATGAGAATTTTTTCCTTTCTTTTTGGTCTCCTTTTTCCCCTGGAAAAACTTTCCTCTCCCTTCTTTCACTACCCTTGCCTTCCTCCTCTTTGTTTTGAGGTTTAAATCAAAATATCATCTCTCTTAAACCGGCGTTACCGCCTAATATATTTAGCATGAAAAAAGAACTTTCAATGGGATATATGAAGCCACATGGCAAATGCTAGTTGGCTACTGCAATAAAAAAATTTAGACAATGACTAATTTATAAAACAAAACAAAACAAAACAGTTATTTTTCTAAAACATATGTGAACTTGACGAGGTAGAACGTATTAATAGTATTAACTTTGTGAATGGAGTATATTTCATATCTTTTTTATTTGAATAGTTGTTTGGATTTAAGCTCAATTAATTGTATTTATAGAGTTTGATTATGTGCTTAATTGAATTATCAAAAGATGCTACGATATGGGGAAAAGGATGTGCTTTTTGGTGATGATGTGCAGGATTGAAATATTAAGCAAGGATGGAGTTTGCCGAGGCATTTGTGTGATGGTGATTGAGCTTTTTCCGCAGCAATTCTGAAAGGAAGATGACAAAATAAGACAGCTGTAAGTTCCCCTTCTGCCTGACATTCTTTACATGTGAATGGAATATTATGAAATCCCCTAAATTAGTTTGGCGGCTGAAGGCATTAAACCCTAGGAGACCTAACTATAAAAGGACAAGAGAGGCTACATTTAAAGGAAGCTGAAATTAAATAGAGAAAACGTCTCTTTTCTTCTCTCTTTGGGCGTCCACTATTGTTGAGGACAAATGAAGCTACTTAAAGCTGCTCAAGCTCTCGAAAGAAGCTCGGGAAGATTCACAACTCAGCTAGGGAACTTACAGGGGGTGTTTTGATTTTTCTAGAACTTTTTCCTTGTGTTATTCATCAATTTCAAAAACGCTTTGTGAATGTTTAACTATGGATGATATTTGTCCAATCATGAACTAACTTTATTTGGCTAGGGCTTACTTTGGTTATGACGTTTTAAATATATGGAGGCTTTTTCCATCTGCCTACTTTATTCATTTTGTGCTTGATTAAATTTATAAGAACTTTTGAAAATTAGCATTAAATCTACGTGTTTTCTTAATATCAGAAAAGTTAAGCTATAGAACTAAAATGGATAATGAGATTTTAACCGAAACACAGTAAATCCTAACTTAATTTCTATAGTCTTTGCCTTAATTTTCTTTAGTCAACCAATTGACAACCATTTACTTTTTAGTGCAACTTGAATTATAATCCCACCAACCCCTGTGGAGACAATCTTATTCATCACTTTTATTATTTGTTCGGCATGTATACTCCCACATTTGCACACTCTTATACTACAACACAATAAGTTTTTAGCAGTGATTTTTAGTCCTATAGCGGCGTTTTCAAGCGCCGCTAAAACCCTTCCGACACTAGTAAGAGCCTCGAAAGAAGTGCCACTAAATCAAACGTCGCAACAATTAGCGGTATCTGTAAACAAAAAAATATCGTAAAAAGTCGAGTTATATAGCAGTGTTTTGGAAAAAAAAGCCGCTAATTGTCGTGATATATAGCGGCTAAATGTGATGGGATATACCGACGTTTGTTGTCAAGCGCCACGAATTATCTTGTCTTTAGTGGCTTTTGTTCCTCAAACGTAGCTATATGCTATGATATTTAGTGGTGTTTGTAAGCACAAACATCGCTAGACTATGTATATAGTGGCGTCCTTCTTGATAAACGCCGCAAAAGAGTGTGTCATGTAGTGACGTTTTTTTTTACAAGCGTCGCTAAACTTAATTGATTTGGCAGATATAATTTTCTGCTATATACTACCCAAATTTATTCTGTAGCATTATCCAATAACAACAAATTTAAAATTTAATTACGACACGAATTAAGTAGAAATACTTAACAACAAAAACAAATTAAAGTTTATAAACATTAAAGCGAAATGTAATGTAGCATTATCCATTGTTGATGAAATTTTTTGTACAAATGCTTGATCGTATGACTTCTAAGTTTATAAATGTTTAGGAGCATGTTTAGGCTGATTGGATATGTTTTAGAGGGTTTCAGATTGAATTTTCATATTCGAATATGTAAATTCTGTAATCAAGTACTAGTATGCTCTGTTCTTGAGTACCGGTACGACTCTCTAGAATATCGGTATTGTACCCTAAACCGATACCAAAACTGGCTACTGAAATTTCAAAAAGTTCCCGAGTATTGGTACGGGACCTCGAGTACTTGTACCTTGGTAGTTAAGTTAGCTGGAACCTTCTTCAGATTTTGATTCTCTGCATTTCAGTCCTTGAATTGCTAGGTTTCAATTGTATGAGTATTTATGGTCCGTTTTGGCTGAAATTTTATGTGTAAGCGTGTTTATGGATGAATTTCATGTTTGTAAGCTTAATTTATGTTTTATAGTCAAATTTATGGTAATTACATTTCAGTCCCTAAACTAGTAACCGCGTAAATTGAATAAGTTAAGAGTCCGTTTTGGGTAAAATTTAATGGGTGGTTTAGTCTGATCACATAGGGTTAAAATATGCATATAGTTCCGCTCATTCTTTAAGAAATTTGATGTTTGTAGGAAAAGATTGTTTTACCCTTTCGTGTTTTCAATTGTCTCGTGATTGTAAAGCATGTTAGGACTCTAGCCCATTTAGATTTCACTATTTTTAATTCGTTGTTTGCTCAAGCATGAAAAAAATTAAATTTGCACGCGTTTTCGTTTTGTTTGAATTAGGATCACTTTGTGATCGATGTATTATTCGTTATTCGAGTCTACTCTGTCCAGACCGGGTAACGGGATTACACTTAGTCTTTAAAATAGAACTTTAAATGAGATACATTAATTGATTAAGTGACCCAGGGTGTCCATATTGTCTTATCTTGTATGAGTTTGAATCCTGACATTAATCTTAAAAATGTATTTATATCTCTATTTAATAAAAAATATAACTCTAAATCTTAAATATAATTCAAAGCTTAAATAGTATACGTGGCACCTTTAAAGTTTTACTTGTAAATAGAAAATTTTCACTACCAACTTATGAAATATTTTCGTTTAGTCTATTAAAGTTTCAAGATTTAGGCGAGAAACTACTAATTCTCATGTTGGCTGTTGCATGCACTACTATGACTTTGACATTTTTTTTCATTTAAATATTTAAGGTTTTTTTTTGGTTAAATCTTATTGTTATACCTTTAGTATCTCTGCACCTGAAATGGTCTACAAAGTATAACACTCATTCCTGTATTCGTACACCGAACACGAGTCGAAAATATCACAGTAATTTAAAAATTATATTGCATTAAAAATTCAAGACTATTTAAAATTTTTATTTAACTTATAGATAATAATTTCATTATATCTAAATTCTAATATAAACACAGTTTTTAAACATATCACATACTATTCAAGATACATAAACAAAACCATCACAAGGCAGGCCGGTTTTATCTTTTAACAAAATAAACAAGTTATTTCGTACATACCACTATTCACATATAAAACCAGAATGTCATAAGTACTGAAAATAACCTGTCAACTTTATGTCTTCACAAAAGATTTGATGCACAGCTCCGACCAATCCTACTCCGGTTCACCTACGCGTATTACAGAAATACACGCTAAGTATAACTTAGTGAGACATAAATAAGTAACATATATAAAATCTTTATAATGCATGATATTTTACAGAAACCTGATAATTATATATAAAAAATACTTCGTAATACTAGAATATAGCCTAAGGTAAATATTAAGTACTTTAAAAGTACTATTCTTTATTGCTTGCAGACACAATAAAGTGCCTATAACACATATGACACTTTAAAATGCCGTTAACTTTATGATACACATTGAAGTGTCAATAACTTTATAATACTCTTCAAGTGTCATTAACTCGTAGAATGTCTTATATGGTTGATGGTGCCTTTAAACCAACTAACCAACTTATACGATTGGTGATGCCTTTAAATCACCAAATCCATAATCGAATAATATATTTTAATTACCAAGGGAAACCTTAAAAACAATTTCTGCAATTAATGGCAAATAACACAATATCCATATATACGTCACGTAAAACATTTTATATTGGAGCAGTTAATACCCCAATATGCTTTATAATATTCATGGTATACTGCCATAATCTGTGAATCATTAAAAATAAAGTACCATGCTAAAAACATGTATGCACTCACATTTGCCTTGTAATGCCCCTTTTTACTATTCGATTAGTCTCAAACTTTTTTCTTTTCCCGGTCTACTAGTACGACCTTGATCTTTATCGGTATCAAGATAAAGATAACATATACCATTCAAAGCATATGTTAGAACATACTCAATCTATATAAAATAATGGAAAGCAAATGCATAACTATCCATTATTTACAAAAATTGATCCGATAAAATTTCCATATTCAAGAAATAAACTCTATTATTTCAATAAATCTCCCTTTTTCAAAACTTAGACTGAATTTTCCTAAATTAGTCTATTATTTCGATAATTATCGAATATCTCCATAAATTAAAATTATCTCAAAATTCCTTTATCGATAATCCATACGAATATTCTCTACTCTTACTGAGTCCAAAATACTGATCATAAACACTTTTATAGAACCTTCCCATAGGTCACCCATCATAAATTTCTCTAACCCGAGCACGCTTAATAATTCTATTCGACCCAATTTTAGTACATTTTTCTAGTTCTTAATTCTAAAAACCGACATCAAGATACTTAATTCGATCCTATTGACACTTATACTGAATAAAATAACTTATTGGAAAAATTACCATGTTGGTCCCTAAACTTTTCCCATCTTTTCATTTTGGACACCAAACTTTAAAATTCTACATTTTAGTCACTGAACTAAAACCACTAACTTTTAATTCCTTGCATTTTAGTCACTAAGCTAATATTGGGTATTACAATTCTCCCCTTAAGAAAATTCGTCCTTAGATTTTCAGAACGTACCTATAACAATATCGGGTTCTTCTCTCTCATCTCTATTATTATATGTCCGAATATGATAAACTCTAGCTGAAGCTCGATCATTTCGTTCTGCAGCAGCTTCAGTCTCTTCTCGAGAACCCGTTCTGGACGATCCTACATATCCTCGACTTCTGCTTCTTTGCAATCCAACAGATCTTTCTATTTGAACCGATCTATCACCTTGATTTGGGCAGTCACGTTTAAAATGTCCAATCTCGCCACAGCGGAAACATACTCCTGTGATCTTTTGACACTCCCCAAAATGTTTCCAGTTACAATTCTCACATCGGGGATGACCTTGTTAATTTCCAGAATTCTTTGTTGTTGTCGAAGTATTTTTGAATTTTTCAGCTTGTTTTGCTTGTTCTTGGGGTGCTGAAAATTCAAATCTTTCCTGTTGTGAATATCCTTTACCTCGCTTTGATGATTGTGAAGTACAAGATATCTCAGTATTTCTTTTCTGACCCTGGGATTCTCTTTCAGCCTTCTCTCGGACAATCTCCATTGCTTTAGCTCTATTAACAGCTTCTTGAAAATCCCTGGAAACAATAGCCATCAGCACCTCTTGATATCTGGCATCTAGACCACTTATAAAACTAAGAGTGATAGCTCTCTCGTCCGGTAGCAATTTAGAAGCAAACCTACTCAATTTATTAAACTTGCATTCATATTCATACACCGAGCGATCTCCTTGCTTAAGGTCTAGGAACCTCTGCCTCATTTCTCGAATAAAGGCATCTCCAATATATTTCCTCCTAAACTCATGGAGGAAAAACTGCCAGTTCACCTCTTCATGAACACGAGTAGTGATGTTATTCCACCAGACCAAAGCTTGGTCCCTCAATAAGGAAACCACACCTTCCAACTCTCATCGGTCATCACAATTAATCTGAGTCAATATGGTCTGTATATCATTTAGCCAAAAATCAGCGGACATTAGGTCTCCATCATTGTCGCCCTTAAAATCGGGAGCTTGCAGCTTCTTTAACTCTTTAGGCACCGAAATCTGAGGAGGTCTATTTATAATCGCATCTAAAGCTTGCAGGAATGTATTCCAGTCCTGTACTGGCATTTCCTGTTGTACCAATTGTTGTACCTCCCCTCCGACCTCTGGGGCATTTTTAGGCCCCACCTGTCGGGTAACATGTCAGGATCCCTCTCCTTCCGACATCTGTACTCAATATATACTTAAAATAATAAGCAATTGCATCAATCAAACAAGTTTCATTTTCAAGTAAACACGACTTCCTAGTGGCATGTACACTTTAAAATACTTTCTTTGAATTCAAATCAATCCACAACTGGCTAAACCTGTAGCTCTGATACCAATAAATGTAACACCCCATTTCCCGTAATCGTACACCGAACACGAGTCAAAAATGTCACAGTAATTTAAAAATTATATTGCATTAAAAATTCAGGACTATTTAAAAAATTTATTTAACTTATAGATAATAATTTCATTATATCTAAATTCTAATATAAACACAGTATTTAAACATATCACATACTATTCAAGATACATAAACAAAACCATCACACGACAGGCCGATTTTATCTTTTAACAAAATAAACAGGTTATTTCGTACATATCACTATTCACATATAAAACCAGGATGTCATAAGTACTGAAAATAATCTGTCAACTTTATGTCTTCATAAAAGATTTGATGCACAGCTCCGACCAATCCTACTCAGGTTTACCTATGCGTATTATAGAAATACACGTTAAGTATAACTTAGTGAGACATAAATAAGTAACATATATAAAATCTTTATAATGCATGATATTTTACAAAAACCTGATAATTATATATAGATATATAAATACTTCGTAATACCAGAATATAGCCCAAGGTAAATATTAAGTACTTTAAAAGTACTATTCTTTATTGCTTGCAGACACAATAAAGTGCCTATAACATATATGACACTTTAAAATGCCGTTAACTTTATGATACACATTGAAGTGTCAATAACTTTATAATACTCTTCAAGTGTCATTAACTCGTAGAATGTCTTTAAACCAAATAACCAACTTATACGGTTGATGGCGACTTTAAACCAACTAACCAACTTATACGGTTGATAGTTTCTTTAAACCAACTAACCAACTTATACAGTTGATGGTGCTTTTAAAGCAACTAACCAACTTATACGATTGGTGATGCCTTTAAATCACCAAATCCATAATCGAATAATATATTTTACATTACCAAGGGCAACCTTAAAAACAATTCCTGCAATTAAGGGCAAATAACACAATATCCATACATATGTCACGTAAAACATTTTATATTGGAGCAGTTAATACCCCAATATGCTTTATAATATTCATGGTATATTGCCATAACCTGTAAATCATTAAAAATAAAGTACCATGCTAAAAACATATATGCACTCACCTTTGCCTTGTAATGCCCCTTTTTACTATTTGATTAGTCTCGAACTTTTTTCTTTTCCCGGTCTACTATTACGACCTTGATCTTTATCGGTATCTAGATGAAGATAACATATACCATTCAAAGCATATGTTAGAACATACTCAATCTATATAAAATAATGGAAAGTTAATGAATAACTATCCATTATTTACAAAAATTGATCTGATAAAATTTCCATATTCGAGAAATAAACTCTATTTTTCAATAAATCTTCCTTTTTCAAAACTTAGACTGGATTTTCCTAAATCAGTCTATTATTCCGATAATTATCGAATATCTCCATAAATTAAAATTCTCTTAAAATTCCTTTATCGATAATCCATACGAATATTCTCTACTCTTACTGAGTCCAAAATACTGATCATAAACACTTTTATGGAACCTTCCTATAGGTCACCCATCATAAATTTCTCTGACATAAGCACGCTTAATAATTCTATTCGACCAAATTTCAGTACCTTTTTCCAGTTCTTAATTCTAAAAACCGACATCAAGATACTTAATTCAATCCGATTGACACTTATACTGAATAAAATAACTTATTGGAAAATTACCATGTTGTTCCCTGAACTTTTCCCATTTTTTCACTTTAGCCACCAAACTTTAAAATTTTATGTTTTAGTCACTGAACTAAAACCACTAACTTTTAATTCCTTGCATTTTAGTCACTAAGCTAATATTGGGGTATTACACAAAGCCTCCGAAGTTGGCAACTCTGGAAGGGCCTCCATGGCAATGACTCATCTGGAGGACAGTAGGACCAAAGACTAAGGATATCAGAGATCTGTATCTCAAGAATAGACCCCTATTAGAGACTACATCGTCTTGAAAAACAATTGTTAACCTACGTGATCAGAGTGTAAATGCTACTAGTTGAGAACTGAGCCTAATTCTATCAGCCCATCAATGATTGTTATTAAGTCTTTTTTCATCCCATCAAACAATACCAGAGGATATAAAAACCCATGAAGTTAAAAGGAATGACAAAGAATACTTAGGGGAGAACACCCCTCCTCCACCTGGCTCTATATCTTTCTTCACTTCTCCAATCACCATATTGGCTGCGACTGTCCGTCCAAATTTATTAGAGTGAACCGCCTAAAAACGCCACCAATCACCTTGGTCCTCATCTCCACCTCTCTTGTCTAGTGCGCAACAACTTTAGACATCAACGTGTACATAAATGATCGATTTTCTCCTATTTAAAAAACCTCACTAATTAAAATTCATTAATTGATTGGGTGGTCAATGATGTTCATATTGTCTTATTTTATATGGGTCCAAATTATGACATTAGCCTTTGATACATTCTACTTAATAAAAAAAAACTTACCAATTTCAATGGATAAACAATTAATATATGATAGATGACGCTGCAAAAAATTGATGAATGTAGGTAGGGCTGTAAATGAGACGAGACTGATCGCAAACTATTTGAGTCGAATTTGATTAAAGCTCAGCCAACACTTGATTTGATTGGACACAATTCGAGCTCCAGCTTGGCTCAAGTTCTTAATGAGCTGAGACGAGCTACTCGAAAATCTCGCAAGCTACTCGTAAAAATAATATATACATATATTTTAAAATTTTTACAAAATTATTAAATTTGATCAATGAATAAAAATACTGAGACAAATTGTTGATTTTATAAGTATCATGTTCAAATCATAAGTTTCAGAAAAGTTTGAGTAACATTGTAATTTTGTAAAGTTTTGAGCCATTTGTAAGAACCCTAAGAAATTGGGAGATTAATCTTAACACTTTCCCCATTTCCCCTTATGTATATTTTGGCAGCTGAAGGGTGTTGAAAAAAAAAAAAAAACCTAGCCTTCATTTGTGTCGTATGGCTTCCCCTCAGCGTCGCTGCCCACTTACTCAACTGTTACTCATTCCCCTAACGGCACCCCAATTAGATAATCGGTTAGTACCCTTTTCCCGAGTCACAGCGGATAACCGCGCCCCCTAACTGTCAACGGAGCCAACCCCCACTATCCCGACACCATGCTTCGAGTCCCACCGCCCTGAACCGACCCCTTTCACTAGTAAAGAATCCCCTTTTACCAACCTCTAACCCTTTAATTCTTTGGTATTTTTCTTAATTATTCAGTTTATTTTTATTATTACCTTATTTTAATTTTTCCATCAATAGATTTGTACACCAACTGTTTTTATAAATATATATGTATATAAAACAGTCGGTTTACACTATTCAAACTTGACTTTGAGCTTTTCGAGTTCGAATCGAATTCAGCACTACTCAAATTTGACTCAGTGTCATTTACCTCTCTAAATGCGGGTAGAAATCGAATATTTTAAGTTGTTCAATTGGTGAAACTCTAAATATATGGAAATTAAAGATACGGGCCTGACTAGAAAAAGAAATGGGAACAGCTAGTTGAGTTAAAGGCCATGAAGAGAAAGCCCAATAAAAGGTTGGGTAAATTATAATGAAGGTCACTCAATTATGGGTAATATTATATTTAGGTCACTCAATTATTAAAAATGATCATTTAATTATGGGTAAGGTTACCTTTGGGTCACCCTTCATATTTAAAAAATATATCAATTTAGTCATACCCTCGTTAACACTAGTTACTGCTACCACATAATTTTTTAGTTACTGCTACCACGTAAGTTATTGAATTTTTATTATAAAACAAGTTTTAAGTTCTCTGTAAGTATGTTTTATAATAAAAAATTAAAGCTACAAAAATTATACTTTTTAATGAAAATGCATAGACATGCAAAGAGCTTAAGAAATCCGTTTTATAATAAAAATGACTAAATTCATATATTTGTTAAATATGAAGGGTTAAATTTATTAAATTATTTTGTGTTTGGACTAAATTAATAGAACAAAAAAGTATTAAGGACTAAAACTATCATTATACTCAATTAAACTACAACATTTAACGGTTGAGTAATCTAAATGTAGCATAATATTAATTGAGTGACCCAAATATAACTATAATATTAATTAAGTGACCAAAATATAATTTTTAATAATTAAATAACTAAAATGTAACTTTACTCATTAATCTTCATTGTCATTTACCCTAAAAGGTTTCAAGTTAAAATCCATGTTTCGAATAGATTAGATTCGTTGCAGCCGTGGCAAAGAAATAATGGAGCCGGAGCCGGAGACCGAGACGAAGGGCAAAGCAAGCGAAGAGCGATGGACCGGAGCCTTAGCAAATCTGTCGGAGGACCTCAAATCTCGATTCTCTCCAAAAATTACTTCTCAAAAAAGCTGTTTTCGTCGGCGAAGATGCCTTCTCCAAAGCCTCTCTGACCTCCGAACAAGCCCGAACCATCAAGGTCACTTCTTATTATTGAATCTATGGTCTAGGATTTTGTTATTAGATCTGAACATAGGTAATAATTATAATGAATCGATCTTATGAATTGAGGCCTGATCTAGTGAGTTTAGGTTCTTGAACAAAGGGTGCTCGTGCTCGTTCCGAGAAACGACAGGTCTTATGAAAGAGAGGTAGATGCCGCAATCATTGTTTGTTAAAAAATTATAATTGTTAATCTAACGTCATTTTGGAAGAAAGACTCATTAGTTTAAAGATAAATGATAGTATTTTTTAAAAAATGTTTATTTATATGGTAGCTTTTTTATTTTAAATAGATATTTTAAATGCATTATATAATAAATTTAAGCAAAAAAAGATTTTTTTTGTTTAAATGTATATAGTTGTAACCGCTAAAGCAAAAGGTATTTTTAAAATATTATTTAATCATTTATATTTTTCTAATTTTTGTTAGATTTCGTGACTTAAATTGTTTGATTTAGCTTAACATGAAAAGTTCGTAGTGTGACCTAATTGGTAAAGAAATAAATTAAAAGAAAAATAAGAGAACAATGGTCCGACCATGGAAAAATTATATCATAGACTCTTATCACATCAGCTATGGTCCTATATAATGAAAACCATCCACTTTACTACTATTTTTTCCTATTATTTTTTCCAACCAATGAATCTTTACTAATTTTTTTCATATAATTTAAAAAAAATAGATTTTTTTAGAAATTATTATATTATTGGATTAATGACATGGAAAATAATAGTGAAGTGGATAGTTTTTATTGGACGAGGCCATGACTGATGTAGTAAGCCAGACCCATGATATAATTTCTCCCAACCATGCTATACAGACTTTGCCACATATACAGTTTGAACACTATACTTCTTGTATTAGTAGAAATTCTATTAAAGAAATTTCTTGTAATTTAAGATTTATTTCTCTTTTAGTGATTATCTCTATAGATAGATTATATGTATAGGGTTAGAATTAGAAGCTGCATACCTCTTGTATTAATTGACATTGTTGTAAATTTATCATTATTTGTCCGTCGTCATTTTTTTTTGTTTAGGAGTTTCCACGTAAAATATTGGTATCGTTTTATTATAATTGATTTACTGTTATTATCATTTTCGTATATTCATAACAATTTTTAATTAAGTTAATATTTGATTAATTTATGGCAACTCAATAAATTATTAATAAAGATGATTTATTAAATATAAAAGTAAATGAAAAGGAAAAGTAAAAGTAAAATAATATTTTAAGAAGTAATAAATTTAAACTGCTACGTATACCAAATAAAGAGTCCGATCCGATATAAAAAAAAAATTCAAATTTAGATTGGCACAATCCATTTTTGAATTTATATTTTATAATAATTCTTTATTTAATTTTAATTATAAAACATAAAATCTTGAACCCAACAAATGGTTACATGAAAAAATAAATGATGTTCATCATAGTAGACTCGGGTTCAATCGTTTTGTCTACAAGGTGTATGTACATTTTTAAGAGGTTAAAGAATATGTATTAACATATATTACCTTGTAATCACTTTGGACTATTAAAAAACATAAGATCTTTATTATTTTTTAAGTTAATTTTGTGTCACGAGTCAATCATATATCAATCTAATTGAAAAAATATTAAAAATTCAGTTTTTAAATGATAATAAATATGAAAAAAAAAACTTTGATACACAGGCCGTGTAAACTTTAGTTTACACGTGTCTTTTAGTTTTAAGGGTTAGGGTTTAAGGGTTTAGGTTGTAGGGTTTAGAATTTAAGGTTAGGGTTTAGAATTTAGTGTATAGAGTTTAAGGTTTAAGGTTTAAGTTGTTAGGGTTAAGAATTTAAGATTTAAGTTTTTATAGTGTAATTACACAGGCTTGTGTAAAATTAATTTTACACAGTCTGTGTATCAAATTTTACCCAATAAATATTAGTATATTCATGTTTATTTTTTTCTTCATATTTTTATATATTTTTAAAAATACGAGATTTGAATTTATATAGAAATCTTTTAGCACTATTTTATTGATAGTCAATGCTTGACGTTAGATGGTGTTCGACTCTTTCAACATTGCGGTTGCACCTATTCTTAAAGACAAATATGTGGGTAAATTGCGAAAATTATATTTTATTATTTAATTTATTTTGGTCATTTAATATTATTTTATTAATATTTTGGTATAATTTAACATATATTATTATTAAGTATAAACATAATTTAAAATAAAAATAAAATTATATTTTATTATTATTTAATATCAAAATAATTTAAAATAAAAAAAATAAAAAATAAAACCTCAAATCATATTCAATCTCCAATCCACAAACCCCAAAACTCTTCCCTTCACCTCCACCGGTCACACTCTTCACCGGTCACCCTCACTGGCCAAACTCATCACTGGTCACTACTTCTTCAAGAGGTCACCATCCCCAGTACCATTTGCAACCACCTTCATCATTGGTTCATTCATTCTCCATCCCCAACCGAGACCATCACCAAAACACCCACCACTATTTCACTATCACGCCATTTTCACCTTACCCATTCAATTTCACCGGCTCACGTCACCGAAAAACCGATTTACCCATTCAACTTCACCTCTCGGTTCGTCTTTTCATCACTAAGCCGATAATCATCATCATCCTAGCCTCTGCTCATCACCCTCCATTACAACTCGTGAACAACAATACCATTATCTCTCTTTCCATTCACTAACAACATTACCTAAACCCATCATTGAAACCTCCTTCACCTTCACTGTCATAACCAAAACCTAAATCTAAACTACCATTAGGCATTAAAACCCAGAAACAAAGAAACCAACACTAGAATGGGAGAATTTTTTACATTTGATGGGTGATTTTTTAATGATCGAAGAATTCATCTGTTGATGAAATTTGTTCACGATGACTGGTGCCTCCGTCTTTTAATTTTAACGGTAGGCAATAGCAGAATAAAACTAGGAACAACATATTTTAATTTTGGTTCAATCTAATGGTGGTGGAGAGAGATAGGAGACAATGGCTACAGAGAACAAAAAAGTTTTTTTTTTCTAATGTTGAAGGAAATAATTTTTTTATTTTAAATTATATTTATAACTAGATATTAATAAAAGTAATTTATTTTTATATTTAATAATAATAAATTATGTCAAATCATACTAAAATATTAATAAAATAATATTAAATAACCAAAATAGATTAATGTACAAAATTTAATGGGTAAATTGATCGTTTTAAAAGTTTAATGGTTAAAATACGTTAGAGAGCAAAGTTCAATAATGATTGTTGTAGTTTACCCCAAATATATTTGTGCAGCGGATTATAGTGCATTATCATAGTTTGTACTCTATCCGGTAGTACAAGTTTATTTGTAAAAGAAAATGTAAAATTAGTTTAGTCTTTAATTAATTACTTTTAACAATTTTTTCATCGTATGCCTGAGCCTCAAGCGTTGAAAGTTGGCACATATGAGGTTAAGAATGTCCTCAAGATTTTATATTTGGGAGTGAACTTTAATAATTAGTAAATTATATGAAAAATTGAAAATTTAAAGATACGAGATTAAATTATTTATATAAAATATAAAAAATTAAAATATTTAAGAATTTAAATTTTTTACGGGATGTGATTGCACGTAACACCCTCAAACCCGCAATCCATCTTGTATGAAGCTGATATCAATATCTTTCTTCCTAAAAAAACGAATACACAAATGAGGACTGAAATGGTAAGGTTGAGATGAAGTTTGAGTTGAGAATTTGCAAATGCAGGCAAATGGCAATGATTCATTTGGGGGAGTGGGTTTCCGGGAAATAACGAACCCAACAACTCCCATTCAGCAGCCAGCCGTTGTAAGCATGCCTTAATAAACCCCCCAATCAAATTCAAAGTCCTTTTTCTACCATTGCTGCCATTTGACACGCGCCATAGCAAACGTAGAAACAGAGCTCAGCAGCCAAATAAGAATTGAAATGGAGGATGTGTTTGTTTGTTTGACTAAGTGCTGCTGATTCTCATCCCCACATCTTTTCTTCTGCCTCAAAATCTACTGGTCTTCAACAAAAGAAAGAAAAAGATGCATAGACATAACATGAAGATCGGGTTTGAGGTTCCTTGTCTTGTTTTTCTCTCTGCTGCGCTTTCCTTTACCTTAGCTGACTCCAACTCATCTGCAACTGCAACATGTCCGATGGACCTCACCTACGCGACAAGAATCCCATGGAACTCGTCCCTTTGTCTTAACTTCCACCCTAACTCAACCTCCAAAGTTGAAATCGCACAAGAAAACTGTTGCATGTCTATACTATCAGTCTTTGGTATCGGACTTGCCCAGTACCTTAAACAAACCTCTCTCTTTGGGCTACCAAATCTGCCCACATCTGTTTCGTGCCTCCAAGATTGCCAGTCTAAGCTCAACTCTCTTTCTCTTCCCACTAATCTTGTTTCCCTTTGTGTTGAGCCTGAGCAATTTGTGGCTACACCTGAGTTTTGTGCCGGCATACTAACAACCCAAGATTGGATTGCCAAACTGGGGGAATCCACTGCACTTGACCAGGGTTGCAGGTCTGATCTCACTGATCTCACTGCTTGTGATACTTGTCTCCGTGCCGCTAACGAAGTCCAATCTAAGTTGGTCTCCATTGATGGTAATAAAACTCACACTACTGATTGTTTTTATTATACGGTTCTTTATGCTTCTGGGATTGCTAATGAGCTTGGACCTGAAAGTCACGGAGCTTTGGTATGTGCTTTTTCTTTAGCTTTGAATCAACAATCTAGTTCATCCACTAAAAGACATCCGGTCCTTGTTTTTGGCTTCACTGGTGCTGGGGTTGCACTGTTCGTTACATTTAGTTTATTGGGTTTATACTTTTGGTATGAAAAAAGATTTACAAAGAAGCGTACTATTGGCCGCCCTCATACTAATTTTAATGATTTAGAAGAACAAGGGTGTAGGCCAAAACTGAGGCCTAATACCGGCTCGATTTGGTTCGAACTCCGTGATCTTGAGAAGGCGACTGATAATTTTTCAAAGAGGAATTTCATAGGGAGAGGGGGGTTTAGTTTTGTTTTCAAAGGGGTTTTACCGGATGGGAAAGAGGTCGCAGTGAAGAGGATTATAGAATCAGAGTTTCAAGGAGATGAAGAGTTTTGCAATGAGGTTGAGATTATTAGCAACTTGAAACATCGGAATCTTGTGCCTCTTCGAGGCTGCTGTATGACGGACGGAAATGGGAAATATGATGAAAAAGGGAGTCAAAGGTATCTTGTCTATGATTATATGTCGAACGGAAGTCTCGATGATCATCTGTTCCAGTCAAAAATGGGAAGTAAACCATTGAGTTGGCCTCAGAGGAAGAATATAATTTTGGATGTAGCAAAGGGGTTAGCTTATCTGCACTATGGAGTGATGCCTGCAATATACCACAGAGATATTAAGGCTACGAATATATTGCTCGACGTTGATATGCGAGCAAGAGTGGCCGATTTTGGGTTGGCGAAGCAGAGCCGGGAAGGCCAGTCTCACCTTACAACTAGAGTGGCTGGAACTCATGGGTACTTGGCCCCTGAATATGCCCTTTATGGCCAGCTTACTGAGAAGAGTGATGTTTACAGTTTTGGGGTGGTTATTTTGGAAATAATGTGTGGGAGAAAAGCTCTTGATCTGTCATCATCGGACTCGCCGCGTGCATTTTTGATAACGGATTGGGCTTGGTCACTGATGAAGGCAGGAAAGGTTGAGGAGGTTTTGGATCGTTCGCTGATTGAAAACGGGGATTCCTTGAATTCAAATCCAAAGGCTATAATGGAGAGATTTGTGCAGGTTGGAATTTTGTGTGCTCATGTAATGGTAGCTTTAAGGCCTACTATTTTGGATGCACTGAAAATGTTGGAAGGTGATACCGAAGTTCCTCCAATCCCAGATCGACCGATGCCTCTTGGAAATTCTTCATTTTGTGGTGATGGCAATGCTTTCAGCATCTCCCAGGCAATAAGTCGGCCACAACTGCATACCGGAGACATGCTCAGGTAATCTGTAATGTCTGCCTCACTGTTTTATTTATACTGAAGACAAGCAGAAGACGCATTCGAGGGGGGATGCTTCCATGTGTTGCGGATAGAATCTTGCTTCATTTTGATGCACTGAAATGTAAATAGTTTTGAGTTCATCTTGATCTCAAACATTTCACTCTTTTTCTGTCTTGAAATCCCATTTGTATATAAGTTTTGTATGTATAAGCAATGCTCCAGCTTGTGTGCATGGAAGCCTCTTTGAATGTTTTGTTTTCTCTGTTTAACTTCATTATATTTATACCTTTGTTTTTGTCTCTAATATTTCTTCAGAAACAATTAAATCCTCTTTTTCTATGTCTCTAATATTCCGGATTCACATTTTTTGGAGCTCAAAATCGAAGACCTAAGAACGTTCAAGCTGCACTTGGGGCTAAGCGGTCGGGTACTCCATTGCTTTATGAAGCAGGGTCTGTCCCTATTTCTCAATCCATTTGTTCGTTGCCAGCACAGCAGTGGAGGTGCCTCTCAGCAGCCGGAACTACATGATTCCAATCACATCCATTGCTAGTCTATATGGATGTTTTGCCTCTGGTTCGGTGGGCAAAGGAACATAACTTGCATCGACTTCAGTGTCGATGTTTCCTTCTTCAGAAGTTCGTGATGTGATCATCTTCTTATGTGCCATTAAAGTGTTTGATAGAATGCTTTAGTGAAGTAGGGTGATTTTGAGATAACAAATCACGGCAGAGTTAAGGCAAAAGAGGGAGTAAAAGTAAAATAGTAGGAGGTGATCGTCGTGTCGTTTTAGTAGGTCCATGTGTCACCACATGCATCCTTCCTCAAGCGTTTCAACGGTTGGAATTAAACAATAATAAAATAATTATAGCTGTTATTACTCTTACCTCATTTTACCGTTGGTTCTGTCAGATTCACCCTTTCAACTTCCTTTCATGTAAATAATGTCGGCACCTCACAGATAATGTACCGACACTCTCAAGGTCAAAAAAGTTATCCTCCATATATCTAAAAATAATGGTGCACAAAAGATAAAAAGTAAGAATAATCTTAAAAACTTTGTTGAAAGCAGTAAAAAATAATATACTACTATAAAAAATTAGGATGGGACCTTACATTCGTGAAGCGTCTGACCATAATCAGGACCTTCACCCACTTTGATATTGTTGACACTGAATCTCTCATGTCAGTCCTCAACATATTGATTGCCTCCTCCATTGAAGCAAGTCATGTGACACTTACATCCAGTTTCGGCAGTAAAGAGACTTAGTTAATGAATTTCCATTCATCAGTCATGTCGACAATGAAATTGAATTTCTCCTAAATAAGTATATTTGGAGTTGTCTTCATAAAATATTTGGAATGTGTCAACTTGATTGACAGTAGAAAAAGACTGCTTCTTTAGAGAATTATCTCGGGGTTCCAAATTTTCCCCAAACCTGTCTTAAAGGTTTCCCTATGACAATGTCTTTGTTCATGTCAGCACAAGGGTATAACCTGTCTTGGACATTTCTATCTTGACTAGCCATGTTCATGCAACTACGTGTATCGACTCCCTTTGTATTGCCCAACATATTGAATGTTAAGTTATGATCTTATATCCACATTGTTAGCTCGCGTTTCTCCACATCAAATAGGGCTCTTCCGATTGCTAAGAACGAACGCCCAAGGATGATGAGTATATCTTCATCAGCTTCATAGTCTAGCACTATAAAGTTGGCTGGGAAGATGAATGTCTCAACACGAGCTAAGACATCCTCAATCTTCCCTTCAGGACGGGAGATCAATCGGTCAGCAAATTGCAGCTTGACCGTGGTGGGTTTGGCCTCAACGATCCTTAATTTCTTAAAAATTAACAATGGATGAGATTAAGGGATGCAAATAGATCACATAATGTCTTACCACTATAAAGATTCCCAATTGAACAAGGGATAGTAAAACTCCTTAGGTCTTTAAGTTTCAGTGAAATCTTACTTGATTGTCATGATAATATAGCGTTGCATCCTTTAGTGAGTGCAATTGTCTCGAACTCACCAAATTTCCTCTTTTTTGACAAAAATCTTTTAAGATTTTGAGATAGTTTGGGTTCTACTCAAATGCTTCGACCAGAGGAATATTGATATCGAGTTGTCTAAAAATCTCCATGAATTTTTGGCTTTGTTGGCCAATCTTTGACTTTTTTAGTTGAGGAAACAAGGGCGGCGGTCTTTCACCAGTTTGTTTCGATGAAGCTGGCTGCTCAAACTGACAATTGCTTCTTGGGTTGTTAGCTTTGGAACTCTTTGTTGGCACATCTACCCCTTTCGTTTCTTCAACTTTATTTTGCTGGGCATCTACCTCCATTTGAACTTCATGAACAGATTTCTTTTCTTCATTTACCACTCTATGTCGGTGCTTAATTTCCCGGTTGTAGCACAGCTTTGTAAGGTTATGGCTTTGCACTGCTCCTTAGCATGAGCCTTCCCTTCCCTCTATGCGACTTTAGTATCGCTAGGAAATGCTACTTGCGGTCGAGAGTTAAAGGCATTGGCAAGTTTTTCGATATGAGTTTCAAGAGCTCTTAGAGTTACATTTTGGATCTTAACCTTGGCTTCATTTTTGCTAATAAGGACTCAAGAAAAGATGTTGGTTTAGATGAACCGGTTGACGTTTGGCCTTGTTGTAACAATCTAGATTGTTGCTCTTTTCGGTACATAGGTTACTAGGCAAACCTATTATAGTTCTGGTAAATAGGCTGAGTAGGCTGTTGCTGATTGTATTTTCTTCCACCGATATTTGCATTCTCATAGGATAGGTTGGGATGAGTCCTCCAGCTAGGAATATATGTATTCTCATAAACATTAGTGTTCATGCGATTAGAATTCCCCATATAGCATATTGATTCAAGGTTTTGGGGACATTCGTCGTACGAGTGTAGACCTTCACAGAAAATGCAAGATATTGTGGGCGTTCATATCGCTTGCACCTGTCCTGGTTATTGCATCTACTTTACCATCTATGTCAAAGTAGACACTTGCTTCATCATCACGCATGGTGTTGCCAACTATTTTCCCTTGCGATATTCTCGTAGTAGGAAACTGACAAGCATTTTGAGCACTCCTTTCAATAATTTTAAGAGCTTCAACATAGCTTTTGTCAAGTAAAGTTTCGTTAGCTGAGGCATCAACAATCATCATCTATTGAAGATTCATGCCATTATAAAAGATTTCTCTGTTAGTCCATGGCGGATAGCCACTTGTATCTTTCCAATGCATCATAGAGATTCTCATCATCATGTTGCCTAAAATAAGTGATATCGCTTTTGAGTTTAGCATTTAGCGTCGATGGAATGAAACGAAGTAGAAACTTTTGGGCAAGTTCTATCCATGTTGACACAAAACCAGGATGGAGAAAACTGAGCCATTCTTTGGCTCTATCTTTGAGAGAATAAGGGAACAGGCTTAGGTGAAGTGTCTCCTGTAGAACTTCTTGTTGTATTAATGAATCACAAAACTCGATAAACGAGGTCAAATAAAACCGAGAGTTTTCTTGATGTGTTCCACAGTACTACCCATAGATTGTAGCATCTCGAACATTACAGGTTTTATTTCAAAATATGCAGCATTGATAGTTGGTCAAACAATACCTGAATTCAGACAGTACAATGTTAGTATAACATGGTCTCTTATAGGTTTGTCAATATAGTTTACATCATGATTGTTGTTCTCGTTGTATTCATGGCCTGATGCAGTAGCATTTTGCTGGTGTTGATGTGGTGGTTGTGGTTCATGAACTAGATTGTTGTTAGCTTCATTTCCATGATCAGCCATGGTTTGTTGAAATTCCCGTCACCTTCTACCAAAGAATCTTTTCAGTTCTTGTTGTTCTGGAAAAAAAGTTTAATTAGGTTGCTTCGAGTCATATACCATTAAAAACAAACAAACACAAACTAATAAAATAACCTAGACTAAAAACAACAACTACTAAAAATACTAAAAAAATTCCCAGCAATGGCGCTAAGAACTCGCTATTTGCATACCCACACGTAATAAGTACAAGCATAAATTGTCAACACAAATAATAAAGTGGACATACACAAAGTGTGTGTTGGGTTGTTGATTCCCACAGAGATTGGTGTAATCTTAGTTGCTATTGAATGTAAGTAAATTAAACAATTAGATAGATGGTCAGAAATATAGGTGAGAATATACAGATAAATTCCAAGGAAAACTGAAGAGAGAATCTTGGTACTTCTGGTTGCAACCAACGAGTTGTGATCAAAACATATATCTAAACCTAACGTAGCACTTGTTTCAATGTTTTTCTCTTTTCCACGATACAACATAGCTGATGGGATTTGCTCTTTCGAGACCACAAATTGAATACTCATGCTAGCACCCATTGTGTCACTTGACTTTAGCTAGGAGGTAACTTTCGTTACTCATGGTGCTAAAACATTTATCATTCTCTACTAGTGGAATGTTAAACTCACCTACTATATATATATATATATATATATATATATATATATATATATCAATAAATAAGAACATAGTCAGCAACAAAGGGCGTCACACCAAGAGTTAGTACATTGAGTAAAGAGTAAGTTCTACAAAGATAAAGAAATATAAGTTCAGAAAACACCAATATTCTCATATCACGTAGGATCCACAAGTAACACAACTCGTATCAGGTACATGAACTCGACTGGTGAGGCTTGCCAACCACTGCTGCAACTCGTTAATCTATAAGGCCTTTCGTTCGCCCTATTGCTCCGTTCGGCACCATGACCTCCAAGCTTTCTAAGCTTTCATGGCATATCCATTTTCTCAGGAAAATTTATGAAAAATACTCTCTAAATAGACATCATTTGCTTTCAAGATGGGGGCCCTCTATAATTAGGCGGAAGAGGGAGAAATGGTCGACCAATAAGAATACAACACTTGTTGGCTCTCTCTTATGGTCCGTTCCGATAAGTCCTTTTGTCTTGATGCAGTTGCCATCCTGAGCCTTCATATATTATTTGGTACCTCTTCCTTGGGGTTTGTCGTGATGCAGCGGGCATATTGTGGCCTCAACCCACCTTCGTGGTCCCAACTCATATATACTCTTGTATTAGCATTGTATTGGGGCACCCGTGAAGACCAGGCTATCTTTGTAGTTCTGAGTGGTCCCAAGTAGGGCCGACAATTACCCATGGATGGAGGCCAACCCGACTCACCCGACTCAACTAAATGGACGAAAACTCGACGGAACATGGGTTTGATCCGTTTGAAGTGGGTGACGAATGGAGCGGATGATGGATTCGAGTGAAAAATTTTCAGCCCACCATCCGATTCATCACCCGCCCCATCCATCCATCTATAGATATAATATTAATTTTAAAAAATATTTTGAACCTTAAAGACTTTTTTAAGCTTTTGTTTACCATTGGAAAATGAAAGTTTTGTTTATGTAGTTATGTTGTATGTATTTTTTTGACTAAGCTGTTGTATGTAAGAATATTTGAAAATTTGGAACTTTAATAATAGCTGACTTTAATATCTTAAATATTAAATATTTTTAGTAAGATATTACATGTATTTTTAACTCTAATTTTTTTAATAATAGAACCCATTTATGATCCAACCTACCCGCCTCATCCGAGGTTGATGGGTGGGGCGGATTTGGATCAATGATCAAGCGGGTGATGGTTTGAGATGCGGATGGTGGAGTGGGTGGAACTCCAACCCACCCAAATTCGACCCGTTGCCAGCCCTAGTCCCAAGCTCTCTTGTATGAACAACTGTGTTGTGGTCCTCATATAATAAAGGTAACTTCTTTATTTTCTAACTTTCTTGCACACACTAGCACACGAGTCAGGCAATTCTGTTTTGACAAAAATATCTCAAGTACCGATAAAAGGCATAAAATACAAAACTAAACAAAATGCATCAACGTAAAGGCAAGAATATATACAAATAAGAAAAAATTTTAAGTAAGGGAGATGCGGAAATATATGTATATTCGAGAGTTATCAATATTCCTTAGTCAATAATAGAGTTTTGGCAAAAAGATTTTAATATTGTACTTAAAGCTTGTTTTGATTCAATGAATAATTGTTTGATATAGTTCTTTTTAACTAGGGTTTTGAAATTACCAATTAGTCCATGAACCTTTCAAAAAGTGTAATTTTTACCTAATTCTTAAATGATGATTAATATGATTGAAATTAAAGTTCAGTTCTCTATGAAATGTATGTATGTGCTATGTTTAATTATCGTCAGATTTGTTTATTTAGTTTGATTTTGATTCGAATTAAGTTCCAAATAGTCAATATGACATCTCCGGTCCGATTTTCAACTAAGCCGGATTTGGGGTGTTACATATATTTAAATGATGACTTCCCTTCTCTCATGTCTCCACATTCAAAGGTTTGAGTATGTGAATAATTGCAAACTAAAAAAGATTAATCCAACTGGAAATGATAAGTTCTATAGGCATTAGAAACTGTTTTGTTGGAAATTAAGTTAGACTCTCATACTAAGCATTATTTCTTTAATGATTAAATCTTATCATACTTTTAATATACCTTGCACTTATGAAGGAACTTTTGTATGTTGAGAATGGAGGAATTTATTGCTTGCATGAACACATTGTACAATATGTTTTTGAAGGAAGGTTAGGTACGGACATTGTTGGCAGCATTTGGAAATTTTGTAGCATTGTTTAGTTTATTTTGCTAAATAACAAACAAAAGCTTAAGTGTGGGGGTATGATAACTCCACAAAAGGATTTATATTTACCACATTTTCTCCTTAGTTTTAGTATTTTTCCTGAGCCCTTGCATGCATTTACTTAGCCCTTTTCCTATGTTTTATGTTTCTCTAGTTTAGATTAGCAATAAGGTAAAAGTACCTTAACTTTTTGATGGAAGATAGAGGACACGACATTCGACCAAGGGAAGCACGTCCGAAATTGCTTCTTCTCTCCTCCTTTTCACGTAAAAAGAATTCTTTCAATTTTTCCTCCTCCATACTCATCTTCAACCTTGAGCTTATCAATGGAGATTTTGAGAGAAGCTTCAATGCAAGCTTAAGGAGCTTGAAGAGGTGGTGCTGCAATGTTTATCGGAGCTTGAGGGAATCCGCTCCAAGCTAGAAATCAATTCCATTACAGGAACGAGCCAATTACGATAGATCTTTTGGATCTAATTTTTATAGTGTTTAAAACTCAATTTTTTTTTATTTTGATATAATATATTTTGTGAGAACAAATATATTTTAAATAGTATTTGATCTGTTTTCTTTTCAATGTGCAATGGTTGAGTTGTTTGTATACTTTATGTTTTGCAGGCACATGGGATTACAGATAACCTATTGTGGGTAGTTCCTAGCTTGAGAAAGTAGGGACATCATGAGATATAAATGGTCACGGTATAGAGAGAACCTTTGGACAAATTGAGAGATTATCTAGTTCACTACCTTGGTCTAAGTAGGTTTAATATTTATGAGCAGAGATACCTTATATATTAGAGGTGAGTGACGGAGAGGTGCTTCCTATATTGTAGTAGTATGAGAATTTTCATATCCCATACTCTACTCTGACCGAGAGGTGCTTCCTATACTAAACTAAGGGTATAACAGCTTAATGTTGCCACAATGTTAGTTACATAGGTCAGTAATGTTGATTTGATGTCAACACTTGGTGGATAGCTAGGTATACACTATTGCACTACACCTTCACCGCCATCTATCATTTACTTCTAGTTTATTTCTTGTTACTATTCCGGACCACACACACAAAAACACCTCAAAATTACTATTCTTGTTTTTTTTTTTTTACTTTTACCCTATAATAACAAACCCACATAGTGATAAAGTACAGTCTTTGTAGGGTCGTTATCTGGCACAATTGTGCTCATTTTACACAGAATCATCCCTTTTTCTTTCTATTTCATTTGTTTTATGGAAAAGCTCTATTTAGTCTCTTATCATCTTCTATTGGATCATCTAAGATCGTCAAAAAGTCCATCAGATTCTCTCTAGCAAAATCATAACCTTTTTTCTCCTTCATCAACTATGTTTCTCGAGAATCGAGAGAAAACCTTTCGAGTTTCCTTCGTATCATCGTGTCTCGGTAAGTGTTTGTAAATCCCTCTTTCTCTTTTCTTTTCTTTTCTTTTCTTTTCTTTTCTTTTGAAGCCCTGGTGTGCCACTATGAACTTCAGATGCCACCAAGCCCCACCTGTGTAACTAGCACTGATGAGAGCCCCAAACATGTCTGTCTCATTTTCTTTAGGCTTAATGTCAAAAACGTGTTCAACGTTTGACTGGATAGTCATTTTGCGCCCTATTCTTTTTTGAAGCACTTTAACCAACGACATTTTATTATGGGTCAAAATAGTCACTATGTGAATGAAAACTATTATCAACTAACAATAAATAGTTTGAAATGACTTGACACATCAGCAAAAAATTAATTTTATATTTTATATAATTTTATAAAATTATTTTTTGACTGATGTGTTATTCTGTGAAGTTGACACCTTTGTCTATATGACATTGCTAAGTTAGCATGCACTGGAATGTAGATTTTCCACATCATTGCAATTCATTTATTGTTAGTTGGCTAATAGTTTCATCCATGAAGGAGCCATTTTTGCCTAAAATAAAACGTTGAGAGTTAAAGTGCTTAAAAAGAATAAGGGCTAAAGTGACTATATATTCAAACATTAGAGACATTTTTGGCAGGCATAACATCAAAAAAGTCCTTAATGTTTGACAGAAAATTCATTTTGACTCATATTCTTTTTAAGCACTTTAACCCTCAACGTTTCATTTTGGACCAAAAATGAACCTTCTGTAAATGAAACTATTATTCAATTAACGATCTACATCTTGAGATGAGTTGACAGAATGACACGTCAATCAAACAATAATTTTATATTTTATGTAATTTAATATATTTTTTGAATAACGTGTCATTCTATCAAGTCAGCACTTTTGGCCATATGACACATACATATCAACGTGTAATGCTATGTTGGTTTGCCACATCATTTTAAGGCATTGAAAGTTAGTTGACTAATTATTTTCATCCACAGAGTGACTATTTTGGTACGAAACGAAACGTTGAGTGTTAAAGTGCTTCAAGAAAAGAATAGGGGCCAAATGACTATCTAATTAAATGTTAGAAGCATTTTTTAGCATTATGCCTTTTTAGCATTATGCCATTCCTTTAGGGTGAAACTCTAATCTCAAGCCCAAGTTCTCTAACCTAGGCCTACTTGACTCAATCCAACCCCTAAGCCCACCAATCATTTACCTCGGTCCTAAACATAAGTCCAAAACACGTGATCCAACTATTGACCCAACCTAAACCTTGTGCCACCTTTAGGCCTAGACCTAAACCACTTATGGCCTGACCCGTTGGCCAATTGGGTTTGACCCAAGTCCCTTGATCCAACTCATTAGACCAAACATTCAGTCGAACTCATCCGAACTGTACTTGACTCTGGCCCATCTGAGTGATCTGACTCATCGAATGTTGATCATTGACCGTTAACAATTAACTTTGACTGTTAGCCTGCATTGACTTTTTGGAGATTTTCAGTGAAAGTGATCGAATCTCTCTTGTGAAGTTGTTGATCGGATCCGATACCTCTTATCCATTGGACTTACACCTTGTTTTACGAGAGATACATAAGATAGCTAAGACTTTAGACTATTAAATTTTAGAATTATGATTTAGATTATGTTTCTATTAATGTAGTTTTATTTTGGCACATAGGTTCTAGTTCACTAGAACCCAAAACTGTTGCTCATAGAGGAAAGTGTATTGCTCAATATATAAAGTTTCTTAGCTTGCTAAAGGCATGTTCCTCTTGTTGTGGTATATGAGTGTTATTTGATTGAGTCATGTGTTTACATGATGTTTGATATATGATGAATATGTTGGATATATTTCCATAATGGATCACCTGAGTGCGTTAATGACGTTGATATGATATGTATGATAAAACATGTATGCATGTCTATAATTCCTAAAATCATTTAATGACCCTAAAACTCTGAAACTAATTATATGTTCTGATAAGTCATGACATGCATACATATCTTATATCGTTACATTGGGGATTGGGGGAGGACTTCACCCATCTATTGTCTGGTAAACTCGAAATCTGTTTAGTGGTTCCATGGATTCAATGGTTAAATCTACACCCTGTTTAGTGGTTCTTTCATATCGGTTGGTAAGTCCATATCCTTCTCGTACGTTGTAGATTATGAGGTTTTGGGGAATCTTCTCTCTAGGCGTATTGTCGTTGGGTAGCTAGGAATTTTAGCCTCAATTGCATCTATACTTATCTCGATGCTCTATATGCATGTCCTACTTAAATTATGAATGTTATAACATGATTTATGATTGACATATATACTATGGGCCATTTACGATTTAGAGGACACATTAAGCTCATTAACTAACCCTATAGTTTTACTTCCTTTCTGAGACTTCAAGTCGCTAAATTTGATTTAGTACTCGGAGGATCTCTTAGCGCATATTATTTAGTCTTATAGTAGGACTCATTAGACTTTAAAACTATTTTTATTTACACTATGGTATGGATATTTTATGTTTTAAAAATTTAGACTTCTTAACTTTGGGTTTTTAATCATATTTTTGACATGCATTTATTTTTTTCTATTAAATAATAGATTTTTACTGCATAACTATGTAGTCTTGTTTACAATCTAATTATGATTTTTATGTAGGATTTATTAAATACAAATATTGATTCTACAACCATAATAATTAAACCGGTCAATAACAATAAACCTTAAATTAATATGATCTCAAAGATTTGGATTTTTTCGAATTTCTAACTTGAAGAAAAGGGCACAACCTTTTATTATATCAATGGATAAAAAATCGTCGGTAAAACACCAACAATCCATCGAAGGCATATTCAAGAGGATTGAAAAAACTTGTACTTAGTATTTCTCAGCTTCTTGAGAAAAACTATTTTGTCATTTACAAAGTTATAAGGAATATTGGCGGGTGAAGAGTCTGGGTATCCTGAAGAATTATAAATCTGAAAAGCTTGACACAAGTTTTCAGCTTCAACTATTAGCCTCTTAACCAATATGGATATATCATTCATAACATAAACACCATTATTGCTCTAACACTTCATTTTCTTAAATGTCTGAATCAATATATGTTTTTGAATGAGGATGAGGATATAATCTTACAAAGATGCTCTAAATACTTGATAAATCACTGTAGTCACATACTCAGTTGAGTTTGAGTTTGAGTTTGAATATGAGTATGATACTTTGTTGACTTTGTACGCTATATTATTATTATTGGAGTCTAAATATTAAAGGCAACAATTGTTAGGTTATTGTGAGAAAATCATTAACCATTTATTAGTATTTTATTAAAAGTATTAAAATATTTTTTGATACGAGAACTATGGGCCCAAGTCTAGATTTCGTCCTAACAATTTTAACAAGTTCAATTACAAGAAGTAAAGCTAAACAACTGAAATTGAAGTTAAACACGCTTGTGTAAAACTTCATTTTTGAAGAATTGAAGGAAATTGACCTTGTAAAAGACACCTTGAATGGAGTGTTAGATGTTCCTTAGATTCACTTAGGAGTTTTAGAAGATTGATCTAAGAAAAAAGCAAACTTTGTTTTTCATTGCAAATCCAACTCAGAAAAAAGGTTATGATGCTTGTATAAATCAATATGCGCCAAAGAGCTGAAAATAAGCTAAAATAACCCAAAACTAACGTCCGAACTCACCAGTCAAAGCCCATAACGAAAATTTAATTTTAGGAACTTTTCGGATAGCTTTCTACAGTTATTTAGACTCTATTTATCTCTTTTAATTGAGATAATTGTATTATTTTTTAGGATAATAATCTATTTTAAATGGGTAATATTCTTATCTCTTTTAATTAGGATAATATTTTATTTTATTTTATTTATCTAGTTAGTATTTTAGATTAAATCAATTTTTTTTATAACTTAGGGTTTTACTAGCCTATAAATAGGCTCCTTTCTTTTGTAAAGACATTCAATTCAATTAAATTCAATACAGTTATTTCTTCTAAAAAATTTTGTGAGTTTTTTTTTTCATTTTATTCAAAATTTTTATCTTGTTTTTGTTTCGGAGTACGAGTGTCCAATTGCGTAGTAGCGAGTATTTGACCCTCTTCACATTCTAAGTTGTTAAGAGCATGATTTTTAGAGGGTTGGACGTAAAACCATTCAGACGCATGTTTGCCTAAGACAAGATGTTAGAAGGGGGTGCCATCATATCCATTTACTTTCTTTTATTTTTAAGTCCAGTTCTTTTATTCTTGTTTTGTTTATTTTATTTTAAGTTGTGCCTTTATTTTATTGAGTGATTTGAGATTTTTTTAAAATTTAAACTCTTGATTTAAAATTTCAGATTACTGAAGTTTATCAAGAGTTTTAATTGATCTAAGCTTTCGCGTCTTTATCATTTAGTATCAGTTTTCAGGCGTTATCGATTTATGGTATTGTTACCCTTTGATTCTAATATTTCAAAATTCTGTATTTTTTAAACACTTGAGATTTTATTTTCTCAATTAAGTTTTATGTGTTGTCATTGCTATTAAAAAATGAAAAAAAAAAACACATTCTTTGATATTTTTTCAGCAAATTTTTTCTTGAATTTTTTAAAGAGTTTTCAAACACTTCTAAACTGTCGGGTTTTTTTTTTCAAATAGGGTTGAGTTAGTTTTATATTTTTGGGTAAACTACACAACTAGTCACCGAACATAGTTTATTTCCTATTTTGGTCATCGAACTATTTTTTGGCTAAAACATCATTAATGTTATGTTTCCTTCTAATTTTGGTCATCGGTCGTTAAAAACTTAATGATTTTGCTGACGTGGAATTTTATTTTTTTAATTTTCCATGTCATTTTTCTCTCTCCTCGTAAGCAATATATGTTATTTTATAATATTTTTATTCAAACTAACAGGATGGTGACACGTATCACTGCCTATTAGTGGAATAAAAGGAATGAAAAATCAAGCTCCTTATGCAGCCAAAGAGATGGTGACACGTGTAACTGCCTAATAGGATGTTGACACGTGAACTGCCTATTAGTCGAATCTCTCTGGCTGCATAAGGGGCTTGATTTTTCATTCCTTTTATTTCATTAATAGGCAGTGACACTATCTTGTTAGTTTAAATAAAATATTATAAAATAACATATATTGCTTACGAGGAGAGAGAAGAAATGACATGGAAATTAAAAAAAATAAAATAAAATTTCACGTCAGCAAAACCGTTAAATTTTTAACAGCCGGTGACCAAAATTCTTATAAGGTTTAAATTCTTAAACACTAATAAGGTTTAAATTCTTGTTTTTTTAGAGATTTTAAGATTATAACGGTAAAAAAAGTTTGCTTTTGTTGAGTTATTTTCTCAGGAACAACAATGATGCGACAAACTAGAATTTTTTATAAAACTATCGACTAGATTGATGAGTCTAGTAACATATTTTTTCAGACGCATGTTTGTCTAATTCGAGATCTTAGAAAGGGTGTCGTCATGTCCATTTACTTTCTTTTATTTTTTTTCGGTTAAGTTATTTTATTCTTATTTTAATTCGTTCCTTTATTTTATTGAGTTGTTTGGAAAATTTTCTGAAATTAAAACCCTAAACAAAAGTGTTTTAAATTCTATCAAGAGTTTTAATTGAGCTAAGCTTCCACATCTTTTTTATCCTTTTTACGAGTCTCGTATATCATTAACAGTGTTTTCGTTAGTTAGAGTTCTTGTTTTTAATTACTTGGTAAATATTTCAGTTGAACTATGTAATCTCTTACGGAAGAGATGAAATAAGAACTGAATAAAATAAGTCAAGATTTTGGTCAAAACCCTAAACGATCTTAATCTCTCCAGTTCTAAGGTTACAGTGATGGGTTAAGAGATTTTAGTCTCTCTTTAATGAGATATTTGAAAACCCAATAGTAAGATTGTAACAGTTGATATCATAGCCAATAATCCTCAACGACATAATAATAATGGACAGAGCTACAAGTAGAAATATGGTAGATACAATAGACATTAGGTTGCTAATTATAATTATAAGTTATAAACACCCCTAATTATAATTATGTGCCGAGGATGGTGAAAGAAGAAAGCAATTACAAAACAAGTTTACTCGGAATCAAATTCTTTGCTTTCTCACAGCATTTTGGTTCTTCACTTTTTGAAATATACAACATTTATCTGTTCCCTACAGTGTCGTACAAAAAGCACAAGTCTTACATTCTTCTCGGATTCTTATTTCAAAGTTGAATATTTGAAAAGTGGCCCAAGTTTGAAAGAAATTGCCTCAGTTCATTTTTGTTCAAATAAAATTTACTAGTATTATTTAAACTCATGATGTATTATATTGGTTTTTTTAATATATCATTTTAATGGAATTGTTTATAGCATCTGATATTGCTGAAGATGAAATACAAGCAAATTTAAAACCAACAGAACCCTGAAAGAAATCATGGATTTTCATTTAACAACATTTTACAAGAAAATGTTTTCCTACCATTATGCACTACAAAAATAATGCACATCCAGAAATCCTAAAGATTTCTGCACTAACGTTGATACTCAGAAATGGAGCATATAAAAAAAATCTGAATCATACCCATTGATGAACATACAAAACACATGAGAAAGTGAAAGTGAAACACGGAAACTGCTCTTATGTTTACCCTCCTCAGGAGAATTATATGTCTGGAAAAAATAATAAAGACAATTTAATGGCAATAACTACCAGGTGCTGCACATGAAGATGTTAAAAGTGGTAAAAAAGGGTTAAGAGCTGACTGACAAATAAAGAGAAGATCAGTCACGGCGGCTGATGAACTTTGCTTTAGCCTGCAACAAAGGAAACAATAAGATTTCGTCAGCAATGGCAGTGGCATGGCTAAATTAAAAGAATTAATAGCAGAGTGGAGCAGGTATAGGGTCATGACCTGAATTGGCATCCTTGTGTTTCAGAGAGAGGTGTGCAAATTGGGGGTCGAGATCTCTACTATGGGAGCGTCGAAGGCTAGATGATGATGATGGCTGTTGCTTTGGATGTTGTTGTTGCTGCTGATGCTGCTGGTACAAGGCTCTAAGCCTACCAATCTCCCTCTCCAATACTTCATGCTCAACTGGAACACATTGATTGCATAATTTAGTCTTCATTCAATGAAATTCTGTTTCAACTAAAATGATACTGCTCATCACAAGACAAACCCAACGCATTATGAAAGGAGCCTGTTCTCCCAAGCCTCTTTATTCTTTTATATTTATTATTAATAATGAACAAAATTGCAATTTAATCTTTGAATGAAGTAGCTTTTGGAATATATTTTTTTAGTCAGTATTTAAAATAATAAAGTTCAAAACTTTTCTTTTTGGAAAAAAAAAATACCAGAAAAATATTGAATGTCACAATTCTATGTTGCTCTGATATTAAATGTACACATGTCAGCACCATGTCCAACAAACTTTCAAACATCTGTATGGGGATATGACCCTCTAAGGACCTTCCAAATACATGGAAAAACTATGAAAAATTGACATACCTGTATTGGATATATATCTATATCCGACATTCATATCCATGTCTGTATAATATAGTCACAATTTAACTGGGCAGAGGAAGGAATAAATTTCACTTAAACTATCTCAAATAAACTATCTGACAATTTTTTGGTTCAAGTTTCTACTGCCTATACTGCTTTTCCTCTTATAGCAACATTTTCCCCAGGAGCGGGGATGGAACCTAAATGGATCTTAAGACCCTCATATTGCCAATTTATACAGGTTAATATGGACTAAATACAAATAATTAATAATCCAGCGGGGGAAAATAAGGTTACTACGCAATATGTAATGCAGAAAAACAACATATAATTATATCCTTAGAGATCACGGGGTTAGATACATACGATGTTTGATAAGCTGCTCCTGTGCTAAACTCTCTAAACGTCGTTTAAGAGCTTTGTTCTCCATGTTAAGAATAAGATTCTGCTGGTTGATAAATTCTAGCTCCGCTGAAACTTCAGAGCCTTCTGCCTGTTGAGAAATACAGTTAACACTTCATTGTAAGACATACTCATAAGGTCGTGTCAATTTGAGAAATAAATAATCGGTAAAAAACTGAAGTTCAACTAAATCTTGCCTGCAAAGCTTGAACATTTCTTTCCAGCTCAGCTATGTATTGAAGTTTGCGCACCCTTGTGCGTTGAGCAAACTGCCTACAATAGATGGTAACAAAAGTACAGTGATTAAACATTTTCAACCAATACCGGGTGTTGGTTTAATAACCAAATATCTATTCAGATAAAATCTTCAAGAATCACAGGGAAACTATAGTCACTGGTTATAAACAAAAGAAATATCAACTACACTAACCATAAGTCAAGTGCGATTCCTTTTAAGGACAAAGAAACCATAAGAACTTGCATTGATGTTATCCTTTAGTGTGTACTTATGCAGGAAAAACATGCAATACAGAGTGAAGTCAAGCACCAGTAACCTCCTCGTGTTCTGTATGACTATTTAAAGAGGATTGGAGGAAACCAAATGCAGCTCTATCCGGTTTGTGGAAAATATTCAACTGAAAAATTCCAGCAAAAGAAAGAGGTAGAAAGCAAAGAAATGCATAATCCAAGTATCCAACAAGAAAGGAATGCAACCACAAGAAACATCTAATTGATGCACCCTAGGGAACCTGCAGATCTATCTCTTAGCATCATTTCCAAATCCCATGGGAAATTAATTGAAAAGATCATTCTCAATTTGACCATTATAAGAAAAAGTAATTAATTACATAACCAGCAACCACATTCCTTGAGCTCATAAAATGTAAGTTTTAAAAGATATTAAGACACATACAGAAAATAAGATATAAGGAGTAGAAAAGCAGAGAGAGCCGTGCAAGGAAATTGCCATGCATTATTCCACCATGATAGTAATATAAGCCCAACAACCGGAACAATGAAATAGGCTACTCACTGCATTGCACATTTTGTATCGCTTTCAGATGAAGACTTAGCATAAGAATTATCCTTTTTCTCAGAAGAAGCTTTTGCAGAAACAGAGGAAGGTTCAGCAGAATCTTGTTTTTCACTTACAGTTGATAGAGCACTCTCTACTTTTTGAGCACATGACGATCCTGAAACCTGAAGAATGGTGCTTTCTCTACGAGAAGAAAGCCCAATTGGATGAGTCACAGCATTCAAAGATGAATCCCATGCCCTATTCTTTTGATTTACCAAGTTCACATCAGTGTAGAAAGCAGCAAGCCGGGCATCTATTTTATTGTGATAATCATATTCCAAAGATGCCCAAGAAGATTCAGAAATCATATTTTTATATCTGTACCCCTGTGCTGCATAATCTAGGTTACAAGCATTAGATGCATCAATGTAAGCAAATGAGTCACTGGATGAACGTCGATGACCTCCTCCGCGCACAGGTGTCTCTGGCTCATTAAGGAGGTCATCCAGCCAAGAGGGTTGTTCCTCTATCAGAAAGTTTTCAGAGGCCGTCCGCAGGTGGTGTGTATTTCCCCCTCTAGGATTTTGAACTGATCCAATTACATTGTTGGGGACATAAGCAGTATATGTTTGGGTAACTGTAGGAAATGGACTTTTTGGTGGAAGTAAAGCATGCTTTCCAGAAAAGATGAAATCTCTTATGTCTGTTGACCCCTTGGGATTCGCCATGACCAAGAACAACTGGTTCCTGCATAGAGCATACGAGATAAAGGTAATGCAATAAATCAATTATGATTCTTGAAGACAACCAAAAGTTCCGGAAAAGAGCAGCGGTTACGTTTTCGGTTCACAAACCAGGAGACAATAAGCCCTCCATTCAACAAAGAAAATCAAAGGAACAATAAATTCTATCCTGCATCAAACCTATAGTTATATACCAGATAATGATCTAAATATGGAAACATGTTTTGCACACAGTAATAAAATATGCAACTATGCATAAAAAAGGGAGCCATTCTGGAAAATGTTCCAACCCAATTGGAAAGATCACAGACAACAATAAAAGAAAAGCTTGTGAATATTACACAATTTTCTGCAACATCAATTTTCTACATAGTTCCCATTTCCAAATCTTATGATACGGGAAAAAAGACATCCCAAGTGGGAAAAATTTACTGCTTTTACTCTCTAGGTAGAATATGGAAACATTACCCAACATCTTTCATAATGATATGTATTTTTCTTGTTTTAGATGAAACAAACTCATAAAAGAACACCATAAATATTATCAGAAAGAGCTGAATAATAAAAAGAACACCGCCATAACTGCATCAAACACTCTTGTCAAAAAAACTTTCCCATTGTAAAAACGACTACCGTTGCATATGTAATAAAGTCTCAGAGCACTGTAGCAAAGACCAATTAATAAAAACCAGGAAGCAAGGAAGTAAACCCCACGTTTCCGCGGCTCATCCTTTGAACAAATTATAGAAATACACATCGTTCCCAATAAGATTAGAGCGGATAACAGTTTAGAGGAAATAGATCAAGACGATCCTCACAATATGCTTCAAATAACCAAACTCGTTACCTTAAATAACACACTTCAATTTATTTGACAAAACTGGAAAACTCAAAGCTAAATCTCTCAAAATCAGCAGATGCAAATTAACTTGGAACAACGATTATGGCACTATTTTTTGTCTTCGGCCACTGATTACGCCTACTATTTGTGTTCTGAGTAATTAAATAAATAAAACATTACCAAAGCTAAGCAAAGGTATAGAACAGTGAAAATTCAAATACAGAAAGAAATTTGTTTTCTTATTGTACAAACATTCCCTTAGCCACTATAAAAGTGCTCTCTTTTAGATAAAAACGAAAATGCAACCCATTAAATTAAACAAAAACGAAGCTTAAGAATTGAAGATTAGGTATCCTTTAAAAGGAAATTTTACAATGTGAGATGAAAATCAATTAAAATTGACTTGAAAACGAAAACCAACGGAAGAGCTTTTTTGTTAAATTTGCAGAATATAACATAAATAAAAGTAGGAATTCCTTTTTGAAAAGCTTACGTTTCTTGGATTGAACAATTGAGATCTCGAAATGCAATTCTTCAGTGTTTCTAAATCGGAAGCAAACTATTTCTTACGCTTTTCTTCTTTTTTTCCCCCATTTTTTCTGGCTTTTTGGGTGTTTTCTGCGTCATGACTCATGAAGCCCTCTTCTCTTTACCTTTTTTTTAAAGATTTTTACGTCTCTACGTTGTTAAGCATCTTTGGATTGATTTTCCAAGGTGTTTTTTAGTTAAAAAAAAAAACAATGTGGAGTAATTAGATTTTTGGTAAAGTATACAAATAGTCACTAAATTATCCCTAAAAATATAAAATAGTCATCAAACTTTCAAAAGTTACGTAATGGTCATTAAATTTTAGTTTTTACTATAAAATAGTCATTGGGCCGTTAAATGTCGTTAACTGGAGACGTGACAATTGTATAATAACATTTTTAATCCTCAATATTTACACATTCAATCAATTTATACATCAATAATGATGATTAAATTAGGAAATAATTGATTGAATGTGTCAATATAGAGGATTAAATGTTATATTATTTAAATTTTTGTAACTGTCACGCCACCCAATTAACGGCAAATAACGACCCAGTGACCATTTTGTAACAAAAACTAAAGTTTAGTGCCATTATATAACTTTTAAAAGTTTGAGAATCATTTTGTATTTTTGGAGATAATTTAGTGACCATTTGTGTACTTTACCCTAGTTTTTTTAGGTTTATATACTTTTAAATTTGAAACACAAAGGAAATATTGTTATTATTATAATATCCAAATTCAACAGTGTGTTTGCACGATACATATAGCCATTGTTTGGCAATTAGCAGATTGATAGCGGATTACATTAGTTGATAGTTGATAAATGATAGCGGATTATAAGGAAGGATTTTAACACAACTTTTTGAGTTTTTTTTTTTGAATTTATATATATATATATATTAAGTTAAAATTTTAAACATATTTTTAAAAATGTATGTTATTTATAATAATCAATGTATCACGGTGGTGTTTTCGTCTTTTCATAGTTTATGAAGAATAAAACACAGATAAACTGCATAACTAAGGATCAAACACATGTTTAATAAGACATATATACTTTACTACTTCACCAATGATCATTATTAAATGGGTTTTAAAAATATATATTTTATATATAAAATAGTTTCTTTCATCCCCGTCCGGTGTGACAAAATCTAATTTTACGTATTTATTTGATTTTTCAATTTTTTTATATTTTAAGAATTTTTAAAGCCTTTTTTTCCAAAATTTAGTGAAAATTTTAAAATACCGAATTAATATTTCTATTATAATTTAGTGGAAATGCATGCATTTCGCCAAACTCTAAACCCAATGTTTAATAGTGAACCTTAAAAATCTATGTTAAGAAACAACTATATCTGACAATGCCACTCCTAGTCCCTTGTTTTTTATAGACATTTCATGAGAATTAGTCGGGTGTTATATAAACCTATCCCTTTCTCTATTAGGCATTAGCCCTCAGAGTTTCAGATTCCTCCTATCATATGGTAAAATCTCTTTCTCTTCAATCTTGGATAACATTTCAGTCAGTGGATCTTCATATTGGTTCATTCTTTTTCATCCCTTTAGTAATTTGTCATCAGTTTAATCCCATTGTCATATGTTATTTCCAATGATTTCAATAGCTTATTTGCAGATGTTCGGATTGGATTCTGGGTGTAAACCCTAGTTATGCAGAGCATTAATATTTTGAATATCTTTGTGTGAGTTCTACATCTTGAACCTGCTGCCCTTTTGTTAAGCTCAACAGAATTGTAATTATGGCCGACGACACCTTGTCTCAACCTGCGGAACGACAAGTTCGAATAGGTGAGTATTTTGCATGGTTTGATACGTGGATGGACCGACGGGTTGGAGGGGGCAGTCCCACCCCTAAAAGTTTCCAACTCTCGTATGTATTTTATTTATATTTTTTTTATATTTTCTATGGATTATCTAAGTTCGTACAATTTTAATTTAACTCTCTAACATTTCTCACTGACATAAAATTCTGTGTATCCATGGTTTGATAGTGCTTTGAATGCGGGTTTCTTTAGTTTTTTTTTATATTCTTTTGATAGTGCTTTTCAATCCCCATTTTGGCAGTGTCTGAAAAGTTTGATTTAGAGAACTCGGAAGATGACAAGAAAACAAAGCTTGGGTCGTTTAAGAAAAAGGCAATGAGTGCCTCAAGCAAGTTTAAACATTCATTTAGAAAGAGAAGCAGGAGACATAGTAGAGTAATGTCGGTTGTAAATATAGAGGATGACCTTGATTCTGAAGAGCTGCGGGTAGTGGATTCGTTCCGCCAAGCACTCATCTTAGATGAATTACTGCCTGCTAAACATGATGATCATCATATGATGCTAAGGTCACAATCTTTCATCTCCTTTTCATTAATTAGCTTTGAATGAAAGATTAGGGCAGTTGAGTTGACTCATTATTTGATCCTTCTGATGATACAGGTTTCTTAGGGCCAGGAAATATGATGTTGATAAAGCAAAGCAAATGTGGGCTGATATGCTCCAGTGGAGGAAGGAGTTTGGGGCTGACACAATCTCGGAGGTATGTTAATCTCAGACATCGATTTACCTTTCTTGTTGGGATTTCTTTGTTAAGGACTTTGATTTCAAGGAATACAGTGAAGTGATTAAGTATTATCCACAAGGATACCATGGGGTGGATAAGGATGGACGACCTGTTTATATTGAAAGACTTGGTCAAGTTGATGTTAACAAGCTGATTAAAGTTACAACAATAGACCGCTACTTGAAATACCATGTAAAGGAGTTTGAGAAGGCCTTTGCTATTAAGTTTCCTGCAGCATCCATTGCAGCAAAGAAGCAAATTAGCCAGAGCACAACCATACTGGATGTGGAAGGAGTGGTATGTTACATATATTCCCTCAATGTTGCTTCATTGCAGTTCTAATAACACCTACATCATAAATGAACTTTCAGGGGCTTTCAAGCTTCAACAAGTCTGCAAGGGAGCTCCTTCAACGCCTTCAGAAGATCGACGGTGACAATTATCCAGAGGTACTCAACACTCGTTACTCCATAAGCTCAGTTTTACGTACCTGCAGATTCTCAATAGCCTCTTTTTTTGCTTGAAGATGAAGCTAATTGAATGCTTCCTGCATTTCAGACTTTGAACCGCATGTTTATCATCAATGCTGGCTCTGGGTTTAGGCTGTTATGGAACACGGTTAAATCGTTCCTTGACCCAAAAACCACTGCAAAGATCAATGTAAGTATTGATTCACCATTGTTACTTGAAACTAAATTTTATTTTTGCTAAGCAACTTTTCACCAGGTTTTGGGTAACAAGTACCAGAGCAAATTGCTTCAAGTAATTGATGCAGAGTGAGTTGTTTCACTTTTTCTCATCAGTTGAGAAGATAACAATGTGCCATGCATTTCAAACTTTCTGCAACTAAAATATCCATTTCTTGGTGGTTTTCATCAGTCAATTGCCGGATTTTTTGGGCGGCACTTGTACTTGTGCCGACAAAGGCGGTTGCATGACTTCCGACAGGGGTCCATGGAATGATTATGATATATTGATGGTAGTATCCTAAAGCTTGATCGATATTCGGTGAATATCTACTTAATTTTGTACTTGGAATAATGAACGTAGAAGGTTGAAAATGGACAAGCCAAGTGCACAAGGAATAAAATACCAGATGCTGAGGAGAAACAATGTCAAGAGGTAATCAAGTCATTTTTCACAAATTATCACCGGCATTAATATCTACTATCTGCCCAACATTTACTTTGTTATTTTTGTACATGAAGAAGAGCTGCCATTTTGATGCGAAGACAGCTACGAACAGTAACGAATGCCATGCAGATTCTGTTCCTGAAGTAAGTTTTCTCATTGTCATGAGATTCTGGATTGAGAAAAAACCATAATTCATGCAGCTAAATTTTCCAATTAGTCAAATTCATAAACATTATTAGAGTGCGAGGGATTCAAATAGTGGTCCGTGACTGTGATAGCGGCACTGTCCGAAATAGCTATTGTGAAAAATAGCGGCCCGCAATAACCGCAATTCATCCACTATTGTCCACAACCACGATAAAAAGTCGTGACTGAAAACGCGACCACGACCACAATTTAAATCCCTGTGAACCTATAACTACACTGCAATTTAGAAATAATCAAACAGGATATCTCACTTTATTTGCAGCTCCCATCTGTCAACATAATCGTATGTTTTTTTATGTTGCAGACTCCTCTCAAGAGAAAGGCATTGGTAGACCCTTGCTGGACTAACTCAATGAAAGATAAAAGATTTTCCATGTCCAAAGGTAGATATTTTGCATTCGGATATTTTAATAATACATGACATAGGGTAAAAACCCGATTTGATTAAAAAATATTTTTTTTAATTTTGAGTTGTTTGAGTCAACTTGGATTTTTTGTTCGGATTTCGAGTTCAATTCGAATTTAAATTTGCAATGTTCGAATAACCGAAAATCGAAAATTAAAAAGGCAATCGTTTTGGTCTTTAGCTAAGTAATTTGATTATTTTGCGATTCCGTAGTTGATTTTCTTGTTTCTCCAATTCCTCGTTTGTTTTAAGTCTATTTTGACCAAATTTAAACCGCATGCTCCTCAACCACCAGACAATATCTATGTAGTTGCAAACTTGTTACCAGACAAATACTCAAACCCTAATGACACCATTCATTTGTGACTAAAATTGCAGCTTGTTACCAGACAAAGGACGTTAGGATGGCCACACAAGGAATGGGAACCAACATTTTCGAAGGAATAGTGGCCATCATTATGGGGATTATCGCCCTGGTTCGCTTGTCCCGCAGCATACCTAGGAGAGTAACTGAATCTCTTTTGTATGGTGGTCATGTTTACTACGATAACCCCATGGTCACGGCCCCTGCCGCTCAACAAGCACAGCCAATCAACACCGCTGACTTCTTTGCCATGATGAAACGTATGGCTGAATTGGAAGAGAAGGTGACTGCACTTGTCGACACACCGGCAACATTGCCACTCGAGAAAAAAGAGATGTTGAATGCTGCTTTAAGCAGGGTCAGCACCCTGGAACAAGAGCTATCTGCAACTAAGAAGGTACATTGGTTAATAGTTAGCATAAATAAACTCAAATCCCGATGAAGAACATGAATTTGTCACTTTCTTGCTTACATGCAGGCACTTGAGACAGCCATTGATAAACAGCAAGAGCTTCAAACTTATATTGATAAGCGAAAGAGGAGGAAGAAGTGTGTAAGTCGTCAAAAGTCAATAATTCACACTTTCTATATATAGGATTTTTCTCGCATCTAATTCTCTTGTTTTTGTGGCCGCAGAACCCATTGCGTTGGCTAAGTTGAACTCAAATGGCGGATGAAATTGGTAATAGTCGTTGGGATTTGGGTCCACAGATGTTTTGCTTTGTAAAATGTTCAATTCCAAGCCCCTGGAGTTTCGCATGTTTCTTGAATACTGTAATATGTTGAACAATTATTGGCTCCAATCGTGGTTGTGGGTGGCCCGAGTTATAAAAAGTGACGAAAAAGAATCTTAGCTACAGAGGATATTAGTAGTGCCCCATTAAAGTTTTTACAATTTATGAACACTAAACAGACGTCTAAATCAGACATTTATATTTGGTAGCTTGCGCCTTTAGGAAAACGTGATATAAATGAAGCTCAAAATTACGTGGGAGCAGTAACATCTGTGTGTTGACATCTCGCGACATTAGTGGAAACATCGGTCTATCGTTGTCCCTGAAACAGCATTAACCGAAAACATCACGAAGCAATGTGGAGACAAAAATATGGACACATTAACTGCAAAAAAAACAACACTTAAACTCCCCTTATTTTGAAATAAAGCTAAATAAAATGAAATGTTATGAAAATGCCTAATTACATGCATGAAATGCTCTAAGTTTAAGCCCAAACCAAAGTCTAATAGTGCCAAAAGTAACTGCTTTTAGGAAGTTATCAACAAATGATCAAAAAATCTGATTACAGTTAAAATATAAACTAGAATGTCAGTGCTTAATATTCTCCCTACTTCATCTACTTTGAGCAGCTTTGTATTTCTCCTAATTATTGTACCCCGAATTTTTCTCAAAACATAGTGAAATATGAATTTGACAAAGGCTTTGTTAGCCCATGTTCATTCTGGTGTTGAGTTGGTACATAGTTCATATGGATGCTTTTGTTAAAAAAAAAATTCTCGTACAAAATGGATGCCAAGATTAACGTGTTTGGAGCGTGCATGATATACTGAATTTTCACTTACTGCAACTCCATATGACTGGAACAACATCATGCTGGATACCCAATTCTGTCAACAAACACCTTAAGCCAGGCTATCTCAGTTGTTGCATCTGCTGAGACACAAACTTTTGCTTCTTTAAACTCCAAGAAACTAGACTTACCATATATACATAATATTCCAAAATTGATCTACCATCAATGTTACTCCCTAGTCAGCATCTGCAAAAGCAACAAGAGTAGAGTGTCTCTGTACGGGTGTAAAGACTAGATCACGACTCAAAGTCCCATTAATATATCTCAATATCCTTTTAACAACAATGAGGTGTTCTTCACAGGATGCATGCATATATTTTGCAACATTATTAACACTAAACATTATATCATATTGTGTATATGATAGGAGCCAAATTCCGAAGGAAAAAGAAATGATGAAAACAGAAAAATAATGTTTAATTAGAAGTAGTAGTGAAGAATCTTAACGCTAATACTACCAATAAACTAGAAATTTCAAATAACAATAATCAATAATCTTAATCCTAAAACTAATAACAAATCGTAGCCTATTTATAATAAATAGTATGGACTGTTATTTGCTGGAAAACAGAGTTAAAGTCCTAAAAAATAGGAAATAATGGAAACATGCCAGAATTGGTAGTTGTATAAATCATGGGGGTTGTGTATGCCAAGTAGTTAAGACTTTGTTGGGTAGTGGATCTATATCAGTGCTTTCCCCTTGAAAACTCGACTTGTCCTCAAGTCGAAATGAAAGAAATTGATGCAAGTAGGCTTCCAAAAACCAATTGACTATCAGAATAACAGTTTGCAAATCAGGGAAGTCAAATGATACTGGAATAGCTAAAGCAAAAAATTATATTCTGTCAATTGAAGCATCGCATTCGACAGTGAATGGTTGATTGAATTCTAGCAAGCGTAAGACAGGGGCTGAAGTTGAAACATTTTGAGTTGTTGGAAAGCCTTGTCAGTTGTAGTTGACGATCAGAATGCATTTTTTTTGGGTGAGATTAGTTAATGGATTGTCAACAACATTTTCTTCCACTTTAGACCAACCAGATCATCGATGCTCTCTTGTATTAGCAAAGTCTACCTTGATCTTGCCTTTGTTAAGTAATTTTGGAATGAATTCCAATTGTGATGCTCCCATGATTTGAGGTTTAAGATTTGCCACTTCAGCCCGTAGATTATCAATGTCATCAAGTCGAGAAATAATTGCAGCAAGTTGTAGTGCAATTGGATCAATATTAGGGGTTGTGGGTTGTGAGGTGAAAATGTTTGGATCGGTTGAATGATTGATTGGTTGGCGTTGGGAAGCAGTGTTGAGAGTTTTTGCTATTTCAGATCAAACTGTGCTCTGATACCAAAATAATATGAGCCAAATTTCGAAGGAAAAAGAAATGATGAAAACATAAAAATAATGTTTAATTAGAAGTAGTAGTGAAGAATCTTAACACTAATACTACCAATAAACTAAAAATTTTAAATAACAATAATCAATAATCTTAATCCTAAAACTAAGAACAAATCCTAGCCTATTTATAATAAATAGTTTGGACTGTTATTTACTAGAAAATAGAATTAAAATCCTAAAAAATAGGAAATAATGGAAACATGGCAGAACTGGTAGTTGTATAGATCATGAGGGCTGTATATGCCAAGTAGTTAAGACTTTGTTGGGTAGTAGATCCATATCAGTATAGTATGTTCCTTATTAACTTATGTTGTAGTGTATGCTTGTGGTGGTTTGAGCATTAATTCAGTTCTTTTGGACCCACACTCATTTTTTTCAATAATATACGAAGAAGTAAAGACTAACAATTGATGAGAAGGGGTGAAAATGAGCTATCCCAAAAGGCTAAGAGATACTAAGTGAATGTAACTTTTTCATTCTTCATATTGTTAATATAGATACAAAATGCTTAAATTAACTAGTCTAGTGCCTAAAAAGTATGTATGCATAATTGGACTTCTGATTCTAAAATGTTAATTTGATGTTGTGAAACATGATTACGATGTGTTTTGACATGTATGTGTTTCGTTGGTTATAGGAATGATCAAAAGCTCGAAAATACATGTTCAAGTTATTTTCAGTAATTTTCTAAAAAAAAAGATCGATTTCAAAAAGGTAGAACTCTTTCTAAAAGTATCAATCATTTGAGTTTTTAGAGATTCTGAAGAGTTTTGAAATGTTATTTTTAAGTCCCTTTGAGCTAAATAGTAATTAAACTTCCATTCTCGAATTTGACTCGAATGACAGTAAGCTTGAATTCAAAAATGCATTTGAAGCTTGAATTTAACTCGAATGACCGAAATTTTTACAGTAAGCTTGTATTAACTATAATTTCATTCTAGAACTGAAATTTTGATGTTTTAGTAAGCACTAAAATTTATTATGATTTAATCCCTTAACATCAATGTATGTGAAATAACAATTTTGCCCTCGATATTTTTAGGCGTTTTACAAATATTTGTGTGAAGGGGAGTCTAGGGTTTCAGGAGGGTTGTCGGTGATACAATGGTTTGGGGAGTGTTGGCGGCACGACAACAAAGGGTTAACGGTAGAAGCGAAACGTGAACATCCCACAACCACAGGTCGCGACCAACGAAAGGAAAATGAACACAAGAGGAAAAAGAACAAGCGACGATGGCACAAAGGGAAACGAATGGATTTGACGCCGCTTCTCGCAAACGACAGTCGACGAAGTGGAGGAAGGCCCAAGATCTTGATCGCATGGAAGCAAGGGATAAGACGGTGGGGTGATGTGCGACACAGACTGCTGGAAGTAGGTGGTCGGAGGCTTGTCGGAAAAATACTTGGGGGAAAGGGATAATTAAGCGATAATTAAGTGTTAGAAAATATTCTTCATTAAGTGATAATTAGGTTCTTATTAGACCTATTCAAGGAATGCGTTCGTAAATTGTAAATCTGTTATTATATTAAGTTGAAAAAATAATTATTACTAATTATTAATATGATTTTAATTTTTGATCTGAATTAACTCAACTCGAACCATACCCGAATAAACTATAAGTCGATCAATTGGTCTAAATAGACAACTTTATTTAAAAATTACACCTCTATTAATAGCCAATAACGCAATTAACGAAAGACAAGAAAAGGTACGTATGTTACAAATTGTAATATAATAACTTAAAAAGGAGTAATAAATAGTAATTAAATTTCACAAACTCACGATCCGAGAAAAATAAATGTCAAACTAAAAAAACCGCTAGTAATACAAGACGTTTGTCGTAAAAGTGGAACCACCATTTCTTCAGATAATCCGATCATGATCCGATTTCAATAATGACCTTACCCGAATATGACCCGAACCTAGTAAAGATCTGATATGAACTTCACCTAAAACTGATATTACATGAATTGAATCTCATTCAAAATCGACTTGACTCGACCTAAACTTAATTCGATACCTGAAATGACCCGACCTAAAGTCCATTCGAATTCGAATTAACCCGACCATTAACCGACACGGACCTGAACCATTTTGACCCAAATATGGCATTGACCCGACCCGAACCCGACCTGAGTCTGATTTGAGATCAACAGACGTTGACCCAACCTGAACCAGATCTGACCCGACTTGTGTCGAATCATTAATTTGATCCAACGTAACTCAAACTCAATTTGACCCGACCTGACTTGTTCTGACCTAGAACCATGGGCGAATTCATAAATTTTAATTTGGCAGTTCATTTATTGGCACAATAATATATTAATAAAAGGTAATTGTTGTACAAACAAGTATATTTTATAATCAGAGACTTATTCACGTATATCAGTGTAAATATGTTTAATATATTAGAACTATCTTACACCAGTGTAATTGTCTTTTAGATTATATAAAAAACTTACTCTGATGAAACTAAATATTGATAAGTGACAAATGATGTGCAAGCAAGCATGAATTTTATATTTCAAAATCGATTTGAATTTTAGGATTTATCAAAGAGAGTACGAAACCAAAATCGTTCTAGTTTTCAAGTGCCCGAATCGATTACAACTTATCTGAAACAAAAAAATCAAAGAAGAATTTAGATTTCAAAATGGTTTCAATCAAAAAAGGTTTTCTAAATGAAAAGTATTACACAATTTAGAAAAAAAATATTTTTGGAGGTAAACATGTTTATTTTGGAACTAAAAATATTTTATTATTTTTTATAATTGAATTTAAATAAAAAATATTCTTAAAAATTAAATCAAAATTTTGGTTAAGTTATTTGAGATAATTATTTGTTAAAAGAATTTTTAATAGAACTAACAAATAAGCTTAAAATAGTTACATAAGAATAATTTGGATACTTATTTTCATAAAAAAATAGGATTGAAATTAGGATTTGTGAAAAAAAATTAAAACAAAAAATTAGTTAAACTACACTTGTGATCACCAACCTATTTCTCTTTTCATATTTTTGGTCACTAAACTATTATTTTTGGTCACCCGTTGTTAAAAAGCTAGCGAAAAAAATAATAGCTAAGTGATAAAAAAAAGAAACAATAGATTGGTGACCAATACATGGAAAAAGAGTAATGTCCAAAATAAGAAAAATATAATTTTAATGAGGTTTTACCAAAAATAATAGTTCGCTGACAAAAACAAAAAAAGTGTAATAGGTTGATGACCACAAATGAAATTTACCCAAAACAGTTAATGGTAGGTTTTATGACTTCAAATTGAGCTCATTCATCATTCTGGATTAAAAAACTTTGTACCGAAAACACATATTGCAGTTACAGTAATGGCGGCAACACTTGGTTTCATCCTGAAGCCCCTTTGCATCTCAATCTCAAGAATCCACAATAAAATCCCTATTATTCAAAAAACCATTCGCTCTTCTTCTTTCTCTTCCCTCGCTTCCCCTCAAATCCAATCTTTTTCTATCACCTATTCCTCAAATTCGAACCAAAATGACACCTACCCTCTATCCTTGCTAGACAAAGAAGACGAAGAACAAGATTTTGAATCTGAAGTTGAAGAACGCGATAGTAATGATCAGGAAGATGATATTGGGATTGAAAATGGTGAAGAGGGTAACCCTGTAAATTTGGGTTTGGAGGTGGTCGGGGGAAATACCCAGGCTAAGAATGTGCAACTGCCGAATCTGACGGTGAAGGAAAAGAAAGAGCTGGCTTCTTATGCACATGGTTTAGGGAAGAAATTAAAGTCTCAACTGGTGGGCAAATCTGGTGTTACTGATAATGTCATTTCCTCTTTTCTTGAGACCCTTGAAGCCAATGAACTTCTAAAGGTACCTTCTTTCATCTTTTTTTTATTATGCTGTTTAGGGTTTAGATAGGGTTTAAGGCCTTTGGCTTTGAATTGTCATAATAAACCTTCTAATTCTCTTTGTATTTTGATGTCCAACTTAATTTGTGGTTCTATTTGCTTTGAAGTCATCATTTCATGTCATTTGATGCATTCTAAGCTATTGGTAGCAAATGTGAGTTTTTTTTTTTCTCAGTGCTGTTTGCTTTGGGTTGAACTGTTTCATAAAACTTTAGAACCTGATAATTTGTCTATTTGTAATTCGTGTGTTCATTTTGTTTGTAATTGGTGTATTCCTGTTATGGTTGTGTTACTTGTAAAAAATTAGTAATTTTATTAGTTTCTAATTCTATCATATAGATTTAGGCACACATTAAATATCATTTTTTTATTATTATTTTGTAGTGTATTACGGTTTAGTTATTTTTTCCTGTTATATTCAGGTTGGTTCAAAATTATCAGGTTAGAAGTTAGAACTCCCTGCCACTATTGCATCTCCATTTGCATAGAGAATCTGTGCGTGTAAGCAGAAAACAGAACGTACATCCCAGCTTGATTTTATGTTTATTGGGAATTAAAGTTTATATGGATCTCCAATGTCTGAGATTGAGACTGCTATTGGTGAAGTTGCGGTGTGATCTCCTGCTTATTTTATCTTTTGAGTTGAGAAATATTTGGTATCTCTGTGTTTTAACTTCAAACTTGGTTAACAGATCAAAATTCACCGGACCTGTCCTGGAGAGCTAGAGGATGTGGTTAGCCAACTTGAGCAAGCAACTGGTTCAGTTGTGGTCGGTCAAATTGGCCGGACTGTGATCATATACAGGCCTAGTGTCACTAAAATGAAGGCTGAAGAGAAAAAGAAAGAGCTTCAAAGAGCTTTTATGAGAAGGCAATCAAAGCTGAAACCTGCATCGATGGTAGAGTCTCAAGACAGTAAAAGAAAACAATCTTTCTGTTAATTATTGTATCCTCTTGCACAACCTCTCTAATTCCCCTCGGGATTTTTGCAGAAGAAAGGACCTTTAACTGGATTCTCTGGACGTGGTAGAAGGGGATCCAGCAGGGTTTAAATACCGATTCCCGGCAATGTTTTTCTGCTATATTCCCTGTGGAAACCTTTTTGGCGACAAATTTCAAGGTAAATTTAATATCCATGGGCAGGTTTGGTTGATAAAAGAGCTCATTTGGTTCCTTGAAAACTATGATTCATGTAATGAATGTTAAAATTAAGTAATGGTAGTTTCTAGAGCATTTGGAGATTTGATATGCAATTTGAATTCCGGGTAGAAATAGTTTCTAACTTTCAATTTGGTCATAAAAATGAGCATAGGTTTAAGTAATTCCGGTGTAAATTGTGTCCTTATGTTTATATGTTGCTGCATAAATTTAGATGGAATGACAGCAAATTACATGATTATGAGCTAAATTCATACATATCCTCTGTCATGGTACTTCCCCTGTGCTAGTCTGCTACAATCTACATGGATATGACCTTTAACAAGTCTAAAGTTTGCATTTATCTATCAGTTTTGTTAAGTTTTTCATGTGATTTTATATGTAGTTTGGGTTTCCCCTTTATTGTCAAGAGATTAGATGGTTTTTGTTTGGGGTTTTGCTTTGTCGGTTTGCATTTTATTTTGATAAAAGAATCATTTAAAGAAACTTAAATATTATAAACAGAAAATTTGTGTAAAATTTAAAAAATATTCTTTAAAAAATTATTAAATGATGGAAATTATAAAAATTTAAATCCCAAAATTTTATTTGAGTGAAGGATTCAGCACCTGTTTTTAATATGTTTTTATTGAGAGACTAAATTTGGTGCACATTTGGTGTATAATTTTCATGTGTTATTGGTGAATTAAAATGTGTCACCTCATTTAATGAACAAAATAAAATAGGTTGATTCTTAAAAAAGATGTGTCACCCCATCAGCTTTTTTTTTTCCCTTTGCATTTTTCTCTCCATTGCTCTTACTTTGGGTTCGATTATGGACCCAGAGGGAGCTGGAGGAGACAGTCGCCCCCCCTAAAAATCTGAAATTCATATATGATTTAGATATTTTTTTAGAAATTTTCTATATATTTTTATTGAAAATATATTTTTGCCCCCTTAGAATTTTATAGGTTCGCCCCCTAACAGAAAATTTTGCGTCCGTCTCTTCTGTTCTTCGTGGTGGTGAGTGTTCTATTTCCTATGCTTTTCTAATATATTGATTTGTGGGATTATTGTTCCTTTCGTTAAGAAAAAGTTATGTCCGGGAAACAATTCATGTTAATTAAAGGGTCAAATGCAGAAATGCACTTTTGAAGCTTTGGATTTTAGAGAACTAAACAAGATTTTAGAGAACCTTAAAACATTCTATTTGATAAAAATTATATTTCAGATTGAGTATTTAATATTTATTTATAAGTTTCTCAATATATTTTATTTTAGGGTAAATTTCACAGGAGGTCCCTTATGTTTAGGGTGTGTTATATTTTGTTCACCCAATTTAAAAAAGATTATTTTTGCTACTTTTGTTTTCGACCATTACCGTTTTGGTCACCCAACCCTTTAGCTCTGTCAGTCCCTGTTAATACGATGATGTTGCATGTTTATAAAAAAGTTAACTACTTTCCTCACATGTAACTGTGCCCCCGAACCTTCAAAATTGTAATCTTTGGTTTGTTTTAGATTTTCGGTCTACCTAATTTAAAAGGACCGATGGCGACTGCGTTATCACACATTCGACAATAATCATAAAAAAAAGCTCAGAAATTTAGCAAATTCATAAAGAACAATCGAACCTGAACAAGAATCGAGAAAGAATTAATCTCACAACGGCATAATTTCATGAGCACATTAGACCTACTAATGTGCACCGAGAGAGAAATTCATAACGTGCATCATTTTCCATCCTCTAAGAAATGTTACCTAGAGTGTCATGTGACATTACACACATTAATTTTGAAAACTTAAAAAAATTACAAAAAAGCCTTTTAAAAATCTAAGAAAATGCTATTAAAATTAAGTTTTTTTTTGAATTTTTGTAGTTTAATATATATTATGTACCAGCACATGACATTCTAGATGGCATGTTATTGGAGTGTCATATGATTTTTTGGCAATGAAAACTATTATTATACGTTTTAGAGAATTATTTTAGATTATGACTAAATTGATGAAATATATACGTTTTGGAGGACTGAAACTATTATTATACCAAGTCACAGCACGCCATCATTTCTGTTATGTCGACTGTCAAACTTAACAACCAATGATCAAAATAAAAAAATGTAACGTTAGTGACCATTCTTGCAAAAAAATTAGTTTGATAGCTAAAATAAAAAAGTTTTAATAGTTTGATGACCAATGGTATACTTTACCCTTTCAATAAATACATTTAAATGATATTTAAATTATTTGATATTATAATATATAAATATGTATCAACTTAAATTAATAAAAATAATATATATAGTTTTAAATGTGTTTTTTTTAAAATAAATTTGACATGATTGATACAAAATTTCCAAACCATAAATAATTTATTAAATATAGAATTAAATTTTTTTTGATACACATGCCGTGTAGATTAAAGTTTACATGTGTCTTTTAGTTTTAGGGGTTAAAGTTTTAGTTTAGGGATTTAGGTTGTATGGTTTAGAATTTAAGGTTAGTGCTTAGAATTTAGGACTTAAGGTTTAGGGTTAGGACTTTAAAATTTGAGTTTTATAGTGTAAATATGTAGGTCTGTGTAAAATTAGTTTTACAAAGCTTATGTATCAAAATTTTACCCATATAATTATGTATTTGATAACAATATAAATTAATAAATTATAAATTATAAATTAAACTAAATATGGATAACATATCAAAATAAAAATATATATACAATTTTGACGATGAACACATAAACTATAAATTTTAACTTTTATGTTTGAATTGAAACACTGTTTAAAGAAAAAAACTATAAATTTTATTTTTTTATTTAAATTTCCCCCAAAGTTTATCTATTTAATTACTTTATATTATAATGTTTTATTACCTTAAAAATAAAATAAAATAAAATATAATGTTAAATGGGCCGAGTGACGCTTGAGAGTCCGTTTTCCTCAAATTCCAAGTGTTCTTCCTTTGCCAAGAGCCGAATATATAGTACAGTTATCCCCCCTTTCCCTCTTACACAAAAGAACTTTGGGTTTACAATTTTGGATTTTCTAAATAATTACAACCTGGTATGCATATTTCTCTCTATCCCTTTTCAAATTTAATGCAGGTTACTAAGAAATTTTATGCGTGGCTTTAGGGTTTTATATTAACTGTTATTATTCTTTAATTTATGTTTTGTCCCCATCAATAATTTCTATACTTTGCTCTCTTGATTTACCTTTCTTGTTTTAACCCAAAAAGATTTATTCCGAACTCTCGCTGTTACAGTGATTTGTTTGATCGTTAATTTGCAAAGCAGTTTTAAGTTTAATCCTTTTTTTTTGTTTTAATTTCAACGTTGTGTTTATATCAGTTTCACTTAAGGTATAGTTATTTGAATCATGCCTTTTATTTCCTGGACATTGAAATTGAAAGGGAAAGAGAAAAGCTTTTAGGTTGAATTTTTTGTTGTTCCGAAGAGGGTGTTTTTACCCTTCTGAATTCGGCTCCCTTGGGTACTATTGGGCCATAATTGTTCGGAGAAGATTGCTGCAGTGTTCTATAATTTGTTTGTTTTAGTAGTTGGGAATTTGAAATCAAACTTAAAACATCAGATTGCAATATTGAATAAGTGTGTTTGCAACCTTTTTTCTAGTTCATGAAACTTTTTATTCTTTAATTGTTTATGCAAAGAATAGTTAGATGAAAAATTATATTGGAGAATAAGTTTTGTGGACTGGTTTTCACTTTTAAATGTTTCGTAGTTTCATAAATTATACATGATGATGAGCATGTTTAAGCGGATTGTCCAATGCATAAAATTCGACATTTACTGAGTGAAAGCATCATGGTACTACATTGCTCCTGAAGCAAGTATTTTTGGTTTTATGAACCTTGGCACATGTACTGTTATTGACATTATTAACACTCGACTGTTACTTTTGTAGCTATGGATGTAGAAGATGACACAAGAGACGGCTCTGCTTCCTCTATTATCATTGAATCTTTGGAATCTACCCAGCAGCAGGAAGAGAAGCTTTCTGATGAGGATTTGGCTTGGGTAAATTCTTGTCTAGTTTCAGATACTGAAATTTTGGAAAGTAATTGGACTTCTTTCAAAGATGTTTTGCTGGAGATCATTGGTGACCAACCCGAGACACTTGACCCTTCGGTTACCGGAAGCAATGGGAATCTAGGTGGTACTGAAATCAGTATAGTTCCCTCCATTGAGGAGGAAGAGAATGCCAATTACTTAGGAAGAACCGATGACAAACTTCTCATCATTCCAATTAATGGAGACAATGAAACGAACACCGGCAATATTCCTATAAGAAAGAGGACCGGTACTAAGCAGCAATATCTTCAAGAAGATTCCTCTGAAACATTCCGAGGAGATCCTTTTCGGTCCACCTACAAGGAGGAAGAAAGAAAGGATAATGTGGTTGATGCAGGAAGTCATTCGATTTTATCTGCAGAGGAGATGAATTCATCAACCCTGGATATCTTCAGGGTATGGGATTTGGACATTCTAGATGAGGAAGATGACCTTATTAAAGAGTTGAATAAGGTTGCTGCTGAGACAACGGCTTCCTTTCAATCAATGCCATTGGCTTCTGATGGTTCAGCGGCATGGAAAGACCTGGAAGATGAACCTCTAGATAATATAATTGCTGGCATTGCAGATCTGTCTTTAAATACTCAGAAGTTTTAGTTAATTTCTCTCCAAGTCAAAATCTAAGCATAAACATATGTAGATTTCTTGCATATTGCCAAGACTATGTTGTTGCGTCCTTATGACATAAACAATGAGTTTTACAAGCGTTTGATTATTTCATCAGTTTAGGATGTCCCTTTGTTAATGATGGGGAATGATTGGGATTTGAAGGTTCACTATCCACACATGAGACAAAGCCATGATACTACATTCAAAGAGGACAATGTCTTTGATGCAAGCATACGCGGGTAACATCCAAATCCTGGCATGATGATGAGGGAGAGGCTAATCGAATTGCAGTCATATACTATGACTATATATGTAAAATCGGGTATTCGGATGTATTTCATGTCGGGTCAAGCCAATGGTACGATTCGAGTCAGATTGAGCTCGGGTGTCCAGGTCAATATCGGTTGATTCCAACTCAGACTCGGGTCAGGTCAATACCAGGTTCGGGTCAAAACAATTAGTTATCAGGTTAATTCAGGTTCTAATGGACTTTAGGTCGGGTCATTCTGAGTATTAGGTTAAGTTCAGTTCGGCCACGTCGGTTTCAGATAAAATTCAGGTTAGGTACTATCGGTTTCAGGTGAACTTTAGGTCGGATTTTAATCAAGTACAGATAAATTTCGGGTCGGGTCATTTTAGGTAGCAAAGTCGGGCTTTTAGTCTTGTAAAAATTTCTAGAAAAAATTATTTTTTTACTACAAAAAAAGTTGTAAAGCTTTGATGTCTCAAATTGTGCAGCGGAGACAAAAACTTAAAAGTTCAAAAAGTTTTATACATGTTCTACTTTTATAATAAGTTTAGAAATTTTAATGGTTTCGTTTTAATTTTGATACTTCCATAATTTATAAATTGTAAATTTCCTTCTTTAATAATAAGTAATATTTTTTTACTTTTAATAATAATAACACTAACAACAATAACAAATCATATTTATTTTTTAAATAATAATAAATTAATAACAACAATATTTTTAGTTTTAATAAAAATATCAACGATGATGATTATAATATGATTTTAGAGGATAGAGTTTGGAGTTTAAGGTTTAGAGTATAAGGTTTAGTATTATAGGATTTGGAAATTGAGGTTATAAGTTTATGCTACACAACCAAGTTATAGTGTAAATTTTCTCCTAAGGTTATTCCATTCGTGTTTATGGGTTACTCTTCCACACAAAAAGGTTATCTTTTTAGTTTAATTACCAAATCTTTTTTGTTACTAGGAATATCCACTTTCATGAATCTGTCTTCCTTTTCTCCTTCAACCAAAATTTTCCCTTCTCACCCACAAATTCCATATTTTGAATTTTTAGTCTTGCATCATGCTCCTGTTTTGTATCCTGATCCTATTCATTCTACTCATTCTTCACCAGACCCTTCTATTCCCATTTTCCTTCATCTTCTACTTCTAGTTCAGATTTATCTGGTTCAACAGGAATTCATGATAAGTTTGTTTCTAAACCAGAAGCATGTCTTTGAAAGTCTTCTCGGGTTAGTAAACTCCTAGTTGGTTAAATGACTTTGTTGCTTCTTGCTAATCTTCTTCAAGTCACTATCCTATTTCATCTTTTATTTCCTATTATCACTTGCCTCTTCATACTGAATCATTTATTTCTTCTACTTCCCATCTTGTTGAACCTACCACTTATTCTCAAGCCATTCATTCAAGCCATGAAAGAAGAGACTCAAGTCTTGGAGTCTAATGGCACTTGGAATGTTATATCTTTACCTCAAGAAAAGTCACCCATTAGCTACAAATGGGTTTATAAGATCAAGTGCAAAGCTTGTGGTGATGTTGAAAGATTTAAGGCACAATTGGTTGCAAAAGGTTATAAACAAAGGGAAAGAGTGGATTATGTTGATACTTTTTCCCCTGTTGTCAAACTTTTCACAGTTGTTTCCATTGCTTCCATGAAAAGTTGACCTCTCTTCCAATTGGATGTCTATAATACATTTTTTCAAGGAGACTTATAAAAAATGATCCTGGACAAGGTATTCTATTGGGAGATAGAAGCAGCTTACAGGGTGGTTATATAAAAAAATGATCCTGGACAAGGTATTCTATTGGGAGCAATTGGTTCTTGTCGGTTGACAGCATATTGTGACGCAGACTTGGCTTCTTGCTTAATAACTAAAAGATCAATTATTGAATTTTGCATTAAGTTTGGTGATTCTTTGATTTTATGGAAGTCGAAGAAGCAAAGTATCATTGCTAGATCCTCAACTGAAGCAGAATATAGGAGTAATAGAAATTATTTGGTTGAGGGGACTCATAGAACTTGGAATAACATATTTGCAACCTACCAAGCTATTCCGTGACAGCAAAGCATCTATTCAAATTGTAGAAAATATTGTCTTTCATGAAAGTACTAAACACATAGAAATGAAAGGTATGGCATTATCAAATCAGCTGGCAGATGTCATGACTGATGTTCACTTAATTTTCAAGTTTGGAGTTAAAAACATTTTTCAACCATCAACTTGAATGTTAAAGTTAGATACAAAGTTGTTCAATATTGATAGTTTTAAAATTAGTTAGTTAGAAAGGGATTATAAATATGTAACTATTGTTCATTAATGAAATTCTGAGAAATTCTTTTACTTGTGAATCAAGCTTTGTGGTCTTAATTGCGAAGAAGGATAACCCATTAATTATTGGGGACTATAGACCAAATTGTTTGCTGAATTTGGTGTACAAAATTCTTGCCAAGGTGTTAACGAGTCGGTTATGGGGGAGCTCATTAGTGATCAAACATGGATGACACACGTAATTGAGATTTTATTGATAGAAAATGTAAAGAAAATACATAAACTGTACGAGAGTTTGAAATTTCTAAGTGTGCAACTGCCCCCTCCAGAATCCCTCGGCCCATACCTGCCTGCAACTCCTAATGGCTAAGCAATATGAATATGGTTAAAAACAAGTTCCTGAGCTATATAGGAACATGGTTTCATTGTAAATGCCTGATCACTGTGTCTCCCATGGAACAGAGCAGCTGGAGACAAGGACGATGTGGTTGGTGATATTGTGGGCAATGTACACCGGATTTAGGCTTGCAACTGAATCAGGAGAGAACAAGCAATATACCCTCATGGTTTCAATCGGAGTCACCATCTTATTCGGCTTAATTTATTTCATCATCGGACTCGCCATTGTTCAGGAGCTTGTATTAGAATTTTTGACCCGTTCACAGTAGAAACAGCCCAAGCTTTCGTCCACTAGAACCCTAACCTTTGATGTCTCGCTTCATCTACATTACAACATACATGTAAAAGGGTGGAAGACATGATTGGAAATTGTTATTTTAATGTTGTGTAGCAATATTCAGAAATGATATTCTTTCCAGAAATCTTAGTATAGGTCAGATATTTGAATTATGGATCAAATTCTTATGCTTCCTTTCCTTCTTCTTTGGATGAAATTCATATCAGATTTCCAGAAAAGACATACGACCTTGTTCATCCTAAAATGAAGCTTAACCACCAGATTCTAGGCGCAGTTCAGATTTGGAATTAGCGTCGGATAATACTTGTATGGCTCAAGATTTTGTTCTTTGAAGTCTTAAGGACCTCGAGAGCTGGAACAAAGCTTGTGATGTAGAGATCATAAGAAGAATTAAAGCTGGAAAGGGTTCTCTATGGATTCCTTGGGTGCAGGGGACTTGTTTCTAGCAATTGATCCCTTATGTTAATTCAAGTTGGAGTTGGAGGAAGCTTCTCGAGTTGAGAGGAGTGAAAGCTTCTATTCCTAGGTTTACAGGTGCTAGATGTGATTCCATCTCAAAGATTTGGAGTGTAATCAAGCGTCAGATGATTAAGGTGACTTGGTAGAGACTGATTTGGTTTCCGCTGCATGTGCCTAAGCTTTCGATTATTTCATGGATGGCGACTTCCTATTAAGGATAGACTATTAAGATGGGGACTGGTTGTAAGTATGTGTGGATCAGAGGATGAATCAACGAACCATCTCTTCTTTAAGTGCCCTTTCTCGAAGGGTATTTCGAGTAGTATTTTTCAATTGTGAAGGATTGATAATGGTGTTTTGGGTTGGCAGCAAGAACCTTGGCTAGACTATTACTGTAAATTAGAAGTATTTGAGCAGAGAGGTAATTCCTACTATATTTTTTCTTATCTTTTATTTACAGAAAACTTAGCCTTTATAAAGGTCGTGTTAGGCTAGAGATAGCCTAGCTAAGGTAAAACTCTTGTACATAGGCCTTTATAAAGGCTAAGTTTTCTGTAAATAAAAGATAAGAAAAAACAGAGTAGGAATTACCTCTCTGCTCGAATACTTCTAATTTACATGGTATTAGTTTAGGTGTTAGATCCTAGAAAAAATCTTTCAAATATTACGAGATGGCTGAAACTTATTTCACTGCCGTTATTAGTTCTGGGTCTAATCAATTCGTAAGACAGCAGAAGGAGAATTCTGCTCATGTAGCTGCAATTGCAACTGGGGTTTGTTTCAATAATCAGCAAATTGAAGACTCGCAGAAACTGCTTAGCCGAATGACTACCCAAATTGACTCGCCTAGTGCTCATACAGTCCTAAGAGGTAGTTCAGTTTTTGCTAATTTTGCTGACAATGGTACTTGTTAATCTTGGATTGTGGATTCAGGAGGATCGGGCCATATGACAGGCGATGTGTCTCTATTCTAGACTTTTCAGCCCTTGCAATATTCTTCTCATATAAGAACTGCTGATGGATCCTTGTCATCTATTTAAGGGAGTGGTTCTATTCGGATTTTTGAAAATTTTATACTGCCAAATGTGCTCTATTTTCTTAAATTGACCTGCAATCTTATATCTGTCAGTAACAATTGATTTACTATGCACATCTAAATTTTCTCCGAATGTTTGTGAATTTTAGGCTATTGACTCGGGGACGGTGATTGATAGAGCTAGGTTGTGTGGTGGCCTATACATTCTTCAAGGGCAAAAATCTCTACATAAACAAACCAAGTCAAATTGTTTATCTTTGATTCCTTATTTTCCTACTATTTCAGATTCATCCCATAATGTTTTGTTATGGCATTATAGATTAGGACACCCTAATTTCCATTACCTTGCAAAAATGTTTCCAAGTTTGTTTCTAAATAAAAATCCCAGTATTTTTACTTGTGACATTTGTCCACTCGCTAAACATAAGAAAAACTCATACCCTCCATCAACATATAAAACATCATATCCTTTTTCCCTTGTGCATAGTGACATTTGGGGCCCTTCAAAAGTAAAAAAAACATAGACGATTCTAGGTGGTTTATTATCTTCACCGATGACCATACTAGGCTTACTTGGAATCTCTTGATAAAAGAGAAATCAGAAACTGAGGGAGTTTTTAAAAAAATTCAAAATCTTATAGAAACTCAGTTTAACAGTCACATTCGTATGTTACACTCTGATAATGGCAGTGAATACTTTACTCGAACTCTAGGGTTCTATTTTCAAAAAAAAGGAATTATTCATATTACTTTTTGTGTTGATTCTCCTCAACAAAATGGAATTGCCGAGAGAAAAAATAGACATTTATTAGAAGTGGCTCGATCTTTGTTATTTACTACTAATATTCCTAAATTCTATTGGGGGAAGCCATTCTTACTGCCACATTTCTCATAAACAGAATGCCTAGTAGACCTTTAGATTTTAGAGTTCCTAGGAACTTCTTTCTTTCTTATTTTCCAGGTTTTAAGCCACTTTTTTCAAATCTGTCAGTCAATGTTTTTTGGTGCACTGTCTTTGTTCATATTTATCCTCATTCTAAGACTAAACTCGATCATAGAGCCATTAAATGCATATTTTTAGGGTATTCTTCTACTAAGAAGGGCTACAAATGTTACTCTACTACCACTAAGAAAATATACACCTCCATGGATGTTACTTTTCATGAACGTAAACCCTTTTATCCCAAAACCGTAATTCAGGGGGGGAGTTTAAGGGAATTTCAGGTTGTTGATAATGTTTATCCTTGTTTACCTTTACCTACTGTTTTACCTTCAAAACCAACAGTCTTTTCAAAACCTGCAGATTTTTCAGAACCAGCAAAATTTTTGGAACCTGTTGTTTTACCTTGTTTGAACTCTCCTAATACGCCAAAGACTCCTAAAAAAAACTCAGCCCGAACAACTTGAACAAATGGAATTCAGTGTTTACAAAAGAAGAAGAAAGCCTGCTAAAGAGACCACCATATAACCTGTAGATTGTCGAGAGCTGAAATTTAGTCCTACAGCCTTGGAACACTTGGAAGGTATGGAAACTAATCAGAATAATGCTCATATTCCTATTGTTAATACTGATGACTTACTATTGCTCAAAGAAAGGGGTTAAGAAAATGCACATCTCATCCTATTCAGATATTTGTAGCATATAGGAATCTAAATGCTTCATTTAAAGTTTTTACTGCAAATGTGGACAGCATTGTTATTCCAAAAATAGTAGAGAAAGCTATACAAATACCTAAGTGGAAGAGGGCAGTGGAAGAAGAGATAAGGGCACTGAAAAAAAAAACAAAACTTGGACACTTATAGATTTACCACCGAGAAAGAAATCAATTGGCTGCAAATGGGTGTTTACAGTTAAGTATAACTCTGATGGTAGTGTTGAGAGGTTTAAGGCAAGGTTGGTAGCCAAAGAATTCACACAATCCTATGGGAAAGACTACCAAGAAACGTTTGCCCCAGTAGCCAAGTTAAACACAATAAGAGTGTTATTATCCTTAGCTATTAATAAGGATTGGGAACTTCACCAACTAGACATCAATAATGCTTTCTTAAATAGAAGTCTAGAAGAGGAAGTTTACATGCAAATTCCTCCAAGAATGCAACAAGAAGAAGATGGGAAAACTGTGTGCAAGCTGGAGAAATCATTGTATGGCTTGAAGCAATTCCCTAGGGCTTGGTTTGAAAGTTTATCAAGACTATGTTAAAAATTGGCTACAAACAGTGTCATGCTGATCATACACTATTTGTAAAGACAACCTTAAGTAAAAAATCAATTTTAATCGTATATGTCGATGTTATTATTATTACAGGTGATGATGTTGAAATACAAAATTTAAAAATATATATTATCAACAGAATTTGAAACTAAGGAGTTGGGCAGCCTTAGATATTTCTTGGGGATGAAAGCAGCACGGCCTAAAGCTGGTATTGTCATAAATCAGAGAAAGTATATTCTTAATTTACTTTCAGAAACAGGGATATTATGATGCAAACCAGTCGAAACACCTATGGAAGTTAATTTAAGACTGAGAGTAGAAGAAGTAGGCAGCCCTGTTAACAAAGATCAGTACCAAAGACTTGTTGGGAAGCTTATTTATTTGTCCCACACTTGACCAGACATAGCATACTCAGTAAGTATTGTGAGCCAACACATGAGTGATTCTAGGGAGGAACATCTTGAAGCTGTTAACAGAATACTGAGATATTTGAAGATGACTCCTGGACATGGTCTAATCTTCAATAAAAGTGAAGACAGGTTAGTAAAATTATTTACAGATTTTAGTTGGGCTGGTGAATTAACTGACATGAGGTCTACTAGTGGCTATTGTTCATTTATATAGGGAAATCTAGTTACATGGAGGAGCAAAAAGCAACCAGTTGTGGCTATAAGCCATGCAGAGGCTGAATATAGAGCTATGGCTTTGGGAATCTGTGAAGGAATATGGCTACAAATGTTGCTGGCAAAATTGGGGCTAAAGCAGTTTGAAGAATTCGAATTGCAAAGTGATAGCCAATCAACTATTAGCATTGCAAGAAATTCAGTCCAACATGATAGAACTAAGCATCGGGAATTGATCGACATTTTATTGTCGAGAAGGTCAATGGTGGAAAAGTTAAATTGCATTTTATCTCTACAAAGGACCACCTGGAAGATGTTCTTACTAAAGCACTACCAAGATAGACTTTTGATAAGTTTACATCCAAGCTGAGACTCTACAATATATACTCTCCAGCTTGAGGGGAAGTGTAGATTGGAGGAGTTTAAAATAGATAAATTATCTTTTGTATATCTTATCTCTTAGATGTTTTATCTCTAGCCTAACTCTTATCCTAAAGTGTAGATAAAGATTTAGAGATAGCCTAGCTAAGGTAAAACTCTTGTACATAGGCCTTTATAAAGGCTAAGTTTTCTGTAAATAAAAAAATAAGAAAAAACAGAGTAGGAATTACCTCTCTGCTCAAATACTTCTAATTTACAATTACTTATCTCAAGGGTAAATCTTCACTTACTCTTGTGTTGAGATTAACATGGTGTGCATTCATTTATTCAATTTGGAGGGAGAGGAATAAGCGTATAATCAACAACCTTAATTGCCCTAATGTTGATATTTTTGAACCTATCAAAGGGATTGTACAGACTAAGCTTATGGGGAGGCTTGGAAACTCAGTGGCGGTTAATACTCGGCTTCGTGTAGATTGGGGTATAAAGATATAGAGATTTTTTGTTAGCTGTTTGTAGCTACTGTAAAATGTAATGTTGTAGCAGATACCTGCTTTTGATGAAATAGAAATTCTAAGCTTATCTGAAAAATATGCATCTTCTGAGAACTTGGTAATATGTACCAAGTATGTTATCCGGGCCCGATCGTGAGCGCCGGATAATGTGTCTAATATAAACATGAGCAATTGTTTCTCAAGTTTTTGCATATAATTCTAGCAATTTCGTAGTACTCATGAAGAAAAGGAACTAAAGCTGCCAATTCGGAGCCTCATTTGCTGCTCAGTCTTACACAACAATGGTACTTTCTCCCAACCCAATACATAATTAGCAACATCAAACAGAATGTTAAAACATCCAAGATGAATATATAATTCTGTTAATTTGCTCTATCGAAATCCATAAAAACAAGGAATTATGGATTGATTTAATCAATCCTTTAATGAGTACTTTCTCCCAGTGAACGGCTGGAACTTGGGATCTTCTTTCTTTTCAGGCTGCCCCTGTTTAGCCTGTTTTATAGGTTCCTGCAAAATAGAAGAAATAACCATCTTATAGCTTGATTTGAAGAAAAGCAAAGAACAAAATAAAGCAGTGCACCTGTTTTGTTTCCCTAGGACGGTTGGCATTTGATCCAAATACGAGTTTGCCCTGAGCCTGGCGGCTTGCAGCACTTTGTGAACTAGCCCCTGATGAAGGTTGCCTACCATTCCCATTGGAAACAGCAGGTCCCTTGTCTTTCGCACCAGTAGAAGAAACTGGTGGAGATGGCTGCTTCAGAGGTCTCCCATCCAAGCGTCTTCCCGTACCAGTAAAGGCACTGAACTTTGGCTCAGCCTCTGCATGGGCTTCTTCCACTGAAGAAAAAATCGGGTTTCCTTAGAACAGAATATAAAACATCACTAAATTTTATTATGAACTTAAATACCACAAAACAAAATCTTTAGAAAAGTGAAAAAGAAGCAAAATTAAGACACATCGCTGAATATATGAACAATTGAATTAAGAGCAAGAATGCAAGATAAAACAGTACATGATATCAAGCAAAAACATTAGCTAGTCACCTTGAGATTGTGCCTTGCTTGAAGTTGGAAAACCAGGCCTTTCCGGCTCCTTGTAATCCAGGGGAGGAGCAAAATCCACCTCACAGTCAGTCTCAATGATACTTATTGCATTGGAAGGCTTTGTCTCTATGATATCTATGTAGTACTTCTTATTGTTATATGCAACCATAATACTGTCCCCAGTGGTTAAACAGGAATAATTCCTCAATGTTGTCTCTAAGCTGCATAACAAAAGAAATGTAATATTAAACTTTAAATGCCTAAATATGCAAGTAAAAAATAGGTAGGTAATCACATAACAGCACGAAACAAAAACATATTCCAGTAGTTAAGTTCCTTGCAAATCCAGGCCAAATGCAGAAACTCATATGGCTTACATGAACCCAAATTTCACAAAACTGATAAGGTACACAATACAGTACATGAACTCATAACAACTTAAATTCCCTTTTAAGCTGACCATCTAACATCGAAGAATCAAGCATAAATATATTTACAAACCAATCCACTCACATAGCTTTTGGGTTTGAAATATCCAAAAAGTCCTTTGTGTGGGGTTGCAATTTAACATAGGTACCCTTTGGAAGAGTTGCATTTTTCACCCTCACAATATCTCCCTCCTGTAGGAGCAAATTCTCCATCATCTACAAGAAAACAATAGAAAACAACAGGCCAAGAATCAGATAAGTAGGAATATTTTCTACATTTCAGTGGACCAAAAGCAATACCACTATGTTACTTATGTGAAGCATATACAAACCAAAAGATGCAAGGCCTACCCAATATGGCATATAGATCATGCCTTCTTCAGCAATGAACTCTAATACTCCACAATGAGAGGCACGCTCGGCAGCATCATTACGAAGCTCAAATAACATTGGATAATCAATATGCAGAGATGCTTCATGGTTTTGGTGTCAAATAAATTTTGTATCATAAGGCCAGATTAATAAGAAACAAAAGGCTAACTGCAGAAATCAAACTGCTGCCAACATTAAAACAACCAACCTAGGCGATCAAGTGCTGAAGGAGGCATTATGACTGAAAGAACCATGAAAGAATATATGTTAGGGAAGTTATACTTCAAAAAAAAAACATGTTATGGAAACTATAGGTTAGAGAACTTACTTTTATCACCGCTTTCAATTTGTGGCTGTGGGAAAACACAGAACAAAACAATATAGTATCAAAGTCATGAAACAGGAAAAGAAGATAAAAATTTTGCAGGACTAGATGTCACAAACCTTTAAAAGAATTCAGTCAAGTATGATAATTTATTGAAGCAAATGACAAAATCAGAGCCTAAAAATAACTATTGAGCAAATCATAAATCTGAAACAGACCTTTTCAATGAAAGATGCAGGGTAGCATCGATAACTCTGCTCAAACGATGTCCCATGATAGCCATATCTATCGAAAAACTGCAAATTACAAGTCCATTGTAACCAGAACGAAATTACAAATCGAGTTAAAAAGAAATTTCCAATGCCACCGAAAAAGAGCAGTCATTAACCTCCGATAAACGTAAAACTTACCATTTTGTAATGCTTATGAACAATCAAACCAGATAACTTACTGTTCAATTTCCCTGCAAGAAGAAGATCCGATGCCTCAAATTATAAAAATCCAACTTAACTCACGAAAATTAATAATAATATCCAACAAATAAATAAAATCAACATGAATATTTTGTTGTAAATAAAACAACAACGGCATTTGAATGAAAAAGGTCATATTTTAACTAATTTCAATTTTTTTTCCTCGTAATTTAGTTTGGCATCACTTGGAATGGCGAAAGTAAACAGATGTAAGGCTAAATTGAAAGTAGTGATTGGATTACCTGAGCGAAAACAAAATAAAGATAGAAATTAAAGAAGGGGAAGCGTTTTCAATTTCCGGTGAAGGAAATCGATTCGATGGAGTGACGGAGAGGAAAAGATTATGTAAGGGTGGTGAATGGAATCCTCTAAGATTCGCTTCATCTGCGTTTTCTGCAAGCTACCATCAGATTTCGCCACTTGTTTGTTTAAAAGAACTTGGGTAAACTAAGAAGATAGTCTCTCGATTATAAGGTGCTTTTTAGATGGGTCACCTTGTTATAAAATGCTGCAAATTAGTCGCTGTTACAAAATGGTCACCGATAGTTAATTTTTAGATGAAAAGCTGAAGTGAAAATTATAATCATTAACATAATAACAAATTAGTCATTGACCTTTACATAGTTATAATTTGATCTTAATTCTAAAAAATTAGTTATCAATATTTAGTTATTATTCCAATTTAATTCATGTGATAACCCATTTTCTATTTCTTTTCCCCTTCACCATCCAACCTTCACACCATCTATCACATCCCAAAGTAGGGGTTAGAATTTTTGTCAGATTAAATCATGCTTTTAATCATCTTAAATTTTAACTTTTGAGGCTTAATCGAGTAAATTCAGAATTTGATGACTGAAACTGAAGTTATGAAAAATATGGACTAAAATTGAATGCTATGTAAAAATCTTCAAGGGGTAAACCTGTACCATTTTAAGAGTTTTGGTGTCATACTATAAATTTTGGAAGTTTTAGGTCTTTCTGCAAAATTTGAAAGTTTAGGAGCATTTTTTGGAAACCCTAATTAATTTAGGCACCAAGCCCCAATTTCCCATTTCCTAACTACTTCTTCTACAGTGTCCTTGAGGCTCACACACCATCTGATATTGTGTCCCCTCTGCTTGTGAAACTTGCAACAATAAGTGGCAACTCGTTTGGAGTTTGGCCTCATTGGTGGGGGAGGCTTCAGAATACCGAAATCCCCGACTTGGTTGAGGATCTCCTGTAATGATGTTCTGAGAAGTCTATATGGTGTTTGTGTTTCGCACGTTATAAGTGCAAACATATATTTTCGACACAAGTAATAAAACAAACACACATAATATATGTGTCGGGTTGACGAATCTCGCAAGGATTGAATCAGTTTATAATTGTTAATGATCAATAAAATGTTATGTGTGGTCAAGAATGCATGTGAGAAATATAGAGATAATTTTTAAGGGAAATGTTGGGCTCGATTACCGTCAACCGAATTACCACCGAGAGGGGTTGAATTGATCTCTTGAATGATTTGGCAAAAACTAAAAAAGATGGACAATTTTACACAACAATTTTAGAGTGGTTCGACTTCTAAACCAAGTCTACATCCATTATCTTAGCACACCACAAGTCTACATCTACTACCTTAGCACACCACTAAGAATTCTTTTTTAAGGACAAAGATATAATCTTTTCAATGGCTAAGATAGAAATACTTTACTTTTTCTAAGGCTAAATAGAACATCTCCCTTTTTAAGGTTTGTTTGGTAAACTAAATACCTCACAAGTTGGGTGTTTACAAGAATTAAGCTCACTAGAAAGAGTATAAAAGATGTACAATTAAAGCACTCTCTATACATTATATACAAGAGAAATGAAGAAATAAAGACTTAATGAATATTTCTCTTGATCATTAAGTTTGGATGTATTTTCTAACCATCTTTAAGTGTCCATGGCATGCTTTAATAAAATAACATCTTTCGAAAAAATCGAGTGAATTATGATGTTATGAATATGATTTTTATGAAAACATATTTAAATATTCTTAATTTCAAAAATGTTCACTCTATTATTAAATGTTTATTCATATTCAATAGATCATAATTCAAAATTAAATTCAAATTTGTAATTTTTAAATATTGAGACAACATATAATTAACGTGGTATTAATTTTGGGTAGTATGAGGGTGCTAATTCTTACTTACGTGTTATCGAATCTTGACCTCATTTTTACGGTTTTCTTAATACAAACTTGAAAAATATCTTTTTAAAATGATTTTTAAATTTTTTCTTTTTTTAAAGTGTGATTTTATAGGTGTTCAGTTATTCTTAACCACAAATAATCGACGACGACTCCATTTAAAAAATATGTTTGTTTTCATAAAAATAAATACTCATGCTTTAACAAGCTTTAAAGAAAAGATATAGTCTAGCTTAAGAACTATTTCAACAGTTTGGCGTCTTTAGTGGGAAATTTTTTTGAGAGTCAAGCTATATTTTTGGGAAATCTACACATGTGGTCCTTTTGTTTGGGGTTTGTTCTATTTTGGTCACCCGAATTCAAGAAAGATCATTTTTTATCACTTACGTTTTGAATCGTGTCTGTTTTGGTCCCTGGACCGTCAACCTCCGTTAATAAAGAAAATCAATTTATGATTTAACCCCCAAACTTTCAAAACATTGTTTTTTACAATCTTCCCCAAATTCCGCACTTCCATTCCATTCAACATCAATAACGACTGTGGGTTTAGGTAATGAAGAAGGATGGAAGTGATGATAATCAAGCCGATAAAGTCTATGTTTATCGTTCAATTGCAGGCCCGAGGAGGGATGCCCCGCCTTCTGTCCTTACTCTCTGAAATGCTTGGTAATCTCACTTTATGTCTATCTTTCAGACACATACGCTCTCTCACTCGATGATGGAGTTGTGTTTACTGTTTATATTTATTCATTAATATTGAGTTTTGGGTTTTTTTGTGAGATTGTGAATTTCTCAGTTTTAAAGGATTCACAAAGACATGTCATCCCGCTGGTGTAGGCTCGGGTGTATATTTGTTCATACAATTGAGCAAAGTGTAAAATAGTATACATGGGGATTCGCAGAACTTGAAATTGATTTTTGAACTTGTTTCTTTTCTTTAAGGTACCAGGCAAACATAAATCATTAAAGTTTGGACTGTCTAAGCATCTAAAGACTCACACGTCGGGAACAAGTTTGCCTCACGTGCTTGATTTACTGCACCCCTAAACAGCAAGATCGCAAGACTGCCAACACAGAAGTGTATGAAGCAGCCATGGTTGTGGGTCCCAAACGAACTAAAATCTGTCCGTACAACACATTGCCACCCAGGTCCATAAGCCCTGTCAAAATCCTACTTTCAGAACAGACATCAAGATGCATTCCACTTTTAGTTTCTCATGAATCCGATGCCCCATACCAAGTTCATGTGAACCATAGCTTACAACTCTCACATTTCTTATAAATTGGGCTATATCAGTTGATTCAGTGGCTTCAAAGATGTCAAGAGCCTTTGCAGCTAAGTCAAGTGCATCCTTTTGCATTGTCTAGAGCATGTCAGTCTCGCCTACAATTGTTTTTCCCTCTAACATTGCCAAATCGACTTTCCTTATCAAGAAAGCAGCATGAAGAGAAAGACAGTGCAGACTTGAAGCTATATGATGGAATGAACCCAGAAGTGGATGCTATTGCCTTGTTCAACGAGGGCGAAAGTCCTTGGAAGAAGCAATAAGTTGCCTTGTGAAAAATGATAACATCGCCATCAAATGCAAAACTGACAACACCTCATACCAAGCATTAAACATCACTGTTTCTTGAAAAAAAAACCGTTTTACATCAAATCTGTATTTCTCAAAGAGAAAAGTGACCAAATAATAAAAAAAACAAAAGCAAATTAGCCTAAACCTATAGTCTCACGATCAATAGATTATTACAAAGTTCATCGGCGTCATCAATCTAAACCCACAGTGGTTATTGATGTTGAAGGGAATGGAAGTGCGGAAGTTTAGGGAATATGGTAAAAAATAAAGTTTTGAAAGTTTGGGGGTTAAATCATAAATTAATTTTCTTTATTAACGGAGGTTAACGGTCCAGGAAATAAAACAGACACGATTCAAAACATAAGTGACAAAAATGATCTTTTTTGAATTCGGGTGACCAAAATAGAACAAACCCCAAACAAAAGGGACCACGGGTGTAGATTACCCTTTTTTAAAAAGTAAGAATATAGCCTTGTTAAAACCCTTCTTTATACCAAAACGTTGTGACATCGAACAATGAAAGAAGGAAAAGAGTGTCATGAATTTATGTGTCTATATTGATCTTGTTCATGGATTAATGAAAATGTGTGGAGTCTCTTTCTTTTTGCGTATGACATTACCACTCTCTTGGACAGTATCCACTAATTCTAAACTTATTTGAAAGTTATATTTTGATTCGGACGCTTACGGAATGTCCCTAATAACCAACGAATGACAAGTGCTTCATGTTATGACTTTCTAATTATACCATCCTTTGCAAGCTTATTAGCCTCATTGTTACAAGCTCTTGGAATATATCGAAGAAACCAGCGGTCGCGATGAATCAAGCGACACTCTGAATCAAATTAGAGAATGAGAGCGGCCTTTGTTGTGTTAGAGAACCACTCGATGGTGGTTGTGTAGTCGCTCTCGATTATAAGTCTAAAGTTTCTAGCTTACTTGGATTCTAGAAAAATATTCAGTGTCGTTTTGATTGCAAGAATTTCAGCGAGGATAGGGGACCTAAACCCATAGGGTTGGAAACTTCAGTGAGGATAGGGTTGCAAAAACCCACAGGGTTTGAATTTAGAGTTAAGATTCTTCCACTCTTAAAAATAAAATTCTCTTTTTGACTTTTCATGTTTATTCATGCATCGTTTTATTTGCAACTAAATGTACTGATCTTTTCAACTCGTGTTTTCACATAGATAGAAATTTTTTATATAAAGAAATTGTCTTTTGTTCTTTTTGTAAAAGGATTGTGAGTTTCTCCTCACCCACGATGCGTGTACATTTTGTATAACATGAGCTCGATGTCTTGACTTCATCTCTTTTAAGTGGGAGTGAGACGTTATATCTTTGTAAGTAAGCCTACATGTACGTAAGTGAATCACTTCTTGGGTGCATATGTCACATGCCTTTGTGGGTAAACCTTCGTAAAGGCATCAAAAAATGTATTCCCATAAATTGAACTCAATCTAAATAAGCTTATAATCGGTGTGAATCAAGGGCCTTACAAGTCTTAGTAGGCAAGAATAAGGACAATCCGAGTATCTTTCGTAGAAGTGAACTCCATGTAGAGAATTGTAAGATCCCACTCCAATTAGAGTCATGTTGAACCTCTACCCGTTAGTGGTTATTGAAATATGTGCAGTTGAGAGGTACCTCTATGCTTTGTTATTTGTTTGCTTTTGTCTTTTTAGTTCAATAAAACATGTCAGGTAGAAAACATGTATGAATAACAAGCATATACGGTAGAATTTGTGTTTAAAATTTCCCCTTCTCATGTTTTTCCTTCTACTAATTTGATTTTTGTTGTTTTTTCTTTCCTTTGAATGCGTCATTTTTATTGTTATGTAAGGAAATATGTTGATTTAGAGTTTTTTTGTTGATTGTCAAAATGGAAGGCATTCATGATCGGAAAAATCTTGTAATCAATAAATGGTTCGAGTGAAATAGTTTGTGGACTCTTTGATAAGACGACTTGACTCAAGAATCATTTGAACAATGAAAAATAAGCTCAAGATAAATTAACTATCTTTGGCTACCAAGATACATGTCTTCCTTGTATTGGTTGAGTACATAGACCATCGTAAAAGTTATTGCGTTGTTATGTACTTTTTTTAGTAATGCTTAGAACCAACCTTTCGCTTCCACCCAGAAGCAACAAAGATCTTTTTGTAAGAGCATATTGTTTACTACTTATCATTCTAAAAATGATAGCGTCATGTAATTTCTTTAAACATTTCATCCTCTTATTATTTGGTGTGTTTTTCATCCTTCTGATTCCATCCTTCGGGTGTCTCAATGGTATGAACATCCATGTAGTTGACTCAAAATTCAATCTCAAGTAGGTTGTTAATCCTCTATCGGTTAAGAATGTCTAAGCAAAAGGTAAAATTTGGGAGGATTCTTATAATCTCATTGAACAACTATTGTTGTGGTAATGCTGAAAGAGAATTTAATACTCGAATGGATCTTATATTGGATCTAACCTCTTTCATTAGCTTTAAAGTCCTATATTCATATAAGCTTCAATTCAGGCAACTAGATTAGACAGTAATCCATTTAATTTGTATAATACAAAATAATATTTCTAAGATTTTGCTATCAAACACCTAACATATACGCTCAACCTAGATCTAGCTAGAAATGACCCAACCGATATTAGATCAAACTTAGTTCCAAAGACTTAACAGATTGCAAGAAAATCAATTAAATAAAGCATGAGTTCAAACCAGCAAATTAACAACAATATTATTTCTAATTAAACCTGATCATCGAGATCAATCCCATGTCAAAATAATCACTTCATGAACTGAAATATTGATGTTTGCAATTACATTGTTAGATAAAATCAAAAGCTATCCTTTTTCATTTCTTAGCATCCTTCTATATTTTAGAGTATGTTCAAACATCCTAGACGTGCCCAACAAAGTACATAAAAATCTATTATAAAAATATGAGGTCTATAAGTGCATATGTGTATGTCTGATTTTTATTAGATATTCTCAATTATCTAGTTACTTTTATCCTGAACTCAACTTCTTTATTCAGTCTCGTCAAAACAACTTTAGCTTGAAATTGTGTAATGGGAATTGTGCAGGAGGATAGCTGTGTTCTTTGTGGCATAGGGAGTGACTTGAGACCACCTGTTTTCTGAATGCTCTTATTTTGTTGAAATTTGGCAAGCTGTATTGAGAATGTGTTTGCTGAGGCGCGCTGCTAAGGGATGGAGTGAGGAGTTGCAATGGGCTATTTTGATCGTGCTCATTCTTAAGATCGTTTGGTGCAGCTTTATATATAACATCTGACTTAAGAGGAATGCTCGTCACTTTAGGAAGGTTACACATACAATAGATGATATAGTGGGGTGTATAAAGGATACTGTAAGTATAAAGTACGGAACAGATGTATAGATAAAATTGACTCTGTAAATTCACAGCTTTGTGATGTATGGAGGATTCTCTAATGTATAGCTTGAGACCTCTTCTTTTTAGGACTTTTTTCTTTTGTAGCAGCTTGCTTGCTGCTACTTGGATATAATATAAACATTTTATCTAAAAACACTTTAGCTAAAGCAAACAAATATTTTTTACTATAAGTAGCTTGCTTGCTGCTACTTGGAATTGTTCAATATTGTCATGGTTTGAAAAGATTATTGTCACCCATGATGCTAAAATTTTTGACTAAAAAAACTAGGTAAAGCAAACAAATAGTTCATGTAATTTGGGGAATAATGTAAACCCAAACAATATTTTGGGTTTTGGAGATATTTTAGAATCTACGGCAAATTCTACAGTAGAGGGAGAAGTCGCCATCTGCAGGAGCGACTCCCCCTTGATTTTGTCTTGAATCGATAAAAAAATATATTAAACTATTACAAGTCAAAGGGAAGTCGCCACCTGCAGATAGCGTCTTCCCCAAGTCGCCACCTGCATATAGCGACTTACTCTTGTACTGTAGAATTTGCTGTAGATTTCAAAATATTCACTAAGATGCCCTATTTTCCTAAATATTTAATCTATTTGAATAAATAGTTCTTTAGTTATTATGTTTATTGCCACAACAGAGTGTCCTAATTCCTTTGTTCTTTTCTTTATTTTATACTTTTGTCTAAGTATGTTTTTTAAATAAATAAAAAAAACAACAGTGGTGCATGCAAAATGGTTTTCGTCTACTTGATAACTCAAATATTGGAATATTCATTTTTTAACAACAATTAGAGCCTTGAGGAATTGATTTTTTCCCCCTTGGGTTTGCACGACTTGGGATAGGAATTGATTTTTTTAAAGGATTAAGGTATCATATATTTTTAATTTTTTGAAGAAAAAAAATCAATTAAGTTTTTAAATTTTTGCACCTAACTAAATCTTTATACTTCAAAATTTTATTAATTTATTCCTTTGACCAACATTAACTATTAAATCTAACAATTTTTTAAAGTTGGTGTAACGTGACGTGTTACAGTATTGTCACTTGCGATTTTTACAATATTTTTTATTTTATTTAATTTTTTTAAAAGTTCTAAGTACTTGCAAAAATTATAAAAAATAAATTTTTAAAAAAATCTGTAAATGTCACATAATAAAACTGTAGTGTATTACTTAAAAGTAATACTTCCAAAAGAAATTATAAAAAATTAATAGTTAAAATTAATCAAAAATTTTAATTAATTTAATTTATTTGTTCGGAACTCAATTGGATACAACAAAATTTGAAAACTTAATTATTTTTTTCAAAATTCCAAAGGCTTGGAGCTTTCTTTATATAAAAAAAAAAAGGAATTGTAGGAGAGGTTTCTACAACACCCATGCTATTAACAAATAACAGAGCGACATGTGATGTGACAGACAATATTGAACGAGTAAAAGGCCCCTTTTTCAATTTTACGAGCACTAGAACTGCCGACATTGAGTATGGCCGCTCTTTCTATCAGGCCAGGCCCGACATAAATTAAAAGCCTGAGAAATTAGCAAAAAATTAATTTGCCATGCAGCTGGGAGAGTTTTCTCTTTTTACTTTTCAAGTGGATTTAGCCTCTAAGTATGTATGTGTATAAGCAAAATAAATAGCATCATCAAATTATCTGACAGAATTAATGCCGAAAATGTCTAAGAATACACATTTCAATTAAAATAAAACGATGCACAAACTACATTTTTCCATGGTGCTGCTCCATTCAAGTGGTGACTTGGATCCAACTAAACCCAGTATTTTTCCTTAATCCTCTCTGTTTCATCGTGTCTCTTAACTGGCCAATCTCATCCCACATTTCTAATCTGGCGTATAAATTTGATAGCTGAATATACACTCCAACATTCTGGGGGTCCAACTCAAGTGCCCTTTTAGCAGCAAATTGACCCAACTCAACATTTCCATGATCACTGCAAGCACTAAGCAAAGCCACCCACAAGGAAATGCTGCAATTGTTGTGGCCCTTCTCAAGCATCTCATTCACCACCTTCATTGCCTTCTCTAGCTCACCAGCCCTACATAGTAAATCAACCACACAACTGCAGTGCTCCGGACCGGGAATCAACTTGTAAACGCGACTCATGCAATCGAAATACTCAAGGCCTAGTTGTATTTGACCGGTGTGACCACAAGCTGAGATGACTGTCACAAATGCCACCTCATCTGGCTCAATCCCCTCCTTTAACATCTCCTTAAATAGCAAAATCCCTTCTTCAAAATGTCCATTTCTTCCGTACACACCAAGCATGGAAGTCCAAAGAACAACATCCCTTGTTTTCTCTCCTCCCAATCTCATCCCTGCGAAACTGAAAACTTGCAAAGCTTTCATCACCGACCCACATTTTCCATACATCTCAACCAATGAACTTTGCAAGAACACATCATCCACCAAGTTATAAACTTTCCGGATCAAATATCCATGCACCTGCCTCCCCAAATCAATAGCCGAAAGCCCGGTACATGCACGCAACATAGCCGATAATGTGAAATGATCATAATCCAAATTCAATCCAGGCATCTTCCTAACAAATTCAAGTCCCTCTATCCACAATTTTGCCTCACAGAACCCTGATAAAAGAGCATTCGCACAAACAGAGTTCTTAAAAGGAATTTCATCGAACATCACAACTGCATCAGCAATGAGTGACGATTTTGCATACAAACCTATAAGAGCACTGCCTACAAAGACACTCGAAATCCAACCTGATTTCGCCACATGGGAATGAATTTGTTTACCAAATTCAACTTTTCTCAATGAGGACGAAGCTGTTATTGAACTACACAATGCATAAGTATCCGTAGAAATGCCATTAGAGTACATAAAAGAAAAGGTTTTTAGCGCAAAAAACGCAAACCCATTTTTCGAAAAACCAGAAATTATCAGATTAAAGGGCAATGGATTTTTGGGGTTCATGGACTTGAAGTAATTGGTTAAGATTTCAAGGCTAGATTTTCCGTCAAGGCATGTGGCATAAGTGAGAATTAGTTGGCTCTGGATATAGGGAGAGATAAAAAGCAAGCCTTTTTTAAGCAAACCACCATGAAAAATTTTGGTGGCTGTCAGATTCTTTGTTTGAGAACAATTTTGCAACAGTTTGGTGATACAGTCGAAGCTCATTAAACTGGAAGAAGAAAATATTATAGAGACTTCCAAACGCGCAGTTTTCTTTTCAAACGGGAGTTTAGCCATTCAATTGATTATAACAATGAAATTTTCTCTCGGGAAAAACAAAAAAAATAGGGTAAACTACTTAAATGGCCACTTAACTATGGGATTAGTGTTAATATGATCACCATACTTTCAATTGTATTATTATGATCACTTAATTATTTAAATGGTATCAAGCAAGTCAGCTATCGTTAGAACATAATAATGAGGGTGATGTGGCAGTTAATAAAAATGTGTATAATTACACATTTGATCCCACTATTTACATATTCTATCAATTTGATACTAATTTTATTTTATTAGAATAAATTGATTATTCAATTAGGTGGTGACATCTTATTGGAAGACTATCGATATATATTTGATTTAATAATTTTGTTTTCCTCTTCTAATCAGGTAATGACATGTGTCACCTAATTAGAGAAGGAAAATAAAAGCAAGCCACTTAGTTTTGGAAAGAATCAAACCTAGGAAAGCATAGTGTGAACCGTGTGAGTCTACCACTAAGACAAGAGCTATTTTGCGATATAAATCAAAAACTTTAATATATGTGTTAATTTATTGTTAGTGTGAGGAAAAATGAAATAAATATGGATTGAGGAGATTCGAACATGATATACTTGGGATGCATAAAAATATTTAAATCATTAAAATAAATCTAATAATTAAATTAAAGTTGACACTTCTATTTTTAAACTAAACTTAATATGATTTTTCTTTCCACAATTATTTTTTTATAATTTCACATATATTAATATTGAATTATTTTTCTAACTTAATTAATAATTTTATTTTTTATTAAATTTTTTAATTAAATTATTATTATATACGTGAAATTATATTAAAAAATCAAAAATATATAAAAAATTTATTTATCAAATCTAAACTCACGAATATAATTTAAATAAACTGATATAATTTTAAATTTATGAATTTTTCAATATCATTTCATATACATATATATAATAATTTAGATAAATTTTTTAATAAATATTAAAATTATTGATTAACTTAAAAAATCAATTCAATCTTATATATGTGAAATTATAAAAATAGATGTGGAAAAGAAAAATTATATTAAATTTGGTTTAAAAATACAAAAAAAAATCTTAAAACCATTTTTATTTTAAATCATGCATTAACAATAATTTAATATATATATAATGTTGTCAATTTTAATTTAATTATTAGACTTATTTCAGTGGTTTAAATGTTTTTATGCATCCCAAGTATGTCATGTTCGAGTCCTCTTAATCCATATTTATTTATTTTTTCCTAGCATTAATAACAAATTAACACATATATTAAAGTTTGAGTTTTATACCACAAAATTGCATTTGGCCTAGTGGTAGACTCACGTTGTTAACATTATTTTTTTCACTGGTTCGATTTAGAGCCAAGTAGCTTGTTTTTATTTTCCTTCTCCAATCACGTGGCACATGTCACCACCTGATTGGAGGAGGAAAATAAAGTTATTAAATCAAATATATACAGATAAAGTCCTCCAATAAGGTAGTGACACGTGTCACCACCTAACTTGAATAATCAATTTATTTTAATAAAATAAAATTAGGACCAAATTGATAGGATGTGTAAATAGCGGAGACCAAAAGTGGTGACACGTGTCACCACCTAATTTGAATAATCAATTTATTTCAATAAACTAAAATTATAACTAAATTGATAGAATGTGTAAATAGCATTGACCAAATGTATAATTATATGCATTTTTAAATAGTTAAGTGGTTACAATGACACAATTAAAAGTATGGTCATATTGACATCAAACCCATAGTTAAAAGGTCATTTGCGTAGTTTACCCCAAAAAATAAATGTATCAAAAATATGGTAATCTACACCCATGTCATTTAGTTATAGGTTTAATAATAAAAAAATCATTTTTTAAATAATAATTTAATCACTCAATTAAAAATTATGAAAAATATGTCTCTTTTCTTTAAAAATAACAATTTATTTACAATAAAAAATTGTGAAAAACATGTCATTACGTGGTTAAATTAAAATATGGCTTGATACAGTAGTAGCAATTTTAGCCTCAAAACTTATACATTATCAATTTGATCCTAATATTAACATTAATATTTAAAAAAATTGACATTATACCTTCCCGACACACCCTCCGAACACTTGTTGCACTTCATGTTACTGTCTCTCAACTCGATAATGACATATGTGATAACTTGACAAGTTCAATCACTTTATTATTCAAGAGCTGACTGACTAATTTAGCATACCTATTATGACCATAATGATATCAGCTAGTAGACATAGTCACTTCACTGATGGAATTTTTAAATATAAAAGGTTAAATTCATTGAATTATTTTGAATTATGATCACATTAATAGAATGTATGTATTGAAGTCAAAAATTATTATTATACCAAGCCGCCTATTTCAATTTTAATAACAAAGTGATCTGATAGTCACAAAATTTTAATTTGAATGACTAAATTGTTACTTTTAAAAGAAAATCAATTATATAATTTATGAATGATATTAAGAATTTCTTCCTATCTTTTGTCTAGTATTTTCTCTCAATCCCCTTCTTTCTTCATTTCATCAAATTCTCAACCTTTCGCAGCTTGAGTTGTATCAGTAGGTTATGAGCAACACAGTGGAACCACTTTGGAATCATGGGAGGACATCGATTAGCACAAGCCTCATAGGCAGATTTGGGCGGGGATAGTTTGGGGTCTGATCTAAAAATTTTCGAGGTTTAATAAAAAATTCAAATACTTAATTACATTTTTGAAAAAACTGAGGTTCTAACTAATTCTTTTAAAAAAGAAATCAAGAGGTTTAATAAAAAAATGTAACAAACTGAAGGGGTTTAATTTTAAATGCTCAAGGAGCAGCCTGTAATTGTTGCTCAAGAATTTTGATTCCATTCCACAAAAAGAGACATGGTTAAGGGACAAACGATTTTCATTCTACAGTGATATTTTGATTTCATTCCCTTTACTACAATTATTGCATCCTCGTCCTCATCGTTTTTTGTAGACATCATCCAAGCTTGTTAGTACTTGAAGACATTTACCACGTAGTACTACGAGTGGCCCGCAGTTGCAGACAACATTCGACAAACACGTGTCAATGTGAGCAAGAGTCATCGATGACTAAGCAAACCTACAACGTCAAGTCGTAGTTAGTCTAATCACAAGCGCCACTACTACCATAACATGACATCTTTCTGAGCAATATAAAAGAGTCCATGCAACAAGGAACAAGAGAATCTTCCAGAACAACAAAAACAACCACCCGTGGGAGAGGAGAGAGATATGAAATCGGACTAAGAGAATTATCAGAATTATTGACGGACTATTCTATCTGCATTTTGTTCACTTTAGCAGTCAACAAAGCTGCTTGTCAGGCGTCACAAAATAACAAGGGCTGATAAATTTTGGAACATTGACCTTCACTACAAACAAGCAAATAGCCCTAGAAATTTACTAAACCTAAAGAATGTTTTAATTCCGAAAACGGCCATTGACAAAGACATTATTGGAACATTGACTTTCAATACAAACATGCAAACAGCCCTGGAAATTGCCCTTGATGATCATACCAATACATTAACAGAGAATAACATCCAATTTTATTCAAATTTTTGGTGACAAATATAATCCAGGAAGAATAATACAACACTTGGTTAAACCTTCCCATTAGGTTGAGTTCTACTTCTAGGGCCCCAGCAACAAAGTGAAGGCGCGGCCAAGTTAACCAAGTCACGCTCTTCATCTTCCCAAACCAGGCCTTGTTTCGGTAATCCCTTGGTTAAACCGTAATAAATTATACAAGCGAAACAAGGTCCGATCCAAAAGACCCAATGGCCATCCCATAACGAACCACCTCGCAATAAGGCTGGTCCTAAGCACCTAGCGGGATTAAGTCCCACGCCTGCGTAGCCTGCCCGCCCGGTCACACTAATCGATACAAAAACTGCCACTGCCATGGCCCCTGCCACCACTGCACAAACCATTGACAACCCCAATTCTTTGCTTCTTCTCTTGTCGAATGCTATTGTTACACCAACAAAGAGCACTACAAAAGTACAACAGAATTCCAATATCAATGCCGTTCCAGTGCTAACCCCAGATGTTGAGCCGTTCCCATCAATGGTGCAACCTCCCAAGGAATACTCTTTTGCTGTCTCATGGTTCATTACACTGTTGAGTAGGACAAACCCTGTGACTGAACCTACACACTGCGCCAAGATATAAATGGAAGCTCGTGCTAGAGATATGATGCCCTTGAGCGTAGCAATGAAAGTAAAAACGGGGCTCATGTGTCCACCTGAAAGTGGGACGGTCGCCATGAGAAAGAGAAAGGCAATAAAGAATACTGCAAATGGGACAAGAAGCTTGGGATTAGCCTCGTGCGAGTCCAAGCAGGCGACAATGGATACGGTTAATGTGAATAATAAGCAAGCAGTCGCCACTAACTCTGTGAGAGCTGCCTTCCACATCTAAAACAGTGAATGAGGGAAACATTAGATTATTAGAGCCCTTCTCTTCTGATATTGAATGAATCGAGCTGAATAAACAAACAATTCGTAGATGAAGATTATGAATTACCTCCGGCGAGGAAAACTCATGCGCACCAATGCAAGCAAAAAATGTTGCTTTTAGAGATTTCCTTTCTTTCAGGTTCGTTGTCTCGGGGTTTTCCGCTGAACTTGTTGTTGGAAGATTGTGATCAGATTCACGAGAGAGAACCGAGTCCATGACTTGAAAAACTGTAGAGAATATTTACATGAAAGAACGCTTTCCACTTGAAGGAACCATTAATGTTTAATCCACATATATATATATTACAAGATATAGTTCTAAATCCAATTGCAGAAATGAGTCATCACTGTCGAGAGTTGACGTGTTGCATGAAGACGAAAGCTGATAAACCTGTCGAGAGCTGACGTTTTGCAAGAAGACGAATGAAGATTTTGTTTTGGGGCAAAGACCAAAATCAAAACACCAAAGAAGGTAATGATTGGAGTATATGTTCTGTAATATGCTTTATGCAACTCTTGTTCAGTGTGCAGAAAGTTAAACCAAAGCTTTCATCCTTAAGAATATCCATTCTAGATAAAACTAAGATGCTTTAGTTGCTTAGTCTAAGTTAATTAAAATATCAAATTATTTCGTTAACTTAGAAGGATGCTTAAAGCTTATCCTGGAGGTTTACACGCTACGCATCTCATCTATACTTTGAAATTGTCAAATATTATATATCAGTAAACTTAATGAATATCCATATTACATGACAACAACTTTTACAAAGGTTACAACAACACTCATTTTATCAATTAGGTTACTACAACGCTCATTTTATCAGCCCGGGCCTGACTTAGATTAAAAGCCTGAGAAATTAGCAAAAAATTAATTTGCCATGCAGCTGGGAGAGTTTTCTCTATTTATTTTTCAAGTGGATTAGACTGTAAGTATGTAAGTGTTTAAATAAAATAAATCACATCGACAAATCATTTGACAGAATAAATGGGGGGAAATGACTAAGAATACACATTCGGATTAAAAATAAAACGATCCACAAACTAGAATGAAATTTTGCTGCTCCATTCAACTAGTGACTTGGATCCAACTAAAACCAGTATCTTTCTTTAATCCTCTCTGTTTCATCGTGTCTCTTAACTGGCCAATCTCATCCCACATTTCTAATCTGGCGTATAAATTTGATAGCTGAATATACACTCCAACATTCTGGGGGTCCAACTCAAGTGCCCTTTTAGCAGCAAATTGACCCAACTCAACATTTCCATGATCACTGCAAGCTCTGAGCAAAGCCACCCACAAGGAAATGCTGCAATTGTTGTGGCCCTTCTCAAGCATCTCAATCACCACCTTCATTGCCTTCTCTAGCTCACCAGCCCTACATAGTAAATCAACCACAAAACTGCAGTGCTCCGGACCGGGAATCAACTTATAAACGCGACTCATGCAATCGAAATACTCAAGGCCTAGTTGTATTTGACCGGTGTGACCACAACCGGAGATGACTATCACAAATGCCACCTCATCTGGCTCAATCCCCTCCTTTAACATCTCCTTAAATTGCAAAACCCCTTCTTCAAAATGTCCATTTATTCCGTACACACCAAGCATGGAAGTCCAAAGAACAACATCCCTTGTTTTCTCTCCTCCCAATCTCATCCCTGCGAAACTGAAAACTTGCAAAGCTTTCATCACCAACCCACATTTTCCATATAACAAAACCTGATTGGAAGTCCAAAGAACAAAATCCCTTCTTCAAAATGTCCATTTCTTCTGTAGCCTAAGGCCGTACCGATACTCAGATGCCTTTTGAATTTATAGCAGTGAAAGGTCGTACCGCGCTACGCGTATAGTTGTACCGATACTCAGTTGTAACTTTGAACAAAATCAAATTCTAGTGCTGAAAGCCCATACCGATACGCAAATGGCCGTATCGGTACTCACTTATCAAAAATAACTTGTTTGAGTATCAAAACACTTAAAATAAATTATAGTATTTGAAAGGATTGACTTAAAAAATTATTTTGATTCGAATGCTTGTCAATTGTGAATAATTTCAAATACGTTAAAATTTATTTATTTATTTGTAATTAATTCCTTGTTACATCAAAATCAAAACATTAATTTAACAATTATCCACAAAACCTAGTTTATTTTTTGCTAGTAGTGCAATTTTCAGTGATCTGCTCCAAACGATATAATTTTCCAAGCCAAGGAAAGGCTAAGAAACGAGCATTACCCTTGATATATCCGAGGGATGAAGATACAAAACATGATTGAAATCAAGTGTTTCAGCTTCAAAGGTCATCACGAGGAAGAAGAAAGTAAAAATTGAAAAAAGAAATTGAAAAAAAATGAATAACAAAAAATTTGGGGAAAAAGGCCCAAGAGAGAACTCAAAAATGAAAGCCCAAGAATATGAGAGAAAAATGGATCATATGGAAATCTGATAGAATGTTGAATTAAGAGAATGAATTAGGGCCGTAAACGAACCGAACGTTAAGTGAACCGTTCGTGAACCGTTCGGCGAGAAGTTCGTTTATGTTCATTTATTTATTAAATGAACGAACATGAACAATATTTTTTGTTCGTTTAATTAAATGAACGAACACGAACAAAGGGCTTGGTCATTCATTTATGTTCGTGAACGTTCGGTAATCCATTCGTTTATGTTCATTTATGTTCGTTCGTTTATGTACGTTCGTTTATGTTCATTTAAATTTATTCACATATGTCTAGGGGTGTTCATTGTTCGATTAAACCGAGCTAACCAACTGAACTAAAACAAAATTGGTTAATCTATTAGATAATTTTAGGTTTCGACTAATGATTAGGAGTCTTTTTCAAATTTCAATTATCGATTAATTCGGTTTAAAATCGGTTAATTAAATGAAGTAATCGAACTAACTCAAAATATTAAATATTTAACACATTATATATGTTTGTTTGTGTTCATTTATGTTCGTTTATCATGTTAACGAACAAACATGAACGAACACGAACAAGCTCCATTCCTTAATGAACGAACATGAACAAGAATTTTTTTGTTCGTTTATGTTCGTGTTTGTTCGTTTGTTCGGTTAAAGTTAAATGAACGAACATGAACACATCCTCATTTGTGTTCGTTCGATTCGTTTACAGGCCTAGAATGAATCATTTCCTTTCATTGTATTAACTTGCATGTACAAACTGTTTACATTTATACGCTAACTAAGCTGTTGTAACAGAAAATCTGCTTCTAACTAATTAGTTAATCATAACAAACTAACTAGTAACTAACTATCGTCTAACAAAAAACACTTATAAAAAATATAGGGTAAACTTCACCATAGGTTTATTTTATTTGAGACGTGTTTTATTTTGGTCACCAATTTTGAAAAAAAAAGTTATTTTTCTACTTACGTTTTCGATCTGTTTTATTTTGGTCATTGTGCCTTTAACACCAGTTAGTTTGATGACATGGCACGTTAGTGAAAATGGTTAATTTCAAATTTGACCCTTGAACTTTAAATAAAATATTAATTCAACCTTTAAACTCTTTCATCCTTACTTTTATCCCACTGTCATTTCAACCATTTTCTTTGGTGGGTGATACTCCGACAACCTCTATCTTCCTCTCCTTCTTTCAACATGTACGCACACTTTCTGGCATATATAAACCAAAACAAATTCCAGTCAAACTCTGTGCAAACCTTATTGTTCAACAACTACTGTTGAGTTCACTTTGTGTGTGTACAACACAAATGAAAAAAATAATCTCTCTCTTTTTTTTCCCAATCATGGAATTAAGCAAGCAAAACCATGACAACCCTGTTGTTTGCGGAAGCTATTATTTCACTCATGTTTGCTTGCTAATTGCTAGTAGCCAAGGGACAAGCAATTTGTTGTTCAAAATGGCGAAACCTTAACTCCTTATTTTCAGCCGCATCATGTAAAAAAACAATTCTTAGGTTATGCAGATGCATAATAATAGTGTCGGATCAAAAAAACAGGGGAAATAGCCGAGTTTAATAAAACAGAGCAGTTTCATTTTCCCTTGAATTTGCTGCTAACGGAATCGTATCATGGGACGTTAATGACTGCAAAACAGGTGCAAAACCAATGAGTAAATCCTTTTAAATGACATTCTATAATAAACAAATGAAACCTGGTGTTTCTAAGTATTAACTAAACAGAACTACCATTCCTGATGCCATTGTGAGATTAGAAGATAGAAGCTTTGGGGCTATTAAGAAATATCCTTCGGTGTAATTTCATAAATGACCTTCAAGAAATGCTCCACAGGCGTCTTGATAAATTCAAAACAATCTTATCAGATGAAGAAAATGTCATGGTACTACTTTACACGTAAACCGATAATATGAAAAGCAAACAGTAATAGATATATATGTCGATGAGAAGCAACTAATTAGTAGTGTCATTGTCGATCTCGGAAAGAAAGAGAATGAGCTAGAGGTGGTCGAAGCCATCACCTAAAAAAAGTGGATGGAACAATGACATTATGAAATAAAAGTAAGGTTGAGAGAGTTTAAGGGTTAAATTAAAAATTAACTCTTTTGACTAACATGTCACGTCATCAAACTAACGGGTGTTAATGGCACAATGACCAAAATAAAACAAATCGAAAAGTGACAAGAATAATCTTTTTTTTTTCAAAATGAGTGACCAAAATAGAAAACGACTCAAACAAAAGAGACCTTCGGTGAAATTTACCCAAAAATATAATATCATCATCCATTAATATATGAATTTTCCTTTACATAGAATCAAAATCATCTATAATCAAGCCAACAACCAATTGGTCAAGCGGGATGAGGCGTTAAGTTTCATAAGCAAGGCCAGAGACTCTAATTTTAACATTGTAAATGGAGAAAATTTGGTTGAGAGGGTTGCCCTTATATTAGACCTCTGTAAAATTTAATTCGAATTATTAACCAATAAATAAGATACTGATGGAGATAATAATAAATTTCTTTTTTAATGTTCACAATTCATTTTTGTTCTAAAATGATTATATGTCGCAAATAGCAAAGGAATTTCCACCATTTGGACAGTAAAAATTCATTTTAAAAATCAAGATACATTTCTTTAACAATTACCTAATCGATTCCATATAGTTAATCAAATTATTTGAAGTTATTATTCTTTTATATAGAGACCAAAAGTATCAAATTTCCCAAAACTAGCATAATAAGCAAAGCAAATAATTTGAAAAAAAGAAAACAAAGCAAATAACCAAATTCCTATGCATTTATACAGAGATTTATCTATGCTTGTAAAGGGAAAATCTGAACTCCGTTTCCTAATAAACACTAAAAATTCAAATAAATAAAACTAAAATCCAAACACCCTTATATATGAGAGAGGCAATTGCCCCCTCCAAAATTTATGGGTTAATTGCATTTTAGACCATAATAGTTTTAAAATTATTGCAATTAAGTTTTTGTCCCTCTCAAAAGTTTATTAGTTTATTATTTTTTAGGACCATGTCAATTAGAATTGATAAAATTAAAGTACCCCTCATTTTTTTGGTTTAATTATTTTTTAAGAACTTTCAGATTTAAAATTTATAAAATTAAACCTAAACTCCGTTAATTTTTTTATTTAATTACCTTTTAAGACCTATTACTTTTTAAGACTTTTCAAAGTTAATCAATTTGTCCCCTCGTAGTTTAATCTTGGCTCCGTCCTTGACTAGTTTATAAAAGATTGTATTTGACATTTTTTTAATCTTGAAACGATACTGAATTTTATTGAAATAAAAGAAGGTACAACCTTAGCAATGCAAGAGAGAATTTTAGGGACTATGTCCACAAAAAGCTCAATACATAACAAAATAAAAAGAAAATCCAAATGTGCAATAACAAGTGAAGCCTTCTTTTGAATCTGACGTCTATCATCCATAGTAACTCAGTAATCATCAATAGCACTCATTTGTCTCTATCCATCTAATATCCCAAATTTTTGGTTAGTGACCAAAATGTAAATTTTGAAAGTTTTGGGGTTAAAGTATCAACTTTGGAAAAGTTTGGGGACAAAAGTGTAAATTTCCCCAATAAGTAATTTTATTCAGTATAAGAGTGAATCGGATCGAAATAAGTACCTTGATATCGATTTTAAGAATTAAGATGCAGTAAAATGTACCGAATTTTGATCGAATACAATTATTAAGCGTGTTCAGGCCAGGAAAATATTAGGATGGGTGACCTCCGGGAAGGTCCCATAAAAGTGTTTCTAATTGATATTTTGGACTCAGTAAGAGTAGAGAAAATTCGTATGGATTATCGATAAAGGAATTCTAAGAGAAATTTTATTCTATGAAGATTTTCGATAAGTATCAGGAAAATAGAATGAGTTAAGAAAATTCAGTCTAAGATCTTAGGAAAGGAAAATTTTATGAGATGATATTTTGGATTTCCCGAATATGGAAATATAGAATTATTGGAATAAATCCGATGGCTCGATAAAGGTAAAATCGCAGTAGAAGTATTTTATGAATATCGGGAAATCGGATCGAACTGAAATTTCAGAGGTTGATCCAAAAGTCATGGAAAAGTCATAAAATAATATTTTATGAATATTGTATTATAGTTGGTTGGATTCTAACTAAACTTAGTTGAATTTTTACAAGAATGGCAAACTAGTAAATAAAAACTAGTTGGAGGGCAAATTGGTCATTTGGCTCCAATGGCAATTTTGAAATATTTAAAAAGTTATAAAGGCAATTTTGGAGAGAGGAAATGGAAGATTAAATCTTGGCCCTTGATTGATGATAAAATCAATTTCAACCATTGGATAAAAAGGGTAAAATTGTCATTTCTTTATTAAATGAATTTAATATTCATTTAATAGTTATATGTGTAAAATAATGGTGAAAAGATTTTCCAGCCAAAAACATGAGAGCTAGGGAAAGAAAGATAAAAATTTTCCAAGCTCGATTCAAGCCCCGAAACTCGGTTTTCAGGTAATCTCTTCAACTGCAAAGTTGTTATACTATTCAAGCTCTATCTTTTGATATCAATAATTCATGGAATTCATGCTTGATTGATGAGAATTTACATGAGAAAGAAATTAGGGTTTATGGATCAATTGGGGCTTTAAGATTTTATGATTCCATGATTGAATTCAAGTTGAAATCAAGTTAGTATGATGTTAAAATCATGATATTGAGTTGGAATTTAAGTTCTACATGTTTTGATTTTATGAATATGATTAGGGTTTATGGATTCAAGTTTAATTTAGGGTTTGTAATGTTGAATAAATGATTTAGTAAGCTTGAATTGTTACTTGAAAGCAAAACCCTAAGTTAAAGGTATATGGACCATTTTGGCAAATTTAAAAGTTAGAGGACCAAATCTGATTTTTATGATTCTGGTGTGTATTTATGTTATTAATGATGTTAGAGACATGCAACTGAAGTTAAGATGTTAAATTGATGTTGAATCGAAATAGTGACCATTTTGACAAATTGTCAAAGTTAAGTGACCAAATCGAAAATGAAGTTTTGTATGGGGGCTAAATCTGATTTTTAGTTGTAATGATGGAGTTAAGGTAGTAATGTTGAATTGAGGACTAATTAGCAAAGTTAAGAAGCTTGAATCTTTATCTTTGCATTTTAGTGACTATTTGTCAAATAATGAAAAATAAGGGAGAATTATTTTTGAATAATTATTTGGTGAAGAAGGTGATGAGTTGGTGGTTTAAAGCAAGCAATTAGACTAAATTTAAAAGTGGAGAAGTTAGTATAAAAATTTGAAGTTTATTTGTGGAAGCCGTGTATAAAACTGGATTATGGCAGTAAGTTTGAAAATTCACCATAAATTTTACAAAAATGGCTAGATGGTGAATTTTATACCAATGTAAAGATTTGTTCGTCTAGTTTCGTTTCCAACAAACGGAAATTGATTTCGAGTTTCGAGTCAAAAGATATAAATTTTTAAGTGACGAAAGGTCAAAAAACAGAGCAACAGTCTGTTCTGAATTCCAGCTCTGATACCATTAAATGTAACACCCTTAACGTATACTTGTAGACCGAATATACATTAAAGATGTTACGAAGTCGTTTAAAGAAATCCTGACTTATAATAAATTTTTTATACATTTAAAAAAATTATTAAAAGTCAGGATTTCTTTAAACGACTCCGTAACATCTTTAATGTATATTCGGTCTACAAGTATACGTTAAGGGTGTTACAATCCAAGTAAACGCTTTAGAGACGTTGAATAAGTGGCGAGTGAACCAAAGCAAACTTACAGGTTGCTTCGCAAAATATATATGAATATATCGACAAACAACCACAAAAGATAATCTAACCGCTGAAAGACCACCAACAATCACAAATCAGATACAAGCGATGTGAGAATCTTTTCATGATCGCAGATCTACCGCAGAGGTAGGCGAATAATGTGTCATAAGGCAGAGAAAACGCGTCACAAGAGCAGAGTAAAGCGTGCTACAAGAACAAAGTTAAAACATGCGACAAAGACAGACGAACATACACAAAAAATGCAAAAAAAAGAAATCAAACAGATTAAAAATTAAAATAAAAACTAAATCAAAATAAAATATGAGAAAACAGCAATAAAAATAAACACCAATAGTTGATGACTAACACTAAAACTTGTCAAAAGAAAAAAAATAAAAGCTTGCGGCTGCAGAGAAAAAGATCTTGTATTTGACAACTTAAAACAATACAAATACAAAGACATTTTTTGTCCGATCTGGTACAAGTTTTTCTTTGTCTTGTGTAGTACAAATTATGATCTTACTCTTGTAAGTTTTTTTTTTTTTTAATTTCTTTCAACATTGTATACTCCTTCAATTGCTGAATGTTCAAATATTTTCTGACACATCTTTTTTGCTGGAATCAGTTATGTTAATAAGACGGTTATTGTCTTGTTAGGATAACTTTAACTCAAACAAGTATTTAATTAGAAAATTATTGCTCGTAGTATAATGTCAATTTTTTCGTGCAAATATAGATTTCGCGTATTAAGTAAATATATTGGATTGAAAATAACACTTTTTCGAAACTTTATTTGTTACCCATTGATTTTTTTGAGGCTAAAGGGATGTTTTTGTCCATGAGTTTGACCCAAAAAATAATTCATAAAATATTAAAAATAAAAAATACTATAATAAATTTAAAAAATTAGTAAAAACATAAAATTAAAAATATCAGTGTACTAATATTTTTCGAATATATTTTTAATGAAATTATCCTTGTATTAGAGTGTTAATAAAATCAAACTTCCCTTCATTTTTCTACATCAAATGTTGATGAACATCAATTTGATGTAGAAAAGCGAAAGAAAATTTGAGTTTTATTGTTAATATACTACAAGGTTAATTCAACTGAAAATTTATTTAACGGAATGATAATATGCAAACGGGCGAAGTCAGAGACTTTTTCATGAAAGTGTTCAATTTTTAATACTTTATAATTATTTTTAAATTTTTAATTATTATATTTAAACTTTATCATTTTATAATTTCTAATACATTTGAATTTTTATATTAGTTTTTATTTTCATTAATCTTTTGAATATTTTATTTATTTTTATTAAGTTTATGGATTTTTATAAAAAAAATTAAGAATATTTTGATTTTTTGTTAGAGTTCTCGGGCTTTTTATTTTTAAAATTATAAGGGGCCAAAGGATATTTACACCAATTTGTTAATTGATTTTTCATATATTCTATTCGTAAAAATTAAACTCGAAAAACTAAATTATTTATCCAATTTTATTCAAAAACTAAATAAATTGATTAAATAACTTAAAATTTAAACAAATTAATTATCCATTAAATTAACTTAAAATTTAAATAATTTTTAACTTAAATATTACATAAGTTATCTAACTACAATTAAAATCGATTATGCCCCTAAACTCAGAAAATAAAATCAATTATGCTTCGAATTCGGTTAAAGAATCAATTAAGCCCCTCTACTATGTCATCATCCCACGTGTACTGCCACGTCAGCATTGTTAACCACCACGTCAATATTGTAACGATCAACGTCGATCAAAGGTTTAATTTGATACAATTTGCGAACTAGAAGGCCTAATTGGATGCGTTTTTCGGCGAGAGATTAAATTAATTTTTTGGGTCAAATTCGAGGGCAAAAATACCCATCTAGCCATTTTTTGAATAAGGGTGAAGTTTTAAATTAAAAAACATATTTATATATTTAAAATTTAGAAATATATATATACACACACGAGCTACTATCGCTAAACATAACTGGGGATGGCAATGAGGTTGGGCGAGACGAGTTTTTGGTCGCCCCAAATCCAACTCGAAAAATTAAAAAAATATTAATTTTCGTCGACGAAAAATGTTAGATATGGTCAATTCACCATCATAGTCACAAAATATGGTTTCTAGGGACTTTAAACCTATATAAAAAAATAAAATAAAACCAATTTTAAAGTACCTACATGAAAAATTATATATTGAAAAGAATAAACTTGAACCATTGACCGTCAGAATCAGATATGTTAAAACTTAAACAACGTTTAACAAAAATTTACGATAGACGCAAACATAAAAAAACAAAAAAAGCTTAAAAACTGTAAAAGTGTTGATATTTTTCATAAATATAATATATAATTAAAAATATACCAGGGTGGGACGGGTCGAAGAGTTTTTAGTATATACTTAAACTCGTCCCGCCCCGACTCAATATTTTCAAATACCCACCCTGATCCCAAAATTTAAGAGAAAAAAATTCGATCGGATCAAGTTAGAACATATCGGATTGGGTTGAGGTCGAATAATTTTACCATTCCTAAACGTAACAAAATAATAGTCTTTGTAGCGGTGGGAACTGAGATGGTAAGCTAACTGGCTTGATGGAACTCCTTGAAAGATATATGCAGAATGGAGTTTTGTTTGTACCAGACTAAACATTTTAGTTACCTTTTATGTAAAAAAAAAATAGTTACCTTGTCAAACGTGTAATGTTTAACACTAGTTAACATTTTGCATACAGGTAAGTCGTAACCTTACCAAGGCAACTAAAACTGCCAAAATTTCAGATCCTTTTTCCAATTCATTTTTTGGGTAAACTACGTAAATGATCACAAAATTTTTAGAGCAGATTTATTTTGGTCATTATATTTTTAAAATATTCGATAAAATTATCAAATTTTTAGTTCGATTTCGATACGGTCTCTCCCGTTACCTTCGGTTAGAAGTTTGCTTTCATTTTTCATTAATAAAAAATGGGTAAACCACATCAATCATCACTTAACTTTCTTCTTACACCTATTTTGATCACTAGAGTTTAACAATTTTCAATTTAATAACTTAACTTTCGAATTATTCATATTTTGGTCACTCTCAAATGACATTGTTATACAAATAGAAAATTTCGATTAATCTTTAAAAAAATTCAGGTAATAATTTTTTTTACTTTGCTTATTAAATTTTCCATATTATCATATTTGATATTTTAATAAGCAAAGTAAAAAAATATTACTCTAATCAAATATTCCAATTAACCGTCAACCGATTATACAATTTAATTGGTACAATATAAGTCGATAATTGAATAATCTGAATTTAGCAATTAACCAAAATAATTTCTTAAGGATTAATCGAACTATATTTTGGTACAAATTTTAAAAATAAATTATTTTAATTCGGTTACGATTCACAGTTTTAAGCAAAATTAATTAATCGATCTGATCTATTATATGCAATATTTTCTAAATTTTATGCATTACAATATCTTATAGTTTAGTGATTTTGATACCCTTCTGATTTTTTTTTAAAAAGTTTTGGTTCTGGGTATGATTAATCACACACTTTTATCAGAACCAAGCAATTATTAAATTTACCATATTATCATATTTGATATTTTAATAAACGAAGTAAATAAATCATTTCCAGAAGCAAATATTTCAGTTAACTGGTTAATTGATTATCTGATTTAATTTGTACAATATAAGATCGAGAATTGAATAATCTAAATTTACCAATTAACCAAAATAAAATTTTAAGGATTAATCAAAATTTTTTTTGTATAAACATGTCATGTGAGAGTGGCCAAAATATGAACAATTCGAAAATTAAGTTATTAAATTGAAAATTTTTAAACACTAATGACCAAAATAAGAGTGAGAAAAAAGTTGAGTGATGATTGGTATATTTTACCCATTTTATTAAAGAAAAAAAAGGCTTAACTATGCATCTTTTTTGCAATAGGTGCCTAAACTTTTATTTTTGCTAAAATAAGTGCCTAAACTTCATTTTTAGTTGAAATAGGTGCCCAATAAGGTGACAAAATTTACTTTAAAACAAGTCAAAAATAAAATTTTAGGCACCAATTTTAGACAAAAAATAGTTTAGGCACCTATTTCAGCCAAAATAAAAGTTTAAGCACCTATTTCAAACAAAAAATACTTTAGGCACTTATTACAAAAAAAAGACATAGTTGAGCACTTATTTTATAGTTTAGCCAAGAAAAAAACTAACATCATCTCACGGAAGGTAACAAGAGGGACCATATTGAAAACGAACTAAAAGCTCGGTGATTATATTGAAATTGAACTAAAAGTTGAGTGACATTTTCAAACATTTAAAAGTATGGTGACTAAAATAAATCCTCTCTAAATTTTCGGTGACCATTTATGTAGTTTACCCTTTTTATTAAATGAAAATAAAAATTATCTTATTTATTGTCGGTAAAAATAAGATTCGGTTGAGTAGAAAACATAACTCTGACGTCAACCCCCAAATGACTTGCGTCACCAATCCAGAAATCCACTTTCCCAAAATTTTACCGCACTTTCTCTCTTTCTCCGGGAAAGGAAAGGAAAAAGAAAAAGAAACATGAGGGCACAGCAGAGGCCGATTCATGCGGTGTCGATGTGGGTGAGACGACAGCCGCCGAAGGTGAAGGCCTTTTGGCGGTAGTATCGGGGATGGCAGCGCTTGTTCTTCTTCAATTTATCGTGCACGACCATGACAACCTCTTCGTCGCGGCCGAGGCGGTACACTCCATCGGAATCTCTGTCCTTATCTATAAGCTCACAAAGGAGAAGACTTGTGCTGGTAATTTCGAATAAAGCTTTAGTTTTTTAAATAAAAATTCTAGATTTTGTTATTAGAACCATTTTTTTATTTGTAGCTGAAATTTGATACATGGGTGCTTTTGCCCTAATTTAGCAATTAAAAAAACTCATGAAGGGTAATGATTAATTTGCAAAATTTAAAAGGTTTGGGTTTGGCAACTTTGTGCCCATCGATGGTATATATATTTTTTCTTTTTAGCTGAATCTGGTTGAATTTCTGGCTTGAGTTTCCTTTTATTTCGATTTAAGATATCTGTTTCTTTAATCGGTGACTTTAATTGTAATTCCTGATGCATAAAGTTCAATGTTTTTTCTCTAGTTATTCTCACCTATAATTATCAAAGAGTGGAAGAGTTATACTGCTATTGGCGAAGTTGAGACTTCACTAGACATTCTGCTTTTGTTGCAGGCTTTGATGAAATTTTTATTTATTGAGGGTTTTGAAATTGAATTGTGGTGCTTAGAATTAGAATGTATAAGTTCCGTTTTTAAATATTAATGATTCTAAGGTATCAAAATGAAGGGAAAAGTTTGTCTCACTAGTTTCATGAATTTTACATGTATGTTATGTTATTATTCTACGGTAATTTGTATAAACAAGCCCTTTTTTGTTTGTTTCGCTAGTTTGAGGAATTCCATGAGTTTCACTGTTTTTACTTCTTTATTATGCTAATTCTTTTGCGCGAGTAACCTATGCTATTGCTATCTTTAGGATTTTGCCCCAACTGTTTGTATGACAAGAATGTTTGATTGATAAATAGATGTTGCTTTTGGTGCAAAAGTATTTGTTGTCTCTCTCACGCACATTTGTGACAATCCTGGCCCCATTAATACTTGTTTGCCTATTAATTTTGGTCATCGCCTTACGCTACATAAATGAATTAATCAACTCTAGGTTGGTTGTTGGTTAAATATGTGTAGAAAGTTTTTATCGGTGTAAATATTGGTTTTACTCGTTCAATAAAAAAATTGCATGGTTGCAGGGCTATCGCTGAAATCCCAAGAACTAACAGCTATCTTTTTAGCTGTTAGGCTGTATTGTAGCTTTGTCATGGAATATGATATACATACCCTACTTGATTTGGCCACATTGGTACAACTTTATGGGTTATTTATATGATCTGTTTCAAACTAAAGTCCAGCTACATGGACGAGAAGGGCAACTTTGCTTTATATTATGTTGTGAGTTTTCTTCTGTCATATTAACTTCTTGTTTTTCTTGCAATTATATGTAATTATGTATGTATTTGTTGGATCTAGAATTTAATTGTACTGGTGTTGTTTCCTGTATTTCATGTTGTCGTTGTCAAGAGACAGTAATGTTTGTAGTAGAGCTTGTGCTTGTCCTCTTTATCAATGGAGGTGAATGTAACTTGAAACAGCTAGCCCTGCTTACAGAGGCAGATTACTTATTATTTTCTCCATTACATGATGGTGTTTTCCATTGGCCTGCAGATCTGCAAATTAGAAAAATAATGGTTTTTTTTTCCTTTTCAATCTGTTTCGTCAATAAGAAATTTACTTGCTTTTTAGATGCTTTATTCCCCCCCCCCCCAAACAGACATGATGCTCTTTAAATCATTGCTTGTCTTCTAAGTGTCTATTGAGTTATTCATCTTCAGTTTTCCTTATTACTGTTTCAAATTCCACCCACCACAAAAGTCACCCCCATTCTTCGTGTTTTGATTTTATGGATACTATCATGTAACCAACCAATTGAAGAAAATTGACCTTTTCGTGTTGCAATGCATGGACACATAGTCACATACAACTGTACAATTTTCTTCTTTTTTGCTCAAGTGGATTCTTTTTTCTGAACCTGGCATTTGAATGCAGCTTGTCCCATGTACAGCGCTGGCTCCATTTATTCACCCCTCAACATCTCATAATCTAGTGAACCGGATTTTCTGGGCATTCTGTGTATATCTAGAAGCTGTTTCAGTTTTACCCCAGTTGTGAGTGATGCAAAATACAAAGGTATGAATTGCTTATTAGGTAGATAATGATTTAGAATCTTTATTTATAAGATTACCATCTGCAACTCATCTTTTTTGTGCTTTCAGATTGTTGAGCCTTTCACAGCTCATTATTTATTTGCATTGGGTGTTGCAAGATTCCTCAGCTGTGCTCACTGGGTTCTCCAGGTTTGATCTTGTGCCCTGAAGTTGAATGTGATTGGTTTCAGTTAATTTTGTCACTAAAGTTCAGCAGTTTTGAAATCAAGGATCAGTTGGAGCGTCAAATGGATACCAGTCTCTGTGTAAAATTTATATGCCTTTTAATTTATCATGGTTGTCAGAACCGGACCGCCTGGTTGAACTGGTGGGGTAAAATCGGAAATTGTGGAACTGTTATGAACCATTAAAAAACCGGAAACTGGAGCAAAAAAACTGGTGGTTCAACCAGTTGAACCACCAGTTTTTTTTCTAAAAAGATAATAAATTTTCTGAATTTTTTATTAATTATTGTTAACCAGAAATTGGTTGTTTAACTGGTTCAACCACCGGTCTGGGTCTTACAACATTGGAAATAATAGACAACTTGGTCTGCTTGATGTATGATCCTGTAGAGCTGATTGCATAATGCTTAATATGAGTGATTCTGAATGTTCGTTCATGTCGTTTCAATTAGCTACATTCTATGTTAACATAAGTAGTTCTGCATGGAGGGGGGAAATTTTTTTATGATTCTGGTTGGAGAAGTGTTATCGTGAACTTTTATAAGTGCAATCGCGTTAAGATAATAATTCATTCCTACTGCTTTCAACAGGTTTTAGACAGTCGAGGTCATTTGCTGGTAGCCCTGGGTTATGGATTGTGGCCCTCCATGGTTCTTATATCGGAAATCGTCCAAACTTTCATTTTAGCAGACTTCTGTTACTATTATATCAAGAGGTGGGTTATGTTAATGTTTGGTATGCAAGTATAACTAAATACTACTATCAACCTAAGCATCATTAATGTTTACTGTATATAATCCCTTATGTTTTACAGTGTCTTTGGATGGCAGCTTGTGCTCCGTCTTCCCTCCGGAGTAGCATAAGTGGAGATGCTGCTTTGCTTTGGCTGCTGGAAAAAAAAGTATTAACTTGGTTACAGATGTGACTAGATATCCCTGTTTAAGTTCTGGTTTTTGCTCGACATGTTTCTTATGACCTGAAATTAGCGAATTGTTTGTAAATTTGGGGGTGCAGAAGCTTTGGGTGGATGTTTATATTTGAAGTGATTTCATAGATGGATTAATTTTCGGGGTCAAATACTAATCTTTTCCTTATATGAAGTTAATTTTATAGACTATTCCTACATGTGATTATGTGCTTTGGCTAGCAATTTTCGAATAAAAGTACAATTTTCGAAGTTAATTTTATAGACTATGTGCACTGCCAAACTTTCATGATCAAGAATATAATTATTTATTAATATTGTTGGAACAGTTTTTAAGTCCGACGGATTTTAGAAAAACAAGTTGCCAATCTTTTATTTCGAGGTGAGAGCGGAACCCTTAAGATCCAGTTATTTTGATAAAAAAATATTTTTAAAAAATTATATAAAATAATTTATATATTATATAGAAATTAAATAAAAAATATATATTTATATGGTAAAATAATATATTATAGTATACTAAAGTATATTATAATATGTATAATACTATGTAAATAATATCTATGATATAAATACATTAATATATTTATACAAATGCAGTGGGGTTAAAATGCATGAAATGCAAAAGTGAAGGCTGAAATTTAAATAAGTTAAATAACATTAAGGATTAAATTGCATAAATGTAAAGTTAATAAACATAATTGAAAATAAGAAGGTGGAATTAAAAAGTTACGAAAATTGAAGGCACAATAGTAAATTGCAAGGTTTGAATAAAGGACTAAATTGCATGAAAGCAAAATTAAATTCTCAAATTGTAAATCAGTTGCAGCAATTAAAGAAGGGATTAAATTGCAAAAAATTAAATTTAAATGCTTGAAATGTAAACGGAATAAAGGACTATATTGCATAATACAAAAGCAAAATGGCTACCACCATAATTTTCCTAAAAGATAAAAAACATGTGGATCTTACGCTCGGGTCAGGTCACAGCACGGATCTTCAACACCCGAAACAGATGTTTTTTTGAATCTTCTATAAACGAGTATTTCATACAAAAAATGATTCTCTTAACCCTATTTAGAAAACTTTAAACCCCTTCTAAAAAACCCTAATCACTCTTTTAAACTCTAAAGCTATCATTAAATATGAGATTTATCCTTCATTGGTGACGATGGCCTCATTTCATTCCTCTCCAGGGAATCGTAACCGAAAGTAACGCATGGTTTTTACCGTTCATTCTAAAACCAGATATAAAACTCAACTCCAAGAATGTAATCAAATGAAAACCTTCATGCAAAAAAACTGGTAGGCTACTTTCAAGAGATTCAACAACCGAATGAAGTTTTGTATCCACTTGGAGTAGAAAGGTATGGATTGTAAGTTTTCTAAAAATTCTATGAACTACTAACTCAATTTTAGAGGTATTACATTTCCAATCCTTCCAAGGTACCATCTATATCCAGTTTTGTACAAATATTGTGCTTAACCCTTTTATTTCAACCTAACCTTAATCTTGGATATAAATACTTTATTCTCATCCCAAACATCATTTCGGACTTACTTTTTCTTTTTCTCCAGCCTTCACTCACCCTTACCTATAGTCGTCGTCCGACCACTATGTACATCTTCGCTGACCAAAAGTTGTGTGACACACCGCTCATGTCATCTGATTTTCCTCCTCACCAGCATTAAAACCACATTGTCTGTTCCTCCTGTTTATCCATCACTTGGGAGAAAAGCAGAGAAAACCCTTCGATTTCCCTTTGTCATTGTCGTGGTTCTCGTCACCCGTTAGAGGATTAAAAGTTGTTGGCATACTTCCCTCTTCGTCCTAAGTCGCTTCACTGTCCGTAATGGCCTAAAAATCCTTCAGGTTCTTTTCCAATAAAAATGAGCCTGTTGGAATCCTCTGTCAGGGCGTGGCAAAGATGTTTGCAGGTTTTGTAAACGTACATAGACCTTTGAATGAGGTCCAGTAGTGCGACGAATGTGGCATGCAACAAAGTGACCGAATGGGGAAACTAGTGGTCCTTGTGATTTGGTGGCACTCCTAGCAACTTAAGTTTAGGGGAACTAATGCACTATCGGTTTAGAGTGTGGCCCGCAAAATGCTTGTGCCCACGATGATGCTGGCTTGGAAGCTCCTGAAGGGAGGAACCAGTGGTTCCAAAATCGGTGATATGGCACGCAGTTGCTGATGCATGTGGCGGCTAGTTGATGCTAAGGAAGCTGGTCATCCCTAGGGTAATGGGTTTGTTAATATGATCAGTAATTGGGCTCAAAGTTGTCAAGGTAATTCGGGTTTAACTTATAGGTTGTATTGGGCCACGAGTATTTGAGTTACAAGACCCATATGAAATTGAATGAGATTATGTTTTTGTGGGATTTGGGTTTTTATGAAAGCATAAGGTTTTAAATTAAAGATATGATTCTGTTGAAGAGTCAAATTAATCATGTCATTGTTGTCTAGAGCACCGTTTCTTGTATGTTGAAGGATTTTTGTTTGAGATTTATGAGATTAATTGTAATAATATTTAAATATTAAGAGTTAAATTTTTAAAATTAGAATTAAGTTATAATAATGTATGAAATTTAAATGTTATTATGACAATTTTTATGGATAAAACTTTGATACACAGGCTGTGTAAAATTAATTTTACACATGCCTATGTATTTATACTATAAAAATCCAAATCCTACATTCCTAACCTTAACCCTAAAAAATTAAACCCCACACTCTAAATCTTAAACCCTAAATTATAAACACTAACATTAAATTCTAAACTCTACGGCCTAAACCTCTAAACCTTAAACTCTAAACTAAAATCCTAGTCCTTAAAACTAAAAGGAACGTGTAAACTAAAGTTTACACGGCTTGTGTATCAAAGTTTTTTTCTTTTTTTATTATCATGTTACCTGTCGTTAGATTTATAACGAAAAAGATGAACCTATTATTTATATAAATTAAATATTTATTTTGTAACTTTTTATAGTCGGAATACTATATTACATTTGAGGGATTATTTGATTAACAATCTCTGAAACATGTAGATAAAACTTCGAGTTAGCACATTCTTCTTCCCTTAAGTTATGAATTCAAAACGAGATAAGAGCAAAAAAAAATTTTTTAGATAAAAATTGTTAAAAAAAGATTGAGAGACTATTTGCATATTCTACCCTAAAAAACCGAAGAACAAAGTGTTTAAGCTTATTATCAAATCGTAATCCTTATCAACGATAAGGGGAAGGTCAAGTCCACGTTAGCTCAAAACGTGCGGAGCAGGGGATAATTTAATCTTCATATGTTGGCTGCCTTAACACGCCCCCCCACCCAAAAAAGCGATATAAGTTTCCGACAAAAAGCACGACTGAGTTCAAAACTAAAAAAAAAAAATGTATTAAAATTTTAATTGAAGAATTGTTGTTTGGTTTGTCTACAGAGAAAGAGGTTCTTTTAGATTAGATCTATATTCTTTGATTTTCCTTTTGGCTTTCTGGAAAATCTCAGATAAACTAAATCTCTCGACTTAAAGACTTTTACGTTGCTGAGTCAAAAGCAGATTGGCGGGAATTCAATTCCCCGCCTTCCATTTTTGATCGTCTGAAAACCTAAAAACAACAGAAGCAGGCAGAAAGAGATGGAATTCTCGGATAATTCCAAGGGATTGATACTAGCAGTGGCGTCTAGCGCCTTTATTGGCTCCAGTTTTATTTTGAAGAAGAAAGGGCTCAAGCGTGCTGGGGCTTCCGGTACTCGCGCAGGTCTCTTCTTTTGCCTCTCTCTTTTTTAAGAAAAGTTATTTTTACTCCGTGATTTTGTGCGTGACTGTTTCTGCCAATTTTGACTCAATTAAGTTTTTTTGTTGCTTAATTTTGATTTGACTCATTCGTTTTTCTTACTGAAGCACTATGATTTAGTAATTTAATTAGCTCAATGGATATGAATCGTGAATGAATTTAACTAGGAGCTTACTATTGAAAATATGGAATATGGGCATTGATTTTCAAATCTAAATTCTTTAATTCAAACGGAATATGAAACAATAACTCGCTATTGTTGGAATCAATTCATATTTCATGCTATTTGATTTCTTAACATTTTTATAAGATCATTGATCACTAAATAATTTCTCCCAAATTCAAAGATTTTATAGGGACATAAACCTAGTTTTTCATGTGAAGGTGTAAAGTTGTTAGCTTTAATTTGATTTTGATTCGTAAGTACAATATTGCCTTGATCAACATATAGCTTGTGGATTGTGCAATATAAGAATGGATAGGATTATCAAATGTATTTGACTTTCTTTTTTATTTTGTATGACATAACATAGGTGTTGGGGGCTATACCTACTTACTTGAGCCACTTTGGTGGGCAGGTATGATAACCAGTAAGTATATTACTTGCTTTAAAAATCTTTAAATCTATTTTTTCTCCAGTATAGTCCAAATCGTGTTTATTCTTAAATTGGTTGTTGAGTTTCATTTTGGTGAACTTGTACAAATAGTGATTGTTGGGGAGGTTGCAAATTTCGTTGCTTATGTGTATGCTCCTGCAGTTCTAGTTACCCCACTTGGGGCACTAAGTATAATTGTGAGGTAAGCTTCTTTTATTTTTTGTAATTGCTGTAGATTTGATCGGAAGCTATTTATCTCTTTTGATTAAATCTCGTGTTTGACAAATTTGAACAGTGCTTGTCTGGCACACTTTATGTTGAAGGAACGAATTCAGAAAATGGGAATTGTTGGATGTGTTACCTGCATTGCAGGTTCAGTGGTGATTGTTATTCATGTACCAGAGGAGCACACTCCAAGTTCTGTGCAAGAAATTTGGACACTTGCGACACAACCAGGTATGGTCTTTCCCTTTATATTTGTTATTCAACATTCGTCACAATTAATTAATTATTGCTTCTTTTCACATGTTTCTGTTGGCAGCTTTTCTAATTTATGTAGCAGCTACACTTTCAATAGTTTTTGCTTTGGTTTTGCATTTTGAACCTCGTTATGGGCAGACAAACATACTAGTTTATTTGGGAATATGTTCCTTAATGGGTTCTCTTACGGTATGTAGGCGTCCCTATTAATTTCTATGGACAATTTTGAATAGCACCATTGTAGTGTTACCATGCTCACTATGTAAAAGAATCATCTGGTGCTTTCACAGGTTGTAAGCATCAAAGCCATTGGAATTGCTATAAAGCTTACATTGGATGGGATAAATCAGATAGCTTATCCTCAAACTTGGTTTTTTCTTACTGTTGCTGCAATCTGTGTCATCACTCAGTTAAATTACCTTAACAAGGTTAGTCTTATTGATTCTATACCTTGGTGGCTGTCTGTTCCTATAAAATATAATCTTCCTACTCTACTACATTGAAGTATGTGATTATCATGTAAGGAAAAACATTTACTTTACTTATGTAGCTAGCATACTTTTTTCATATGATATATTAATTATAGGATGTAGATGAAAACATTCAGTTGAAAGTATGCAATTCTAGATCTCAGAACTGCTTACAATTTTTAAATATTTGTACCAAGAATATACATGCAAAGTGTAGCTTATTCCAAAGTATCCTCTATTGAAAATAATCATGCATTTCATCTTTCAAATAAATGGCTGATTGTGTTTTGTGGGTGACTGATGTGTATGTGTCTTTGTTTTAGGCCCTGGATACATTTAATACCGCAATTGTTTCTCCAGTATATTATGTGATGTTCACAACTCTGACCATTATCGCTAGTGTAATCATGTTCAAGGTAAATTATTTAATTCATCCCTCTTAAATTTTGGTTCTGGCACTTAATTGACGTTGCAATTTATCAACATCTAGAGGAATTTATGTGCACAAACTGAGTGTTGTTATGTTGTTCTTTTTGTAGGATTGGTCAGGTCAAAATGTGAGCAGTATTGCCTCTGAGATTTGTGGATTCATCACCGTGCTCTCTGGAACAATCATACTTCATGCAACAAGAGAACAGGAACCACCTCCTCCAGTTGGTATGTGTAGTTTTTATATTCCACTCTTCTTTTTGCTTCTTATTTGGACAACTATATACAAGCGAGAGATTTCAAACAGACATCTGGTGAACCATCATTTGCTGTTAAGTAATTTTCCTCTGGTTTTGTATCATTTTTATTTGCTATTGTTCCAAATCTGTTTACAGCTTGCTTTAAAATTTCTAAAACTGTGATCTATTGATCTTATATGATATATGATTTATATAGCAATGAAAAAGAAATCCATTTTTTACTCCTTGGGAGTTGGGACTATGTTTGAAATAGCTTTTTGGATAGTTTAGTAGGCATGTCCACGGAGGTAAGATTAGCATTTACCTATGCATTGTTTCCTTGCTTGAGCAACTTGGCTTATGTTTCCCTTGTATGTGCCTGATAACCATACATGATGAAACTTTATATGATATTCGAACTACTCATATTTGAAAATCTTCTTTGATTATTCAAGCAAATAGTAGTACATTGTTTGCATATTACCCTTTTCAGTTGAGCTTATGACAGAGCCTTTACATTGCAGGAACTGTTACATGGTATGTTAGTGGCGATTCAATGAAGAGTCCTGAGAATGAACATTTAATCACTCTATGCAGTTCGGAGTGTTATGAGCCATGAGTTCTCTTTCTATGATGAGTGCCTTGATCTCCCTCCATTGACCTGGATAGAAATATGTAGAAAGCAAGAGTTCCTTTGTTGTCCGGTCAAAATTTGCAGGTGTCAGCAAAAGCCAGAAAGGTAATTTTCTTGCAGCACCTTTTATCAGACGACATGCAAACGACTCCCTAATTTCTATTCAGTTAATTGCTTAATGCGTCTCAAATTCTTTCCATCATTGTCAACATCGAAGGAGGGTTCAGTATCATGTCCCATTTGACAATGATCTCATTTTCCCTTACACTTGTAAATTAACAAAGAGAACTCTTTTTCTTGACATGTTCTTTTTGTTGAGGTTGGTGTTGTAATGATTCGGGTTTTGTAGATTTCTTTTTTTTTATTTGTGCAGTCAGTGCATGGAGTTTGTGTTTTCTTCCCGTACAAGAATGTTTGATTCTAATATAGCTTTTGTTGAATTGAAATCAGTCAAGCTTTTGATTATCTGTCCAAGCCTTTAGAAGCAGCAGCAACATCGGCTCTTTTTAGAAAAGACAGGTTGAGCAAGACGGCGTTTTAGAAAAAAGGAATGGTAAAAATACTGGCTTTTTACATGGTTTCCACAATTCCCTTAACACTCGTCCATTTTTATCACAGAACGACACCTTTTAGAAATCATATACTCCATCGGAGGTTAAAATCTTTGATATATATATATATTATGTGATATATGATTGTATTTTTTTGTTATGATATTAAATGTGCACTAATGTGATTATTTTGTACAACATAGACGTAGAAGATGGATTGCCCGACATCTTCATTTGGAGGGCCTCTGGATTGCCCGATTGATTGAAGCATGTTGAACATTATTGGCTTCAACTTAAAGCGAGTACGTTGAATTTTAGATCTGATAATGCCAGGATTCAGATCATCCAGAATAGGCACCAAATACTCTCATCAAAAGGGCCTAGCGCGATTTCCAACAGCTTGTCCAAAAGGAGGGTTGTTGACCTAAATTGCAGCAACGTTTCGATTGTCCTCATCATCATGTTGTTTATTACCACGATTCATGGCTTGTTGTTCTTTTTGTTACCTATAAAAAACTTTATCAATCTCAAGTTTAAGTGGGAAAAATAAATCTCCAGGTCTTCTTCAGGTCATACACTAGCGGAACCCTGAAAATAATTGAACACACTCGATGAGTAAAATAAAATAAAATTAGTAAAAAAAGGTGCAACAACTAAAACCAAATCACAAATTGTTTATTTAAGTATTAAGTGAAATGTTTTATTTATATTTTATCAATTTTATGTATCCTCAATTAATGCAATCTCATATACTTCAATTGTTTATTTAAGTATTAAGTGAAATGTTTTATTTATGGTATGAGTTTGTATAAGAGTTTATTTGACTGTCTAATTACCATAAATTTCATTACATGTATTATTAAACATACATGAGGATTTCCGAATATTAAGGACACCAAAAATACACAATATAACGATCCAAATTTTAAAAATTTTGTGTCGGTTCACCCAAATCGTGGGCCTTGGGCGTTAGACCACATTGTTGGGCCTATTGGGTGTTAGAGGAAGCCTTGTGGACTTGTTTATTGACCTTTGGGTTTTAGGCTTGGTCCAAAGTGTGATGGGAAGCAGGAATAAGGGTTATGAGGTAATTTACCTCATTTTCAAAGGCAAATGCTAGTTTTTGCTTTAAAATTTTGTAAAAAAAGGGAATAGTGATATTACTCTTGTTTCCCTACCTTTTCTACATTTCTCTTCTTTTTTTCATTCCTCAAACATAGATAAAGATCAAACTTTTGTTGTCTAGAGTGGTATTTCAGATTTTTTATTTTTTATTTGAGGTTTTAAAACCAACATCCAAAGATCTATCAAACAAGGGAAAATTCATCAAAAATGGTGGTGAGTTAAGAAAATGAGTTTTGATGGGATTGGAGAAGATGAACGACAATGAAAGATTTAACCACATCTCTTGTTGTTAAATTCTGCATTTATCATCCTTATTTTTCTAGCAATGTTGTAATTCTTTTTACAACATTTTGATGTAGTGAAGAAAGTTGGAGAATCTTTCAAGGAGCAAGGGAAGAAAGAGAGCTTGAGGGGCTTGACAAATGAGCTTCATTTTCAACTGTAGGAGTAAGGTTAGTACACCTCTAACTTCTTTATTTCATGAACATCCTAAGGATGATGCTTTGTTTGCTTAGAATTGGTGTTTGTGGTTATTTAAGTATTTTTGGGTGGGAGAGACTCTCCAATGGTATAATTCGGATTTGGTGTTAAAAATATGTAAAAATGATGGTAAATCACCCTAAATAACTTTCATAAATAGTATGCGAGAAGCTCGTACCGGTACTCTAGTATTATGGATTGAAGAATACGAATGAGCAAGATGAATTGTTAGAAAGGTATCGATACGATGTTTAACATGTACTTGTACGCCATATGAGATCGTATCAGTACAGGTTGACCAGTACCGGTACGCAAATGCTTGAAAAATTCCAGTGAGCCATTTTAATATCGATACGCAAAGGTCAATACCAGTACCAACTGGGCATTCTACCCAAGAATGTTGAATTTGAGCCAAAGGGCTAAAAAATTATGGAATGTGGTATAATGGTTTTCTAATGGGATAATATAAACTATAAAACTGAGAGCTTGAGATTTTATCCCTCTATACAAGCATAATGTGTAACAACTCGATAAACTAAATTGGGTGACTTGTTAATTATAGAAATTATAGAGTTATGGTAGTTATAATGATGATGTGTGCCATGTGGGGACTTGTTTGGTAGAGTCACCCTTGGTTGATAGAATCTGGATATCTAGAGAGCGTGTTACAACGCCATGAGATGAGACACCGAATGTATGTTCCCGATGTTGTGTGACACCGAGCCTCACTCAAAGTGTACGTTCCCGAGGTTATGTGACACTAAGCCTCACTCTAGGTTTGTGGTATGATGCATATGTTTGCTTTATGACCTTTGATGCATCTAGTGATTGCTATATGTTTAGACGACTAGTGGTAGCACCTCATGTAACAACCCAAATTTTATAATTCGAGGATCAGGTCAAGCTGAAACACGAGCTTCGTGTATGGGTCGAGTCTATTGGGCTTATAGGAGCCTTTTTGGGCTAGCCTAGTGTTGTTGGGCTTGCTTTTATGGTTTTAGATTGGTTTGGGATGGATATTGTGAGGGTTAAAATGGTAAAAATAGTTTGGATGAACGAGAGCTGGCGGGGGGTTTATTTTTTTTGCAAAAAAGATAGTTAATGAGATTATTCTTGTCCCCTTGCCTCTTCTTTCTCATACCCTCATTCTTATTTCAAATCTTATAGTTCAAGGCTTAATCTTTAGGGTTTTGAGAGTGAATCTCATATTGCCGTTGGAGGGAAAGTTGTTCAGCTTCGAGAGATCTATCAATCAAGGTAAAGATCACCAAGTTGGTGGAGGAAGGTGTTTGGTGAGGGTTTGAAGGGGGAGAACGAGAATGAATCTTTGAGGGCTTTCTTCTCAACTTTAATTCACCGTTAGTACACTACTAACTCCTATAGTTTCCTGGATATCATGAAAATAGACATTGTTGCATGTTTATGGTGTTTTTGGTTAAGAGTAAACATTGGTTGCTCTTTAATGGCAAAAGTTATAATTGTTGTTAATAATTTATAAAATTGGTAGAAACCGACCCTAAACATCTCCCATAAGTTGTAGGTTAAGTTTTAGGGGTTATCAAGCTAGTTTGGGGGTTAATGGTATGGAATTTGAAACCCAAACCTAAAGATCTAGGCTCGCGTATCGATACAGGGTAGTTTGATACTAGTACCCTCTCTTAGAGATAAGTCGAGTTATGAAAGGCGTACCGGTACAGGTCTTCGAGTATCGGTACCCCTTGCTTGTTAGGAATTCTAATAGCCTGTTCGCGTACCGGTACGCTATAGGGCGTAACGGTACCACCGTTCCTTTGCTTGTAGGAGGCTTTCGCGTACCAGTACAAGTAGGTAAGGGTACTGGTACGGATGAGGATCAATATGAGTGGTTTAAGTACTGTTACCAGGTACCGATACGGAGGCAAACATATCGGTACGGCTTGAGGGTTTGTTTATTTCGAACCTAACTCGAGTATCGGTACTCGTAGAGGAGTACCAGTACCCATAGGGGAGTACCAGTACCCATATAGGAGTACCGGTACTCGCTGGGCAATCTGCCCAAGAAATTTGAGTTTGCATTCAGGGGTTCCATAATTCGAGACAATGGGACTTGTGGGTCTTTTAAGGTATAAAATAAATATTAAAACTAAGAAATAGAGTTTTAAACTTGTATGTGAAATAAATGGCTAATAACTTGGTAAATATTTGGGGAGTTACCTTGAGTAATAAGACAATGTGGACTAACGAGTCAAATAAGGGATTAATTGAATACTGCTTCATAATGTACTAGCAACTCAGTAATGTAAAATATTGATGTGTTGCCGTTTAGCAACATTAGGGGATCCTTGGGATCGCGTTGCTTGTATGCATGTAGGCATTGGTTGGTTTATATGTTGATGTGTCGTGCCATGTGGGCACTTGATTGATGGGATCCGGATACCCAGTGAAGTGTGTTGCAACACCACAGTTTGAAATGCCGAATGGAGGTTACCAATGCTATGTGACTCGGGCCTCATTCGAAGATACTCGAGGGAGCATTCCGAGTATGGGTGTATGTTCCAATGCTAGGTGACCCAGCCTCACCCAGAGAGTAGACGCTCAAAGAATGGTTCCGAGCAATGGTGTATGATCTGATGCTATGTGACCCAGCCTCACCCAGGGTGTATGATTCGATACTACGTGACCCGGCCTCATCCGGAGTGTATGTCCTGATTCTATGTGACCCGGCCTCACTCTAGAGTTGTTGTTGATGTTGTTTTTGCCTAGGTGATCTGTTGAGATCTCGGGCTTGGTTGGGCCTTGTGTGTCATGTTTGATGATTGTTTTGTTGATGCATGTGTTTAGGCGACTAGTGGTAGTGCCATTGTTATCTTGCCATGATATCATATATGTAGCATTGTTCTTATTTATGATTTGCATGAAGCATGGTTGAGTGGTTGTGTATCCACTGAGCTTTGTTAGCTTACGTTCGGAATTGTTGTTTCCGTTCGTAGGTTAGTAGGTTTAGCTAGTTCTTGGAGGAACACCATCAATGAAGGATTTCAGCATCTCGTCTCTTTAGAGTACAGTACTTAGGTCATTAGGTTATGTATCCGTAGGAACCTATTGTATATTGTAAATTGTATTTGGATTTTCAAATGATCGAGTCAAAGGTTTATAATGTAATTTTAAAAGGATCTATATTGTATATGTTTTCGAATATTTATTATGTTTTATTGGATCGTAATTAAATGGATTTTTATAATGGATTTGTGGATTAGGCTGAACTATGCCAAAACTTTAATGGTTGGGTTTCAGGCGTGAGGCCCAAATATGACATCCGAGTCGAGGGTGTTACACCGCATATTGATATTGACATGCCATTCATCTCTAGCTAATGCTCATGGGCGGATGTAGCATGGTAAGTAGGGGTGCAATTGACCCCACTTGATTTGTTGGGTATGAGGTTTTTAATGTGATAATATAGAATTGTTTATAAAAAATATTTGATTTGACCCCACTTAATTTGTTAGGGTATGGGGCCAACAATACTTACTATAGTGGTATGAAAATCTTTCATACATCATACTTTATTCATGACCCTACTAGATAAAAATCTTGGCTCTACCATTGCTAATGCTCATGTTTTTTATTTGCATAAAGCATGGTAGAGTAGAAGTGTACCACTGAGCTTTATAAGCTCAACGTTCGAAATCGTTGTTTTCGTTTACAAGTTAGTAGGTTAGCACGTTGCATTGGAGGAGAAGCATCAGAGGAGGATTTCAGCATTGCTTCATCAGAGTACATTATTTAGATTTACTTAGGCTAGATATTCATAGGATCCTATTAGTTGTATAACTGTATTTTAGCTTCAAATGAGAGACAAATGCTTGGAATATTTGAACTAAATGGTTTTCTTGGAAATTGATTGTGGATTTGGGCTAAACTATGTTGAAATTTTATGGTAGCAGGTTGGGTTTGAAGCCCAAATGTGACATCCGAGTTTAGGGTGTTACAACACAAATGATTAGTAATGAAAAAGGGTAAACTACATCATGACTACGCAACTATATGTCTGATTCTATTTTGTCCATCAATCTTTCATTTTTTTCAATCAGGCCACTCAAGTATTTAAATGGTATGAACTAAGTCACTTGTCGTTAAAATCTAACAGAAAAATTGACGTGGCTGTTAACTGAATTATGTATAATTACACATTTGATCTCTGTTACTTACCTATTATATCAATTTAGTCATGATTTTAATTTAGTTCGATAAATTTCATCATCCAATCATATTGTGACACATGTTACCACCTAATTGAAGGAATTTAGATTAATTTTATTTATTTCAATAAATTTATTTCCCACCAATCAAATGGTGACATGTGTCACCAACTGGTTGGTAGAAAACAAAGACAAAAAAATAAAATGCAAGAGATTGAGTTGGGTGGTATTTAAACCCACGCCAATAGCATAGTAAGCAAAAGTCCGACCACTTGTTAATACTTCATTCTGATTATAAACTTTTTTATTTTGTAACTACCGATATATTATTTTAATTGCTAGTCAACCTATCGTTAAGCTGTAAAACGACATCTAAGGATTAAGTGTTTATTCTGTAATAAAATTTAAAGTTTAATGCATATTTTGTAACTTTTAAGTGTTCAGTGACTAAAATGACCATTTTAAGATAGTTTAAGACCATTTGTGATTTTACCCTTTTTAATATTTTTTTATTAGGGTAAACTACACCAGTAGTCACCAAACTATGGTTTCTTTCCTATTTTGGTCACCGAACTATTTTTTTGGCAAAAACATCACTAACGTTATGTTTCCTTCCTATTTTGGTCACCGACAGTTAGGAATTTTATTTTATTTTTTTAATTTTTCATGTCATTTCTTCTCTCTCCTCGTAAGCAATATATGTTATTTCATAATATTTTTATTCAAACTAACAAGATGATGACACGTATCACTGCCTATTAGTGGAATAAAAGGAATGAAAAATCAAGCCCCTTATGTAGCCAGATAAATGGTGACACATGTAACTGCCTATTAGTCGAATCTCTCTGGCTGTATAAGAGGCTTGATTTTTCGTTCCTTTTATTCCACTAATAGGCAGTGACGCATGTCACCATCTTGTTAGTTTGAATAAAAATATTATAAAATAACATATATTACTTACGGGGAGAGAGAAGAAATGACATGAAAAATTAAAAAATAAAATAAAATTCAACGCCAGCAAAACCGTTAAGCTTTTAACAGTCGGTGACCAAAATAGGAAGGAAACATAACATTAGTGATGTTTTTGCCAAAAAATAGTTCGGTGACCAAAATAGAAAAGAAATTATAGTTTGGTGACTACTGATGTAGTTTACCCTTTTTATTAAACTAGTAAAATATTTAAAATCACACTAAAATATTTTTTTTTTAGGAACAATATTTCATATATGAATATCCTATTCCCGTGTTAAAAACCTACAATTCAAAAACAATAAGATAACGCAAAACCCTCGCTTGACTTCGGCCTTTTAACTTTTCGTCCAAACGATCTAAGAGGGAAGAACAGTGGCAGTCTCTTCGGCTTTTGTTTCCACTTTTGTTTTTCCCCAAGCCCTACCCTTCTCACCCAAATCCTCCTCTTCCCCACGTCTCCTCCTCCCGACTAAAGTGGGCATGGTACGAACTGTGACTCTAGCCACCGCTTCAAAGCCCGCCAACGGCCTCCGTGCGCCCCGCGGCATCATGAAGCCGCGTCGTGATTCCCCTGAGATGCAGGCTGTCGTCGGAGTTCCCGAGATTTCCCGAACTCAAGCTCTTAAGCAGATTTGGGCTTACATCAAGGAACACAATCTTCAGGTCCTTCGTGTCTGTTATTTTTCGCCATTTTTTACTCTTTAAAACATATATTATACTATATCCTAAAATGGGTTTTGAGTTTGGTTGTTGTGAAATTTTAATATATAATCCTCAGGTCCATTGTCTTTGTTATTTCTTGTTGTTGTCATTATTGGATTTTTTTTCTGTTTAGGGATTTTGCTTTATACATATTTGTTTTCATTTCAATGCTTTATCTATCTGCCCTAAAAAATTTGGGATTTGGAACTTGGGTTGTCTAGATTAGTTTCTGTATGTGAAGTTTAATGAAGATAAGTATGCAATTTCTTTGGTTACAATGCAATGTGGGCTTATTTGTTATGACTAAGCTTAACCGTGTTTCTTTCGTTTAAGAATATCATCACTGGTTAGCTTATTGCCACTGAATGTTTGGGGTTTGGGATATTTATTATGTTGGCCAAGAACGTGCAATTAGTCCTCTAGGAGCGTGCAATTGTTGTTGCTACTGTTGCCTACCTTTGGGGCATTCATCTTGATGACTTGTTAAAGTTATACAATTAGTCCTCACTTTCTCAGTTCAGAAACTAGGTAAAAAAATGTTCGTTGGGACCATCCCATCGTTGAGGATACTGAAGAAAACCATGCTTTTTTGCCTTCGATTACTAGTGTTTTTAGCATTTCTACTTGCATACACAAGTACCTTCTTAAGGGTTTTGTTTCGTTTCTGGATGCTTCGGTTTCATGCAATATTTTTAGTGCCTTTGAAGTTTTTGCATTATCTTATCATTCTCATGTCTTTTGATTCTATGATAACCGCTTATAAATGGCTTCTGTTACGAATCACTTCCTAGTCTTCTTGTTTCAAAATGGCTATAACAATCTTTTGGTTTGGTAACTAAGGGGGTATATGTGAGAAGTAAGAAGAAAACAGAGCAAAATGGCCGTATCTTTTATTTGGGTTAAATTCATCATGAACTATACTAAATTTCTCAATGTCATGCGTTTAGGTTTTTTTTTTTCATTTTCAATTTAATTCACGAACTATACTCAATTCCTCAAGGTTATTCATTTTGTTTTTTTATTATCAATTTAATTCATGAATTATACTCCATTCCTCAATGTCATACATTCAGTTTTTTCATTCAACTATCTCACCGTCAACCGCTTTTGCGGAAGTTGATGTGGATCCCTTGGACCAATCAAAAAATGACACGTGCTATTTTAAAATAAAAATAAAAGCCCCCCTTTATTTAAGATATAATAACAACATTACTTCTCAATGTTTTATTGATTCTTAAATTTCACCTATAAAATTTAAAATCCAAAACTAAATATTTATTTTAAAAATCATAAAAAAATATACCGACTAGCCAATGATTGAAACGTGACAAGATAAAAAATTAAATTAAATTTCCCACTTATTTTTTTAAATTTGAAACGAAATTATTATAATTTTATTTTTTGAATTTTGCCCTCTTCTTTTATTTCTTTTTACCGTCTCCGTCATAAAAAAATAAAAGTTTAATTAAAAAAATAAGAGTTCAAATTATATTTTTTTAAATAAATGTCTAACATTTCTTTTGTTACTATTTTAAAGTTGATAAGTTAAAGTCCGTTAAAAATAATATGTTAACCAATGAATAATTGACACATGACTTGTTTGCTATTTATTTTTTTTATATTTTAATATTAAAGGAATTTTTTTGTTTATATTTATACCCTTCTTCTCCAACTACATTAATCTCCACCATCACCAAAACTACCGTCGCACTCCTTTTCCTGCAGAAATTTCACAACCCAAAAAATCACACTTGTGAACTTAAAATTTTTATGGAATTTTGACACCAAATAAAAGAAGAATGACGGTTGGTTCAGCGACCATAGTAGTTGAATTTAGGGTTTTGTGGATTTAAGTTAGGGTTTAGGAGAATTGATTTATTTTTTAATTTTGAAAATTTTAAGGGCTTTTAAATTAAAAATTTTAAGTTTTTTTAACGTTCATGTATCTAAAATTAACGAAATAAAACGTTAAGTAGTTATATTGACTTAAAATAATTTAGGCATCTATTTTGCCCAAAAAATAACTTAGACACCTAAAATAAAAAAGTATAATTTGGACATTTATTTTTTAATTAAGGTAAAAACTAACTTTAAAAAACCCAAAATTTTCAAAATTTAAAACCCCAAAATCTACCAAAACCCTAATCCTTAAATCTTAAACCTACCTACTACCGCCACCAATCGTCACACTGCCACTCACCCTTTTATCGTACCCATCACAGATTAACCATCTCTCTTATCATCGAACGTGTCATTGACCGTCGAATATTGCGCGAAAGCTGTGAATCACCAAATCGACGAACAACAAAATTGTGGAACAAAAATTATCTGCCCTTAAGTATGCCTCTTTCTATACACCAACACTTGAAAAGATGGAAGCCTTCTTTCGTTTTTCGACGATGAAGTAAGACTAAGTCCATGAGCTTATCATCCTAGGTTAGAACAAGTTGATAGGATCCTCTTTTACGCCCTCGTGTCCCTCCCGTGTGGCGTCATAAGGACTTATAAAAAAGAGATGGGGTTTCTCTTGCTTTTGGCATAGCTGATCTCCCAGCGGGAGGCCCGCACGATAGGATATTAGCTTAGTGGTAGAGCGCGCCCCTGATAATTGTGTTGTTGTACCTGGGCTGTGAGGGCTCTCAACCTAAATTCTAAATTTTAAATCCTATACCTTAAAAAAATGCCCTACCCCAATTCCCTATACCCTAACCATAACCCTAAATCATAATAAATTTTTTTATTTATATATAAATATTTAATTTATTATATATATTAATATACTATATATTAATATTATTTCTAATATATTTATATTATTTATATAGATTAATAGTTTTATATAATAAAAATAAATTAATTTTAACTGCAGTTTAACATATATATATTATTTGTTTTAAAAATAAAACAAAAATATTTACGTTAGCTTAGTAGGTAGGAATTTGCCTTAAATTCTAGATGTTCCAACTTTAAATTTTATTGTGTAAAATTTTTCACATTCTCCTATAACAAAATGACGTCGTTTTGGGTCATTTGGCATCAAAATAGCTGCACCAAAACGTCGTTTTGATGCGACATCTAAATATTGCGTCGTGCGCTATGTCATCGTCTCGTTAAGGAGTTAACGGCGGAATGACATATTCGAAATAAAAACTAAAATTTAGCTGTAAAATTAAACCAAAATATAAATTCGTGATAAAAATAGTCAATACCGATTATTTAGTGGCATCTGCCACCTGGTATATTTTACCCTAATATTTTTTTTTGTTGAAACAATGATCAAGTTGGATTGCTTGGTTGTATGCCTGTGTTATTAAAGATGAGCTTGTTTGGCATATCCAACCTTAAGTAGTTGCTGGATTTGGACCAGACTTCTGAAGCTAAGGACCCTAACTGAATATGTAGGGATGGAAAATAACCCCAAATGTGGCGGTTTCGACCCGATTATGTAGGGTCAATTTTTTTAAAAAAATTTTGGCTTTTGAATTGAGTTTGAGTTTAGGATGGAAATTTTCCGACCCGATCCGGTTTATATATATATATTTAATTTTTTAGGGTTGGGTTTAATCGATTTTTTATTAAAATTTCGAAGTTAGATCGAGTTATACTTTTATTATATCAGGTCATAGATATAGTTTTATTAAACCTGGGTAGGGTCAAAGCTTTAAGTTTTCGGGTCGATTTCGCGGCGGCCAAAAACCTACCCGTTGCCATCTCTATGAATATGTTCTTCTTTTAGATTCTGAGCTTTCAATTTTTTAAATTTGGAATGAAATTCGAGGAAGAAAAGTAAGGTGCCAAGGGAGTAACTAACCATAAGTTACATATTCCAAGACATTCTGTGATTTTTTCGATGGTTGTTCAAGATCGATTACCTGCCAAGAAGACGTTTTCCTTTGCCAAATATATGTTTTGTTGCAGGGAGTTAGAAACTAGAAACTAGAAGCCTATCCTCTTCGGATGTAATTTTTCAAGAAATATTTGAAAGTAAATTCTGAAATTACGTAGATTAATACTGTTGTGGGCAGGGTTTTAAATAGCTGTGGCGGTTGCGGTGTTATATCGCGGTTTCGGACAAAAACGGCTGAATTGTGACGATCGCGGACCATTTTTTATCTCAATCGCGGTTTCGGAAGGCGGCACAACGGCCGATATCGCGGTCGCGGTCCGCTTTTTAAATCCCTGGTTTTGGGCATAATCAAAATTGATGAGTAAATCTTAATAGTTCTCGTCCCCAAACTTGTTTGGATCTTTCTCATTTACCTGGTTTAGAGGTAATGAAATACAAAACTATTTCGAGGCACTCGATTAGAAGAGGATCAAGTTGTATATAGTATTAAAAACATAGTATCCCTAAGATGGAGGGGGAAGAGTATTAATAGTAGGGGTGAGGTTAAGAAAAGATTGTGTAGATTGAGACTTAATTTGATTTTGGTTATATTCGTTTGGTATTGATTATACAATTTATATTTTGGTAAGATGTCTTCTGATTTTTTTGGATAAATAAAATTTTATTTTATTCAAAATTTTTGATCATGTTTGACAATTAACGGATAGCTGATAGTAGATTGCATTAGTTGATAGTTGATGACATTAGTTGATTGTATAAAAGTTTTGGTAAAATTAACTGATAGTTGATAGTTATTTGCTTATTTAAATAGACAAAATGACATATAAGGATATGATTATATTCAATAATTGTTTGAATAGTTTATTGGTTATCGATATTCAATATATATATATATTAAATTATGAAAATAATTAATTTTTTAATATCACATTACTAAGAGTATTTGAATATGTATGTACTAATTTCTTGTTTATGCAATTATCTTTTTAGTATAATGTTATTAATTATCAAATTTAGATGAATATATTATTTTTATAAATTTATTTTTCTAATATAATTTTATTAATTATTAAATTTAAATGTATATATTAACTTATATATTAATTTTTTGTTTATAAAATTATCTTTTTAATATTATTAGTTATTCAAATTTTGAATGTTTGGAAAACCCTCTTTGTAATTGTAATTGTCATGATAGCTCTTATATCCAATCCTCTAATTCAGAAGCTCATCTTACAAACTTTTTTTTTCAAATTTAGAAGATTCACCTCAATCCGCTATTACACTAATCTGTTTATCAAACAACCAAATTAGCAAATTTGATTGGTTAAACCTTTAAAAATATTTAATCATCTAATTTTAGCTCAAAACTCTCCACCAAACAAGGCCTATTTCTAAAAAAATTTACATGTAAATTAAATTTTTTATATTTTTATATAGTATTTAAGGTTATTTTCACCCTTTGAAATTTGAAATATTTATTTTTACATTGAAAAAATATCTCATGAACCAGAGGTGGAAACGATAGTTAAAGTTTAAGGTTTAGGAATCCGATTTAAAGTTTAGAGTGTAAGGTTTAAATATAGGGTTTAGAATTTTGGGTTTATTGTTAGAATTTAAGGTTTAAAGGTTAGAGTTTTGTTTTTAGCGTATTATGGTTAGGAAATTTAAGTTCTATAAACACTAAATTTTAACTATAAACCCTAAATTATAACCACACCTCTAAATTCAAAATTCTTATACTTAAACCTCTAAACGCTAAACCTTAAACAAAATCTATAAACCCTAAAACTAAACACTTTTAAAAAATAAAATTTCAACAAACGCTTGTGCATAGAATAATTACCGTTTTTTTACATTATAGAGCAAACAAAATAAGTTTTGGTTTGATTCCAATAATCACAATTTGTAAATCATAAATAGTCCAAACATTACAAGGCTCAATTTGTTTTTCAGTTTCCTCGGTTTCTTTGCTTAACTTATTCACCACATTTAACAGATACGGCGGATTTTCTTTTGTGCTTCTACTTTGCAAGAGAAGATACGGTGGACTTTAAGCAAGAATCGGTGAGTTAGAAACAATGCAAAAATGTAGCCATTCATTGCTCTGCAATCATCTTCAAAACAAAGTGATATGAATCAACATTAAACAATATAGGAAGATAATTGAAATTGGTAGAACTTCACTTGGAAAATCTATGTCAGCCAGCTTCCATCAGCATCCACCTTAATATCATTCAGTGACTTCAGTTTACCTTCCAAACTCTATGTTTTATCCGGTGAACCATCTTCTTGAGAACCAATCCCGCCATCGTTTCATTTCTGTACACAAATAAACTTTTCTCGAGAAATTGTTTGAAACAGATCATCATCTGTCTGCCTCATCTGCATTGAAGGAATAGATGTCAACCGGTGCCGTTGTGCACCCCAAGACGCTTTGCTTAACTCTACTATTGCAGGAGTCTCGGTGTTGATCAAGATAAACAACAATCACAGTTATGTCATCATGAAAATGGCGCCTTATTCCCTTTTCGATTTTCTTAATATCAGCATATTTCATCTCCCTTTTCTTTGCAGCTTCTTTAAGTGCAGCACTTACCAATCTCTTCGCTATACCCTGAAAGTATTCAATCAAACCAAAAATCATTACCGAAGTGCAATGCATAAGTTTAGTTTGCTTTGAGGGATATAAATGAGACCACAAGGTTCACTCACGGTTCTGGGGTTTTTGAAAACAATGTTTACAGCAGCTTCATCACTCAACTGCTCCCATAGGCCGTCCGATGCAAAGATCAAGAATAGGTCCTGAGGCTTAAGCTTTCGAACAAGGATGGAGGGTTCAGATGTAATAACAGGTCTCTTAAGGGGAAGAGGGTTTCCAAATTGCTGAAAGATTGGATCTCTATAAAACTCGGGTTTCTTCAGGTAAACATCACCAATGGATCTTGACACCTGATATAAGAAATACAAAGGCTTAGACAAGCATAATTCATTACATCATTTTGTAAAATCATGTCTGCTGTAGGATAAAAAGCTAATGCATCTTATTCCCTAAAATCGTGTAACGAGCGAAGCAAAGAACTGCATTGACCTGCTAAAGTAAGGGGAAGAAGTCATCAAGCGAGAAAGAAAAAAAGAAAACAAAAAAAAAGAGAGTAAAGACTCCCTGTAATTACATAAGCTTAGTGCTATGCTTCAGGGGTCTGCATTTGCCCATCTCATGCATAAGGGGCATACTATTTTTTTTAATAGTATAAAGGTGATTACAAGGTAGTATTTGTTCATACATATTCTTAACCGTTTAACAATGAGCATACACCTTGTAGACAAAACGATTTGAACTCGTGTCTACTCGGATGAATATCATCCGTTTTTCCACTAGAACAGTACATGAAGTCAGACCAAATTATTCCTGGAAAAGTTAGACAACCCTTTTTCAGAACAACTTCCATCTCAATGCACAATGTATGTGTAAATTTTCCTCTCCATCAAGCAAAATGAAACAGCTAAAGCTTACAAGCCCTTTGAAGAAAAATGCAATAAGTTTTGTTAACAATGATACCTTGGGCTACAAAAGGATAGCAATAATCAACTCCATTAAAAAATACTAGTCTGCTTTGGGGCAAATGCAGAGCTGATTCATTGTCGAGCACCCAAATAAAAAGCGTAAACGAAAACGAATATTGAGTTGATTGACTATTCCTAGAACAAGTAGCACCTGAATTCTTCTATATCAAATTGAAAACATAACTGTACCTGGATTATGCCCTTAATCCTCCAGACTCCGTGGGTGTATACCACTATATGAGAATCATCTGGATGAAGTGCCTCAACCTCCTTCCTGACTTCCTCAATTCCAACATTATGATCTTGTGACAATCTCTCTACCACCACCATGTTTTTCTTATCCTTAGACGCTCGCCTTCCAAGAACTACTCTTGAGTCACCAAGATTTGCCACATATAGCACATCGTTTGAAATAGCACCAACTAGACAGCATGATCCAACTGAAGCAATTTGAGGCCTCAGAGGGAATGATCGCTTCACCAAATGCAAAAAGTCCTCTTCAGTAGCATTGAATGCTTTCTTTATCACGTCTGCAGATAATCCACCTTGTTCTGTAGCAAATTCTACAATTAAACCACACAAAATCAAGGGTCAGAGCAAGTGATTCAAGCATTCACAAAGCTTTCCATCAATCTATTGAACTGCAAAATTATCAGTTTGAAATTGGACAAAACCCAAGGAAGTGAAAGATTCTAAAAGTAGAATTACACTACTACTGATTCTTGATTCTTGAAATATAAAATCCACCATCCAAATCATATAGATAAAACTTAGATCAGTAGTTCATAATCATATTAATTGTATGCACAATTGCATGTTAAGAGAGAGAGAGAGAGATTGCCACAAAAGTAATCGTATGTTTGAAAACAACACAGAGGAAAGAGATTACCATAAAATTATCTTTGCCCATTAAAAAACAGAACATAGAAACCCACATTCGAAGACATAATTACATGTTCATCCTATGCAAATGCAGTAAAAAATCAAAAAGCAAAGAAGCCCACATTCAAATAACTAAAAACAAGCAGTACCCAGAAATTCGCATTGTCCTGAAAAGGAAAATACGATGATATTCTACATCCAAACTCCCCAAAATAAAAAAGAAACAAGAAGTTGAAAGATAAAAGAGAAAACCTACTATGGAGAAAAGGGAAGAGATGTTTATTAACAAATATGGAAGCTTCGGAACCACCATGACCGTCATATACACCAACGTAGGTAGCCATAGGAGAAGTAAAGACTTGGCTTTGGTCTTCAAGATTGTTGTTTGCTTGTACCACGGCGATTGAATAATCACCGGAAGCGTGGGATCTAAGGTCAGCGTGCCACACCAAAACATCCCCACCAGCGCTCACACCAAGGCAACGTTCAAGAGGACTCAAAAGCGACCGCAATATCGTCGTCGCCATCCTCCTTTGCGATCAATCCTCTTTCTTCTTATTACTTCGTTCGTTTGGCGTTGGGTTGTTTTTTGTATTATAAAGATAACGCCTTTCTTTTTTTAGGTTTTAACTTTTTAAGTACGGAGTCAGTCAAATCGCTTAAATTTAACTTTATATATATATTTTAGACTTAATTAATTAATTAATTAATTATGGGTAAGTTCACAAATGATTATTAAATTATCTTAAAATGTTAATTTTGATCACTGAATTTGTAAAAGTAAAGAATTTCATTAGACTTTAAATTTCGTTACAAAAATAGATAATGAGTCATAGATATTATTAATAGTCTAACGACAGATTGACTGGGCAACTAAGTAATATATTAATAGTTAAAAATGGGTATTAACTTGTTTAATTATTATATAATGACAAATTTACTGTTTAATTATTATAAAATGATCATTAAACTATTTAAATATTACAAATTGATCATTGAACTATTTAATTGTTGCAAAATGATCATTGAGCTATTTAATTGTTACAAAATTATTGGTTATTACAAATTATACTACAAGTTCTTTTTGCTATTGATTTAAAGCCTTTGTTTTAAAAATGTTTCGAATAAAAAAAATTAAGAGCTTTTTCTTTTCCAAAAATCTTTTAAATGAATGGAATTGAAGGCTTTTCTCAAGAAAAACTTTTGGAAATCAAATAACTTTCATTCCTTCATTTGAAATGTTTCAAAAAATAAAGTCTCTTGAAATCATCAACAGCAAAAATTTACAATACAACATCTAATAACCAACCATTTTGTAACAATTAAATAGTTTTTTAACAATTAAATAGTTCAATGATCATTTGTATCAAGTAAATAGTGATTTTACCATTATGTAACAATTAAATAGTCTAATGGTCATTATTTATAATTTACAAAGTTCAATGATTATTTTGTAACAACTAATATATTACTTTAGTTGCCCAGTCAGTCCTTAAGTGTCAATTTTATAACAAAATTCAAAGTTTAATGCCAATTTTGTAACTTTTGACATTGACCAAAATAAACATTTAAAATAATTTAATGACTATTTGTGAACTTTACCCTTAATTATATCATATTCCCGAAAGTATGCCTAAATTTTAAATTTTAAAAATTTTATTTGAGTATTCAAATTATCAATATTGTTTTAATAAGATCTTTCTATTAGTCTAATCATTTGTTTGAGCATTAAATATTAATTCAAATTTAACATAGATCGTACTTAGAATGCATAAATTAAATTTTAAACAAATGCCTATATGTTGCGTGGACGTTTGGATCTAACATGTTAAAAAATAGATTGTTTCCTCAAAATTTAATACAATTATTTCTTGTTAGCACCTCCTATTTTCTGATTGAGTATAACTTGATTGAAATTGTCGTTGATCTAATATACAAGAGAACGTGAGGTTGAGCATGCTTAGGCATGCAATATCCTCTGATCAATGAGTGGGGAGTAGGGATAGGCACGGGTCGGATCAGGTTGGGTTTTTGGCTGACTCAAGCTCGACCAGAAAATAATTACTCTAACCCCGAACTACCCCATCCTTGAAAAACTGCAACCCAAAAATTATATACATCAACCCGAAGCTGACACGATCTATAAAATAAATCAATTTTAGGGACTTGATTGTAAAAAATTAATTTTAAGAGCCTAATTGTAAAGAATATAAAAGGGCATTATTGTAAATATACATGAAAAAATTACACTATTAGTCTCGAATCAGGTCAGGTCAAATATTTTTCACCATAAGCTCGAACCCAACCTCACCCTTAATATAAACATGACCCGACCCGACCCAAAATTATTAAAAAAAAAAAACTCAACCCGATCGGGTTGAGTCTGGTGAAATGCCCATTCCTAGTTGGGAGGAGTTTGGGTAGTATATGTATGGTACAATGAATGTTAAAAAATACATCATATCTAAGTTATTTATACATAAGATGGATAATTTTTTGATGCACCACCAGTGAATCTTTTTCACAAGCAGGCTTCTAAAGCTGTCACATATCCCTTTTAGGGGCCTAAATTTTAAACACTAAACTCTAAATTTTGAACCATGAAATTTATTCCCAAACCTTAAAACATAATAAAAAACTAAAACCTAACCCTAAATCATAACCTCCAAACACTAAAAACCAGACGCTTGTGGAAAACACATTTTCCACCTCTAATACATAGAATATTTTCTCTATTATAGATAAGCAATGTTTAAAATTTAATACATGTGTATTTTGTTCAAAAATATAATTTTTATACATTAATTGCTTGGGTTCAAAAACGAAAGGGAAAAAATTAAGTTTTGAAAAAAAATATTTTGAATTAATTCACAACTCTCTCTATTTTTTATTTTTTAAAATTAGAGTTATTTATTTTTACACGTGAAGATGGAAAATGACATTTCCTCTCAATTTCTTCTATCACTTTTTTCTTCTTATCAAGCACACTCAAAATGTATTTTGTTTCTATTTTTTCTCTCTCCTATCATTTTACTTTTCCACCCAAACAAATAATGTATTAGGCTTTGCTTGCAGAGGAAAGAAAATTAGAAGGATAAAACACTGATGGGATGAAAAAGTTAAAGGATGGAAAATATTTTTTTATCGGTTTGCTTAGTTAAGAGGATGAAAAATTAGAAGGAAAATAAATTTTTTTTTACTTGTTATTGTTTGGTTCAATAGAAAAGTGAGAAAAAAGAAAATTAAGCTTTAAAAATTATATTTTTTTTATAATTTAGACTAATATTTTTAATATAATTATTTTTGTTAAATTTAGTCCTTAAATTTTTTTTATTTAATCTAAAGTTGACTCCTATTTTCTTATAATTTTTATGATTTAATACAATAATTTTATTTTTGTTCAATTCAGTCCTTAAAATATTTACTTAGTTCAAAATCGACCTATATTTGTTAATAGTTTTTATACTTTAGTCTAAAATTTTTAATATAGTTTTATTTCCGTTCACTTTAGTCTCTAAAACATTTATTTAATCCGAAATCAACCCAATTTTGTTTATAACTTTTATAATCTAGTCCAATGTTTTTATTTGATCCAAAATAACCCCTATTTTTATGATTTCTTCCAATATTTTTAATATGATTTTTACTTCAATTTAATCGCTAAATTTTTTATTTAATTCAAAATTGACTCATATGTATTTCAATTTTTTATAATTTATTCCAATATTTTTAATATTGTTTTAATTTTCTCTAGTTTACTCTCTAAAAATTTTATTTAATCTGAAATTGATCTCTTTTTATTTCTAATTTTTATAATTTTGTCTAATATTTTTATAATATAATTTTGAGAGTTTGACTGTCATTGTAACACCCAATACTTGATCTGAACGAATAAGACCCAAATATCAAATGCTACAAATGACCCATTTCTGGGCTAAAACATATTAATAAAAATAAACATATTTGATTAAATGAAAGTAAACAACTAACATGAAAATAAAGCGAAAAAAATTAACTAAAGTCACCCGATAAAATAAACCTTTAAAAACTCTAGAAATTAAACTATTTAACAAAAAGGCATTTTGATAATTTTACAAAATTTAAACCCCAAAAAATTCAAAACTTAAATACAAGTTTTATACAAATAGAAACATCTTATACCTTTATTTTGCTAAAAACAAAGTTCAAGTCGAAGTAAATTTAACTGAATCGAGGTTTAAGGATTAAAATATAAATAATTCATAAATTGGATTTAAATTTAAAAAATCAATTTCAGGTTCATTTTAGACTCATTAATTCTAGTTAGACTTAATGATAAATTTGTGTTGAAACCGGATTTGAAAGAGTGTTAATTGCAAAAATAAGTAGTTTGTGAACCATCTTGAAAATATAAAAGTTAAATACAAGGGCCGTTTTCGGAAAAAGTAAAATTAAACCTTCCTTTATGAATCAATATCATCATTGCCATATAGACCAAGTTTCATGATAATACAAGCTAAAATGAGTCCTTAATTGCAATTATAAAATTAATGACTGAAGCATAAAGTTTGCAATCATAAGATATTGAACTAAATTAAAAAAAGAAATAAATAGGGGTAAATTCCAAATCAAATAAAATTTGAGGGATTAAATTGAACAAAAATAAAACCATAGTAAAAATATTAAATAAAATTATAAAATTTGCCCATGTCTGAATAAAAGCGATAAAGGGTTGGAAATAAGTAATATAGAATCAATCGATTCATGATAAAATCCCTCGACCTGTATTTTTTAAATTTTTTTGGTCGATATGATAGAGGGATCAAATGATATAGTTATTTTGTTGGTAGCTTGGAGGATTAGAAACATGACTATTGCTTTCCAATTGGTTGTTTTTGCATTAATTGCTACTTCGCCAATCTTACTGATTAGTGTACCTGTTGTATTTGCTTCTCCTGATGGTTGGTTGAGTAACAAAAATATTGTATTTTCCGGTACATCTTTATGGATTGGATTAGTTTTTCTAGTGGGTATCCTTAATTCTCTTATTTCTTGAATCTATCTATTCTGGATCCAAAAATGACCCCTCCCACGAATTTTTCAGATTTTGAGACACATTCAAATTCAATATTCAATAATAATATAGAAGTAGAAGTTACAAAAATGAAAAAAAATTAGAAACAAATAAGGGCACATTTTAGATTAATTAAAATTTTTAGGGACTAAACTGAACAAAAATAAAAATATAATAAAAATATTGGACGAAATTAAAAAATTAATAATAAATATGGCGAACTTAAGTTTAGAGAGAAAACTATTTGTAGAGGAGCAATAAAAAGTAACTCCCTCTTATTTTCTTTCTTTTCAATCTTCACTCTACCAAACTTTAATTTTTGTTACAAAATGGTCATTGAGTCGTAAGGTGTTTAAAATTACACGACCCGTCGACACAGTGCTAAAATATAGGGTATTTTTATTATGAGAAAAAAATTGATGGGTTGGGTAACTAACCCGTTATATTTAACGGGTTCGCGGGTCGGACTTGGGCCACAAAAGTCAAAATAATTGGGTTCCCAGAGACTTGGTTTTTATTTTAATATTTTTATTTAACCCTACATGAAGCATCCAGTTATATATGAAATTGTTTTCAAATAAATAACGTTTGATTTTGTTGTTGCAGTATGCTCTTTTGGTTCCAGGGACAATCTACAGCACCTATTGTTCATAAACTTAACATAAAGGTTAACATGTAGTGTAAATTTACTGTATGCTCTTTTGGTTCCGGGGCACCAAACGAAATTTATAATTTAAATTTAGTACTCATTAAACTTAACATAAAAAATTTAGCATATATTTTTTTATTATTTATTATTTAATTAATAAAATAATATTTAAAACTTTTAAAAATATATTTATTTTATATACATTTTCAGATTTTAGAATATTTATAAATTATATATTTTTTGAATTTTTAAATTGTTTATATATGTAATAATGTTCTTTTTTATTTTTAAAAAACTTCTATGCATCTTTAAAATAAAATTTATTACTATATTTTATAAAATATTTACTGACATGATATGATGAAGTATACTCGGCTGTAAATGTAATATTTGTACCACGTGTAATAATTGTATTGGTGGTTTAGTTACATTTTAGTGTTATAAACATTTTGAAGTGATGTTTGCGAGTTCAGATATCAACCGGGAAACTCGGTTGTTTGAGCATACTGTCGAGTGGAAATTATTTGGATTGAAGAGACTGCTTTTTTCACTTTGCTTTATGTTTTTTTTTTGTGTTTAATAGAAAAATTATTATATGATTTCGGTTCACTATGACGTTTATAATTTTGTCTACTAAAAATTAATTAATTATTTTTTGTCTTTTTATATTATTTTTTTTTCAAAAATATATCTTCACTTTTTTATATTATATAATTAGGGAGTATGTTATTACATAAAAATTGATTATGAATGAATTAGTGACATAAAAAAAGATTAATTAACTGAATTTTAGTGGATAAAAACTATAAATAACGTAATAAACTGGGTCTATAAAAATAATTTATAGTGTTTAATAATCACTGTGCAATTGGGTGATGAATGTCATCCCGTAAAATTGGTAATGGTCGGGGTCCTAAGATTGTTAAATAATATTATTATTGGTTTTTAAATTTTATGATTTTTTTCCGTGTTTTTTTTTAAATTATGAATTGAAAAATAAAAAAAAAACCAGGTACGTTGTGACCCGGTTAACAGGTACCCGGATTTGATGGGTACTCGACTAGCGTATACCCGAATTTAATGGGCCAAGACACATGTCACTTTTTTTACTACCCAAGAAATTGAGTATCCGGATCTTCGGTTACCCGAAATTGCGGGTACCCGATTATGAACACTCTTATTGAGCCGTTAAGTGGGTGACGTGACAGTTACGAAAATTTATGTAATAACATATGTAATCCACTATATTTACATATTCAATCAATTTAGTTCTAATTTGAAAAAAAATAATAAATTTAACCCTCATTATTTACACATTCTTTCATTGTGGTCCTATTTTTAATTAGAAATAATATTAAATATTTAACTTTCCCCTAAATTTATTTTTCTCCGTCTAGATTATCAGGGGTGGTTCAAAAATTTAAGGGAACTTGTGCAATTTATTAAAATGGGGCCCTTAATATATAATATGAAAAAATAAGTTTTTTTAAATAAAGTTCCCTTAATACAAAAATGTTAGATTACTTTATTTATCAACATAAAAATGACTTACAAACATCTAAAAGTATAACATTTTCACTTAAAAAAGTGATATTCTTCTTGCATATTTTGAAGCAAAATCATCTATAATGCTTTCAATATCAAGTTCTTCTAAAAGACCAGTCTCGATTGCCACAAACTCTAATTTTGTGGCAAGTCCATTTAATCTTTCTTGTGACATAATTGTCTGTAAGTATGACTTCACAAACTCTAATTTTGAAATGGTTCATTTTGCAAAAGCAACAATAATAGGAATATTAAATAAAACTCTATATGTAATTGTCGCATTTGGGAAGCAATTATAAAGTTTTAAAAACTTCAATAAATCCATTGCTCCTATTTTTTCTTTGGGTAAAAGCTCTCTAATTAATTTTAGTTCAACAAATAACTCATTTCCATCAACATTAGATAAATCATCTTTCCTAAGAGCATTTTCAAAATTATTACAATGAGATTTGAGATTAACGTCATCCAATAAATGTAATTTATTAGAATAAAACAAGAAGCCTACAATATTTTCATATAATTAATATTCAAACCTCTTATCCAAAGGCTTGATCGGCAATTTACAAGAAGTATTAAATTTTAAATGACTCCTTAGGAGACATTAATGTTTCCTCACAATCAATTTCATCAAATTGTCCTCTACTTACTTTGCGCTTTCGAGAAAACATAAGCTCAATTCCAATTTCATTAGTTATTTTTCTAGTTGTGTCCATGGCACTTGAAAACTCCTATCTCTATAATTTTTGAAAAAGAAAATAAGCTTTTTATCTCATCTATAGCAACATCAATCAACATGCCTTTTGATTGTAAATCTTTGCTAGCTAAGTTCAAAACAAACAAAATTTCATACCAAATGATTGTAGATAACAAAAAAACAAAACTGCTACGATCGTGTATTGCCAAGGATTTAGCTTCACTTTGTATTTTAAGATTATTATCTATATGAGCTACTTGAAATAAGACTTTTCGTATTTCAGCAATTTGAAATCTTATTGTCTTAACACTTTCAACATGACTTTCCCATCGTGTGACCGACAATGGTTTATATTTGGATATCATGTAAGGACTTTATTTATTGAATTCTTGTTGAAGTTATATTTCAATTTACCAATTGATGGGTCGTGATGACTTATTATTACTATTATTATTTTTAAATATTGTCAGTTGAAATACTTTCACATATTGGTGGGAGATCATATGACAAGTTTTTCATATGTTTTTCATAAAAATGGTTTATATTTATTTAACTAATACTTGTAGATATATTATATGAAGTAGGTTCTGGGGTGGGTATAGCGAGGATTAAGTAGTGGGTCTCAGGACCCACGTGGATGGTGGAGCAAAGATATTTTAGTTTTGTGGATCGCGGGACAATGATGGTTTTGAGTTTTGTACCCACAAAGGGTGGCAGAGTGGCAATAGGTATGAATTTTTTTTACGGTGACAGGTGTGGGGAGAGTACCCTCTGCACTCGCCACGCCCATCTAACATCTCTAATACTAATAATAATTTTAAAAGAAAAAAAAACTAAACCATAGTTAATAGTGACCTAACCCACATCCGAATTAGAGAGTATGATCAACATTATCACCCACATTCCTTCATGTGCACTCTCTATATAATTCTCAGTTTATATCTGAATATTTATTTCGCAGCTTCAATTATTCCCTTGGTGCAATACTTTCGGCTCAAGAAAACCCACGCACTCTTATTTTGTTACGCTGAAACTTCCCTCACAATGAGTTGCAATGGTTGCAGAATTCTACGAAAAGGGTGCAGTGAAAATTGCATGCTTAGACAAAGCTTGCAATGTATAGAAAACCCTCAAGCTCAAGCACACGCCACCGTTTTCGTCGCCAAGTTCTTCGGCCGCGCCGGCCTTATGTCCTTCCTTTCCTCCGTGCCCCACCCTCAAAGACCTGGTAACTCCACTTTCTGCTGGTGGTAATAATGATAAATCCTTGGGGTCTCTCTCTCTCTCTTTGTTTTCGTATTGATTACGATTGGTATACGTGTGTATGTGAGTTTGCAGCTTTGTTTCAATCGCTTTTGTTCGAAGCCGTGGGGCGGGCGGTCAACCCCGTGAGTGGAGCCTTGGGGTTGATGTGGACAGGGAACTGGAATCTCTGCCAGTCGGCGGTACAAGTGGTGCTTCGAGGTGGCACGTTGCAGCCGCTGCCCGAAGTTATCGGCGGGGTTTCAGGGCCATGCTTTGAGGATGTATCAGAAACGATTGGTGGTGGCCAATGTTTCCTAACGAAAGATGAGTATTTTGTGGGAAAGGAAGGTTTTGACGGTGGTGTGGCTAAATATCAAGCGATTGATCTTGATCTGTGCTTGACGGCCGGTGATGATGTAGCGTTGAAGAAGAGGAGACAAGCTACACCGTCGGACGAGTCCGAAACGACGACAACGTTGGGAAGCCGGTTTTCCGGAGATGACCATAGTTCAAAGGGCGGCCACGAACAAAAACTTCTCAGTCTCTTCATTTGAATAACTTTTTGCAATCTTTTTTCGACTAATATTTGTATATTTAATTTTGGTTTAAGTTTATAGGGTGAAATTGAGTTGGAAGAATTTTGATATTATTGAATAAAGAGGAGCCTTTATTCCCCATTTTTATTTGTGCAATTTTGACCTACAAGACTACTGGAGCAATCAAATGTTTTGTGATTTATGGTTTCTGGCATGATAAGAACAAACTAAAACCTGTAAGCATTTAGGCTGCTATGGCTAAATCTTGTTACATATAAGAATGGCCTTTGGGTTGTTTAAAGAGTCAACGTTGCAATCCTGTTTGAGTGACTTATGCCAAGCAATATGACAGGGAAGAGAATATCAAAGGATTAGGGTCATCTCGAATGGGGAGCAACATAAGCACATGCTCAGGGCTTCACTTTCTAATTTTACAACTTAAATAATTTCTCAAATAATAATATTGTAAGTTAGTTGTTGTTTTTTATTGTTTTAGTTGTATTTAAGATGCTTTTTAAATAAAATAATGAAAATGATGGGTTGTTATTGAAATATAAAATTAATTGTTCAAAATAATAGAATTAGAGGAATTTATTTTTAAGTTTTCGCTCATGGCTCAGAAAATATTAAGACGATGAATACGAAATGGAAGTGTGGAGAAGAAATAAATAAGGGATCAAATAGGGTTTTGGTCTCTTGGTGAAACAATAGTCATCTTTAGGCCTTCCCCTGGACATGTCTTTATTCGCGTCAAATGTTGGGGTTGGGGGTCCATTCCATTGTATGCATTTTGCTGCATATTTTGCATCATCACACTTTACGAATCAAATAGTGTCCCCATGTTTAACTATACTCACACAAACACTCTTCTTAAAACAATAAAAAGATTCTAATAGCGGTCCCATGGAAGTGAAACCTTACCATTTCCATCTCAACGCAGTCAAGTAGAGGTGAGTAAAACTCGACTCGATTTGAAAAAATCAAATTTTTTGATTCGAGGCAAAAAAAAATCGACTCGTTTTAATTCGACTCGAAATTTTATAAACTCGACTCTATTCGAAAAAATTTCAAATAAAGTTTGAGTTGTAAAATGGAAATTCGAATAACTCGATTTTTTTTAGTAAATAGTGAATTTATTTTTAAGTTCAAGTCAAGTCCCTCAATTTTTCCTAATATATATATACCGATATAAAAAAAATATGAAGAAATATATGCTACATATATGCACATCTTATATGATTAGAGAAAATTGTTTAAATTGTAATGAAACGGTACTATAACATGATAAATAATTATAATTAAATTTATATAGGAACTCAAAAACTCGACTCAAATTTCATAAACTCGAATAAAAAAATTTAAATAAAATTTGAGTCGTAAAATATGACGTGTAAACTCGAATAACTCAAAATTTTTTTACTCGACTCCACTCGATCGAACGCTCACCCTTATAGTCAAGGATGGATGGAGGGGGTGCTAGAGGGTCACACTCATCAAAATTTCATTTTTTCATATAGTTTAAATATTTTTTACTGATTAATCTAATTTTTCTCTCTTAAAATTTTATAATTTTGCACCTTTAAATTTTTAATATAACTTTTTAAGAATTTGAACCTACATAAAATTTTGTGTCCATAGTAGGTGAATAGAAATACTCTGCCCTTTTTCGTTGCCACTATTTATACCACACACTAAAAAATTGGGTTTAAGGTTTATGGTTAAGGTTTAGGATATGGTGTATTTTTAAAGGTTTATGGTTTAGGATTTAGAATTTAGGGTTAAGGCTTATAATTTAATTTTTTAGTGTTGAGGCACCGAAAAAAACACCGAAAAGGGCAAAGAATTTTTGTCCGTAGTGGTAATTTATATAAATCATTTTCTAAGTGATATTGTTATTGTAAAATTTTGAATTAAAGAAAGGTTAGATAGTGATGAATGTGGTGAGTGGTGGGGAGTTGGTGTTTGGCCTTATTTAAGACCACACAAAGATGGAGAGGGGTGACGTTTTGAGTTTTGAGTTTTGGTGCTTTCCTTCACAGCTCGTATGAATGAATTATGAAAAGGATAAAATGATTGTTTTGGAGTGTGGCCCTTCCATGGCATAGAAGGGCAAAATGTGGTTTGTGGATGCATTATCAAAAAAGTTCAGCTTTTTCACTCCATTTTTCGCATTCTTATATAATTTAAAATTTTTTAGAAATTTTTTATATATTTCTTATTAAAAAATTTATTTTCGTTCTCTTAAAATTTTATAAGTCCAGCCTCATAACATAAAATTTTACGTTCGTCTCTGCTTCTATACCACATGCATGCTGCACTGTTAGCTTGTTTACTCACATTATGTAATATATTGTAATATATAGAAAAATCGTTTCTTCCTCCCTTCTTTTATAACCATCTCGAATGATCACCTTTGTTCAATGACACGAAAGTGAGTGTCGGAATTGGAATATATATGTTACGGTATATGAAAGCATGGGCCAAACATATGTACTTCTATATATATCTTATCAGTGATTTTATGCTATGTGTATTATAAATTACTTTTCACCGTTTTATTAATTATTTTAATTTTATTGATAATACATTTGGTATAAAATTATTTGTGGAGCATATATAAGGACACAGAAAAATGACAGACAAATTCTATTCCTATTTTTAATTGATGATTGATTGATTAAACATTAAGACTTCTAACATTCCAAATTAAGAAAAGAGAGCCACCATCTCTAAAATACTTATGTGTTAATTTGAAATGTCAAAATCATAAGATTTTAGGATTTTTAATTTAGCAATGGATTCAGGTATATTTCTGCATCTAGTTTTAATATGGGTGATCTGACATGATATATCCTAGATTATTCAGATGTCATAGTTGTATATGTGAATTCAATAAATTTGAATGGAAATAGAGGAATTTTGAAGAAGAATGGAAGATATGATAGGAAGAAGAAATTTAGTAGGCTTTTATTGGTGGAATTTTCACAACTTTTTCTTAATTGCATATGTGAGAAAAATTTTCATACACAAGTTGAAAGTTCACACAAACTTGTTAAATTCAGGGCTTCTTGAGTTAGTTTGGGGGTTTTAGGTTGCATAATTTAGAATTTAGGGTTAAAGTTTAGGCTATAAAGTTTATGGTTAGGGATTTATATTTTAAAGTTTTAAGGGAAGGTTGTGCAATTTCTTATACATATTGTGTATCAAAATATAACTCTTGCATATATATTCTGTTAGATTAAAATCAGCAATTGTGGGCACATATGTATAATGTTATTATAAAGAATGACATAAAATTAACCGAACAATTATGTTAAGCGTGTCATGGGTATTAAAATGTTATAGAAATAAAAGTGTAGATACCATAAGATGATAATTTGATGAGGGGCAGAATTATAGATACCTAATAAGGACCAAAAAATAGGTTAAACTTGTTTCTCTCCTACTCGCCAGAGAGTTTTACGTCAAAAGATAACCTATTGAAAAATCAATACCAAAGATTAAGGCTTTCAACGTCGAATATCTTATGTTGCGATTGGCATAATCACTTTCTTGATTTATGCTATAATTTGATATTCATTTAATATATGTATGATTTTTAAAAAAGTTGCATCGAATATCATGTCAACTAAATTTTTTTTGCTTCAGTAATCTCATTTTGTTGGGGTGTATGAACACATGAACTTTGATGCACAATCCCATGATAAGAAAAGAAAGCATTTCCCTCTTTATAAAAAATTCTAAACCATTATCACATCTAATCGTTTACTGAGAATAGAAAACTGGGTTTGAACATATACATAAAACTATTTAAGACTAACCAAGTCATCACTTTTAAGTCTAAGTAAATATATCATGTCATCCGAGTATGGTCATCCACAATGGTCAAGAAATACCTATGACCACTGTGTTGAAATACGGTAAGCCCCCCAAACACCAAACACCAAAATGCTTTATATGATCAACATGAGACAAATTAGTATGTAATTGGGACATTTTATTCAAAGTATTCAAAGAAGTGTGCCTAAGTCTTGCATGCCACGGTACACTATCATTAGAATGTGACAAAATTGAAGCCAAACAAAATTCTTTAACAAAACCAAATGGTAAAATAGTAGAAGAAAAATTTGAAGATTTGGAAGGACTTGAAGGTGATGACTCTGGAGGCAAGGAAGACTTCAAGATGTATAAGCCTCCTTGTACTCTACCAATCTTCTCATCTCTCCATTGTAAAGGTCCCGAGGAAGGCAGAAATGTGGATAAAAATCAGGCTGTAATGCAATTCTTTAGTTAACTGTGAAACTGATAACAAGTTGTAATGGAAATCTGCCACATGTAAAACATTGGTTAAGGTTTGAGTAGGTGAAAAAGTATAAGTTCCAGTGTGAGCTATTTGGGTGGTTTTACTATTTGACAATTGAACAAACGAGGAAGAGTCAAAGGAAACAAGAGAATTCATATGCCGTGGATTGACTATCATATGATTTGTAGCTCTTGTATCAAGAATCCAATCTTGATGTAATGAATTGAAACTTTACCTGCCATATGTGCAGCAGCTTGCACTTATTACAAGGTATTATTCATAGATATTTTTAATCATTTGACAATGTACATACACCTTGCAGACTAAGCGATTGAACCCGAGTCTCTTAGGATAAACATCATCCGTTTTTTCACTGAGACCATTTATTGGTTCACACGACCCTAATTTTAGCTATAGTTGTGAGCCAAATAAAGTATTAATCATGTGACAAATTATCATTTTGTTAAGGCATAAAGATAAAAAATGTCCATAACGTTTAACTGAATAGTCATTTTAGCCCATATTCTTTTTTTAACCAATTTAACTCCCAACGTTTCATTTTGGGTCAAAATAGCCCTTCTGCAGATAAAAATTGTTAGTCAACTGACGGATAAACAACTTCAAATGACTTGACAGAATGACAAGTTAGAAGAAAAAATATTTTATATTTTGTACAATTTTATAAAAAAAATTTGACTAATGTGTTATTAAGTAAAGTCAGCATATTTGTCTATATGACACTGTTATCGCGGCGTGCACTGTCATGTAGGTTTGTCACGTTATTTCAAGATGTTTATCATCAGTTGACTGACATTTTTCATCCGTAGAGGGGTTATTTTGACCCAAAGTAAAACGTTAGGGGTTAAATTGGTTCAAAAAAGAATAAGAACCAAAATAACTATTTAATCAAATTTTAGGAGTATTTTTTGGCATTATACCTTTTGTTAATCTATAAGTGACCAAACATTAGAAGTATATAGCATTATTGATTTACTTTTTATAATTCGATAATAAAATGAGCTAGAGTAATGATTTTTATTTACCCATATTCAAATGGCGGGCCGCAGCCGTAGTGAGATAAAGCAGTCAAAGAAAGTTGCTTGCCAATTGTAAATAATATGTACGCTATGCAGTTGCACTTGCACAAAACAGCCATTTCCAAGTAAAAATCTGCCTCAGCTGTCCTCCACCTCCCAGCCCTAGGATTTGTTCCATTAACACCTTCCAATATGATATATTAAAAATCCTTTTCAACTTTTTAAAATTGTCAAGAAAGGACCTTTGCTATAAATATATCATCTTCCAACCCTACCTTTGCCAATTCTCACATATTCTTCAAGTTTTCACTAGGGCTTAAACAAGCGGTGATGGAAGGCTTAATTCCTTATCTCATTCATGCCATGAGGAAGCAAAAGCCCCGCCACCATTACAGGTCGGCATCGGTGGGATCTAGCCGCAGCTACCATTTGTTAATGGGACAGCCACAACTGGAGTCGATGGAGGGGTCCTCTCATCGCAGAACAAGGTCCGAGTTCCAGCCGCCTGCAACGGTGGAGCTCTTCGAGCAGAGGTCAGGTCTTGGCTACAACCAGGGTTCCTCTTCCTACATGGTAGGTGACTATGCTCATCAGCAGACTTCAATGGTGAATGCTGTTCATGTTTCCGATGTTTGACGACTATGATTGTGTTGTTTAAACTTCAAACTGTAATGTTTGGTTTTGTTGATTTGATTATTTAATTTGTTGGGGGTGAGAAAGTGTGTTGTAAAATAGGGTAAAGTTTCGGATGGCAAATAATGGATTGTTTAATTTCTTGCTTTTATAAAGCATATTGCAAGTTAAGATAGAAAATTGCTAATATTCCAACTTTAAATAATTTTATCAACTTCAAATTGATTCCACAATCAACATAGGTACAGCAAAATGTACATGCCAATCAAATACGAAATTAATATTATTGTTAATACCTATAATTATCTACTGTCACGTGTCAAAGTCATACAACCTACAATAAACAAACGAGGTCGCGAACAGTATCTCACAAAGGATATCCAGCGATCACATGACAATGCACGTGATCGCTGCGTACGCCAGCACATACCCTCCAGCGAATACATAACAACGCATGCGACCATCCATGATCTATCTAGCGTCCTTTGTGGCACATGGAGAATAAGTAAGACCGTAAACAACACCGCACGCCAGCGATCATGTGATAATGCACGAGAACGCTGCGGATAACAATGTAAACCTAGGACGTTACATCATAGCTAGTCTAATCAACACGCCACGACTACCTGATCATGATACCTGTCCTAGTAGTATAAAAAAGAAATGCAACGAGAGAAACGAGAGATCTACGATCAGAAAGGCCATTGTCCACAAAACAAGAGCAAAATACAAGCTCCGACTAGGAACAACCATCCCTACCACCATTGCATCACCACCTCTGACTCTTGTTTACTTTGGCAATCAACACCAGGTATTTAAATCTCAGTCGCGATCGCGTTTTCGGTTGCGTCGCGATTATCGCGTTTTCGGATATAACGGAGGCTATTGCGGTCACTGCGATTGTCGTGGTCGTAAATTTTTTTAAAATTTGTACAATTTATTGTAAAACATACTAATTATAATTTTAAACATAATAGATAACTTCTAATGTTTTTTAAAGTGTTTTCTAACAATTATGAAATTTTATTAATATAAATTTAAAGTGAAAGAGAAATTTTGTTTAAAGAATTCTTAAGTTGTCTTGTGATTTTGTTTAGTTTAAAGTTTGGATAATAAAATTATATGAATATGATTAAATTAAATAATGTGCATCAATAAAAGAACTAAACATGTGAATAAACTTATAAAAATAATAATTAAATTTATTAAAAATTTAAAACTAAAAAATTAAATAATTTGAGTTTTATTAAAATATTAATAAAAATTATAAACATATTAATAAACAATAAAATAATTTTAGTATAATAAAATAATATTAATAAATAATTATACTAAACATGTAAATAAACTAAACAAAGTTTTAAAAAAATAAGTAATGTGGTTTATTTGCAGTAAAATAAATACATTATAATAATGTTAATAAAGAATAAATGTATTATAAAAAATTAAATAATTAATAATATTATTAATAAATAATATTAAACATTAATTGCTTTGTTTTTCCCTATTTCAATTTGTTTTCATTTCCAAAGTAATATTAAATTTAATAATTAATAATAATATTAATAATATTTTAAACAATAAAAAGTAAATGTTTAAGCTTTTCTTCTCCGTCCATTCCCATTCCCCTTTTATTTCACTGCAAATAACTCACTCTTCCACCGTCGTCATCTTCAATCAGTCGCCGCCGCCGCTCCGGTTACTTTTCGTCGTCGATCCAGGCACCAATCGGCTCCCTTCAGCGTCCTCTTTCATTCTATCGGAATAGATTTTTCAAAAATGTCTCTAAAGCCTCAAAAGTGGTCTTGAACTTCTCGACTTCCCCCTCGACGATCTCGCTTCTTCACCGGATTGGTAGATGTGTTTTTTATTTTGAAATAAATTAAAGCTTTTATTAAAATAAGGAGAGAGTAAAGTTAACAAAATAACACAAGATTTTTTATTTTGGTTTCGCAAAGCTTTGCCATAACTAATTTAGATCAAACTGGTAGATGTGTTTTTAATAAAAAAAATTGTATACTAATATCAAGCTATTTACTATTTGGAACTCCCATTCGGTCATGTTTGGAGATAGGGTTTTCGCCGGATTGAAATTGAAACTGACAATCTTGAAGCTCCGCGGATTATTAATGGTTCCTCAGAAGTTCTTACAGACACTGCATTGGTGGTTTCCATTCGGTTGTTTGTTGTCCCAAGATTGGATCGTTGTGGGTCGACATATTCGACGCGAATTGAATCTGGTTGCGGACAGGCTAGCGGTGCTCGCAAAAGGCTTACCTGTTGGAGTTATTCACCACTTGGTGCCGCCTCCTGAAGTTGCTGGCATGCTGCCAAGTGTTGAGCCTCAAATGCTCTCTCTTTTCATCACTATCTGACAATCCAAAATGAGATTTTAATGGCTCTGTACAAGAATTTGAGACTTTTCATGGCTGCCCGCAACAAGGCTCAACTGCAGTGCAATCGGAGAGAACCTATGTCTTTGGAGGATCTATGATAGTAATAGAGGAAACTTGCCAGATTGAGGTTCAAAGTTCTAACCCACCAACCCAGTCAATCGAGGCTTATATCCTAAATTGGACCAACCAATGCATTGATCACGACACATTGACCACCGTGGATAAAATTTTGGACTCAACATATATGAGCAACGTGGAAAAACTTTGGACAAGATGCATTGAGTGTCATGGATAAAACATTAGACACATGTATTAAAATATTTGGATGAAAGTTTAGACACGACACATTGAGAGTGTCGTTGATAAAACATTAGACGTGGATTCCACGTTGAGAGAGCCGTTGAGTCGATGTTCGAGAATGACTTTGATATCAAAAAGATGTGGAGCTAAGTTTAAGAAGTTTGGAAAAATTCTTTGAGCTTGCTCCATTTTTGGGATGTCCTAGAGGGTATGACATGGATGTTAGAACCAAAACAAAAATAATATAAACTGAATAACTCATGGCCTATCATTTCAGATAATCAAGAATAAAATTAGATGCTGAACAATACATGAACCCATCGATTAACTGAAAACGTTGAATCTTGAATCAAGTGGTTTTGATCTATCAAATTAGCACACAAGTATTTTATTCTAAAGATTGGATGTTTGAAAAGTTAACTATGTGTAATTTGGGAATCATAACCCTAATAAATAACTTTGCACATTAACCTTAATTTCTAAGCAGTCCATCATCGTTCTATGCTTTTGTACTGCTATTTTCCTAAAAATACCAAAAGACTCTCTTCGTTTTCTCTCGGTTCTTTTCTTTTGATCTAATACAAGGTTCCTAGTTTGAGTTTATTTTGACCCTGATTATGTATCCGTGTTTGTGTGGATCTTGAGTTGTTCTGAGAGTTGCTTGTTTGATTAACCAGTTACCAGAAATATTTGATTCGAGTAATGATTTTTTTTACTTTACTTATTAAAATATCAAATATGATATATTTAACAATTGTTCGATTATAATAATCATAAAAACAACTAAAATAACTAGACTATAATATATTTTAATGCATAAAATTTACGTGTAGAAAAATGAATTGTTCAGCTCATAGTCTAGCCCAACAGGGGACAAAGAGAGATGCTGATACGCTATGGATGGCAGTATAATGTTTCAGCCTGTGGGATTTCATGTGTTTAGAGTCTAATGTTGGTGTATATCCGCTTCGTGTTTTTTGTTTTGATGTGGTGTGTAAATTCCCTTCTTAATTAATAAAGTATGGACACTTTTTTCTCCTTATTAGGTTTAGAGGAGTTTTAATGAGGTCATTCCCTTTTAGTTTTTTTTTTTTACAAATATTATATATAATTTATCAAATTGGTTAATTAATTTTGCTTAAAATTGTGAACTGTAATCGAATCAAAATAATTTTAAAGAAAATCTACATAGTAATCGGCTTCGATTAATCCTTAAAAAATTATTTTGATTTATTAATAAATTTGGATTATTCTATTCTTGATCTTATATTGTACAAATTAAATAAGATAATTGATTGATCAGTTAACCGAAATATTTAATTCGGGCAATAATTTATTTACTTTGCTTATTAAAATATTAAATATAATAATATAATAAATTTAATAATTGTTCAGTTGTGATAAAGAAAATCATAATCAATATGATCAGTTATATACCATATTTATAAATTTTATGCATTAAAATATATTATAAGTGATTCTAGTTGTTTTTACACTTATCACAACCGAACAATTATTAAATTTACTATATTATCATATTTGATATTTTAATAAGCAAGGTAAAAAAGTTCATTACTCGAATCAAATATTCTGGTTAATTGGTCAATTAATTATCCGATTTAATTAGTATAATATAAGATTAAGAATTGAATAATTCGAATTTATCAATTACGGTGTAGATTTTCTTAAATAAATTATTTCAAATCGGTTTCAGTTCACAGTTTGTTAAATTAAAAACTTTAAAACTCTAGTGATCAAAATAGGAGTTAGAAGAAAGTTGGGTGATGAATGGTGTAGTTTATCCGTTATTTTATTCAGTGAAAAAAAGTTAACATGCCATATCATCATCTTTTAACGGGAGGGGCCATACTGAAAGCATCCTAAAAGCTCGATGACCAAAATGAAAACGAACTAAAAGTTTGACGACTATATCACAAGTTTTAAAATTTCAATGACCAGAATGAAACCACCCCAAAAGTTCGGTGACCATTTATGTAGTTTACCCTAATAAAAAAGTCCAAACAAATCAGCATTTTCAGTCATGCCACGGTCCGGATTCAAGACTGTCATCTGATTGCATTGGTGTTAGCCTTTTGCATTCACCGTAAATCTGAGTTACAACAGCAGCAGAAAACCAGAGGACTCAGCGGAATATAACATCCATAAATAGATCAAAATTATTGTACCATCAATTAGAAATTCAAAGAAATAAACTTGCAAGAATCAGATACTTCAATTTATAAGGATGACAATGATCCCATAGAAACAGAAATTTCAAACCGTACTACAACTCAAGAATATGGGGGAAATACCCACAAAACAGGACATGGTTAATGATTCACGTTAAGAACTTTCACAACTTCTCATAACAAGAGTTCTACTACACTGGCATTTCAGAAGTAAACGAAAGGAAAGTAATTACCATGAACATATACTGCAAATCTTAGACAAAGGAGAAGCATTTATCGAACTGCATCTAAAAGCCTCCAAAGAAAGCCAAATTGTTCAAATCCTATCATTCCACTACTAAAAAGAGTTGCAATCATTAACAGATAGACAAACTTTGTACCTGAAATACAACATAACTGAAAAGAAAGGGGAAAAAATGGGGCACTGAAAGTTTTCAATAATAGCCTTTTGATAATTAAATCAAAGGGTCACTTAATAGCATAACTTGAGCTCTAAGACGCCAAGAGTGATTCCACTTTGGCGATTTGATCCTCTTCGTTCTTTCTGGGAGGACTCTTGTTGGCCTCGTCAAACAAATCATGCTTCCACTTCTCAACACGAGGGCCACCTGAGTGATACCCCTGCCTTCCACTGGATCTATCTCTTCCCCTGAAATTGCTACCACCACCAACTCCATGCCTTTCATGCGATACAAATCGACCTCTGGGTACTTCTCTTCTGCTCGCAGCCTGATCTCTAGCGGTAAGTCTGTCCTGTCTGTCTGAATGTCGGGGGTTGTGGTCCCTTTCTGCTCTTCTTTCACTACCTAATGCATGGTGACCAGAATGGGTCGACTTCTCAGATTCCTTCTCTGAATGGTCAGTCGATTGAGTTGCTGCTGGGATCTTCTTCTCGCTAAATGCAGGTCGTTTCCTTGTAGGTGGTGGCTGAGGCGGAGGATCAGCCTCCATTTCAAAGAATCTGTCATGGCGCCAATCATCTTTGCCATCCCCTTTGGCTTGTGGTTTCTCATCTCTTTGCCTCATTTCGAATGTTTTAGTTTCCCTTTCATTATGATGATCCTTTGCATCCCTCCACCATCCACGCTCTGGAAAGATAATGTAATCATCGACTAATAATTTCAAGAGAACGCTAACTTTCAATTGACAAGAAAAGAATGCTGTTAAAGCTTCCCCAGAAACACTTTCGCCAATATAGACATATAATCCTAGAACAACTCTTTTGACAAGTTAATCTATAACCTGAATGTGAAGGCTGACACGACAAGGCAACATGATCACATAAAGTGAAGTATGAGGGGGTAGGATACAAAACCCAAGGAAGGAAAAAAAAAAACTAACCAGAAGCTGCTCTCCGACCATAACTTCGACCAGCTTGTGCAGCACTACGACGTTCATCGTGCTGTTATAAGACATGCACAGGCAAGCCTAAGACTGTTATATAAACGACCATAAAAAGTGGGGCTGAACAAGAATACTGCTGCATCAACCCAGAAGAAAAGGTCTATGCACTCTGAATAATAAACAAACTATTAAACTCGAGAAAAAAAAACAGGTTGTTTATTTGAGCTAGTAATAAACAATCCTATGAAAGTGAAATCCTGATTGGTTTCCCGTAGGAGGAGAATTGATCATTCGAACATAGACCATTTCTTAACCTCAATAAATCTGCAAGGGCAGCCTTCATCAGATCCTAAATAAGAACCAAAGCCACATTCAATGACAGTAAGTAATTTTCTTTTCGATTGCCCCATTAACATTTCATTAAGAGAATTAACCCCAAAACTGCAAAAGCGATCAATGTCATTCAACACATATACTATAAGACCGTAGGACTGAAAGTTAAACACTTGGACTCTGGGAGTGCAAACAAATGACATATGTTCAGCTCGTTCACAATCTTCCTACAGAAAACAGTTGTTATTGGCAATCGACCGGGGAAAAGATTAGACCAAGAACATGCACCAAGCAATAAAAGGAACTGATGAAGATGAAATGGCATCATAATCGGTTATAAAAACCTGAAAATAGGATCGGGAGCGGGGCACATCGGTTGGATCAGAAGAATGCTTAGTTCCTTCGTGGTGCCCATTGTTTCTCCTATCAGAATCCTTGCTCACGATTGCACTTTCAATCTTAGAAGAATCGGGAGCTGTCGGAGCCGCTTCAAGGGGCACAGCATGTTGCAACCGACGGCGCTGTTTCTCGTCGTGGTCGGGCCTGTCTCCGACATCAGTGTTGGACACAACTCTTTCGGTCTGAGGTTTCCCATCTCTCCTAGACCTCTTAGGACTAAACAAAATAAACAAAAAATGAATCAATTTTCCTTTACAATTGTCACAGTAAATCTTTAGACGAAATCAAAGGACAATGAAAACCCAATTGAAATGCATTCATATAATGTTATACGATTCATGGCTACATTAGGTTTCAAATCAATGCTTGGGGAAGGAAAGGGAGTACCTGGGTTCATGGTCGAACCCAGAACGGTGTCGTTTAGAGTCCGAATCTCGACCCTCTCGACGAGACATTGCACTTTGGAATACTGGAATTTTCTAGGGCTACCTTGCTCTGTTTCCAGTTTAAGAGGATGGACAGGGTTACGTTCTGGTGCAATCCCGCTTTGTTTTAATCCTACACCTTCAATTTTGTCATTTTCATATACACCGTTCGATTTATTATATAATTAATAATAGGGTAATATACAAAAACCATCACTCAACTTTTCTCTTTGACCTATTTTGGTCACTCAACTTTCAAAATGATCAATTTAGCACTAAACTTTAAACATTGACCTATTTTGGTCACTTCACTGTTAAATTGACGTGGAAATAAAAAATAATAAAAAATATATTTTAATACATTTTAAATAAAAAAATCAAACCCTCCTATAGCGACTATTTTCGAGCCGCTACGAAAAAAATTATATATGGGAGTGTTTCCCTCTTTTATTGAAAAGATATTTTAAAAAGGGGAATTTTAAGAAAACTTGTATTTTAAAAATATTGAGTCACCACCGGCCACTTTGGTAGGCCGGACACCATAAGAACAAAAACCAGAGATTTTGAAAACTTGAGTTCGAGAGTCGGTTATGTACGGAGAAGGGTTAGCACACTCACTAGGCCCAAAATTGGTACCTAAAGGGTTTGTATCGTGATTATTAAAAAATAAAAATTCGATTTAATTTAAATTTAATTCCTAAAAATTGTGTGCATGCATGACAATTTAAAGATTTGACCCGAAGTTCGAGATAGTACTCTCACTAACATACCGAAACAAGAGGTCTAGCACTATATGCGACAAATTAAACAAGGTATATTAAAATGCATGAAATAAATATAAATACCATCGTAAGTAAAGGATAACATAAATAAATAAAAATAAATAAATAAAGGACAAAAAGAAGTATATAAGGATATAATGCAATATAAAACACAATATACCAAGAAAGACATAATAATTTATATATGGCTTAAAATAATAAAAACATAATACATGATGAAACATGTAAAATAAACAATATTATACTACATACATTAATAGAACCCAAAACAAACATGGAACAAACATAAAATTTAAATGAATGTCAACGTGCAAACAAACAAATATTCATGGAATATATTAACAAACGAAATAAATTAAAACAATATATCGAATAAAATAAAAAACATATGAACAATAATAATACATTAAACATAATACATAATAATATGTATCGAATATAATAAATATTTAAACAAAAATATAAAATAAGGACCTGATTGGAAAAACAGTAAAAAAACAGGGGACTAAACTGTGATTTTAAATGGAATTTGGGGCTTGATTGAAAACCATTAAAAACATAGGAGGACTGGTTGGGAAATTTACCCATGTGGAAGGTCAAAACTGAGAAACGAATGGGGCGGAGGACATTTGGGGTAATTTGACCATTAAAAATTGATTTAATTTAATTTAATTTAGAGATGAAATTGAAAATTTTACAAAATATTTAGGGACCTAATTGAAATTTTTTAAAAATATGCGGGGAACACGAAGAGGATTATCCCCTGCGAAAGGACTACGTGTATAATTATTTAGGGACGGGATAAAACGTGACTAAACCATTTTCAAGATTAAATGCACTATAAAAAGGCTATCTTAGAATCATTAAACCCTTTTGCCATTTAAATTTTTTATATCTAAAAAAAAACTCATTCACTCTATATTTTAAAATACCCATTCATCCCATTTCCAGAAACTACAGCACAACTCAAAAACGGGTGGTAGATGGCCACTCGGGCCACTACCTACCACCACCGACCACACTCAATCGGTTCTAAAACTCCCATAATCGAAATTATTTCCATTTTTAAAAACAAAATCCTCTTGTTTTCTGAAAATCAAAACCCTCATCCCCATTTTATAAAAGACCAAAACCTTATTATCACCAAAGGAACTCCAATCCTTACCGGTTCACCCTCCTTAGTTTCACGAACTGAGGGCTTGTTACGGGCTATTGAAGGATCGTGCCTTGGCCAACGCATGCAACGGTGGTTCGAAAACTCAAGTAACCAACCTTTTAATCCCCTTTGCTTTTTTTGTTTTGTTTTAATATGCATACAAGACTGAAAAGTAAAGGATACCTTCTCTAGAATTTTTTTTTTTATTTCCCTCCAACCCCCAGATTACAAATGAATTGAGTATATATATATATATATCTTCATTTTTTGTTCTGATTTGGCTTACACAAATAAGAAACCATAAATACATATATTGTTGATGATTTTGAATCTGACATGCCCTTTATTTTTCTATTTTTTTGTTGTTGTTGATACCCATACATGGTGGTTGAGGGAGGGCCGAGATTACCGGCGGTGAAGCCACATGGTCCGGGCCGGTGAAGGTGAGGAGACTCAATCGACCAAATGAAATCGGACCTGTAGATCGAATTTGATCCAACAACTGAGATTGATCGAAAATCAACAATCAAGATCACATCTGGAGAGTGATGTGGCGGCCTTAGATCTTGCCACATGGAGGGGAAGATAAAGAGGCTCAACATATTCATTCTCAGTCGTTAGATCAGATCTGATCTAACGGTTGATATCGCTTGAAGATCGAGCAGCCGAGGTAATGACACGTGGCACATGAGATCTAAAGAGTCAGTTATTTGGAAAAATGTGTCCATTTTAGGTACAAACTTGAGAGCAAAATTCTTTAGGTACTAATTTGGAAAAATGTGTCCATTTTAGGTACCAACTTGGGGAGCAAAAATTCTTTATGTACCAACTTGAGAGAAGATGTCTAGTTTAGGTACCAAATGTATATTTAAGTCTTAAAAATTAAAAAAAATAGTTATTTAATTTTTTTTAATTTCCACATCATTTTCTCTCTCATCATTAGAAGATAGACATTTTTGACATCAGTGAGAGTCAAACCCTATATCCCTAGAAGATTGTTCAAATTTCACCTCAACTTATATTTAAGTTATACATGGGTGGATTGAACTTGGTCTCCTGCACAAAGAGTCAAATATTTAGCCAATGAACCAAGCTATAAAATTGTTATTATTTTAATTAAAATAGTAATTAACTTTTAATTGTGATTAAGATTAAAGATCAAACTGTAATTATTCTCACTTCATTTGAGAATAAAATAAATAAATTAAATAAATATTTTTTTTATAAAATTAATGTTAAATCATTATAAAATTTAAATTTATAATATTTGTTTAACATAAAATATACTGTATTAATTATTGGATTAACACTTTTCTAACAGGTGGTCTATGATCATAAGGGGGTATATCTCATTTGTCCTACTCACTTATCATTCACCTTGTCTACTTGCCTAGCAGTACGGTGTTTATGCTAGTGGTGGAAAAAACTCGACTCAATTCGAAAAAATTGAATTATTAGACTCGAATCGATGAGAAAATATTTGACTCGTACTTTTATAAACTCGACTCGAAAAATTTCAAATAAAGTTTGAATTATAAAATAAAAATTCGAATAATTCAAAATTTTTAGTAATTAGTGAATCAATTTTTAAGTTCGAGTTGAGTCACTCAATTATGCCTGATATGTGCGTTTTTATATATCACATATGAAATTTTTGAAGAATTATATATGTGTTTTGTATATGGTTACAGAAAACCCTTTAAATGGAACTAATTAGTATCATAACACTATAACAACTCACAATTAAATTCGAATAGAAACTCGAACAACTCGACTCAAAAAATTTTAAATAAAGTTTGAGTTATAAAATAGAGCTCTTCAACTCGACTACTTGACTCGATCGAATGCCCATCTCTAGTTAGACCAGACAAACTTGACCCGAGACCCGAAAACTGAACCGATTTACCCGAACCGAGACCCGAAATCGACCCGAACATGATGACCCAAATTTGATCCGAAACCTGAAATAAACCGAACCGAACCGAATTTCAGTTGAACCGAAAATGGACCTGAACCGATTTTCAACCGAACCGAATGGAACCGAACCGAAAAATTTTAAATAAAGTTTGAGTTATAAAATAGAGCTCTTCAACTCGACTACTTGACTCGATCGAATGCCCATCTCTAGTTAGACCAGACAAACTTGACCCGAGACCCGAAAACTGAACCGATTTACCCGAACCGAGACCCGAAATCGACCCGAACATGATGACCCAAATTTGATCCGAAACCTGAAATAAACCGAACCGAACCGAATTTCAGTTGAACCGAAAATGGACCTGAACCGATTTTCAACCGAACCGAATGGAACCGAACCGATTTCACCCGAACCGAAAGCAACTCAAACCGAAGGCAACCTGAAATAAAAATATATTAAAATAAATAAATAAATATGAGATTTGAATTGTCGTACAACACACTAAAAAGCCAAATATACAGGCTATATAAACTCATGTATAGGGTGGAAAAACCTAACATAGCTTGAAAACCCGATTAAAACGATCAATCTCCTATTAACCCGATATTGACCCGACCCGAAATCAACCGACCCAAAATCAATCGAACTAAAGTCTTGACCCGATACCCAAACCGAAATCACCATAGACCCGAACTAAAATCGAACCAGACCCGAATCGAACTGAATTTAAAAGAATGTAGTCAGACCCGAAATAAACGAACCGAAATGACCCGAATCGAAACTGAACCGAATGACCCATTTGCCACCTCTATCTCTAGTTCAGGCGATCTTCATTTGTCAATCATTGTCTCATCTATTAATTACCAAGTCAGTGTAGGGATACAAAATCGGGTACTCGATTGGGTTTCATGTCAGGTCAAATTAGATCGGGTCAGATTGAATTCAGGTTATATCGGGTCAAGTCAATGGTTCAACTCGAGTTGGGTCCAAGTCGATTCTAGTTCGGGTCAACGTCGGGTTGATCCCAACTTAGACTTTGTTAGGGTTCGGGTCGGCTCAATTTCAGGTCGAGTCAATACAAATTTTGGTCCAAGCGGTTAATTATTGGGTTAATTAAAGTTTGAATGGACCTCGGGTCGTGTCATTTTGGATATCAGGTCAAGTTTAGGTTGGGTCACGTTAGTTTCAAATAAAATTCGAGTTCGAATTGAATTTGGGTTGGATCACGTCGGTTTCAATTGAAATTTGGGTCGAATAATATCGATTTCAAGTGAACTTCAAATCAAATCTTAACTGGTTCGAATGAACTTCAAGTCGGGTTATCTATCAAAATGGTGGTTCCACTTCCACGGTAGATAACTTGTAGTAGTAAGACATCCTTATTTTTTTTTCTTTTTCATACTTGTTTGGTGATGCCTAAAACAAGAGGATTTTTCGGTATGTCATCAATTTTAGTATTTTTCTCGTTCAAACACACTTAATTACAGAATTCATGGTATTACTATGCATTTATTTATCCAACTTAAGTATTTTAATACAAATGTAGATGAAGGTACGAGGGAGTAAAATTCGACTCAACTCAAAAAAAAATTACTCGACTCGAAAAATAAACACGACTCGATTTGACTCGTATCGAAAAAATAATCAAATAAAGTTTGAGATATAAAATAGAATTCGAATAACTTGAAAATTTGAATGTGCATCATTTTTTGGCAATTTACTATCTCAACTTTATATTTTATTTAAGTCATCATCGTACTGTAATTCTTTGCAAATACTTTTTCCCATTATTTCTTTAACTCATTTATACTCATGAATATTTTTCCTCAAAATCCATCTTTAAAAAATAGTATTATAAACATATTATATAATTTGAGATAATATTTGATTTATTAAATAACATTACGAATCTTTAAAATTTATATACAAATTTAAAATCTCAATTCAACAATTATATATATATATATAATTATATGTGGTGGTTGCCCATCTTGCCCCTTGACCATGAGGTTAGGGGGTTCAATCATTACTCATGAGAATAAAGTATATTTTGGCATGTATATAAAATCTTTAAAATTTATTAAATAAACTTACAAATCTTTAAAAAGTTATATGAATAATCTTTAAAAATTTTAAAATTTTAATTCAATGAGTATATATATATAATTATATTAAAAAATTATATGATTAATTTTTAAAAATTGTTAAATAACATTACAAATCTTTAAAAATTATAAAATTTTTAAATCTTTATTCTGCGTATATATATAAAATTATATTAAAAATTTTAAAATTATATAAATAATATTTTAAAATTTTAAAAATTTAAATCTTAATTCAATCATATTAAGAGAATTTTCAATATAAGATATTTGTATCTAGGGTATTTAAACCTATTTTTCTCACCAAACACGACGCTCTTTCCATCTCTCAATTTCTTTCTACTGTTTAAGGTTAATAATATTGTATGTACTCTTTTTATATATTTACTTTAATATTTATTGATATTGTTTGTTTACTAATGTTTTTGATTGCTCCTTAACGAATTTCTTATTTGATTTATTGAATTTATTGGTTGGTCTAATGACTTTTAGTTTTATATGTTATTTAACTTTGTTGGTCGCTCCTAATTCGAACAACTGGATGATATTAGGTTGTCAATTAATTAGTCTGGTTAACAATTGGTAGAGTTAACAACATGTAGAGTCTGTAACAGGTCGGGTTTGGTTACATTGGGTCTGTAACAGGTCGGATAAAATCATATCTCCGGTCGTTTCAACTCGGGTTATATCAGATATTCACTAGATTAATTTTGATTTCGGGCTCATATCAGGTCGGGTTTGATTATCACATTATCAAGTTCAATTCGGGTGTCGTTCTCAGGTCGGGTTCGGTTCCAAAATAATCGAGTCCAACTTGGGTTCAAGTTAACATCAGCTCCAACTCGGTTGAGTTGGGTTATCATCACCTCAAGTCACTACCAGTTTAGACTCGAGCCGATTTCAGTCGATTTTTAGGTCGGGTCAATTTTTTACACCATAGTTCAGTGAATACCAAAGACCTGCCATGCGAAACGCCATTAGTGTGGAATTCCTACCTGCAAAGCCTTGCAATTTCAGAGGCTTGTTAAAGCAGAGACGTAATTCCAAGGTCACGTTGGCGATGGGTATAATAAATCTCACTTTAATATACAAATTCTAGAAGATCTCAAACATTTAATTTTTTGATCATAAAATCTCAAACATTTAATACGATAAAAGTCCAAAAAACTCATATATGGTTCATTGGTTGTAGCTATATACCTATATTAAACCATATTGTAGCTTAACTGTTTTTAGAAAAAAAATATTTCTTTTCCGGATGAAGAAAGAAGTCCAAGAAAGGGAGCAAACATTGGCTTAAAAAATTAGAATTTATGACGTTGTGTGGAACAAATTTTTTTTTTGGCATCCGGTTAAATAAAAGGATTCTATTTTGATATATAATAGTATACGTAAAAAAAATTATACAATCCTTCTTTAAAATTTAGACTTTTAACCCTGATATTTTAATTTAAAATTTTAAACTCTAAATTCTAATCATAAATTCTAAAATTCACATCTTGAATTTCTAAACCCTAAGCTAAACCTATGATCCTTAAATCCTACAAACATGTGTAAACTAAATTTTACACAAACTTATATAGCAAAAATTTTCTCTAAACAAAATATAAACTAAAAATTAAATCAACGAGAGATCCACTAATTGGTTGAGTGACCAAGAATGCTTAGATTACCCAAAAAAATTAAATCAATTAAAGTTGAATATTGGGATCAAATTTTATTTACCCAAAATTGATTTAATTCCTTATTAGTAAAAAAATAAAAAATTCACACGTGATATTAATTGGGATCACATTACAGAAACAAAAGAAAAACTATTACTGTCCCCTCTAAATATACTATAAATGTCCCCTCTAAATACGTTATAAAATTATTTCAAGGTTGACAACCAGTAAATATTAAATATATTTACAATTTTAAGAATACAGATTAAATGTTTTCCTAAAGTATATAGCTATAGTATCACTGTAAGAAATATACATATAAATAACCCTCCGGTTTTAATCTTCTCAACCATTTCCAATCCTCGTAGGTCACTCTCAGTCTAAGGTATCAACTATTGTTTTTTACAGTTTGTGATGAATATATTATCAGTCAAGTTATACACATACACACAAGAGATCATATATCTCGTTTTCTTTTTAATATAATTTTGAAAAATACGTATCTTGTTAATAGAATTATAAAGTTGAACTCTACCTTAGATTAAATTGTTTCTCACATATTGGAAGGCATTGTTTTTATTTTATTTTTGAAAAAAAAAGATAAGCTTTTTTTCTAAGATTATTTCTTGGGTTGATAGTTTACTAAGAATGCGATTGATTTGTTTTGAAATTGTTTCAGGATTAAAAAAACGCAGCAATGGAGGTTTGGAAGAAAGGGAGTCTGCTTCTGTTGTTACCATTTTGGATCCTTTTTGCAGGTTTAATAATAATAATAATAATAATAATAATGAAGAGTCTAAAGGAATGTTTAATTAATAGAGCCCATCTTTTGCAGGAGTCATAAAAGCCAAGGCATTGTCCTATGATTATACAGCCAGCATTGAGGTAATTACGTTTTTCCTTACTATGTTCATCTTTTTATATTTAATTAATTATATATATCCAGCTAAAGTACACATATTTTGAATATAATTCCTTACTGGGAAAAATTTTCCCAAGTGTTTAGCACAACCTCACAAGGCTCAGTACGGCGGCGGCATAATTAAGAACCCAGAGTTAAATGAGGGTTTGGTAGGTTGGTCTACGTTCGGGAATGCCATAATCGAACACCGAAATGAATCAAACGGCAACAAATACGTGGTGGCTCGTAAACGAAGCCAATCCCGGGACGGTGTCTCTCACAAGCTTTACTTGGAAAACAACAAGCTCTATACCTTCTCCGGTATTACTTTTATACGTTGTCCGATTTCTTTATGGAATTTATATTTGACGTATATCTGTGTTATAATTTCAATTATTCTTGTGATAATGAAGCTTGGGTACAAGTGAGCGAAGGGAAATCTGTGGTGAGGGCAGTATTCAAAACTGTTGCCGGGTTGAAGCGTGCCGCTGTAACGGTTGCCGAGTCCAAGTGTTGGTCCATGCTCAAGGGTGGCCTTACCGTGGAAACCTCGGGCCCTGCCGAGCTTTTCTTTGAGGTAATGATCACTTATCAGTTTCATTTTCTTCAGTATTTTCCAAGATTCTTTAATTCACGATGTAATTTCTTTAGAGCCATAACACCTCGGTTGAAGTCTGGGTCGATAACGTCTCCTTGCAACCATTCACCCACGAAGAGTGGAACTCTCATCATGTTGAACAAATTGAGAAGGTCAGTCAGTCTACTTATTTTTATTCGATTTATATTCGATACACTGACTGTTACATATTTTTCAGATGAAGAGAAGGGTAAGAATCCGTGTGGATGCACAAGGGAATCCCGTAGCCGACTCCAAGATTTCCATCAAGCAGAAGGTTTCAGGGAAACCATTAGGTTGTGCTACAAACAAGAACATTCTGAACAACGTTGGCTACCAAAACTGGTTCACTTCGAGGTTTACCCATACAACCTTCGAGGACGAAATGAAATGGTACAGCAACGAACCAACCCAGGGCAAGGAAGACTATTCAGTCTCGGATTCCATGATGACATTAATGAAACAGCACAACATAGCGGTTCGAGGACACAACATTTTGTGGGACGATCCTCAGTTTCAACCAAGTTGGGTCCCCTCTCTCGCGCCAAACGACCTTTCAGCAGCAGCCAACAAAAGGGTTAACTCAGTCATGACCAAATATAAGGGTCAAGTAATCGGTTGGGACGTTGTCAATGAGAATTTGCACTTTAATTTCTTCGAGAGTAAGCTCGGGCCAAGTGCTTCTTCCACGTTCTACAAAATGGCTTCCGGTATTGACTCGTCGGTACCTTTGTTTATGAATGAATACAATACCCTGGAGGAGAAGGGAGATACCGCAACAACACCGGATAAATACCTTGCAAAACTAAAAGAAATTCAAAGTGTATTGGGGGCTAGTGCTAATCAAATGGCTATTGGCCTAGAGTGCCATTTTAACGTCCCCAACCTTCCGTACATAAGATCTTCTCTTGATACTCTGGCTGTCACCAAGTTGCCCATTTGGCTGACGGAAATAGATGTGAAGGGCAACCCCAATCAGGTAATATTTCGAGTTCAACATTCAATCTTTTTAGTTGGGTGAATCATATTCATACATGTTTATGGGTTAGCAGGCAACGTTTTTGGAGCAAGTTTTGAGGGAAGGGCATGACCACCCTGGTGTTAGTGGGATGATAATATGGTCAGCCTGGAAACCAGAAGGATGTTACCATATGTGTCTGACAGATAATAATTTCAAGAACTTGGCAACTGGGGATGTTGTGGACAAGCTGTTGAAAGAATGGGGAATCACGGCCACTTTAGAAGGTCAAACCGACGTCGATGGTTTCTTTGAGGCCTCTCTTTTTCATGGAGAATATGAAGTGAAAATCAGTCATCCAGTTGATGCAGCCAATACTACATTGTCTAAGAGATTCAAGGTGGAACCTGCATATGAATCCCAGGACCAAGTTATGCTCTTCCAAGTGTCATCGTGATGTATTCTGCCATTTTTCCTATTCGGTCGGTGTTAAACTGTACCCTAGTTTTTGTTATGCAAAAGTAATAAAAGCATATTGCATTTTCCTTTTAATTTTGTTTCATTTATATTGTTATATCAATCTATGCCTATAAGCTACTGCAATTTACATAAAATCTTTGATCCAATTGATTGGATACAAATTTAAATAGATGTTTAAAGAGAACACATTGAGTGGTCCAATGATGAAGTATGTAATTGTTTCAGTTAGGAGACCTACGATCGAGCATCGTAGTTTATAGGTGCATAAGTTTATTCAATTTAAAACTGGACTTAAAATATTACATTGTAATTGAATTAGGATGATAAAAACAAATATTTAAAAATTAAACATAAGATCAATAAAAGTTTATGTTTCTTTACCGCTCCCTTTATCATATTCATTTTTGATAAATTTATAAATATCGTTATTTTGGAAAGAAAATATAAAATATATCTCCAACCCACATTTTAAATGTGATAAAATTGAGTTATAATTAAATCCTTTATTAAACTGTTTACACGACAGTAACTTGATTATAAAATGTAAACAATAGTGTCATTTTTGTGATAAGGTAGTGCTGACCGCTGATCATTCTATTAACAAACAAACGATGAAACAAAGCAAAACAAAGTAAAAGAAACAAACCTAAAACCAGGAGAAACCCGCAGGAATACACAGGCGAGCAAAAATCCAAGGAAAAGGGGAAACCAAAACATATGAAAAACGAAAACAGAAAAGTTCCAGCGGATAAACAACAGCAAAGGATCAGCAGAACCAATAGCTCGATTTACCAACATTCTCTGCACTAGAGCATAAGCATGTAGATGGGAGCCAAACCTTGGTGTGAAACAGAGCTGAGCATGTATGAAATACTCCGTCATTAAGGTAACGAAAGCCTTTGATCAAGGCTAAACACTCCACCCGCGGTCACATTGAGCCGCGTCCTCCACCACAAGAGGAGCATCCTCAATCCAAATCCTCTAGGTGGAGAAAAGTCTACCTTCCCTAGCTACGACATGAGCAGCGTTATTACCTTACCGGTTGACATGCTTGAAGGCGATGAACTCAAAGCCCCTTTTCAGGGATTGGATGTTCGATATTAGAAGCAACGGAACACATGCATGACAACCATTAGAATTATGTGCTTGTGGTCGACAACCATAAAAGATTCAATGGTTGTTACCGTAAAAGAAGCTCTGGATGTATGTAATGCATCTGCACCCCCTCTCTCTTGCTCGTGTTTACAAAAAACATTAAGAAATCTATACATGTAAATGCATGCCTTTTTGCCTCTGTCTGCACTCAAGGGATAAGCTACCGTGGGCAAGAGCGAGGACTTTTAACATGCTATCCACAAAACGACTTGGCTATTTCCAAGGTGTTGATGGAGGCCAAGGGGATAAAGCAATAGTTGGTGGTGAAACGTAGTGGGGAACCCCACACTAAATTTGTAGATTTCGGGATATTTTTCTATGAAACCAACACTAAATTTACGTTCAAGAGGTCAAAATGTGAATTTAAAATTTTAGGGTTCAATGGTTGATGTCGATGGCGGCCAGCGACGGGGTGAGCAGCGGCTGGCGAAAGGGTGTGCAAAAGCCAGTGACAATGGGATTTAACGAAAATATAGGGTCAAATTGATATTTATCTAAAGCTTATGTTGTCAAATTAATATCTTATCTATAGTTTAAGGTCAAATTGATATTTTATATAAAGTTTATGAGTCAAATTAAAATTAAACCTTTTTTGATAATTAACATGTCATGTCTAACGAGAGTTAACGACTCAGTGACTAAAATGTTATAAATAGATAACATAAGTGACTAAAATCAAACCTTTTTTAAATCTGATGACCAAAATAGACCAGACAAAAAAACAAAAGGTACTACATGTGTAGTTTACCAAAACAAATACTAGTCTTAGTTTGTGGTGGGATGAAAGTTTGGATCCCGTTGAAAGGGATTATTATTAGGGGCTTTTAAAAATATCCGACTCTACTATCCGACTACTCGAACATAAATAATTTGGTATTTATTCAGATTTTTTTTACTCGGGTCGGGTATAAGACTTGTTAATATATATATTTTTTCGGGCCGAGCCGGGCCTCAAGAATACCTATTATCGGGTACCTGGTGACCCGGTTCCTTTATTATTTTTATTTTTTAAATATAATTATTATTTAAACAAAATACCCTTATATTCACTATATTCCCAAATCAAATAACTTAATTATGCATGTAATTTCAAAGAATTATGAAATTTATATTTTAAAATTGTTTGAGTTTGATACTTTGGATCTTAAACTTTATGATGAGATTTAATCTGTCAGTCAACGTTGATCAAGGGGCTAATTTGCCGCAATGTGCAAACTGGAGGACCTAATTGAACGCATTTTCGCGCGAGGGTCAACATTACTAATTTGGGTCGAACTCGGGGGCGAAATAACCCCTTTAGCCTTAAAATAAAGGGGGTTTGTGTTTGAGTAGAATTGAGAAAATAAGAAAACTATTAAAATAAAGAAGAGTGCGATAATGAGATGAATCCTAGTTAAGGTAGCGTATTAATTCAAGACTTAGTCCATCGATCTTCACAAAAGATAATTCAACATCAATTTTAAATAGCTTAGTTATAGGTTATCAGAGAAAAGCACATATATAACCTAATCTCTCTTAATTAGTAAATAAACACTAAGAACTGCATGAATGATTTCTACCCTTATTATCTATATTAAAACCCTTAGAGAATTGCATATCAGAATTAAAACATATCAAAAAGCTTTATTGATTTAAGAGACCCAAGCACATAAACTATTAAGCACTAATTCGTTAACTTAAAAAGAATATGAATCCATACCTTCAAAACCCATTGCTTAGGTTACTTACCACTTACCAAGAATGTCTTGATTGGTTGTTGCATATAAAGATGAATAAACCGAAGAACAACATGCGAAGCTTATAAATCGATATGTACTTACTGAGTAATCCCGAAAGATATAAAAATACTTGAAATAGATGAAGATGATGAAGAACAAGAAAACCTCACTAAGAACTTGTATTAATAACATTGAATCAAACCTTAACTAGAAAGAGTTTAGCTACTCATAGAGAAGAAAAAGAGAATAATGGGGGATTATGAGGATCATTGATTTCTCTTCTCTTCATGACCCTATTTATAATTAGAAGTCATTTACATCAACTAGAAAAAAGAATTACAAAAAGATTTAATTTAAAACTCTATCCTACTCCAAATATAATATAAAAGTGAAAGTTCAACTTGAAGTAGAATTTCTTTTCTTGTGTTAAGTCTTCCATAAAATCCAAATCCAACTAAAACTCAAATACTTGTTAAAATATAGATTTTTAGTTGGATTAGAACACTAAAATATAAGTATATATATATGTGAAAAATATGCAAATATTAAACTTATCACTAAAGAAGTTGAGCAGTTTTTCCCCTCTGAAATCAAATCTAAAACTTTAAAAGAAAAAAATGGATCGAAATCAAACAAAATATAATTTCAAGTTACGTGTAAGTTTCTTTACACCTCGTAGTTGGAGTCAACTCGATTGCATCCCTCGAAATTCTTTTAAGGGAGCTCTAACCAAATTCGAAAACTAGAGCAAAGAGCTTGTTCATAAAAAAAAAATTAGGGAAAACTATACGGGTGGTCACCCAACTATCACTTTTTTTTCTATTTTGGTCACGTAATTATTTTTTTTATCAAAATCATCTCTCCCGTTAGATACATTTCCTGTTTTGGTCCCCCCGTTAAAAACCTAACGAAATCATTGACTTGGCATTTTTTTTATTTTTTATAGTATTTTTTGGCCTCTCCCGTCAAACCTAATGATATACTACAGTATTTTTTATTTGGCCAACCATGAGGGGACCAAAACAGAAAAATGGTGATAGTTAGGTGACCAAAAACAAGAAAAGTGTGATAGTTAGGTGACCAAAAAATAAAAATAAAATGCCAAGTCATCGATTTCGTTAGGGTTTTAACGGAGGGGGACCAAAATAGGAAAAGTATCTAACGGGATTGACGATTTTGATGAAAAATTAGTTGGGTGACCAAAACAAAAAAAGATGATAGTTTGGTGACCACCCGTGTAGTTTTCCCAAAAAAATTAATGATTCTTCCCTTAATCACGTACACCATATTTTAAAATTATTAGATCGAATTTTGTTTGTTTCATGTAATCATATTTTTAGGGAAGCAAATAGATCGATTGTTTGTCAAAAGATGTTAGTCGTAGCATATTTGTAATACCACAAATTTTGGTTAGTGACTAAATTGTAAATTTTGAAAGTTTAGGGGGTTAAAGTATAAACTTTGGAAAAGTTTAGGGACTAAAGTGTAAATTTTCCCAACAAGTGATTTTATTCGGTATAAGGGTGAATATGATCGAAATAAGAACCTTGAAATTAGTTTTGAGAATTAAAATGCAGTAGAAGGTATCGAAATTGGATCTAATAAGCGTGCTCAGGCTAGAGAAATACAAAGATGGGTGACCTCTGGGGAAGTCCCATAAAAGTGTTTCTGATCGATGATTTGGACTCAGTAAGAGTAGAGAAAATTCGTATGGATTATCGATAAAGGAATTCTAAGAGAAATTTTATTCTATGAAGATTTTCGATAATTATCGGAATAATAGACTGAGTTAGGAAAATTCAGTCTAAGTCCTTGGAAAAGGAAGTTTTATGGGATAATAAAGTTTATTTCCCGAATATGGAAATATGGAATTTTCGGAATAAATCCAATAGCTAAAATCGCGGTAGAAGTATTTTATGAACATCGAAAAATCGGATCAAACTGAAATTTCAAAAGCTGATCCAAAAGCCATGGAAAATTCATAAAATACTATTTTATGAATATTTTATTATATTTGGTTGGATTCCAGCTAGACTTAGTTGAATTTTTACAAGAATGATAAACTAATAAATAAAACTAGTTGGAGGGCAAATTGGTTATTTTCCCCAATGGCATTTTTGAAATATTTAAAAAATTACAAGGACAATTTTGGAAGAAGAAAATGAAAGATTAAATCTTAGCCCTTGATTAATGATAAGATTAATCTCAACCGTTGGATTAAAAGGGCATTTTAGTAATTTTACTATCTAAATGAATTTAAAATTCATTTATACAAGACAAGTGGCCAAATTGGATTAAAAGCAAAAGATGAAGACCATTCTTCATCCATGGAATTTCGAAAATGAGAGGGGAGAAGAGAGAAAAAATTCCAAGTTCGGTTCAAGCCCCGAAACTCGATTTTCAGGTAATCTCTTCAACTACAAAGTTGTTCTACTCTTCAAGCTCTATCTTTTGGTGTAAATAGTTCATGGAAAACATACTTGATTGATGGGAATTTTTCATGAGAAGAAATTAGGGTTTATGGAAAAAGTTTAGGGCTTTGGGAATTTTATGATTTCATGATGAAATTTAAGTTGAAATTAAGTTGTTATGATAATAAAATCATGTTATTAAGTTGAGGTTTAAACACTACATATTTTAGTTTGTATAAAGATGATTAGGGTTTATGGATTCAAGTTTGATTTAGGGTTTGTGATGTTGGATAAATGATCTAGTAAACTTGAATTTGTTATTTGAAGCAAAACCCTAAATTAAAGGTATAATGACCACTTCAGAAATTCTGAAAGTTAGAGAACTAATCTGAATTTTTATGATTTTGAAGTGTATTTATGTTATTATTGAAGTTGGAGATGTGAAATTGAAGTTAGAATGTTAAACCGATGTTGGATCGAATTAGTGACCATTTTGACAAATTGTCAAAGTTAAGTGACCAATTCAGAAATGAGGTCTTAGAGAAGGATTAAATCTGAATTTTAGTTATAATGATGGAATTAAGATAGTAATGTTGATCTGAGGACTAAATTGCAAAGTTAAGAAGCTTGAATCCTTATCTTTGCATTTTTAGTGACTATTTCGGAAAGAAGGAAAAATTAGAGGGAATTATTTTTGAATAATTATTTGATGAAGAAAGTGATACATTAGTGGTTTGAATCAAGGGGATCAAATTGACAAATAGCAAAGTAAGTAGAAATTAGTATAAAGTTTGAAGTTATTAATGGAAGTTGTGTAGAAAACTGGATTTGGCAGTAAGTTTAAAAATTCACCATAAATTATACAAAAATGGTTAGATGGTGAATTTTATATCGGTGTAAAGATTTATTCGTCTAGTTTCGTTTAAAACAAACGGTGATTGATTTCGATTCATATATCAAAAGATATGAATTTTTAAGTGATGAAAGGTCAGAGAACAGAATAGCAGTCTGTTTCGAAATTCAATACTGGAATTCGACTTTGAAAATTTTCCATAAATCGTACAAATTGAATCTTGGTTATTAGTTTATATGGTTGAAAATCTTATCGAATCTAGTTTCGTTTCCAGCAAACGGAAACTGATTTCGAGTTCCGAGTTAAAAGATATTAATTTTTAATCGAATGAATGTTAGAAAAATTACAGAACAGTTTCTGTCAGGATAGCCCTATAAACGGGAGTTTGATGAATTTTCATAATTTTTGTAGATTTTATTAATTTATGTGGCTTATACCGTTAGAACCTTTATCGAATCTAGTTTCTACGGTATAAAGGAGATTAAGATTCAATATGTATTCTGCCATGTAGAAGTAAATCTTTGAAGGTAGTGCAAGTTAATAGAAAATGGAAATTGTGACACTTTGTGTCCAATGTTGGTTAGCAAGCTTGGAGGAATTATTTGAAGATCAAAATGGTCATTAGGGACCAAAAATGAGTTTCTGAACATTAAGGAATGAAAGAAATTTATGGAAAAATTTTATGTTGAATGATTAAATAACTTAATTGAAATATTATTAGAGGTGAATCTAACAAATGTTTATTTATATTCATATGATAAATGAAGTTGGATCCGAATCAAAAGAAGGTTCGAGGTACTATAAAGAAAAAGTATCAATAGAGCTTAGTGAGGCATATTAATAAATGGCCAAGGTGAGTGCATTTCTAAATGTTTGCATTACATTGAAAATGGCATTGCATTTCTCTATAATACATGATATGATACATTACTCGACATGACAAGCTTGATGGAATACCAGGTACACATTATTGTTTACATAAATGATGATGCATTATGCATAAATGAAATATGGATAATGACAAGACTAGCGAATAGTCGATCTTAATTTAAAAATAGTGTTGCCTTATATATAAATATGTTGAGCTACTGCATGTTGCAATAAAGGTAGATTAAATGGAATATAAAATATGAATTATTATTTTGAGAAATGATGATGATCTATGTTTGCCATGACTATTTATGATGAAGCATGAAATGTCTATTTATATGATTAATTATGAAGTTGAATTGATGATGAAAGAAATGCCCAAGTATAGTGTATGAGAGTCCATGGTATAGTTGGCATGCTATAGAGTCTTTAGCAGCTGCACCCTCATGTTCATGTTATCAAACAGATATTGTGACAAAATGATTGTGTCACATGCACCCTGGGGATCCACGCCCATTGTGCCCGAGTGTACTGCCGAGGTGCTTTATGTTTATGGAGAGCAAAGAGCGTCCCCAAGTACGTACTCATCTTCACGTTCACAATAGACACTACGATGTCATTTCAAGATGACCCGCGTACATAAAAGAACAATGTCATGTAAATGAATCATGTCATAAATATGAACTATGCCATATATATGAAATATGTCATGTATATAAACCATGCCATGAATACGAAACATGCCATGTATATGAATTAAATCACGTATATAAATCATGTCAGGTAAAAGAATCATGTCATGCAAATAAAATATTCCACGTATGAGAATCATGTTATATAAATGAACCATGCCATGAATATGAATCATGTACGTATATGAACCATGTTATGAATATGAATCATGTTATGTATATGAATTATGACACATATATAGATTCTTCCATGTATATAATTCATGCCATATATATATGAATTATGCCATGTATATGAAGTATGTCATCATATATATATATATATATATATATATATATATATAAATCATGTCATGCATGCGAATTATGCCATGTGTATGAAATATGCCATGTATGTGAATAATGCCATGTATATGATTTACTTGTGTAATAATCCATTTTACCCAAACCAAACCCGGTTCAGACCCGAACCTGACCCGGATCCAAACCCATTAACTCAAAAATTACCAAAATACCCTTCAACCTAATTAACCTAACCCTAACCCTTATACCCTCCACTGCCGCCGCCGCCACCCTCCTCTACTGCCGCCGCCGTCATGCTCCGACCACTACTTCACCGGCAACCAAAACAAACCCCAATCCCTAAAATCTATACAAAATCCAAAAAATCCAAAAAATATAAACAAACCTAAAACCTAACCACCCACTGCCAACACCTAACTTAACTATATCTTCAACCATACCCTGCCTTAAAACAACCCCATGAAATCCGGCTTGAATCCGGCCATCCATCATCAGATCTGCAAGATTAAAATAGTGGAGTGGTTATGGTTTTAGATCGGTTATAAAAGAAACCGAAACGAAAATGTAGGGGGTTTTTTGAAAAAAAATCGAAAAAGATGAAAAAGGGGTCCCTTTTAAGTCGAATATCAGAGAGAGAGAGAGGGGACTCGGTTGAAAAATTTTGTAAGGGGAAGTTTTGTAAGATTTTTTGAAAGGAATACAAGAAAGTTTGAAGGTAAAAAAATCCTATTTTCTTTTCGAATCAAAATCCGTTTTCCTTTTCATTTCGACTCAAAGGTTTATAAAAATAAAAAACTTGGAAGAATACTTACCAGTTAAGCGCCGCTGTGAGGCCGGTGAACGGAACTGTGAGGGGAGTGGCGCCGCCGTCGCTCTGGTAGAAGATGAGAGGATGGGATTTGAGAGATTATGAAGTTAGGGTTTTTTGTTATCATCTGTTTCGAATGAAACCAATAACCCACATATTTGTTTTAAACCGGTAAGCAAAATGACGCCGTTTGGTGTGCCTCAACCCGCGGTGACCCGGTAACTCGAGGAAGGATCCGCGTGTCCTTAATGGGCAAATTACACACCGGGTCCTTGAACTTCCCCCTCCTTCGTTTTTGTCTACGGTATATTCAACATATCGGTCCTTCCATCTTGTTCCCGCATTCGTTTTAACCCAGGGTCTAATTACACCTTAAGTCCTCAAACTTTCATCCCGTTTTAACTACTAGTCATGGTGTAATCATGTGTTTAGTCCCTTGGAGTTTTTATGCGCATTTAAAATCGTCCCTTCATGTTTTTTTGTGGCTTTTTATTTCGGTTTTCTTTCAATTTCGTCACTGCCATTATATTGAATTTAATTTTAGTACTTTAGTTTTTAAGTTGTTAATTTTCTGTTCATGCATTTTGCATTTGTTCCGTTTTAGTCATATTTTTATGTTTTTTGCCATGTAATTTATTTTTAATGCATTTAGTCCTTAATAATGTTTAATTTCATAATGTTTTATATGTATTAAATTAGTTCATGCCATGCATCACTTATTATTATTATTATTGTTATTATTATTATCATATTTTATGTGTTAGATTTGTTTTATTTATGCGATTGATATTTATGTATTTACGTTAGATTAATATTTTATCATAGTATTTATTTATATTTTTATCGTAATGTATTTATTTGTATTTGTCATGTTTTTTTAAGTTTTCGTAACAGATATATATTTTGTAAATGTGGTGCCCTTTTATTCGAGTGTAAACGGGGCCAGTATCAAGCGTAGTGATAGTGGTTGGGCGTTTACTCTCGAATAATGAGGCCTTTAAAATCTACTCACACTTATAATCAAACTTTAATTTAATCGTCACTTTAATCCGGAAAGTCTAATATTAATAAAGCGGTAATTATTAAAGTACCAATTTTGGGCGGTGTGGGGGTGCTAATCCTTCCCCATCCGTAACTGACTCTCGAATCCATCAATTTTAAATCTCTGGTTTTTACGATGTCCGGCCTACCTAAGTGGCCGGTGGCGACTCCATTTTTAAATAAAATACGGGTTTCTTCTAAAATCCCACGCGGAAATCATCATTTTCAAAACAAAAACTTATTTTTTAGCGAGAAAAAAACATCGCTACAGATGGCGACTCCGCTGGGGACATTTTTGTTTTTCAAAAACAAATAAGAGTAGAGCTTTTTCAAATAATTACCGCTTTATTAATATCGGAAATTTCATATTAAAGTGACTATTAAACTAACATTCGGTTATAATTGCGCGTTTATTTTAACGCATTTAAAATATGACATATAAACCCATTTTTTAAGTGGGGGGAAAGCGCTAATGCTTTCGTGGAGATATCGTTCTCCCGTGTAGGCCTAGCAAGTACCTTCGGGGCTCAAGTATCTTATGCTTTCGTAAGGATATCGTTCCTTCGTGTAGGCATAAGCGAATGGGTCCCCCTGAATTGAACCCGGTTGAAAGGAGCCTATAATGGGTGATGATCGGGGGCCTTGCTACTCTTAGTAGAGGACAGCAAGGACAATTCGGGTACCTCTTAGCACCAAAACTGCATATAGTGAGCCGTAGGAGCCAACCCTTTAGAGTCATGTGAAACTCTGCCCGATTAGTGGTCACCCTATTTAGGCTCTGGTGCCTTATTTCTTGTTTATGTACAATTTTTTTATTACTCTATTTTTCATTTGTTTTATTTAATCGTTTTATTTGGTGCTAACTCGTTGCATTTTATTCTCATCGCATTGATTTCACTTGCATCATTGCATAACATCATCACAATCTTGATTTTGCATTGCATCAATTTAGGACACATTTTGCATGCATATACATTCATTTTCAAAATAAGAAAACTGACTCTAGGGATGCCCTATAACAGTGATACTGGATAAAGCAGAAGATCAGTCAGCTCAGCATCCATACGGGACTCGGTACAAAACAAAGATGGCGAACGATGAAAGATTGAAGAAAATCGAGCAAGACCAAAAAGAATTGCAAGTGGACATAGCCAAGCAGGTTGAGGAACAGTTGGCGAAAGTCCAACAGGATATGAGGGAACAACTTGCAAAGTCACAACAAGACATGCTGGGCCAAATGGCACAAATGTTGGGATTGAAGCTTCCCGAGCCTGGAGAGGCCTCTGTTGTAAATCCCATTGCAAATCCTAGACCCACTGCTGGGGACGAGTATCTTATGTATCCTCCGGGGTTCACGCCCGTTCAAACCAGGATACAACCAGAAACTCAACCCAGGTGATCATTTCACGGGGAAAGTCTCATCTACACCAGGCCGGTACTTCGATCCCTATAAATCATCCATCTGCATCAGAAGTTAAGATCGGGGGCAATCAAGCTGAAAATTTTATTTCAAAAATGGATCATCTGTTTGAGACCGAGGGGCCGAAGGTAGAAGCTTCAAAGGAAATCGAAGATCGATGTAAGAGACTCGAAGAGAAGCTAGAGACTATGGGAGTAGAAGATACTTTTAGTGGATTCGATGCCAACGAACTCAGTCTTGTCCCAGATTTGGTTTTACCTCCTAAATTCAAGGTCCCAGAGTTTGAGAAGTACGACGGAACAAGCTGTCTTCGCGCTCACCTCACTATGTTCTGTCGGAAGATGACAAGATACAGCCGAGACGACAAGCTGCTAATTCACTACTTCCAAGACAGTCTATCGGGATCTGCTGCCCGATGGTATAATCAATTGAGCCGACGTCATATCAAATCCTGGAGAGACTTGGCAAAAGCTTTTCTGGAGCAATACCGATACGTCAATGACATGATACCAGACCGGTGGACGTTACAACAGATGAAACAAAAACATAATGAAAGCTTCAGGCAGTACGCTCAGCGCTGGAGGGATATAGCAGTTCAGGTCCAACCCCCGCTCAGTGAGAGGGAGACCGTGGTCATATTTGTACAAACTTTGGAGGGTCCGATCCTGGGTCGCTTGATAGGCAACGCGTCTACCAATTTTGCCGACCTCGTGTTATCCGGTGAGCTCATCGAGAATGCTTTCAAGACTGGCAAAATTGATGATGGAGGTTCGTCACATAAGAAGCCTTACCATGGAAGGAAAGACCAAGAAGTGAACTCTTCAGGAGTTTACAATGCCAATTATTCCAAGCCCAGTACAATTGTGCAATCTAAGGCCGTGCCAAGTGCTCACGTTGCCTCAAGCCAAGGTTCTGTTCAGAGGAAGAACACTGAGAAGATAGAATTCACTCCCCTGCCGATGTCATATAGAGATCTGTACAAGAAACTGCTAAAAGCCCATAAAGTGGTACCTTTCCACCAGACTCCGATGCAACCCCCATTCCCTAAGTGGTATGATCCTAACGCGAGTTACGAATATCACGCAGGACAAGTGGGCCACATGATTGAAAATTGTTGAGGCTTCAAGAGGCTGGTAGAAAGGTACCTCAAGCTCGGTGTTATAAGTATTGAAAACCCTACAAGTTCAACCACAAGTGGGAACCCTTTTCCGAAGCATGAAGATGCCAACTGAGGGTGTTGAAGGGTTTTTGAACTGGACCATGTTAAGTATTGCACTGTCCTGACCATGGCAAGTCCCCTTGTAGTTTCTATCACTTCCAGAGTAATACTTTTTGTAAACCAACCTCACCGACTTAAGTACAATAGTGGTGAGAGTATTTTGTAAGGGATCAAAACTACAAGTAGCAATGTAAACATCTTTTGTTCATATCTGAGTCCTGAATATCCAAAATACATCACCTTAAAGTTTCAAATTTACTACGAGAATAGTGTCAGATGATGTTATGTAATGAATAAACTTTTGGGGCATCCACTCAGATGAAAGCTGATCGAACCCAGGGCAAAGTCGGGGTACCACCGTATGAAAAACCAAGATCCCGACATGACCAATCGAGAGTCAGGGGCATCCCTTTGAAGACCAGAAAAATCATATCACATTCATGCATTTAGTTGCATTCATCATTTTTGCATACGTCACACATCTATGTTCAATGCATACACTAAAGTCACCTTGCATTTAGGATAGACACATGCATTTAGGCATAAAATTCATGCAATTTTGCTTACAAAAAGGTTCAAAAAGAGACCGAACATCCTCAGCCGTGGGGGCAACAACACAACTGCAAACCTCTAGCCATGAAGAAGGCCAAACACAAAGAGGATGTTGAAGCATCAATAAAAGGTAACAATGACAAATTTTGTGAATATTTACTGATGAATGTTTTTTCCATTTTAGGTCATACATCTCCGCCAGTAGAGCAGCAGAAGTAGCCTTTTTCAGATCTTGCCTTCGTCATTGTTGATAAGCCAACAATTTCCAAATTTTGCTTTACCGCTGATGGTGCAACAGTATAGACATCCTGAAGATCTCGTTTCTCCGTTGATGGTGCAACAGATCCGAACCTTTCCCCAAGCAGATCGAATTTCTATTCAGGTATTGTTTCTCCGCTGTCGGTGCAACCAGACCTAATTTTTTTCTCCAGTCTTACTTCTTTGTATAGTTCAAGAAAAAGAAAAATTATCAAAAAAATAATAATAAATAGAGTTGAAAAAATTGAAAAAATAAAAAAAGAGAAAAAAATAAAAAAAAAAATCAAGAATCAAAAATCGAAAAAATCAAAAATTGAAAAAATAAAAAATGAGGAAAATCAAAAGAAAATTTATCAACTTTCATTATCCGAACCCGTCCTCCGCTGATGGAGTGGCCGGGTCCAAGTTGTCGTCGTCCTTTGATCTTGCTCTCCGCTGATGGTGTAGCCGATTATTGGTCATTATTACCCGATTTAGTCTCTCCGCTGATGGAGTGGCTGGGTCCAAGCTCCCGTCGTACTCTGATCTTACTCTCCGCTGATGGTGTAGCCGGTTTCAGGTCGTCATTATCCGAACCAGTCTTCCGCTAATGGAGTTGCTAGGTTCAAGCTGTAATCGTCCACTGATCCTGCTCTCCGCTGAAGGTGTAGCCGGTTCAGGTCGTCATTATCCGAACCAGTCCTCCGCTGATGGAGTGGCTAGGTCCAAGCTGCAGTCGTCCTCTAATCTTGCCCTCCGCTGATGGTGTAGCCGATTATTGGTCGTCATTATCCGATCCAGTCATCCGCTGATGGAGTGGCTAGGTCCCAGTTGCTGCTATCCTACTTGTCCGCTGATGGTGTAGTAGGGTTCCAGATAATGTTCTGCTTCTCTTTTGATAGACCCAACTCTACTGATTTTCAAGTCCCTTTTATTAATGAAAAAGAAAAAGAAGAGAAAAAAGAAAAAAGAAAAAAGAAGAAAAAATCAAAAAAAGAGTAAAAGGCAAAAAGAGAGGAAAAAAAAGAAAAAGAGAAAAAAGAAGAAAATCAGAAAAAAGAAAAAGAAAAGAGAAAGAAAAAATGAAAAGAAAAGAAAAATGAAAAATTCAAAAAATTTTAACTTTCATCGCCCGATCTAGTCCTCCGCTGATGGAGCGGCTAGGTCCAAGTTGCAATCGTCTTTTGATCCTGCTCTCCGCTGATGGTGTAGCCGGTCCTAGGTTGCCATTATCCGATCCAGCCCCTCCGCTGATGGGGTGGTTGAATCCATGTTACCAACGTTCTCCGATCTTACTTCTCTGTTGATGGAGTAGTGGGGTCCAACATCTATCTTTCGACCCGGTCTCCTCGTCAGTGTTGTAGCCAGGTCATTTTTACTCTCGTATTACCATGAAAAAAAACAAAACAAAAAAGGGAAAAGTTGTCAGTTTTTGATCCTGCCTCCTCGTCAGTGTTGCAGCTGGATCAAATTTTGTGGACCCTGCCTCTTCGTCGGTGTTGCAGCTGGGTCAAACTTTTTTTAGGTATTAGCTTATTATCAATAATGTAGTGAGTCGCACTCATTTTGCTTCCCCAATAGACCACCTCCCTCTTCGAAGATTTTGCTTCCTCCAAGAGTGACAAAGTAGACCCGTCAAGTCCAGAAAGAAGACATGTATTGAAGAGAAAGAAGATCTACCGAAGAATGAAGACATACGTCAAGAGAAGAAGCTCAGCCGGACAAGACAAAACGGGTTATTTTTAACCTTTGCTCTATTGTTGTTACACAACAATGAGCAAATGGGGGCAACTGTAATAACCCATTTTACCTAAACCAAACCCGGTTCAGACCCGAACCTGACCCGTATCCAAACCCATTAACCCAAAAATTACCAAAATACCCTTCAACCTAATTAACCTAACCCTAATCCTTATACCCTCCACTGCCGCCGCCACCCTCCTCTACTGTCGTCGCCGTCATGCTCCGACCACCACTTCACCGGCAACCAAAACAAACCCCAAATAAAATCACAATCCCTAAAATCTATACAAAATCCAGAAAATCCAAAAAAAAATATAAACAAACCTAAAACCTAACCACCCACTGGCAACACCCTAACTTAACCATACCTTCAACCATACTCTGCCTTAAACAACCCCATGAAATCCGGCTTGAATCCGACCATCCATCATCAGATCTGCAAGATTAAAATAGTGGAGTGGTTATGGTTTTAGATCGGTTATAAAAGAAACCGAAACAAAAATGTAGAGGGTTTTTCTGAAAAAAGAAGAAGAAAAAGGGTTCCCTTTTAAGTCGAATATTAGAGAGACAGGGGACTCGGTTGAAAAATTTTGTAAGGGGAAGTTTTGTAAGATTTTTTGAAAGGAATACAAGAAAGTTTGAAGGTAAAAAAATCCTATTTTCTTTTCGAATCAAAATCCGTTTTCCTTTTCATTTCGACTCAAAGGTTTATAAAAATAAAAAACTTGGAAGAATACTTACCAGTTAAGCGCCGCTGTGAGGCCGGTGAACGGCACTGTGAGGGGAGTGGCGCCGCCGTCGCTCTGGTAGAAGATAAGAGGATGGGATTTGAGAGATTATGAAGTTAGGGTTTTTTGTTATCATCTGTTTCGAATGAAACCAATAATCCACATATTTGTTTTAAACCAGTAAGCAAAACGACGCCGTTTGGCGTGCCTCAACCCACGGTGACCCGGTAACCCGAGGAAAGATCCGCGTGTCCTTAATGGGCAAATTACACACCGGGTCCTTGAACTTCCCCCCTCCTTCGTTTTTGTCCACGGTATATTCAACATATCGGTCCTTCCATCTTGTTCCCGCATTCGTTTTAACCCAGGGTCTAATTACACCTTAAGTCCTCAAACTTTCATCCCGTTTTAACTACTAGTCATGGTGTAATCATGTGTTTAGTCCCTTGGAGTTTTTATGCGCATTTAAAATCGCCCCTTCATTTTTTTGTGGCTTTTTATTTCGGTTTTCTTTCAATTTCGTCACTGCCATTATATTGAATTTAATTTTAGTACTTTAGTTTTTAAGTTTTTAATTTTCTGTTCATGCATTTTGCATTTGTTCCGTTTTAGTCCTATTTTTATGTTTTTTGCCATGTAATTTATTTTTAATGCATTTAGTCCTTAATGTTTAATTTCATAATGTTTTATATGTATTAAATTAGTTCATGCCATGCATCACTTATTATTATTATTATTATTATTATTATTATTATTATTATTATCATCATCATTATTATTATTATTATTGTTATTATTATCATATTTTATGTGTTAGATTTGTTTTATTTATGCGATTGATATTTATGTATTTACGTTAGATTAATATTTTATCATAGTATTTATTTATATTTTTATCGCAATGTATTTATTTGTATTTGTCATGTTTTTTTAAGTTTGCATAACAGATATATATTTTGTCAATGCGGTGCCCTTTTATTCGAGTGTAAACGGGGCCAGTATCAAGCGTAGTGATAGTGGTTGGGCGTTTACTCTCGAATAATGAGGCCTTTAAAATCTACTCGCACTTATAATCAAATTTTAATTTAATCGTCACTTTAATCCGGAAAGTCTAATATTAATAAAGCGATAATTATTAAAGTACCAATTTTGGACGGTGTAGGGGTGCTAATCCTTCCCCATCCGTAACTGACTCCCGAATCCATCCATTTTAAATCTCTGGTTTTTACGATGTCCGGCCTACCTAAGTGGCCGGTGGCGACTCCATTTTTAAATAAAATACGGGTTTCTTCTAAAATCCCACACGAAAATCATCATTTTCAAAACAAAAACAAAAACTTATTTTTTAGCGAGAAAAAAACATCGCTACAACTTGATAATGATGGAGTATATGCAAATGACTGCATAATAGAAGTATGACCATGATAGAATACATACTATGCAAATGTTTACATGATAAAATCATGATACATGATAATCATGTTCATTATATTACGCTACTATAGAAATTATTTATGATGAAAGCATGTCCATGACAGAGAATATGTTATACAATAATAACATGAATTATATGATAGTTATGATACATGACACATGTATATTGTGATATACTTGCCATGTTATAGAGAAACATGAAATGCACTTTTATATGACATATGTATTATATCATTTCATGTTTAAATAAATAAGTTTAATTGCCTCACTAAGTTCGTACTTAGCGTGTGTTTATTCCACACATAGGTTAAGTTGGAATATTTGAAGAGGAATCAAGCATGCTGATCAAGCTACAATCTACAAAACATAAGTAAGTCATTCTAGTTTATGATGATCTCTAGTGGGCATGTAATTATTTATTTGTTAATAGAACATGTTTAATCAGTTTCAAATTTTATTTATCGATTATTGCACAACAATTTTAAAATCAAGAAAGGGTCTAGGCAACTAACCTAGTTTTCACCCTGAATTGTACTGTTGTTTTAATAAATACTAAAAATGTTTTTAAAAAATGCAAGTCAAGATTTCTTTAAAAAGATTTCATAGCATCTTTAATATATATTCGGTTTACGAGTATACGTTAAGGGTGTTACAATATTAGGTGACCAGGTTTATTCTAATCCACTAGGTATGATCTTAGCTCTTCTACATGATGATTGTATTGTCTGAGGGCTAACGTTATTATTTGAATTAATTCATTTTCTTTTCACCAAAAAAAATTAATGACAAAAATAAAGTTATAAATTTATATTTTAAAAATAATATAGTGTTAATGTTGGTAAATTTATTACTGCAAAACAACATAATTAGTACTGACAAAATAATATATAAGTTAAAGAAATCGAAAAAGAATAAAATTGTTAACGTTGTGTTTACGTCCCCAAACGGGTGTAATCTTAAAAATGGATGTCCCCAAGGTTAACACAATTGTCCTAATTTTGTACATCCGAAAAAAATAAAACTCAAATAGTATTGCTCTTTTTTAGACTAGAATATGAGAAAAAAAATATTGTTGAAAGAGAAAGCAACAGAGAAAACGATTTAGGTGTGTGAAAATAAGAAGCATAAAGAGGTATGGTAAAAAATGAAGGTCAAATTCGTTCAACAAATATAAGTTTGAAACCGAAATTCACTCCGAACCACACAAATTATATCTGCCAGATAGGATAAATATTTTAAAATTTAAATAAAAAAGATTATTTTTTCAAATAAAAAGATTTAATAATCGAAATAAAAACTGCGTGGATCGAGTCCAAAAGGATACATGCTTGAACGTGTCATGGACACGTATTAACACGAACCTAGTCTAGTCAAGCCAACCGGTCGATATGCGTGCCTGTGAGTTTGGACTAGCCTAAGCCTTACTACTCAAGGTGAGTAAAGACAAAAGTTTGTATATCAACACTTCTCTAAGCTATTATCACATTTATGTGGGGAACGAGAAACTTGTTTACATGAGTATAATTTTACCAACAATTAAAAAAACAGTTAAAACCAATTATTGATGAGCAATTTGGGATGAAAGTTGTGACAGTTTCTGATTATTCACCCTTTTTAATTTGAGCGGAGAGTTGCAGTAAACAGTGGCAGAGTAGAGACGATATATTGAGGGAAGACCGAAGGCCTCGTATGGTGATCAATATGGGGAGATACGAGAGTTTATTCAGGGAGGTTCTGCCTTTGTTGGTCCCTTCTTAAAAGGGTAACTAAAAGTCTTTAATGGTAAGTGTCCAAGTAGATTGGCGTCTGTTAACTTATTTATCGGATGAACTTTTGTTACTTCTTAGAGAAAAGTCCGAAAGGTTTTTATGCGAAATACTTGGAAATGGAAAGACATGAACGTGAAAAAAGCCTTTTGGGACTTCGAATAATCTTTATTAAGTGTCGAAGGATGTAGGTATAACAAAACCATTAATAATTTTTCCATTAAGTAATAAATATATATATTTTTTAATTATAGTTTTTCGAACTAAAGTAATTTAATCAGTTAAGATGGGGTAAGTTAATGATATCATTAATAAAAAAAAAACGAACAATGTTATTCATTACTATTTGTTAATGAATAATACCAGGCAACTTATTATTAATCCATAATAATTATGGATTTAAATTGTGTTTGCGACTGTATTTTCAATTGTATTGTGTTTATTACAATTGCGGACATAAAAAATGTTATTACGGTCATTATAAATATTGAAGTTGTGAATTTTTTTTTAAAAAAATGTGATTGTAGATATCACATTTTAGACAGTATCAAAATTATTATATAACGACCGCTATTATGATTGTATGTCCTATTTAAATCCCTAAATTAAAAACTTTATACATGATGCATGTAATGTAGGAACGTATTTGGGGTCAAATGTGGTAATTTATTATTTCTTCTAATATGTTTTCCAGGCTATAAACACAAAAGCCAGACAGCCGGCCATGATGCAAATACAAAGAGAGAATACAGGTGAAAGAAAAGGATGTAATATGACTATTAAAACAAGAGTTGAAATCTAATTATTAAATAAAATAAGATGGAACCATTTCAAACTAAAAACTGATGGCTGCCTGGCATTGGACCGTTATTCAAAAGCATGCATCCAGAAGACAACAACAGCAGAGAGCCGCCAAGCTGCAACACATTATAACATCTTCACACCGTAATCAATACAGTCTATGCTATATAATAAAATATTATGATTATCAAAAAGTTACATGTAACATAATACAAAATATTTAAAAATCTAATTTACCAAAATATAAAGCTAAAGCATTTGTCTATATTTATATTATGCTTCCCCCATGATTTTGAAAACCACGTTATGAGTTATGATATCAATGATTCAACTCATCTTCTCTGTTTTTTAATATTAGTAGTAATATTTTAATAGTGAAATTAGTTCATCGTTAACCTATCCCAACCTTGAACTTGTCGAAGATTTGTCTTGAATTGACTCCAATATTCAGAAAAAGTAATATACACACAGGGTTCTATGGATGAGAACACCCTCGTCTAAGAACCCGGTATTGCTGTTCACAATAGAGATGTAATTGGATTCATATTGCGCTTCGCTACTATAATAGCGGTCAATATATAGCGATAACGGCATTATCCAAAATTATTATTGTAAAAAAGAATCACAATTTATTTATTATTGTCTTTAATTGTGATAAAATGCCGTGACAAAAAACGCAACCGCAATTTAAATTCCTACATTAAATAACAAAACACCGTCTCTACTAACCACCAAATGAGAGAATTCGGTATGGGTGTTTTCGGGGCGTTGTATTAAAGGACTTTCAAGTTAAAATCCTTAGATTAGGAGATCTGATATATATATATATATATATATATATATATATATATAGAGAGAGAGAGAGAGAGAGAGAGAGAGAGAGAGAGTGCTGACCAGCCTTCAAGGAAACCAGAACTCTGTTTTTGCTGAGGAGGCGGCTGAGCATATTGAGGAGGATATGGCTGAGGAGGGTATCCTTGAGGAGGATAGCCTTGCTGAGGATATCCAGGCGGTGGATAAGCATCCTTTGGAGGATATCCTTCGGCTGGGTAACCTAAAATTTCTCAATCACAAAGAAAGCATGAGAAAAAGAAAATCACCATCAAATCCGCCATACAATCGTAAAGCAGCAAAACCGAAAAACATAAAAAGAAATCAGAAAGTGAAGGAGGAGGTGTGGTTGACCTTGAGGAGGAGGAACGCCAACAGGAGGCTGTTGCTGATTGTAGTAACTCATATTTTGGTGATCCATACTTCAGAAACAATGATTCTTGCCGTTGAATCTGATTTTCTTTCGCCGAAAACTTTACGTGATAGAAAGGAGAGTTGGGGCAGGAGAAACAGTAGGGTAGAGGTTGGATTATATAGTAGTTGGTTTTTCTTGCTGTGTTAAGATATGGGCTACATTAAATGAAAAAACCCATTTTTAATATTTATTTAAAGAAATGACCCCTCCCATTTTTATTTGAAAAAATAACCATCAAATCGTCCACGTAATGAGATCTTGTGTTTTATGCCACGCGAGTCCAGAACTCGCCATATACAGGACCCGAGTTCTGCCCTACGTGGAAGGACTTTTCAAATAACCCAATTTAAAATCAGGGAAAAAGAACTCGTGTTTTGCACTTAGCATGTTCGAGGCTTTTTTTGTGTCATTAGTCTGAAAGTTTGCGTTATTTTTAAGCTTAGAGGCGTAGTATTGGAACTTATCTTCCATTTGAGACTGATATTGACACATAAGAGACATTGCAGACGTGTAAAAAGCGCGTTGAAAATGGTTTCAATGCTTGTTTTTGTGCATGAATAACAAGTTGACATGGTTTGGTGGCATGTTGGAGATGTTTTTCCGGGTTATTAATAGGAAAATTTTTGTATTTTTTAAGCTTAGAGGCTTAGTATTAGAACTTATCTTTCATCTGAGGTTGATATTAGCATAGACGACACTTTGTAAACGGTTAAAAAATTGCCTTGAAAAATAGTTCCAAAGCTTGTTTTGTGCCTGAATAATAACGTAAAATGCCTTCATAAGCATGTTCGATGGGTTTATCGGGAAGTTAATCTCAAAATTCGCGTAATCTTTAAGCTTAGAGACGTAGTATTGGAGGCGTTTAATTGTAATTATAAGTAATTGTAATTAAAATTTGAGAGTAGCTGTAATTTTTAGTTGTTAAGTAATTGTAATTAAAGTTATAAGTAATTGTAATTATAAATTATCTTTAATTCTAATTATAATGTGTAAAAAGCGCATTGAAAATAGTTCAGAAGCTTATTTTTGTGCATGAATTACACAGTAAAATTATTAATTTTCAAACTAAAACATAAAATGAACAAAATAAATTATGGAGTTAGGCCACATAGACGACCAATTATACTATAAACATGCGGTCGATTGTACCCCTTAACATGCTTTCACGTCGTGGGCCAATAAACATGCGTCGTTGATTTTTAGGTGGCGTCATAGACGACCAATTCTACCCATACGCAGCCGATGATCTTCCTCAAGCTCATATGTGTATTTGAGGCTAATATTGACACATAAGGGACATTGTAACCGAGTTGTTGGACCCTTAAACCTGTTTTCGCGATGTGGGCAGTCAAGGATAAGCTTCATGGATTTTGTGGTACCCACTGATCATCATTATCCACAATGGTAGGGGCTTCGACTACAGTTGCAGGCGGTGGTCTTCTTGTAGCCCTCACGATGAAGGCGTAAGAAAAAGTTACCCGTAGCCTCGAACAAAAGGTTAAGAGGTTTGTCGACACTTCAAAAAGACCAATCGAATCTAGATATTGCGATTTGTCATTCATATTAAACAAAAACACTGAAGACACATCCCACTAATATTGTTAACGCGCTTGTTACACCTGATAATTAGAATTAAAGATAATTTATAATTGCAATTGCTTAACATCTAAAAATTAGAATTGCGAGGGGATGCAAAAGCTTGGAGAGAAATCATATTGATTGGTATTGGCACATAGGAGAGACATTGTAAACGATGTAGAAAATCACGTTGAAAATGGTTCAAAACCAAAAGAAATTGTAATCTTAACGAAGAGATTTTATTACTTAGAAAAACAGTAGTACAATAAGAAAGCATAATTAATTAATTCGGGGGACTGGGTGATTAGGACATTTGTTTTTCTATGTCCGAGATTCCTACATATAGTGCATAATTTTGGCTATCCGGTTTTCTCTCAATGTTCGACCAAATCATCATTACAGTAAATCATAGTTGACCATGAACGACTTTTCTTTCTGCGTCGTACTGCAAGATCTTTCCATATTACAGGTTCATCATCAACTGCAGTTGGATTAATTTCATTTCCAATAGAGGAAACTCGTATTTATAAACCTTGAATACGATTTCAAGTAAGTATATTGGGTCAACCATTGTCATATAGCGAATCCGTACAGAAGAACAAGTAGCAATAGCGTGCGCACATGAGTATTTGAATATTTGGAAGACTCTGCAATCACAGGTTCTTTGCCGTAGATCCACCATGTATGAGTTATGTTGTATGCCTTCCACCGGCCTCGAATATTCTGATACACATAACCAATATTGTTTATGTGAGAAGCAGGTAGCACTCATCGCATTTGAATGCCGCACAAAAGTTTAAAATTTATCACGAACGTCTGGGTGGACTCTATGGCCACATGTCATGTAGTCAGCTGTTTGCTTTCCCAAGGTTACAAAAAGGGTAGCCAACCGATAATATGTCGCCTTGATAACTGTAAGGCCCAGGTTTTAGGGCTTAGCGGTTTGGTGGTTTATTAGACGGTCTGGTGGACCGGAGTAGAGATTCGAGTCGGTTTCGGGGTCGTATATTTTTCGGTAAGCTAAAAATGTGGAAAATAGTTAAAAATAATATTTTAATATATATTAATTTTTGGTGGAATAAATTTTGGAAAATGGAATTTGGAAATGTGACATTTTGGTTAGTGACCAAAATGCGATTTTTGAAAACTGTTTTAAAGTGACTAAAATGAAAATGGTCAAATTCTTAGAATCCTTAAGGAGCTAAATTACCAAGTTTTTTTCTGGTGGTTTCTCCCTTCAATTAAATCATTTTAAACATTTGTTTTAAAGGTGGTTTAAGAGGATTAAAATATCTAAGTTAGTTATTAACTTTTAAAGAAAATTTACGTAACTTGTTCCTAAACTTTTTCTCTCAACTTCTTTTCTGCCAAACAATCAGAATTTCATCAAAATCCAGAGGTGAGAGATTCTTTTCATTCAGATTATTGATTTTAACTTGATTCTTTAACTTTGTTTTGCAAAATCTCATTAAAGTCTTATGTTTTCTTAACTTTTCACAAATCAATTGAGGGGGAAACTTCACAATAGGGGTAAGGTCTGAGATCTCCTCTATTGTATGGTTCTTTACTGAAATTCTGAAGCATTTGATCCTTGTTTTTGTGTTTCTAATCTGATATTGATGATTTTCTAATGTTTAATTGAGTTATTTGAGGAAAATGAGTTAATTTTCGGATTGGATCTAATTTCCAGTAATTAAGGATGCTTTGATTTATATTTTTGATGTTTAATAATGTTGATAAGTGATTTTTATCAATAGAATCCTGAAACTTAAGAATCTCTATTTGTTTAGGTTGTTAGTTTTGAGGTTTTGTGGTGTTTCTATGGTTGTAAGGTTGCTGGAGGTGGTATGTTGTTTTGGATCTATTTTTAGATGTGTTTTGATGTTGAAATTGATGTTAGATTGATAGATGTTGGCTGGGTTGTGAATCGAAGTGTTTTGGTTATGTTTTGAATTGTTGTGGAAGGTTAATTGTGAAGGTTTTGTGGAAATCTGAGAAGGATTGTAGTTGCTATGTTTAGAATGCATTATGATGCATTAATATTCTATTGTTTTGTGGTAAAAATAGGGGAGGTTGATTCAAAAGTGATTGGAGAAGCGTTGGAGGTTTCAGATACTTGATTTTGAGTCAGCGAATCGAGGTTTCACGTATCGGTGAGTGAAAATGTGGTTTAAAGCGTTTTGATGTTATGGGAACAGAATTTTGGGAGTTAAGGTGGAGCTTGAAACGCTTACCTAGACTCAGAAGTAAGTATAAAATGGTTTTACTTTATCGGCCGTGCTTGTTCGAATGACTTTATGCACTTGGTTTAATGTTCATGTACCTACTGTTTAAGCATATTTTAAAGTATTCGATATATTGTTTTTAAGCATGTTTTGCTGAATGATACACATGGTAAGTGATCCTTGTAAAGTATGGTTTATACTTATGTTTTTAAGCATGGTTGTTTCTTTGAAAATGACATGGTTTAATGCTCATTAAAAACAATGAGGTAAATGTTATTTGGTTAATTATATTGACAAGTGATGTGGTTTTAAAATTGTTATCGGATATAGTTGGTCGGCCATAGGATTGAGTGCACTGTAAATAAGTCCAGGGGCAGGAGGTTTCGTCTGGAGCTGAGGCATGGCGGAGGTGTTGTGGGACGTGGAGTCCAGGGGCAGGGTGCCCAGGTTAGGGCCCCGTTTAGCACTTGTTGGGTTTATGGATCCCAGGATCATTTTAGGCGAGATTGCCCTCGTTTGGCCAGGGAGGGTCAGACACATGCGCTTGTGGTGGCTAATGCTTGTTGGAGTTGTGGGTAAGGTGACCATCGGAAGCGTGATTATCCTGTTGTTGCTCCGCAACGGGGTCATGGTCGCAGACTGTTTCAGCGTCGAGATGGTGGGCAGAGGACTGTGGCTCATACTGTTGCTATCCAGACTGAGAGAGGTGGACCAGCTAGGGTGTATGCACACCGCGAATGTCGGAACGACACTGATGTGAATCTTCACTTGGTAAAAACTGTTTTTAAATTTGATTTACAGTAAATATGAGTGAAGATTCACTTGGTAAAAAGGTGAGATGGAAAAGACTAATTAAATAGATGCATTTTATTGGTTGGTCTCATGGATGACGTGATGGGAAGGACCCATGATATAATTTCTCCCTTAGAGGGTTTAAAAGACCTCTTCAAGCAGCCATATAACAACAAGAAACAACTTGCCAACACTCAATGGTAGAGAAATTGTCTTAGTGCTTAAAATTGTCAAATTCTTTGTAGAAAACACTAGTGAGCCAAATTGTCACATTTGCTCAAATGTTTAGGATTTTGGGTGAGAGATTAATTGTGCAAACTTATTTGCCTAGTGAGGTTTTCTTTAGTTTGCTAAATTTGTTTCCTCTTTTAAGAGAGTGTTTCAAGACTTTGGGGTATAAGTCTTGGTTGTAAGGGTTATCTCCTTGAACCCGGAAAAAGGAAAGTAAATCTAGTGGATTTTAGAAAATCCTTAGTGTGGATATCTAAGGTAGTGGAGGTAACTTGGTTTAGAAGTCAAACCACTATAAATCTTTGTGTTCCAATTTTTTTTCTACTTAGTCATTCATCCACCAAAGCAAAAATCCAATTCACCCCCTCTTAGCATATTCGGTTGATTGTTCGAGCCTCCCAACAATTGTTTGCAGAGATGAAGAGGTTATTCAAAAAGCCAATTAATATATCCTGTTGTAACATATAACCAAAAGTTAAATTTATTTCTAATTAAAAATAGGACCAAATTGAAAGAATGTGTATATGGTCTAAATTTAATATTTTTTTCAAATTATGACTAAATTGATTGAATGTGTAAATATGTAGGGTTAAATGTGTTATTATATAAATTTTTATAAATGCCACACTACCCATTTAACAAAAGTTAACGACACAATGATCATTTTGTAACAAAACTAAAGTTTAGTGCCCATTATGCAACTTTTGAAAGTTTGGTGACCATTTTAAATTTTTTGAGATAGTTTTGTGACCACTTGTGTACTTTACCTTAAACAATTGTATATTTCTCACTATATATATTACAAGAAAATGTCAACAGCTAAAAATATCACACCAAAAATATATTGAAAATGAAAATAAAAGTTGAGAATCATAAAAGTCGATAAAAATGGTAACACATACATGAGGTAGCTTTTTAAAATTGTTTGTATTTTTAATTATCAAACAAGGTATTGAATATGTGGAGTTTTGTGCATTTTTTGATGAAACAAACAATTAGATTCGCGTTCAGTAAGTATAAAAATGAGTAAACTGAAAATTTTGAGGTCTAGTGAACATCGTTGACGATAGTCGATGGTGGTCGGTGATGACCGAATGCGGTGGTGAACAACGACCGGCGGCTGAAAACTTGGTTGAACATGATGGTTAAGTTGATATTTTATCTAAAGTTCAAAGGTTAAATTGATATTTTATCTAAAGTTTAGAGGTTAAAATAAAAATTAACCATTTGTATTAATGTGACACGTCATCAAACTAACTAATATATTTATTTACTCAATGACCAAAACGTTATAAACCATAACACAAGTACCAAAATACTGCTTTTAAAAAATAAGTGAGCAAAAGTGAACACTTATGAAGTGAAAGTGAGCATTGCAGTTGCTTACCTATATTAAATATATTTTGCGTAAAGTTTAAAAATGGTGACTAAAATATCAAAGTATTTATTTTAGTCACCTAAATTTTAAATATTATAAAATGAGCATTATAGATTTTGTTACAAAATGAACACCGTGACGTTAGCTGTCGTTAAAGGTTGGCCTGACATGCTAAAATTAATGGGATTTTTTTAATTTGGCGCCTTAATTGTAACTAAATTTTTTTATTTCAGTGTTTTTCAATAACTCTAAAAAATAATTCCAAAAAAATAATAAATTATAAATTAATTTAAAATACATGGAAATTCAAAATTATAATTCGTTTAAAAAAATTGGAATTGGCAGATTTGGGACTTCGCCGGTGTAGTGACAACGTAGATCATGGTGTGGTGACAACACGACTATAACTACCAAACCTTAACAATTATCCAAGAGCATTCATTAGAATCTATTGACCGATAGAATGAACAGTGTTCTCGTATGATAGAAGAAGACTGTTCAGATAGCAGAGATGCGGAGTGTTTAGTTGCTTCAGAGGTGTAGTCTCTTAATTGTATTCGGCCATGCAAGGAAAAGCAACAAAAAGAAAAAATCAATCACCAAGTGGAATCAAATCGAATATAGAAAGAGAATAGTCAAGCAAATCAAATTAAAATGAAAGGGAAAAAGAATCAAGCATTAAGACAATTTGAGCCAAACATGAAAATCAATAGAAATTAGGGAGTTTTTATGTTTTTTTTTTGTAATTTTGGTATGTAAATGGCTATATAAGAGCCCTACCAATCCTTTGTAACACTACTACGAATTTTTTGAGCAATAACAAGCAAGCAAAGCAACTTTGAGGTATTTTTCTTCTTTTATTTATGTTCATTTGGATTTAAAAAAGAGAAAAAGATAGCATTTTTACCTGCGTTTTCGAGCCGTCACCGTGAACGGAGTTTTGAGGCCACATCCCTGATGACGGGTGTTCTTCCTCCATATCGCCAGAGTTACAGATTTTTTTAAAAGAGGAGAAGATTCGAAAAAAATTTTCAACGATTCAAGATTATCTAAAATGTTTTGGGTGATTATATTTAGATTTACTTGGTATGTTTCTTTTATATTTATTATTATAATACATCTAAGGTATAATTGCATTATTATATTTAATTTCACCATAGATATATATTTTTACCACAATTCTTATATTTACCATCTTAGTGTGAATATATGCACATGCTTGGCAATTAGCGGATAGCTGATAGCTAATAACAGATTACCTTAGTTGATAGCTAATAACAGATTACATTAGTTGATAGCTAATAACGGATTACATCAGTTGATAGTTGATAGCTAATAACGGATTACATCAGTTGATAGTTGATAGCTAATAACGGATTACATTAGTTAATAGCTGATAGCGAAGTACATTAGCTGATAGCTTATTGCATTAGCTGATTTGATTAGCGGATTGTATTAGCCGTTTCTATAAAAAAAAGTTTGGTAAAATTATCTGATAGCTGATAGCTGTTTTATTATTTAAACAAGTAAAATGACATATAAGGACATGATTATATTCGGTACTTGTTTGAATAGTTTATTAGTTATCAATATTTTGTAACTATTAATATTAATTAAGTATATTTGAAGGATCTATATATTAATTTTATTACTTATATAATTATTTTTAGTATAACTTACTTAATTATTAAATTTAAATAAAAATATAAATGTGTGAGAATAAAAAGAAAAAAAATAAAAAAAATATTAGTTTACAAATGTCACAATGTAAATACATGACGTGAATTATTAAAATAGAAAAGGTTAAATTTAGGTTATTTGGAGATTTTTTATAATTGTTAAGGGTAAAAGGGTCTTTATAACTCTTATGTCAAAACATCTAATTTCAAAATGTTCCTTTTAGCAACTTTTTAAAAAATAGAGGTTTCACCCCAATCCGCTATTCACCAAACATCCAAATTAACGGATTTGAGCGGTCAAACATCTAATATTAGCTCAAACCACTATTTACCAAACAAGTCATATATATATATATATGTAAACTATTTTTTTATACTTTAATATTTAATTTTTTATATATAATATCTTTCTATATGTAATATTTTTTATATAGTATATAGACTCCATGTTCTTTTAAGGTAACGCATTTAAATTATTTTTTTCCTACCAGAAGTATGATTTTTCCAAGTTAATATGTTCTTTTTATACCATATCTATATGCCTCTAACATAGTATCTTTTAGTTAGATTTTTATGATAGTTTTAAAACTTTTAAGATTAGTTTTTTTTAATTTACCCTTAATTTAATTTCAGAAATCTTTTAAAATATTAGATTTTTAATGTAGTTTTGTCTTTTCGACCTAGGTTTAGTTTCCTCTAATAAAATAATACTTATTAAAATTGAACCCTGTAAGTAAAATTTATTTAGACTACTTAATCTTTCAAATAGGTTAATAATAATTACATTACAGTAGTTAGGAAAAACATTAATTTTTAATTTAAATAAATCTATTCTTTAATGTTTTTTATGTCCTGTTTGATTTATATTTACTGGATATATAAATTGTAATGTGGTGTTCCGCTAAACGGGGTAAACTGGGTTAGCGCTAGAAGTGTTGGCGGAATTATTTGTTTACTTTCTGAATGGTGGAGCCGTTAAAATGAGATCACATTCACAAGTGGATAATAATTTAAATCTCATACGAACTTGTAAATTTCGACATTAAGACAACTTGTAATCGGCTAGGTAGTAATTTTTGGGCGCTGCGGGGTGCTCACCATTCCCCACGCGTAACCGACTCCCGAACCCATTTTTATGTTTTCGCAAACCCAAAATAAAATATTTTTATTAAAATAACTCATTTTTAAGTGATCAAATCACACCTTGAGAAAAATCGATGGCGGCTCCATTTTTTTATGTCGAGCTTGAAATGGCTGCGACAAAGGTTTTTAGGCTTAGGTTGAAGAAGAATGAGTGTCACCTTACTCTCTATTACATGCCTCCTTATAAGAGTTTAGATATATGTCGATAGAGAGTTGTCGTGGTATGGATATTGATTAGACGTCCTAGGATGTGATGGCCTAGGTCTATTTGTCATCAAGAAGGGTCATGTGATTTACGACGTGGTATGAGATAACGTGCTTTAACTCATTGGGCTCCTACTACTAATAAGCTTTCGCCAATGATCGTTCGCATGTTATGTTCACGGGAAGTCGCAGGTGGTTGTTTGCACTTCTGGAGGTTCACACTCTGGGAGGTTCGCATGGTGGTAGTACGCAGGGGCTAACACTTGCCCCTCAGGTGAGGGAAGGTTATAAAGTGGCCTTCGCAAACCTGAGTATTGAAGTAGGGTTTTAAAGTGGTCGATGTATTTGTATTTTGGTGTTAATTTAAATTTAAATTTTCAATTGATTTTTTTGCGCACGTGGTATTATTATTAATTATATTTATTACTACGGATTCGGAGTATTATTACCCAATTACTGCTAAGTAGCTCTTTCAAGAGAAATTATTATATGGTCCCGGCTCACCAAGTCATCCATGGTCCCATCCAATGAGATTCATTTATTTAATGACATGTAGGAAAAATGTGAAGATTCACCTTGAAAAAAAATGAGATGGAAAATTATTATTGGATGAGACCATGGATGACATGGTGAGCCGGGTCCATCTAATATTTTTTTCTCTTTCAATGTTGTTTATCGTCATGTGTCTGTTAGATAAAATGAATCGTTTCATTATGAAAAACGAATCGTTCAATTGTATAGGATGAATACTTTGGGAGAAGTTTCGCCGCTTGTTACTATAAATCCTCATTTGAATACTTTCCCTCTTTCATCGTTGCTTTTCCCATTTGAATCACTTCCTCAAGACCAGGCTAGTGCCCACTAATCACCACACAACAATGTATCTTGAGAATGCTGCTGCTGCATTCTATTTTGAATGGTCGCACTATTAACGTGGGGCAAATTATTGTCGATGAAATCTACGCCTGCAATTCAAGGAAGTCTAGTCCATTAGTGTTCCCGAGTCTCATCACGGATATGTGCAGAGAAAAGAAAGTGTATGAGGATCCTTTGGATCCCACGATCAAGAACAAACACGGAATCAAGCCAAATAACATTCCGAAGCTGAAGGGGTTGGATGAAGATGCTCCAACATCTGAAAGAGGCAATTTTAATGCTTTTGCTGTAGTTAAATTAAATGCCCTCGATCTATCCGTCAAAGACAAGAAAGGTCAGCTGGACCTCATGAAGAGCAACATGGAAGTTTACCTTCACTATGTCCGAGAAAGGGACCATGGCTTGCTTGCACGCTTCAAGGAGTTGTTGCCAAGCACTTCGGTGGAACGCCCGATGTTCCCTGAAAAACTTTTCAATTCTACATCCATTCAAGCCTCACATGGAGAAGAGCAGCAGAATGCCCCGCCACCCCCACCAAAGTAAAGGGAAGGCTCCAATGCAGCCAAATACAGCCCAAGAAGAGGAGCCTGTGAACATAGAAAGTGACGAGGAAACTGAAAATGATCCACCACCTTACTGCCCTACCAACCACCACAGGACCACGCCAAACTAAAAAGAGAGCTGGGCGAATTTGGGATACCCTGACTCCTAATGAATTTGAGTACGACTTGACTCCCGCCCCCAACTCCCGCTGCTACTCCTGACCCTTTGTTAGCATCTTTCTTAGGCCGAGACGTATCAAGCGTATGAAACGAAAGCCCCCTCCACCTCAGCAATAAACTCCAAATGTGGTACTTTCTGCATTTGCACCTCATCTAGTTGTAGTTGCATTGAGGATAATGCCTCCTTCAAGTTTGGGGTGGTATTGTTGATAGTTATGTTTTTCTTTACATGTGAAGTTATGCTATGACATTTTTACTAACCGGGCAACATAAACTTACCTTTACTAACTAGGCAACATAGCAACCAATTATGACAATTTGCATTCAATATCTTATGACAAAACATACAAAGGCTTAACATACTACATTAAAGCATTGCGTACAATCAAAATACCAAGGGACCTCATGATACATGCCACTATTCTAGGAGTTAGGTACAAAAGAAAATTTACATAGCAGCTACATGAATGACTTATGACGACTCAAATGCGAACCAACCGAAGATATAACAATCAACTCCTGAAAAGACGAAAATATAGAAAGGAGTTAGTTTCGTCCGAAGCTCGGTGAGGTAGTTATCAATCATATCATGTATATAAATTAAATAATAAGTACAAAATTACATTGCCCTAACGGGCGATGCTTTGAGAGGTAGAATGTTGCAAACATGCATAATTGAATTTTAGGATTTGTTTTGCAGTTCTACTGAATTTTCTGATATGTTGTGATGCAGGTTTTTCAGCCCTCTTGAAGTAGAGGTGCTCAAAACCGGCCCAAAGAGTACCCAGTGGCCCAATAAGCTCATATTGTAAGTTAAAAATATAAAAATGAGGATGAAACATAATAATAATATAATAGTTGTTATTAGACTTATTGGACTTCTGGATACCTATTGTGCCGGTTCTGAACACCCCTATCTTGCAGCTATTCCTCTTGTGATTCTCACCGGACTTGGGCTCTATCCACAAGGTTAAAGAAAAAATAATACATTGTGCTTAGCCGTGGTATTGGCTGGCTAGAAAATAAAAAATGAGCCTTTCCTCTTGTTTATTTCCTAACTTTGTGTCATTTTATAAGTTCTAGATCCTAAACACTCTTCAATTTTTTTCTAATTTCAAGGATTAGACCTTTTGCTGGATGGTTTATTTGGCACAGGAAGTGGCTCCACTGCTTCAGTGTAATTAACATGAACTTTTCAAATTTACTGATAATGACATTTTCAATGTAATTAATTGATGTTAATATTACAAAGATGAGTGACAGCGTATCAGGAGAATAAGTAACTGTTAATAAAAAAAATTAATACATTGCTCAGGCCTCAGATCAAGAAAGTGCAAATAACTGTAATCAACTAGAAAGCGAAACGTCAAAATAAAACAATATTCTAAAAATAGGATATAAAATGTAGGCCTTAAGAAACGTATTAAAACTTACTTAGGCCCAGGTCATAAAGACTATTCTTTATACAGCCCGATAGAAGTAATTAGGAATGGTCATTTGACCCAGACTCGACGGGTTCTAATTCGATCCGATTTTTTTTTAAAAAAATTGAGTTCGGGTTTAATTTTTTGAGGATGATGTTGGGTTGGGTTTTGGTTTAAGCTGAAAAATACCCGGCCCGACCTAAAATAATATTTTAATTTTATTCTAAATATTTAGGTATAATTGCTAGAATACCCTCTCTTTATATATATATATTTTTTCAATTATCTCCATATTTTGTCTAATAAAAATGGAATAATTATTATAATGCTCCATCTCTATTTGTATTTTTTTTCAATTAGCTCCATATTTTATCGAATAATAATGAAAAATGATATTTTTTATTTATGTCAAGTCGGGTGAAACATCATAAAATGCCGAGTCAAATTCGGATGGAGGTGTTAAATTTTTGGGTTGGTGCGGTCGGCCAAAATTTCGACCCATGGCCATCCCTAGAAGTAACATACTTGACATGGGCTAATTTCAATTTCAGCCATTGCCCCTTTGAGATTTGTTAATTTAGTCCTTGATTTTATTTTAATTTAGAGTGTAAATTTTAATTTTTGTTAAATTTAGTTCTTTAATTTCAGTAATCTAAGTTTCTATGATTCAATTTTTGCACTTTTATTTTAATTCTATTTGATTTAGTCCTTTGTGTTCTTTAAATTTATTTATATTCCATTCGACCTTCACTTTTCTTTGAAATACATTTTTATTACCATGTTAAATTACTGTAATTAAATAATAATTCAAATTTAAAAATATATTTGATTTTGCTAAAGAAGTACTCTAATATTTAAGTGCAGTGCATGAGCTGAGGTCCCTCCTTTCTTGCCCTGGTTGTTGACAAGTGCTCTCGCATTAATAAAAGTTTACAAGGGTGAAAAAGTAATTTAAAATTATTAAAATGAATTTTTATATTTATATCTATAATTAGTATATTTTACGATAAGTTGTACGAATTTTAAAAATATTTACGACCGCGACACACGCAGTGACCGTAATAACATCCGTTATGTCTGCAACTACTAGCAGTGTTAAAAAAACAAAACCGATTTACCGTATCGAAAAACCGAAAAAATTAGATTAAATAGTAGGTAACCGTATCGTAAAAATTGGTCAAAACGGTACTATAACCGAACTGGTAAAATTAACAGTTAAATGAGACAAGAACGATTACGGTTTTTGGCTAAACGGTTAACCAAAAAAACTGATAAGAAATTTAAAATTAATTTTATATTTATACTTGATTTATTGATTATTACTAATATTTCATTATATTTGTGCAATTAAGTTTTCTTTGGGCATATTTACTTAGTTGCTTTGGTCATATTTCTGTAATTAATTTCATATTTTTGGTTAATTATAACATATTTACACCGGTGTAAAAACAACTAACTAAACTAATATCTAACTATAACGTATTTACACCGGTGTAAGTACAGCTAACTAAATTGATATCTAACAATAACGCCTTTACACCAGTGTAATTACAGCTAACTAAACACAACCCAAGTGTGAATTAAAATATACATTCTATTATGTTATTTCCATGCAACTGTGTGAAAATTATTAGTTTATTCAAGTAATTGTATTAATAATTTGTTAAATAAATATATTATATTTCTATATAAATAAATATAATACTTATTAAAATTATTTATAACATAATAATTCAAATTATTTAATATGTGTACCCGAGACCATAACATTATTTTTTCAGATTATATTATATTTCTATATAAATATAATACTTATGAAAATTATTTATACATTGATATTGCACTATATTATTATTAAAATCTTTTATTTTAATTTATTTGGTTGATATTTTTAAAAAAAATATAAACTTAGTAGTAATATATATTATTTATAATAATAAATGTAAAATGGTTTACGGTTAACCGAGCAACCGTACCGATTAAAGCGGTTAATCGTTTAAGCGGGACGGTAACGGTTCACAAAATATCAAATTTTTTGTTCCAATAACCGTATCGATAAGTCGTTTCGGTACAGTTAACTACCCGTTAACACCCCTAACAACCGCGATAAACATAGCGCAACCGAAAACGTAACCGCTAATGCTATTTAAATCCCTGGTTTTGGCTTCAATATCATGGCCAATTATGGCTGCTCTGTGCTGTGTCCCTTTGCCTATGTTGATATGTATCCCTTTCATATTTCTTGGTAAACAGGGTTTAAGTTGTGTTACTTGAACTCGGTTGTGAGTGTTGGATAAGAATATTTGTCCAATACGGCTACGTTCAGTTTTTTCATGCATTTGAAGTATGCATTAAGAAAAATGACGATTTTGAATAACTCAGACTCAGAGTTTAAGTTCTGATGAGTTTGAATACTTCAACTTTATCAGAAAAAAAAAAGAATAAAGGGTTTGTTCCGTATGCATGAATTATGTTGACTTAATTGCTGAAATATCATGATTTGAGCAGCTTCGGCTGGTCTTGGTCTCCTTCAGTTTTGCAACCTGAACATCTTCAAGACTTAAGGTTAATATAAGTTTATCTCCTCTAATAAATCTTTCATCAATCTTTTTAATACACAAGTGTTATTCATCACAATACTCTTCTTTCACATCTGATGTGTCAAACGAAGCGTTAGAGCACACTGCCCATAACTTGCTTTTGTCAAATTATCAATAGTGGTTACAAATATAATATACATTTCCTAGATTAATGAGTTGAGATACAAATATAAAAAATATATGAGATATTATTTTAATATTTTTACAAGAAAATATCACTGGTAAATAAACGAGCCAATAACTGAGTTTGTTCGTGTACATAGACAAATCGAACACACATTATTTGTTCCAGTTCATTCATTGAACAAACAAACAAAATTATTGATACACATTTATTTAATTTAATAGACGAATGTTATACAAACAGTTCATCAAATATTCTGTTCATTCACACTTCTGTTATAACTTTCAAGTTAGAATTTGAGGACAATTGAACCATAAAAGGATGAAACATAGCAAATTAAAAAACATTTTTTATCAAGTGTATCTTTATTCATATTTAATCCAAATCAAATTAAAAAATAGTTTTTATCAAGTGGAGGTTCACTTGGTAAAAAGATGACATGAAAAATTAAGGGTAAAGTACACAAATGGTCACTAAACTATTCCTAAAAAAACAAAAAATGGTCACCAAACTTTCAAAAATTACATAATGGTCATTAAATTTTAGTTTTTATTACAAAATGGTCTTCGTTAACTACGAGACATGGCAGTTACGAAAATGTGTATAATAATATAGTTAATTCTCAATATTTACACATTCAATCAATTTAGACATCAATAATGATGGTTAAATTAGGAATAAATTGATTAAATGTGTCAATATGGAGGATTAAATGTTATATTATTCAAATTTCTGTAACTGTCATGTCATCCAATTAACGACAATTAACGGTTCAATGACCATTTTGTTACAAAAACTAAAGTTTAATGCCCATTATGTAACATTTGAAAGTTTGATGACCATTTTGTATTTTTAGAGATAGTTTAGTGACCATTTGTGTACTTTACCCAAAAATTAATGAAGTAAGTTTTTTTTACCATGTAGGGGTGAGCAAACTCGACTCGAGGCAAAAAAAACTTGACTTGTCTTGACACAACTCGAAATTATATAAACTCGACTCGAAAAAATTTCAAATAAAGTTTGAGTTGTAAAATGGGAATACGAATAACTCAAAATTTTTAATAATTAGTGGATTGATTTTTAAGATCGAGTTGAGTCCCTCAGTTTTTCCTGATATATATACCGATATAAAAAGATATGAAAAATATATGCCACATGAAATGTATGCATATCGTAAATGATTAGTGAATGTCGTTTAAATTGGAATAAAATCGTACTATAACATGATAAATAATTACAATTAAATTTGTATAGGAGCTCGAAACTCTACTCGAATTTCATTAACTCGACTCAAATTTCATAAATTCGACTCGAGTAAAAAAAAATCAAATAAATTTTGAGTTGTAAAATATGACGGTCAACTCGAATAACTCGAAATTTTTTTACTCGATCGAACGCTCACCCATAGATGACGTGATGAGGAGGGTCCTTGATATAATATCTCATTAAATGGAGATTGAGGAATAGTTGCTCCATGGTAAGTGCAGCACCAATAATGGGCTATGAATGATCAAAGAAGCAGCAACCATTGCTTACTTGTGTCATTGTAAGGGTTGTGCAAATATTTGATACAAGTTTCACACTTGAAAGAACATAAATTTTGGGGACTGACAAAAATAAAGGCATTTGAATCAAGAGAAGGGAAATGGGGACCAAATTCTTTTCCTCATTATACTATACAATGTACAGAGTCCATGGGTGTCAACCTATACTCCTTTTTTTGGGTAAGTGAAAGGCCTTAAACTTAACTAAATGTTTGGCCTCCAAGTTGCATATAGTACCTTCCATTTGTGTGTATATGCACCAACATATTTTGTGGTGGAAAAACAAAGTAAAAAATCATTGTTTTTGTTTATTAAGATGTGAATTGGCTTTTAACATCACACATAACGCGATAAAACACAAGGCCAAGTTGAGTCGAGTGTTTTACTAATCTTAGATGTGTTGAAACAATTTTTAAGCTCGGCCGGGTTTTTTTTTTAAAGAAGCTACTAGTTTTATTAATTAGAAAATACCCAAAATTACAATAAGGGTTTACAAACTATCGTTGTAAACTAAATACATATTTTGGACATTCTCCTAAAACTAGCTACTTAAGATCAGACATGAACCATACAGGAAAAGGTTATAAACCCATCCAAAACTCGATTGAAAAATAGATACGAAACCTGACTGCATCAGCAAAACGAACCACAAAAGGGGATGAAGCTACTGATAGACCACCGAGAAAACGCAAATCAGAGCCGAGCACCGTGAGAAACTCTTCACAAGCGCAAATCGCGTATCCAAATTTAAACCGAAGGTCCAGAGCAGGGACGATCAATAAGATTACAAATAAGCGTCATCTTGATCAGTCGTGGCGTCGCCAAATCCAACCCTAATAAAACATAAAATAAAGAACAGCCAAAATGACCGAAGGAGTAGAAGAAAACATGCCAAAAGATAGAGATAAACATGCCAATAGACATAGTTAAACATACCAATAGACAGAGATAAACGTGCCATAAAGGCAGAAAACCTGTGTTATAAAGACATAATGATTTTATTAAAAAACTAAAAAAGAAAATAAAATAGACCCGGCGGTCGACAACCGGCAGTAAAACAGGTGTCGTCGCCGGCTATAAAACAAAACTTGAGGATCTAGGGGAAGAATTGCCGAGCGGCTAAGAAAAAGAATAGGGAAAAGATGAAGAGCGGCTAGGGTTTTTCCCCTAAGCTCGACGGGTTTTAAGAGAAACAAATGGAGTCGTCACATATCTTTTAATTGAGGTGAGATTGGATCACCTAAAAACTAAATTATCTTAATAAAAAAATATTTTTATGTATTAAAATAACAATTTTTGATCCACAAAATACGAAAATGGTTCGAGAGTCGGTTATATATGGGGAATGATTAGCATCTAACAACACCCTAAAATCTGTACCTAATCGATTATATATTGTCTAAATATTGGAATTTGTGAGCTTGAGATAAATTTAAATTACGATTCGTTTACAAACGCAAGTTTATTTTAAAGAAACAATTTGTATTTGAAAATAGTTTCATTTTTCAGCCTTTGAAATCTTAATTTGCTCGATTTTGAGAATGATGTCCCTCTATTTCAAAAAGTAAACGAAGAATGTCTTAAGATTTTTATTCGAAAAGTAAAATATGTGATGGAAGTGGAATCAATCAAGCAAAATGCAAGTATCGATAAAATATATACATAAATGACATGCAGGATACAAATAATAATTAATAAAAAAGTTAGGGCCTCTTAAAAAACATGTCTTTTAATTAACAAAATTATTATTATTAAGAAAATACTCTTTCATTCGAATGCTTTTACGGAACTACACACCAATCAGTTAGGAAACTATTTCACGAATCAATCTCACAAAAGAGTCATCTTGAAAAAAGGTTTTAAGATAATATTTTTGTAATAAAAGTCCAGTTTTTATAGCAAGCTCACAGGAGACATTTTTATATAAAAAAAATAGCATTTTTAAAATATGAGGATTTTATTAAAATGATTCTTTCATTCGAATTAATATATGAAATCGCACTCTAACTCGTTATGAGGCTATTCTACGAACCAGTCTCGTAAAAGTGTTATCTTGAAAACATCCATTCTATTTTAAAGATGACATTTTTATAAAAATATTATATTTAAAAAGAAATAAACAGTTAACCATATATATGTAGAATAATAATAATAACAATATTAATATTAATAATATATTATAAAAATAAATAAATAAATAAATACTATGTATATTAAATAAGATAATTTATGGTTATAATATATATAATGTTTAGTGTGATATAACAATACATTATATAATATAATGTGATGCAATATAATGTATGCTAAAGTATAACAATAACTCGTGGAGTGGTCTTAATGGTAAAGGATGACCTATTTCATCTAGGTGACTAGGGTTCAAGCACCATGTGTGCACGGTGTGTGTGCGTTATTAAAAGGGCTAAGAAAATTGAACATATATTACCTTGCAATCACACTTGCATATTCAAAAAAACAATATATATGTAAAGTATGTAAAATAACATGATATTTATACTATATGATAGACAACAATCTCTAGGGTAAGTAGTTAAAGACTCTCAGTTGACATTCTCTCATATCTCCTAAGTTGTGAGTTCAATACCTATTAGGGGTAAATTTCTCCTCCCCTAGATAGGAATTGTTAAAAAAAACTATATATGATGAAATAGAAAGATAAAATAAAATGATAATGCATATGACTAAAATGCAATAAATGGCAACGAATGAAAATAAAAAAAGGACTAGATTAGAAGCATGCAAAAATAAAAACTTTATAAAGGGAACAAATTGAAATAAAACCAATTTAGATTGCTCGAAATAAAAACACACGGGGGACTAAGAAAACAGTTAATCCATTTCACAACAAATACGCAGGTCCTCTTCGGATCCAGGTCGACACGTGGGTTCAGGTGTCTATACAACGTCGTTTTGGGCCGGAAAGCTGATGCCCAAAATGAATTTGTTTGCCTAAGGCTATAAATCTTGTTTTCTTCCATTTTTGTTATACTAGAGATATACCAATGATGAACGATAATGATGGTGATCACAAAAAAACAAGAAAATAAAAAACACCAAGGTTTATGTAGAAAATTCAAGTAGAAAAAATCACATACATGGGATGAAAACTTTCACTATGACGAAGAAGAAAAGATTAAAATAATTTGTACCTTAATGTTATGTGAAGTTTTTGATTTACTTGTGTTTTGTGATGTGTTTAAAACTTTAATCCCTATTGATAAAAATATGATGTTTATGGTGAAACGGAATGAATCGTAATGTTCAAGTTGCAGATTTCTTTAAAGGCTCAAGACTTCTCAAGAGAAGATTTGTGTTAGATTCAAGAATATGAAGAATGAATCTGGAAAAAATGTAACAATAAAAATATTATAGGGTTAAGAGTGCTTTAAGCCCCTGAACTTTTAAAAAAAATTATTTAAACTCTTGAATTTTTTTTACACCCAATTAAAATAATTCAACCATAAATTTTTACTTACATAGTGTAAAAATTTAAAAGTTTGACATTAATTTTAGACCATTGGATTATTGTAAATTTATGGTTGAGATTATCCACTTCTCTTCTCCCCTTAAAAATATATTATTTTTTACTTTTAATCTCATCGCCAATGTATACTTATCCAATAACAAAAAAAATAGTGTAAAATTAAAAAGTTTCGTATTATGTAAATGGATCTTATGTCTCTTTAATAAAAAATAGAGAAAGGAAAAAAAGAAGCTAAACTTCCAATTGTAAAGGATCAGTCATTCACTTTATTATTTATAAATAGTTTCATTTTTATTAAAAAATGAAACAATTCTTCAATTATTTAATCACAATTTACTAAAATTTGTGTAAACAATTTCACGTGGCGAGCATAAAAGTAAAGTCCAAAAATAGTATTTAAAAGTTTATAAAATCAGGTAATTTGGAAAACTTCCTCCATTTTATAATGTTAACCTAAGTAATGAAGAACCAACATGGCAAAAAACTACAAGCTTTGGAACCAGCAGCAAAGATCCACAAGTGACCATTTTATAAATCGAAGATTAAGAGAGCAGTTTAGGTTGAAGTCCGTGTACACGTGCAAACATGTGTGTGATATCTAGAAACTCTATATTTTAGCCAAAAGGTCGAGAAAGGTATATATAGAAGCTCGTGTTTGTATATTAACACATGTGCTCACACGTGTGCACGACTTCTTAGAAATTGAGAAGAACAATTATAAAGAGGGAAAACAAGTGTACGAAATGTGGATGTATAAAAACGTAGAGTTAATCTATGAGCAAAGAAAACAGCAGCGTTTATCACTAGGTATTGGGTAACATTTATACAATACGTAAATAATTTTGAATATAATTGTTACTATGAATTGTCAATTGTTTTGCGGTGGTTTTAAACGGTTCATCTCTTATGACCTGAACGAAAAATTACAATTATTAATTGTTGGCTTGAGGGTATGTGAATACAGAAGATTCGATAAAGAAGGCAATGAAATGTGTACTTTTGTTTTCGGATCCCTTTCCATTTGTCCCTTGGCATATTTATAACAATCAGTTGGTATAGCAGGATGAGTCGTTATATCCTTTAAGTAAGATTAGAGATTTGAATCTTGACTTTGAGAATATAAAAAAACTGGATTGAAAGGGTCGTTCCCATAATGAATTTCTATGGTACTTGATGTGAATTAATCAATATATTCAAAAAAAAGTTTTTTTCCAACACAAATTCTTATAATAACTCCTTGCAATACCTTATTTGAATCAGCCAAATATCTATAATAAAAAAAAAGTTGTTTTTTTTTTTCTAGCTAGCTTCATTTATCGGAACAATGGATTGCACTTACAAGTTACAACACATTAAAATTTTGGTATGCGCATATATAAATGACCAGAGGTGAGAGATAAAAACGAACGATATACACTTAGTACTTTTTGTCTTCAAATGTTGCATAATTTCATCAAAATTGTACTCCCAGAGCTTAATTTAACTGTACAAACTGCATGGCGTGCATCTTTCTGAGGACCACAATAATTTGCTTAACATATGTAGATTTTAATTTTTTTTTCAATGAAAAAAATATTTTTTTCAAAGTTAATTGAATACTGAATAAAATTTTGATAAACACCAATATTCGATTCTCACGTGTAATTTTATTTGATGGATATTGTTTTGTTTTACACCTAGGACATGTCGGAAACTCATAAATGGCATTTTATTAACAAGAAAACGGATAAAAATTGGTGGAAATAAACCAGTAGTTAGAAAAATAACTCTAAACAATCAACATATGAGTATTTAAACTTGATTAATGTTATAACGAATACACCGATGGCGAACAGTAACAGCTAAACAACGAAAATGTTGATCGCAATCAAAGTAATAAAATAAAGAGTAACAACATTTAAGGGGAAAATTCAAACAAAAAAAATCACGAGCAGAGAATAAAATCTTTTACCATGACGATGGAAAAAATATTACAAGTAATTTGAGTTTTGTGCTCACAGAAGTCTAGCGAATAATTATGTTATTTTACCTCCAAGATAATGTCAAACGTGACAATTTTTATTTGTGTTTGAATTAGGATGGTTCAAGTTTTGGAAAACCACAAATTAAAATGTGTTTTTTACTAAAAACACTAATCGTAAAATTCTTAAAACAAAAAATCCTAATCCAAAAATCATAAAACTCCTGAAAACCCTTAAATGTGTATTTCGTATGACGCATCTTTAATTAATACAATAAAATAATACATTGTTCCAACCCTTTCAGTGCAACTTAGTGCAACTTACTAGACGCGCCTTTGATCTACGTACTAATAAAAGGATTTATTTTTTTATTAAACAGTGATTATATTTTTATATCAAGATTCAAATTCATACAAAATAAATAATATGAACATATTTAGTCACTAGTCAATCAGTAAATCTCTAAAAAGATTTTATTTAGTTTCTGTAAATATTTTTTAGTATTATTTTAATAAATAATTTTAAAAATATATTTTAGTAAACATACCTAAACATTTACCAAGGAAAACCCCAAACCACATTAATCATGTCAATGCGAAGGTTGTCATCTCCCCAAGACTAAGAGAGGGAAAATAAGGGAATGGGTCCGTGATAGATCGAGGGGTGCGGGCGTACTCGTAGAAATTATAAATTTTTATATAATTTAAATATTTTATTTATAATTTTTAATAATAATCTAATTTTATATGCCTAAATTTTAATATAATTTTTTAAATGTCTGCACCGTTTGACTTATAGTTTTGCTTCCGTCTAAATTATATATAGAGAGAGAAAAGAGATGAAAGTATATTAATGGAATAAAAATTATCTCTTTTTTTTTTGCTTATATTTATGTCTTATATTAAAAGTTAGGTTTAGGGTTTGAGAATTAGAGCGTATGGTTAGGATTTAGAAAATTTAGAGTAAAGTGTATTTTTTATGGCGTATAGTTTACTATTTAAAATTTAAAATTAGAACTTAAAATTTAATTTTTTAATATTTTTTAATATTAAAACATAAAAAAACGCAGAAAAGGGTTTGGGTATAAAAAAGGGGCACGGAAAAGTTACTGAGGGTTTATTTTTTTTTTGTGTGAAAGGGATGGCTGTGAAAATGGATGTGAGTCCAGTTTTCAGTATAGCAGTGCTTTGCTGTCTAGCATGTGAATGGCCTTTCTTTCTCTCTTTCATTTTTACTTATATGCACCCACTATAACCCACCCACCCAACTGGCACTTTTGATTCATTCACATCAATGGCTGAATGGGGAGGATGAAGACAAAACTAGTCTGGGATTTGAGCCTCCTTGTCTTAATTGCTCTTTGCTCTTTTTCACTCCCACTCCATCCCACACTTAAATAGGGCACACATATAACCTCACCATCTGTGAGTTACACTTACCACCCTTTTTTGACTTCTCTTCTCTTTCATCCCTTTCCCTTCGTTAAAAACAGCCCTTTAGTTTTGATTAGCAACTCAGAAGATAAAGAAGAAAGAAATAATGAACGTTTTGTCCTGTGAGTGCAGCAGTGGGTGTGAATCTGGTTGGACTAGTTACCTGGAACAATCCTTTTGTTCTGATGTTTCCTTTGATAAAAACAGTGGTTCCTGTGATGAACACAGGCAGGGTCATAAGGGTAAAGAAGAGGTGGCCGTGGCTGATGAAGAAGACCTTTCCATGGTTTCTGATGCATCTTCTGGGCCTCCACATTTCTATGAAGATAATGGATATTTCAATGATGACAATCACCATCGCTACACTGTACCTAAGGTTGCCACATTGAGTAAAAATGTTGGTAAAACACATAAAAACAAGCAACATCCGAGACCGAGACAGACGGTAGATCAGCAGCTGCTGCCTTCTTTACTCGATGATACCGCCAGCTCTCCCCTCATCAATTTCTCCAAGGTAATATCACTCATATCTTCTCTGAATCAGTCTCTTGTCGGTAATGGTGTTGACTGTGGGGTTTCTTGACAAATTTCTAGACCAACACTCATGCTTCAATGGAGGAAAGTGCCTTCCATTATCCCCAGGGGTTCTCTGCATCACACTTTCAGGTCCAGGTAGTTGGCCAATCTTAATTTGAACAAACATTGTCATTGTTTAGAACTTGTTGATAACTGATAAGCATTGAATTATTACAGGGAGGACCAGCTTTACACGACCACTTTGGATTTTTGCAGCCTTCTCCCTCAGGAAACCACCTTCAAGGTCACCAGTTAAGTGACTTCCTATTGGTTCTAACATTGCACACCGTTTTTTTCTTCTTCTTTTTGAACTATCAACTCATTGGAAGTTTCAACATTGACAGGCGGTTTTAAGGAAATTAGAGAGATGAGATAAAGGTGGTTTAAATTTCTAAGAAGAAATGGAAGAAAGGGTTGCCAATGCATGAAAAGATTCAGATCTCAAAGGGGATGATCATCATCTTGTTCCTTTCATTTCTTGTCCAAATTCCATGCTAAAGAGCAAAACATGGAAATAAAATTTCTTGTTTTTTTTCAACCAAGGAAGAGCAAAATTATATGTTCAGTCTTTGTTTCTTGAATGGAGAACCAAGCTCTACTTGCAGACCACTTGATCACTTCTGAATACACAATACTCCAATATGGAGGAAATTATCTGTCACTTCATCAAACAATATTACACTGATCTCACTTTAAAGCAAGAAACTAATAGTGCTACAAAATTTATACATGCGAAAAGGTATAAATTGGCAACCCTTAGGGGTGGGAAATAACCGAAATCTTCGTCCACGAGGATGGGGAGAGTTTTATCACCGAAGCTCAAATAGGGACGGAGATTGTTATATTTGAACCGTAACCGTATAAATAACTGTGAGAATTCTCGAAAAATATCCGCAAGGATCTCGATATTTTATAAATTTTTTAAATATATATATATATATATATATATATATATACTTAACTCTCATTTACTTGTATATCTATCTTATTAGCAATATTCAAGTCCATCAAGATATTTGTGCATTTTGTTTAAACCTTATTAAGTCTTAGTGATCTCTCTAGTAATTTACCATTTTTTTGTTATTTAAGAGTATATAATCTCTTTTATCTCATACTTTTTGTCGTTCATGTTACTCAAAACTCTATTCTCCTTCAAGCAAGCAACGTCATCACTCTTTCTCAATTGTCAGCCAACTTCGAACGTCTTTGATCTTTTTCTGTGACAACAAAATATTTATTTATACATATATAAATGTGGTTTCTATTTTATTAAATCTATTATATATTATTGTTTTGTAGTATATATTATATATTTATAAATTATCAATCGAAGTAATTTGCCTCCATGCTTTGCTTTCTTTTTACCTACTTCATAGTCGAATATTGCTACTATACCATTTGAAGTAATTTGGATATGTTTAAGTCCAGTAAATATATGCTTTGTAGATTCAAATTGACCCTATATTTTAGTAAGTAAAGTAATAAAATTTTGTTTAATTTTTTTGGGATGGAAATTTCCCGAAAATCGTAAGGATCCAGTGGGCATAGGTATGAGGACGAAAAAATTCCCGAAACATTTAATAGGAATTCTTCGAAACTGTACCCGCACATGTTGGAGACGAAATAGACAATATAAAACCGCCCCGCCCCGCCCGATTTCCACCCCTATATATCCTTGCTTCCAAATGTGGATTTTCCCACTGCAATGAAAGTTTAAGCTTTATTATGCCTCCTAATCTTTTGACATTCCTCTCATATCTGTCCACATCACATTTGTTGTTCAAATCCCATGCTTGTTTTGTAATAAATTACTTCTTATCCACAATTTGAATCTTGAAGACGATATTATTAGAAATGACAGTCTTGTACCCTGAACATGGACAGTAAAACAGACTTACATATTAACAAAAAAATATTAAAAATGGATTGGCCATGAATACAGACAAGACCCCATGTTTCCAAGTATGGTTCGAAACTCAGAACTTTAGGCCTAAATATGAACATAAGAGGGGAGATGGGCATTCATATCAAGGCTAAGAGATGAGGAAGGAAATGGACAAATGAAGCTAATGTCGGAATAACTCATATGCATCCCCATAACCCTTTTTTTAAGCAGAGAAGATCCTGCCTGTGGATATTGCTGACCTAAAAGGAACATGCCCCCATTATATTTAATAATTTGCTCTCTTTTACAAGGCTCTTATAGTAATTTGCTAAATAATTTCTTTGCATGATATATTAATGCCGCTTTGCTTCCTCTTAAACCTTGTCTGCTTGGCAGCTGTCCTCGAACTTGGTGTCATACACAATTGTATGTCTCTTGCTTTGATTTTTTATGCATCTATTTCTTCCTCAATTCCTACGCAGATTTATATAATTTGCATTCAATTGAAAATTCCAGAATACAAACTTTGGGAATTTAGGATGTCAAAACATTAGGTATATACCCACATGCTTTATTTCCATTATATTTTAATAGTTTATTATATTAATTGGTACATTAATTTGTCAATCTTTCTAAAATTGATATTTAAACTTGAAGAAAAAAATTCAAATTAATATTTATCTTGACTTAATATTTTAATAGTTTATTATATCCTCTTGGATCAGAGCTTTAGACACATTAGAGTTCACTTAGAAAAATTAAGGCTTTGTTTTTTGTTGTGGTTTAGGGCCAAATCAAGGTTTTGCAAAAACTAGCTTTTGGCAAATCAAAGTTTGAGAAGCTGGTTTGGGGGACAAATCAAGGTTTTAACACTTAAAAATTAAGAGTTTTTTGTTGCTTTTAAAATTTTTTCGGTGAAAAAGTTAGTTTGAGAAGCCAAACACAACAAAAAGAAAGGCCTTATAAGATTAGAAGTTTTGGGTTCATTATTGGTTTGGGATTGACCCAAATAATAAGAATGAAACTTTTTAAAGGCATAATATCACAAAATGACCATAATGTTTGACTAGATAGTCTTTTTGGCACTTGCTCTTTTTTTTTGGAGAATTTTAACCCTCTACATTTTATTTTGGGTCAAAATATAGTCCATCTGTGGATAAAAATTGTTAATCAATTAACGGTAAAGAGCTTGAAATGACTTGACAGAATGACACGTCAGCAGAAAAATTTATTTATATTTTATTAAATTTATTTTTTGACTCATGTTTCATTTTCTCAAATCAGCATTTTTATCTATATAACATTGCTATGTTAGCGTGCACTGTCATGTAGGTTTGTCACGTCAATATTTCAAGCCATTTACCGCTAGTTGACTAACAGTTTTCATCCACGGATTGATCATTTTGCCCTAAAAATGAAACTTTAAGGATTAAAGTGCTTCAAAAAATAGGGACCAAAGTGACTATCCAATCAAACGCTAAGGATATTTTTTGGTATAACTCCATTTTAAAACCATAACATTTTTTAGGGAACATGTACCCAATTTGACCGGTCTCGCTACCCATGGATGATTAAATTTGTTTTTATACCGGAGAAGTGAAGACTAATGAGCATGACCATTTCATTATCTCAAACCACCTCTCTTCCCATTGTCCCCATATCCTCCCTAGTCTCTTCTTTTTCCTCCTCCTCCATCTCTTGTTTTTCATCCATGTTCAAGCTTAAAAATTATAAACCAAGGTGAAAACTTTCTAAAGTTGTATCTCTCAATCAGGTGAAGTATGGTAAACTTCATCCTTATCATCTCTTGGCCATTGTTTCAAGCTCAAATTATGACTTATAGAGATTGAGTTTCAGAATCTAGAGTTCCAAAATCAAAATTATGCTTTCTAGTACCTTCAAGAGTCCCGAAACAGGTCATAGGTATTGAAACTAACCCATGATTTTGAAATCAGATGGCTTTTTCGGCTTATTCGACTTATTTTGGGCCATTTAGGCCTAAAATGATCAAACAGACCCTTTTATTATCATCTAACACTCCGAAAACGATACATTTGACTTAATTTGATGTTTTAAGTGTTAAATATCCTTGTGTGGGTAAAATTACTAAAATATTTGTATGTTGCTAAATTACCATTTTACCCATAATGCTTAGAAATTGGTTTTTGAGTCTTAAGACCTTGGAAACGAGTAAAAATACCATTGCGACTAATAATGTTGTTTAGTAATTAGATTTGAAACCCTGAGTGTCTGAAATTGACTAAAATAGCATATGGTATGCTAAATGATTAAAATACCCTTTAATGTCTAAAAGAACATTTTACACTCGGATTTATAACTTTTTTCTAACAACACATCAAATTACTTCCAATTCATTATGATAGGATAACTACTATATGATGAACTATCTAGCTACTCAATGAATCCTTGTGGTGACGATTTATGAATTTATTCTCACGAAGGTTTATGCAGTTATCTGAATGTCTATTGAGTATATGTTACCTCTAGTTATTTGTGTTTGTTATGAAATATACGCATAGACATGAACTATTAGCATGTAGACAAGTCCATGAACTCTTATATATCATTCTTTCTTGTTGTTGGATTTTAAACCCTAAAGCCTTATCTTGCATTGCCTTCAAAGTTTTTGACAAAATCTCCCACTCCTCGATTTCTTTCTTGTAGTTTTCCTTCACCCTGAGAGGATTTTTCCTCTTCCACTCTCTCATTCATATCTCCCTTTCCTTGAGATCCGTTGGTACCGGTGCTCGTTCGTTAAGAACTCGAAAACGATTCTGGCATTTGTAAATGAACTTAATTTATAATTTCAAAAAAATTTGGGCCTAATTTTTTTAAAAAAATTGAGAGGTTTAATGAGAACTTTTAAACATTCTAGAAGGGGGTTAATTAAACAAATCAAAATTTTTAAAATTTATTAATTTCTGGAAAGGGGAAAAGTTAATTATTTTAAAACTTTAAAGCATCAAAAGTTAATTTTGTAAAATTTTGGGAGGCATGACTCTTCTAGTTCCTATTACCATATGTTACCGCTGTCAAAACTTACTGTCAAAGTTTCGTATTGTATAAAGACTACTTCAACAAATTGACCCAAAATTGAATGCAAAAGTTCTCCATTATTCTTAGATTTAGTGAAAAGTAATTGTACAAAAACAAAAATTATTGGGTTGGAGATGAATTGTTTCCATGGTTTTATCTTTTTAGAAAATATTTGTTATGTGAGCAGGAGACTTCTTTATAGAGCCATAATCAATCTTCGATGTGGGATTTTTTTAGGATTATATATATATATATATATATATATATATATATATATATATAATGGTAAGTAAAGTACTTGCATCATCATCAATGAGGTTTTGAACATGTGCGAGATGAGCGATCGCACATGGCCTCTAAGAAAAGAGAACCTCAAATGAGTTGAATTAAATGTTTATAGGGAAAAACAAAAAAAATAATTTAACAAATTACAAGACAAAAATAAAAAATACTTTAAAGGGGCCCATAATATATTTTCTTTACTAAGATAAAAATATTTAAAAATATATATATCTTTGAGATCATAAATTGAAGTACCTCATTTTAATAAACTGCACATGGCTTGAACTACCCTAATCATCATATTGGATAAGGGATGTAAGGAAGTATGGGAGAAAACATAAAATGTTGTTCCAACCACCACCAAAGCCAAAACCTTCAATTCATTTGTAAACAAACTATGGGGGGGGAATGCCATTGTGGTGTTTCTATATTACTTATCTAATTTCTGTTCATGTCTCGCCCTGCAGCTTTAACAAGCCTTGTTTCCGTTTCCCATGGCAGCCGTCTGCGTCTCTCTTATCGTCATGCATGTGTTTGCATGCAACTTAAATAATCATATTTAAATTCTTTCCAGTTTGTAAATCTGATTCAGGCATTCAATCCGGGTTTTGGCTGCACATGATTTCCTGTACTAAATAAAACTTTTGAATTGTAGATATTTAATATCAAGAGAAACCGTGACAAGTGTCCGTATATGGAAATTCCAATTCCATTTATTACTTGCATCATTCTTGCCGAATATAAATCTTCTACCCTTTTCGATATCCTTATTTATGCCTCACACTAAATATTTAGGTTTAGGTTTTATGTTAACGTTTAGGATTAGGGTTGGATTAGAGTTAAATTTGTGGTAGTGTGTATTTTTAGGATTTAGGATTTAAGGTTGTAGATTCAAAATTTAAGATTAAAGCTTAAAATTTGATTTTTTAGTTTTAGACATAGAAAGAGGCACCGATAAGGGGTACAGGATTTTTGTCCATCTTTGCCTACCGAATAGAAAACTTTCACTCTTTTTGTACCATTATGTATGCTTCATAACTAAAAACTTGAATTTAAAATTTAGAGTTTAGGGTTAGGATTGAGTTTAAGATTAGGATTTAAAATTAGAGTATAAGGTTTAGTTTTTTAATATTGGGACATAATAAGAGATACCAAAGAGGAATTTTGTTCTTGCCTACCGACCTTGGGATAAACCAATATTTTTTTTTGAAAAGAAGTCACTAGTTTTATTAACGAGAAAATACCCAAAATTACAATAAGGGTTTACGAACTATCGTTGTAAACTAAATACATAATTTGAGCATTCTCCTAAAACTAGCCACTTTAGATCAGACATGAATCATACATGAAAATGTTATAAACCCATCCAAATACTCGATCGAAAAATAGATACGAAACTTGACTGCATCGGCAAAACGAACCACAAAAGGGGATGAAGCTATTGATAGACCACCGAGAAAATGCAAATTAGAGCCGAGCACCGTGAGAAACTCTTCACAAGCGCAAACCGTGTATCCATATTTAAATCGAAGGTTCAAAGTAGGGAAGATCAGTAGGATTACAAATAAGCGTTATCTTGATCAATCGTGGCGCCGTCAAATCCAATTTTGATAAAAACATAAAATAAAGAACGGCCAAAACGACCGAAAGAGTAGAAGAAAACTTGCTAAAAGACAAAGATAAACATTCCAATAGACATAGTTAAACATGCCAATAGACAGAGATAAACGTGCCATAAAGGCAGAAAAACCGTGTCACAAAGACAATTATTTTATTAAAAAACTAAAAAAGAAAATAAAAATAGATCCGACAGTCGACAACTGGCAGTAAAACTGGTGTCGCCGCCGGCTATAAAACAAAATTTGAGGCGTTAGGGGGAAGAATTGTCGAGCAGCTAAAAAAAGAATAGAGAAAAGATGGAGACCGGCTAATATATATCAAACTTTCGTATTTACTCTACAATAAAACTAATATTTTAGTATTTACTCTACAATCAAACTAATATATATCAAACATTGATAACCCCTCTACTTTCCTGAATTGAAGATATAATTATAAAGGGCACGCAGTAAAGAAGAAAATATAAGCATTACTCTTATATTGCTTTCTTATTAATTACAGAATCTGTGACATGGGGAAAAAGAATCAGAGAATGTTGCCAAAAGTATAAGCTTTCAAATTCGTAGGATTAGATTAGCTTAAACAATATGAAAGGAATTCATTAATATCGGTGAAGATACTAGTTTTGAAACTGTATTGGTCAATCTGATTGCCAAAAAAAAATCAGAATGAAGGAGTACATAGTAGTGGATACAGAAATTCAAGAATATGAGTCTAAAATATTTTTTTTCAAATAGATATGTAGATTTTCATTTTTTTCAACAAACACACTAAATTAATTTTTTAATAAAATTTTAACACTAAATTAAATCTATAAAATGGAGAGTAAATGCTCCTCTCCTAGTAGGAGCGGTACCTTTAAGAGACTGACGGGGATACAGCCTCCAAAAAAATTTAAAAGTTGAAAAATTTTAAGTAGAGATAATAGTAAAATTGCATTTTAATCTCTTAAAATATATAATTTATATTGTTAACTCTTTCTAAATTTAAATATTTTTAAATAATTTCCTCAATAAAATATTGAGTTTCGTCACGGTCTCCTAAACGAGTTGCATCCGCCACTAGTACATACATAACAAGGCATCACGTTTCTTTTGTCGTGAAAAGTTTTTGGTAGCACAAAGAGCCGGAACAATTCATGCAGACGGCGGGGTGATGATTGTTATGGCCATATGGTAGGACAAATAGATATGGCCATATGGGTGGGATGGATTGTTATGGAAATGGTATGAATTGGTGCTCATTTTATTCGTGCCAACAAAAACAAAATATTATTATATTTTATTTACGACTTACTATTATTTAGTACTACAAAATAATAATTTCACAAGGGGTGTTAAGATAATTACAAATATCTTTAACTTTTTAAAAATTTGAAAATTAAATAAACATAACGTTTTTTATCGTCTTAAAATCATTTTTAAAATTGGTTTTTCACTGACAGTATATCAAATAATAAATACGGTTTAATGAATACAGAATAATGGATACCAACATTGAAACATTGACAATCTTATTACTCTTCTTTTAAAAAAACTTATGAATTCCTGATGGATGAATTCGTGATGGAGTTCACGTCAGAAAACTCTTTTTCTTGTATCCCCTCCCCTCCCCCTCTTCTTTCTTGGGCCAACTGGCTGAGCTTGGGTTTCTATTTAAGCTTATTAAGCTAAATGCCCACTACCACAAGCTTTAAGTCTATGTGCGCATTCAGTAAGCGATGGTAAAATTATCCGGTCCTGTCCGATCCTGACACGGACATAATTTTTTTTTTTTTAAATATATAGATTTGAATTGGGTTGGATTTTAAAAAAATTTAAGTGGAGTTTGAGTTTAGGGTAAAAATTTCTCTGATTCGGTCTATTTATAATTATATATATTATATTTAATATTTTTATTAATTTTTCTTGAGATGGTAAGGTTTAGTTGAATTTTTTGTTAAAATTTTATGGTTGAGTCCGGTCATATTATGTTTTTATCATATCATGTTAGGGTTAGAATACTAAACTCGAATCGGATCAGAGTTGGATTGAGATTATTTTTATATAAAAGAGATTCCCAGCTCATTAATGATCAAGAAGAATGACAAATGAATATATAAAATTTAAGAACGAAAATAGAAGTTGCAAATTAAGGATTCTCTCAAGCTCCAAAGTCCAAACCCTCATTTAAATCTCCTTCAAAACTTCACTCTACCATATGAATGATGTTGAACGTTCCTTGAAACTCACGAATTGAAGAACAAGAATCATACCTTCATTATTTTTTTTGTTTAATCACCAATACTCAATATATTAGTTGACTAATCCAGATTAGATACTGCAGAGGCTCATTATATCTTTATTACTTTCTGTTGTCTTGCAAAAATACCAAGTTAAAATTTTTAGGATTTAATGACCAATGAAAATTTGAGATGGGGAGAAAAAGAAGAGAAAATGGGAAATGAAAAGAAGGTGAAGGAGAAAGTGAAAAGGGAAAAGGTCAAAAGGGTTAAAGCCATCTGCCATGCACTTTGTCCCCACGTTAAGACAAAACCAAATAAATTTGGTGCAACCATGTTTTCATAAATGGTACAGTTGTCTTTAAGTTCTCCCTCTTTCATCACTAATTCTAAAGTTCCCTTCGCATCTCAATACATGTCCAATTATCATTCAAATAGGGCCAACTTGGCCCAAAGGACCCAAGTACCTTAACGAATCAATTATCCATGGCTCGGGTTAACACAAAGGCGTCGACTTGAAAATTTGAGTTGTTATAATTATGTGTTAAAATATATGTTATGAATTATAAAAATTGGTGGCATGATTAATATGTTCATAAGAATTGTAAAATGGCATGAATGTGTTAAATGATTTGCAACTTATATAAGAAGCATGCTATATTATGGGAACATGAGATTGAGAACTATATGATTCCTCATAAGCTAAATGATGTTAAATGGATTTGAATTTGTTGTTGGAAAGGTAGCAACCAAGCCAATTTGGCAAAGAAATAGGATGTATAAAACAGTAGGAAAGACACAGGTTTCAATTGGAGTGAGAAGTTGATACTAATATAAGAGGATTTTACAAAGAAAAAATTACAGGAATATGCTACACAAGCCTGTAATTTGTAAGCCTAAGAAACTTTATCTGTATGTTGCTCTTCAATTTAAAGGAGAGGCTGTTCCAGAAATCCTTTCATCTTCCAGAAGTGCATAAGGGTCTATGTATTGTGGCAGGGAAACAGGTGTCTCACTACCATCATGAACGAACGATGATCCGAAATACTGCAGCCAAGCAAAAAGCATCAGCAACGCATCAAATGAAAGTCCACTAGCAATGATTTAGGATATAAGATATTGGATGATCAAACTTTGAATTGAAGAACAAGGTGATGGTTCCTTTAAGCTCATTGCAGCAACTGCAACATTTTAATGATAGCAAAATCCAGGAGTAAAAGAAAGGCAACTTACGAGGTAGAGGGCGGAAAAGAATGCGATTGTCGAAAGGATCAAAGGCCAAAAGCCAAGGAAGAAAGTTCCTCCAAGTGTCAGCAACAATTTCGCCCGCGGAACTAGCCCCTGAACAATGCAAACATAACTTCACAAATTCACCAATTAAATTATCAAAAACATTGACATCGCTTGAAGTAAAGAGAGATTAGCTCAGCCACACTGAAATAAATAAATGAATAAAAAATGTTTAAGGTTAGGAACAGAGATAAAATATAAAACAAAAGGTCTTGATGATCCCGGGACAGTCAGTTTATAGGAAGAAACAAAGATAAAGCGAACCTGCTCGATTAAACACAACCCAAATAATGAAGGTCACTGCAGCGGAAAGAACACAGCTGGAAACAGAGGAGGATGTTGTTTCTTCTTCTAAAATGTTTAATAAATGACAAGACCACATTGTAAAAAAAAACACACACACACAAGGCTCATGCAGTAACTTTTAAAGACTAGCAACCTGTTGGAAAACGCTGGTACACCTCATATCGCAGCCGAAAAAATTATTCGGCGAATTTCACCAGTGGTCCATGTACGAAAAATGAATCTGAGGTGAAAAATGATGAAACGTTACCTTAATTAAATATGATAACCGACGTAGGAGAATTCAATTTCTTTAGCACGATGTCGAATCCTAGTCGTCACACCAGCGCTCCGACCTCTACGCAGTTTACCCGAATGAAACGAACAATATTTTACTTCTCTAACTGTTAGAGAGGTTTTTAGCAGTAAGCATACCTTTGGCTGCTAGACCTTATGCCTTTATATAGCATTCAAAACCCTAATCCTAATTAAATTCGAATTTATTAAACATACAATATATTTAACCGAATATAATTAAATATGTAGAATCTAATTCTACTTCAATTATGTTTCTTTAGGGATATTATATATTTTAATAGTGTTTGATAATTGTCAACAAACTCTAGAGCAGGGGGTTAAAGCTCTCAAGTTGATACCCTATCCTTCCCCTAGGTTGTGAGTTCAAGACCCAGTAGGAGCAAAATTCACCTTCCCCTCTCTCAAGGTACAAATTGTTCAAAAAAATAGTGTTTGATAATTACAATAATTATCTAGTATTAAAATATATATAAATGAAATTATATAATTACAATAATTATAATAATTTTAGACTTTAGTAAAATTAAATATATATATATATACATATATATTTATTTATTTTAACTAATTTCGTGTACAACTTTGTACAAATGCTGTCTAGTCGATATATGCTCGTTTTAATCATAGGGTGTGACCTTTATAGGTTCGTGTAATGTTAGCAGTAAATCTAGAACAATTTTAATATTACAAGCAATAAGTGTCATCTAGCAATACATCATTGCTACCTAAGTTACAGGAAGACGTGGTTCGACATAACTTCTTCGTGATTAACTCTTTTCATGTATTACATCTTTTGTCCTTATATCTAGATTGGACACAAGTCATGGAATAGTCACACTTGTATAGTCCACCTAATACTTTTTGATATCTTGTGTAGACTATTATAAACGAATAACTATAATATCTCATGTCAATTTATTCGAGCATGGTCATGTATTTCTAGTCTCGCTCAATCAAGTGACCTATGATATTACTCCTATTATGTAAGAGAGACAAATCCTATCTTGATCAACCATATCCCACTACATAGATTGTGACATATCCAATATCAGTCTTTATAGTGTAGTCAGTTACGACACACGTTTGACTGTATTAAAATGTGTCACTCACAATGTTGAAATAACGATCTCAAGCCTGAGGATCATACATGTAGTTATCACTATGAGCAATGTTGTGACTGTTACATAATAATCCAAGAAACATGTTCATAGCGGGTTAGTCCAGTATGTCGTTCTCTAACACATACTTATGTATTGATGTTAGCATCTCTATGTCAATGACAACACTTTGTCATTAGTCAATTACATATTAGTTTTAATGTATTATTGTTGTCCATACCCACAATAATACTTGACTAAGGACATTTAAGAATGAGAAAAACTTCAATACACAGGATGAGTAAATTTTAGTTTACACATGTCTTTTAGTTCTAAGGGTTAGGGATTTAGTTTAGAGTTTAGAGTTTAGGAGTTTGAGTTGTAGGGTTTAGAATTTAAGGTTAGTGTTTAAAATTTAGGGTTTAGAATTTAGGGTTTAAGATTTAGAGTTTGGGGTTTAGTTTTTTAGGGTTTAGGTTTATTTTTTATTTATAGTATAAATAAGCAAATTTGTGTAAAATTTATTTTACACAACCTGTGTATCAAATTTAAACCCTTTAAGAATAACAATATTATTCTAAGGACTTTATTATAATTCAATTTATTTATATATGCGCAGAATAATGACTTAATATTAATGAACAAGATAAATAAGTATGTCATTTACAATTATCTTATGATTGGTCTTTGTGTATACTTTAACACAACCAGCGGCTCCATGAACCCACAATCCTTTTTCTTATCCAGACTGCCACCAAATAAAAAACAATGTAGGGTGATTCAAAGATTTACTAAAAATGAGGCCTTCAATTTTTTAAATAAATGTTTGTCGATTTGATGTATGCGTTGTATGCTGACTTTTGAATAAAAATTGAATATATCATGATTCAAAATCTATCAAGTATAGCGACATTCTATTTTTCCATATGTTTTACCTCTAGTTTATAACTAATCTTTTTTTTTTCTTTGTAAGCATTTGACTCAATTCATCTTAGACTTTTTTTTTTTCGAAAGTCGCTCCTATTGTACATTGAATATATATGAACCCCGCAAGTAAAGTAAAGTTGGTTTTCATTTCCCTTCAAAATCCAATCAAGGAAACAAGTGCAGATTACACCCCAAATCTAGCTCGTTAAGATTATGAAGCTACCACTACAATTCAGAATGTATATAATTGTGGTAAAAGTTGAATTATGCAGTCAAATCATATTACCGAGAATAACCGTATTAGTCCGCAGGAGAAAGAAAATGTATGAAAAATTATTACATAAAATCCACCAACCTCAAGACCTTCACTATTCAATTCCATGGAGCGCTGTCTTTGATTTGATAAGCTCTTCTGGTAATCAGTTGAGAGCGCATCCCTCGAAGAGAAACTTGCCATTTCTTCCCCTGTTTTCATTTCCTCATTTAACCCATAATTGGCATCCTCCAGCAATGAAGTGGGCGTCATCCCCCTCCTCTTCAACTCCTTCATAAACAGTGACTCAGGCGGCTCTTCGCCTACTCCAAAACAAAAACACCCAATTCATAATCCGCCTAAATAAATTAAAAAAACTAACGAATAAAAGATGTTCAGACATACCATTGCTTCTGTTGTCACCGGCACAACGAATTCTACATGTATTGAAGCTGAGAATTTTCTTCCTGAAACCAGAAGAAATCGAGATGGGAGAGAAAACGGGGTTCATAATCTGTAGAGAAACCATTCTGTCTTCCCTCTATTTCTTAGCAGTAAACTTGTAAAAATTAAAAAGAAAGAATGGGAATCCCAGATTTTTTTCACAGTTTTTGTGGCTTCTGGGTTGAGAAAAATAATGGGAAATCACCTTTTTTTTATTCAAACGAAGCTGTGAAGATAATGAAGGAGGAGAAGCTACGTAAGTAATTAGGGACTGGTTGTTTGGTAGCAATCGAGGGAGGGTAAGATTGAGCGGGGTTGCTTTCAGTTGCTAATATGCGCGGGAGATGGTGGTGTTTGGTTCAACTTTGTGGCTATCAATTCAAATTGTGGTTCCTGAATAATCATCACGTATGATATGACCCACACACTCCCCGCCCCCATTCTATTTTATATGATAATAAAATAAAAATATGGTAAAGTTTATAAATAGTAATTGAATTATTTTAAAATATTTATTTTGATCATTAAATTTTTAAAAATTATAAAATAAAAATTAAATTTTGAATTTTGTTATAAAATAGGCACTGAATTGTTAAATGATGTTAACAGCTTAACGGTGGGTTGACTGACAACTAAAGTGGAGTATATTAGTTGTTACAAAATGTTCATTGAACTTTTTAAATGTTGCACAATAAACTATTTAACTATTATAAAATGGTGAATTTGTTATTTAATTATCACAAAATGGGCATTGAGCTATTTAATTATTACAAAATGGTTGATTATTACAAGTTATACTTTTTATGTTTAGCAATTAGCGGATAGCTTATAGAGGATTACATTAGTCGATAGCTGATAGCATTAGTTGATTTGACTTGTTAATTGTATACAAATGTTTGGTAAAATTAACTGATAGTTGATAGTTGTTTGATTATTTGAACAAACAAAATAACATATAAGAACGTGATTATATTCAATACTTGTTTAAGTAGCTTATTAGTTATTAATATTTTGTATCTATTAATATTAATTAGATTATAAAAATTAATTGTTTTTAATATCATTACTAAGCATATATGAAGAATGTATAGATTAATTTCTTATTTGTGAAATTATTTTTTTAATAAAGTTTAAAGTTATTAAATTTAGATGTATATATTAATTTATTATTTATAAAATTATATTTTGAATATGATTTTATTAATTATTAAATTTAGATGTATAAATTAATTTCATTTATAAAATTATCTTTTTAATGTTATTAGTTTTTCAAATTTATGTTATCTAGAGAAATTTTCTACAATTATCAAGGATAAAAGAGTCTTTATAATTCCTTTATCCAAACCACAAACGCAAAAAAGCTCATTTTAGGAGCTTTTTTAAATTTAGAGGTTTCACCAAATCCGTTATTTACCAAACATTTAAATTAACAGATTTGACTAGTCAGCCCTCTAAAAATAGTCTAAATCTCTAATTTTGACTCAAAAGTTGTTTACCAAACAAAGTCATTGTAAAATTTTGTTGTTGATTTTAAGAGACTTTGTTCCAGAAATGTTTCAAATGAAGGGATAATAGAGTTTTTTTTTATTTCCAAAAACATTTCTTGAAAAAAAAACTCGTCAATTCCTTCCATTTAAAATATTTTTGAAAATAAAAAGCTCTTAATTCCTTTAATTAGAAAACGTTTCAAAAAACTAAATCTTGAAATCAATCGCAAAAAAATGCAACATAACCTGTAATAAACCAACCAGTTTGTGGCAATTAAGTAATTCAATAACCATTGTGTAACAATTCAATAGTTTAATAATCATTACGTAACAATTAAATAGTTTAATATTCATTTTGTAGCAATTAAATAGTGAATTTACAATTTTGTAACAAATAAATAGTTCAATGATCATTCTAACATTCACAACATTCAACGATCATTTTGTAACAACTAATATATTACTTTAGTTGCTCAGTCATCCCGCCGTTAGGGCTGCTAATAGCATATAACGGCTCAATTTTCATTTTGTAACAAAATCTAAAATTTAATGTTAATTTTATAACTTTTGAAAGTTTAGTGACTAAAATGAATATTTTAAGACAATTTAGTGATTTATTTGTGAACTTTAACCTAATAATAATAATAATAATAATAATAATAATGAGGTAAAGATATTCTCATTATAGCGTGTTTTATAGCATCGCCTTTCGAATTTAAAAAAAAATAAAATAATCATGTTAGATAATAAAAAGTTACAAACTAATTTTTTTCATTAAAAATTTAACGGACGATGATATGACAATTAATATATTAATATAATAGAAAAATTTTACAATGCTCGACGAACACCATTGAACACTACTAACGATGAACACCGCTAAACACCATTAAATTAATTTATAAAGATTAAAAATCTCAAGTACTCAACATATAATTATAAATTATTTAAAATAAAATTTCAATTAAATTATTTTTTATATATATTATATTTTAATTTTTTAAAATAATTGGATTAAATATCAACCTTAGTCAATTTTAAAAAAACCCTAAACCCTAAACCTAAAACTCCAAACCCTAAATTATAAAACCTAAGCCCTAAATTCAAACATTGAGTTTATGGTTTAGGGTTTAGGATTTATGGTTTTGAGTTTATGATTTAGAGTTTTGGGTTTAGGGTTTTGAGTTTAGGGCTTATGATTTAGGGTTTAGGATTTAGAGCTTTGGGTTTATGGTTTAGGGTGAAGGGTTTAAGGTTTTGAGTTTAGGATTTATGGTTTAGGATTTAGAGTTTTGGGTTTATGGTTTAGGGTGTAGGGTTTAGGGTTTTGAGTTTATGGTTTATGGTTTATAGTTTATAGTTTAAGGTTTAGGGTTTAAGGTTTTTTTAATTGACTAAAGTTGGTATTTAATTTAATTATTTAAAAAAATTAAAAATAATATATATATATATATATATGAAAAATAATTTATAACTATAGGTTGAGTCCTTTAAAATTTTAATCTTTATAAATTAATTTAATGGTGTTCAGCGGTGTTCATCGTTAGTGGTGTTCAGCGGTGTTCGTCGAGCGTGATAGACTCATCCAATATAATAATAAATTTGTATATTAAACTTTATATATTATTATAATTTAATCTTAATTCTAAAAAATTAACAGTTAACACTTTAGTATTTTACCCATTTTCTATTTGCCTATTTTTTTCCTCTCACTCTTCAGCGGCTTATTTTTTCGCCTAATCTACGGTGGCACTAGCTTTGGTGTTGGTTGTCACCGCTGGTAATTCATATTTTTTTTCGTTTTTTATATTTGTTCTATTTGTTTTGTTTTGTTTTTCTTCGTACATCTTGATGTATTTTTTCTGCCTTTGTGATACGTTTTCTCTGCCTTTATGGCATGTCTCTGCCTTATGGCACGTTCTATGACTACTTTTCTAGGACTAATATATTACTTTAGTTGCTCAGACATCCTGTCGTTAGGCTACTTTTCTAGGACTAATATATTACTTCAGTTGCTCAGACATCCTGCCGTTAGGCTGCTAATAGCATATAACGGCTCAATTTTTATTTTGTAACAAAATCTAAAATTTAATGTTAATTTTATAATTTTTAAAAGTTTAGTGACCAAAATGAACATTTTAAGACAATTTAATGATTTATTTGTGAACTTTCACCTACTACTACTACTACTAATAATAATAATAATAATAATAATAATAATAATAATAATAATAATAATGATGAGGTAAAGATATTCTCATTATAGCGTGTTTTATAGCATTGTCTTTCAAATTAAAAAATAATAATTATGTTAGATAACAAAAAGTTACAAACTAATTTTTTTATTAAAAAATTGACAAAAATTATATTATAGATCTATCCTACCATGTAGGATATGGGACCAACCAATTAAAATTATACACGTCATCTTCCATAATACAAGTCATCTTTAATTTTGTAACCCTAATCATTAAACATAAAATAGTAAAAAGTAAAAAAAAAATGCCCCCATCGTCTCTGTCTCTCTCTCTCAATTCCCCATCGTTTTCCCAGTCTTCTCTTTATCAATTCTCCATCTTTTTCAACAAGCTTCAAAATTGGATCTAGCGAGAGTTTCAACCAGTTTCAAGTAAGTATTATATATTTATTTATTTATTTATATGCTTTCAAGTCATATTTAATTTTTCTTATCCCCAAATATTAGAAAATAATAAAAAATAAGAAAAGTCGAAACATCGTATCTATCCAAATTTAAGTATTATATATATATATAAGCTTTCAAGTCAACTTTAAGTTTTCAACAAATTTGAAGTAAGCATTACGCATATATGCTCTCAAATTGAATTTAGCAGTAGTTTTCAACAAGCTATTAATTGTATTTAACAACGGTTTTCAATAACCTTTCAGAAAAAATAATTTAACTATGGTAATTTGGCTGATAAATTATGATATTTATATTAATAGATTTTTCTATATTTTTATTATAGAACTAATGTTATACATTGATATAATAATTTTGTTGCAAAGATGCTTCATAACAGCGAGAAAGAATGTAACACCCCTTCCCGTATTCATTGCTGAATACAGGTCAAAGATACCATTTAGCATTTATAATCTATTATAGATATAAATTCAATAAAAGCTTGTTTTTTTTATTACATAAAATATGACCTTCTAAATTAGTCATTTAGCTAATCACGTAAAATTTAAAACTTAAATTTTATTTTTTATTTTTATTTTTTTATGTTCAATTCGAACCTAGTTTCAAGCAGCAACTACGCAGTTTACTTCTAAATCATATGGCTAATTAAACTGCTTAAAAACTGCCTAATTTATAAATCATTTAAATAGTAAATAAAATACGATTAAACTAACTCTTTTCTAACCACATACACATATCAGAGCTGCCAAAACATTAACAAATATACATGCCAACTAGTAATATCAAAAGATAACATCAAAGATGTCATACTGATACTGATATTCGGCTTTCCAAAATATGATGATATCCTCTGTTGCTTCTTACTCCTTGTGCTCCTTAACATCTACACGTGAAACAATCACACGCTAAGTATATACTTAGTGGGGCAATATAAAATAATTAAAACATTTCTTTGCAAAGTAATAATGGAAATAAATAGAGTGCAATATAACTATCAAAAAGGATTTGAAAATTATAAATACTAACTTATCAAAACCATACCCCTTTTTCGTAACTTGTAAAAATCTAAATATTCATATATATATATATACAATACATGTTATATCAATACGATCCATTGTACTTTCAATTTCAATATAGCCCAATGTACTATGGATGAGAATACATGGTATGCGAGTCAATGACGAGTATGCGCATGTGCTGACATCAACCAATTTGTTGTTCCATAATAAAACAATATATCAATGTATCGATATCAATGTAAACACTACCGTAACTTAACGGCATCAATAATAACGATAGGTCATAGTTGTAGAACACAACTCACTATATCACCGCCGTAACTTAACAGCAGTATTAACCGATAGGTCATAGCTGTAAAAACAGCTCACTGTATCATTACTGTAATTTGACAGTAATATTATATCGATATACTCCACCTCTTTGGCATGTCAATATACCAAGACTCTCAATAATCATACAATGGGCTTTTTGCACAATTCACTATTATGAACATTTCATTCATTTCGACAATATCAATAGATCAAAATCAATAATTTTAACATATAAAAATATTAGTGAGGCAAGGTGAGTGCAATCTTATTTATTTTAATTATTATACGAGGAAGACTTGTGATAAGTCAACCTCAAATGTTGAAAGAAAATGATTTGATTTATATTAAATAGTTTTGAATAGTTTTATGAATGATTTTGGGTATGAATTGCCCTATGCATATTTTTATATGTTAAAATTATTGATTTTGATCTATTGATATTGTCGAAATGAATGAAATGTTCATAATAGTGAATTGTGCAAAAAGCCCATTGTATGATTATTGAGAGTCTTGGTATATTGACATGCCAAAGAGGTGGAGTATATCGATATAATATTACTGTCAAATTACAGTAATGATACAGTGAGCTGTTTTTACAGCTATGACCTATCGGTTAATACTGCTGTTAAGTTACGGCGGTGATATAGTGAGTTGTGTTCTACAACTATGACCTATCGTTATTATTGATGCCGTTAAGTTACGGTAGTGTTTACATTGATATCGATACATTGATATATTGTTTTATTATGGAACAACAAATTGGTTGATGTCAGCACATGCGCATACTCGTCATTGACTCGCATACCATGTATTCTCATCCATAGTACATTGGGCTATATTGAAATTGAAAGTACAATGGATCGTATTGATATAACATGTATTGTATATATATATATATGAATATTTAGATTTTTACAAGTTACGAAAAAGGGGTATGGTTTTGATAAGTTAGTATTTATAATTTTCAAATCCTTTTTGATAGTTATATTGCACTCTATTTATTTCCATTATTACTTTGCAAAGAAATGTTTTAATTATTTTATATTGCCCCACTAAGTATATACTTAGCGTGTGATTGTTTCACGTGTAGATGTTAAGGAGCACAAGGAGTAAGAAGCAACAGAGGATATCATCATATTTTGGAAAGCCGAATATCAGTATCAGTATGACATCTTTGATGTTATCTTTTGATATTACTAGTTGGCATGTATATTTGTTAATGTTTTGGCAGCTCTGATATGTGTATGTGGTTAGAAAAGAGTTAGTTTAATCGTATTTTATTTACTATTTAAATGATTTATAAATTAGGCAGTTTTTAAGCAGTTTAATTAGCCATATGATTTAGAAGTAAACTGCGTAGTTGCTGCTTGAAACTAGGTTCGAATTGAACATAAAAAAATAAAAATAAAAAATAAAATTTAAGTTTTAAATTTTACGCGATTAGCTAAATGACTAATTTAGAAGGTCATATTTTATGTAATAAAAGAAACAAGCTTTTATTGAATTTATATCTATAATAGATTATAAATGCTAAATGGTATCTTTGACCTGTATTCAGCAATGAATACGGGAAGGGGTGTTACATTCTTTCTCGCTGTTATGAAGCATCTTTGCAACAAAATTATTATATCAATGTATAACATTAGTTCTATAATAAAAATATAGAAAAATCTATTAATATAAATATCATAATTTATCAGCCAAATTACCATAGTTAAATTATTTTTTCTGAAAGGTTATTGAAAACCGTTGTTAAATACAATTAATAGCTTGTTGAAAACTACTGCTAAATTCAATTTGAGAGCATATATGCGTAATGCTTACTTCAAATTTGTTGAAAACTTAAAGTTGACTTGAAAGCTTATATATATATATAATACTTAAATTTGGATAGATACGATGTTTCGACTTTTCTTATTTTTTATTATTTTCTAATATTTGGGGATAAGAAAAATTAAATATGACTTGAAAGCATATAAATAAATAAATAAATATATAATACTTACTTGAAACTGGTTGAAACTCTCGCTAGATCCAATTTTGAAGCTTGTTGAAAAAGATGGAGAATTGATAAAGAGAAGACTGGGAAAACGATGGGGAATTGAGAGAGACAGAGACGATGGGGGCGTATTTTTTTTACTTTTTACTATTTTATGTTTAATGATTAGGGCTAAAAAATTAAAGATTATTTTGGATTATGGAAGATGACATGTAAACCAATTAATGACATGTATAATTTTAATTGGTTGGTCTCATATCCTACATGGTAGGATAGACCTATAATATAATTTCTCAAATTTGACGGAGGATGAAATGACAATTAATATATTGATATAATAATAAATTTACACATTAAACTTTATATATTATTATAATTTAATCTTAATTCTAAAAAAAAATAACAGTTAACACTTTAATATTTTACCTATTTTCTAGTTGCCTATTTCTTAGCTCTCTCTCCATCCGCTTATTTTGTTTTTTTTGCCTAATTGACGGCATCACTAATTTTGATGTTAGTTGTTGCCGTCAGTTATTGTCGCTGGTGATTTATATTTGTTTTAGTAATTATTTTTTTTCGGGTTTTAGTATTATTAGTAATATTTTAATAGTAATATTATTAATATAAAATTAATAAAATCAAAATAATAATAATAATATAACATAATATAAAAAATTAAAAAAGAAAATTTTGTGTGGAGCTCAAAGCTTCACGTCACCCCTATTCCCCCCAATTTGCTTATAAAAGGCAGTGGGGAGGGGGGCTCAAGGAACCCATGAATCAGCCAAGCAATCGGCTCCCAAAATATTTGGGAGCTATGGCCGGCCAAACAAGGCTGGCGGGGGTCGGGGGCAGTGCCCAAGACCATAGTTGGTTTGATCCAACATTCGATCGGGGTCTTTTTTTAGGTCCGATCTAGTTAAATTTTTTTGGTCTACGACAACATGGCACGAAGGTCTCGGTGGGGTCAGTCGGGGTTTGTTATTCGGGCTCCTAGTGAGGTCTATTTTTATGTTGTATGATTTAATAAAATATCATTTAATTTTGTTCTTATTTTTAGTTGGTATGTTTTATATTTTATGCTCTATATTTATTTATGTTTTAAATTAATATTTTATTTATGTTAGATTAATTTTTATTTATGTGATAGATTAATATTTATGTATGTTTCAGATTAGTATTTTATTTATGTTAGATTAATATTTTATTATGTTAGTATTTATTGATATTTTTATCACATTGTATTTATTTATATTTGCCATATTTTAAGTTGCATTTTGGAAATATAAATTGTCAATGTGGGTGCTCCTTTATTCGAGCGTAAACGTGGCTAGTATCAGGCGTAGTGATGGTGGTCTTTCGGTCTACTCTCGAATAACAGGGCCTTTAAAATCTACTCACACTTATAACCAAATTTTAATTTAATCGTCACTTTAATCCAAAAAGTTTAATATTAATAAAGCGATAATTATTAAAGTACCAATTTTTGGGCGGTGTGGGGGTGCTAATCCTTCCCCGTCTGTAACCGACTCCCGAACCCAACCTTTTTTAAATCTCTAGTTTTATGGTGTTCGGCCTACCTAAGAGGCCGGTGGCGACTCTATTTTTTAAATAAAATACGATTTTCTAAAACCCCACAGAAAACATATTTTAAATACTCAAAAAAAACCCAAACACATTGAAACCCAAATTTTAGCAAAAAAGAAAGAAAGAGATCGCTACAGATGGCGACTCCGCTGGGGATATATTTTTAGTTTTTTATAAAAGAGAGTCAAGCTTTTTAAATAATTATCGCTTTATTAATATCGGGAAATTTGGATTAAAGTGACTATTAAATTAACATTTGGTTATAATTGCGCGTTTATTTTAACACATTTAAAATTTGGCATATAAACTCGTCCTTTTAAGTGGGGAAAACGCTAGTGCTTTCGTGTGTATATCGTTCCTCCGTATGAGCCTAGCAAGTACTTTCGGGGCTTGGGTACCTTATGCTTTCGCGAGGATATCGTTCCTTCGTATGAGTATAAGCGAATGGGTCCCCCTGAGTTGAACCCGGTTGAAATGAGCCTATAATGGGTGATGACCGGGGGCCTTGCTACTCTTAGTAGGGGACAACAAGGATAATTCGGGTACCTCTTAGCACCAAAACTGCATGTAGAGAATATAGAAAGCCTACCCTTTTAGAGCCATGCGAATAACTTAGGTGCTTTAGACGAGATAAATAGGATTACTCTGCTTGTTGTCTTATCTACTTCGGTTTTTATTTATGTATCTATTGATTTTATTCGGTACTAACTCATTTCTTTTTTTTATTTTAGTTTTACTTTACACATACTTTTGTTGCATTAGCATTGCATGACATAAAGGCGTCGGTTCAAGTGGTTTGCCCGATCAGAAATCTTTCATCATGGATAAAAGATATTTCAAGAACAGCTGTCAGACATTGGTCAGAAGTCAATCAGTGGGCCCAAGGTAACAGTTTGCCGAGTAAGAACATAATGCTAGGATATACATACAAGAGCCTACAACAGAACGACTACAAGACCTATATTCTAATACTTATGGCGACATAGCACATTTAATATATGTATGGTTATTCAGCCTTTGCGTCGAGCCATTTTTTAGTTCTAGAACTTTGCTTTTTTCTGCTTCACTTTCAACGGACATGACATGATACCCACGGTAGAAGAGTACACAACCTTGCTCAACAAGAATAATGTTCAAAAAGATTGGATCTATACGAAGTCGCTAAGGAACTAGAATTATCCATTGAAGTTCAAAACCTTTGCCAGGATGAGTGACGATTGGATCAACGGCCTGATTCAGAGTCAATGAGACAGCCTAGCTTGTGCATGGGAGTGTATCCGAGACATCATACCCACACACCCGGATGAGGCGATGAAGATGGACATGTTCTCTTTAGGGATATAGGGTTTGATCATTTTCTCGAGGGTTATTGGAAACATCGACGTAGCCATCTTGGATCTGTTTGAACGCATGAAGCGGAAGGTAAACTAGGTACCAGCGATTTTAACCGAGACTTTCATTTCTTTGAGTGCGACCCAAAAACATGTAGATGGGCATATCTGTAGAAGTCTTCTTTTTTGGCTCCAGAATATGGACCCTTTAATTCCTATGAAAGTCATTCGAAAGGGTGATTACCATCGGAATCAACGCATTCATTTTGCATATCATGACATGGTGTTGATTCAAGAACGGTTCATTTAAAAGGCTTTCAAAATAGAAAAAAGGTTTGCTTTGCTGAAAACGATAATATTACCGTATCAAGTTAGGCTGAGCAAAGACCAATCGAGAAAGAAGACGGTCCGATAGTAAGGCACGTGCGGCGCAGAGGATCCAGTGGGGACTACAGAACATTAATTTTAAAATCTTCACATTTATCCCTTTGTAAAAATCTCAAAGATTTTAATTTAACTCCTTCAAAAAAATTAAAAATATTATTATTGTGTTTTGAATTCTTTTCCCTCCTAAAACTTTAAAAAAACCCCTAAAAGTTTCATTTTTTAAGTAAGTTAAAACTTTTTGATAATAAAAGGGGAAATCTTTTAACCAAATGATCTTTGAGAATTTTAATGTAAACCCAAAAGTTTTAAAGACTTTAAGTAGACCCCCTTTGGACCGCTAGGATCCAACCCTATTTAGACGCATTATTCGAAGATTGGTTTGTTTGCACCCAGATCAACCGAAGAAGAAACTCTTGTCTGGATTATGCCTACACTTGTCAATGTTTTTTAGAAGCCAAAGCATGAAGATCATGACGTCACAAGTCTATAGAGTAGCATGAGAGGAGAATACGAGGTCACCCGTCATCCTGAAGACGACAGTGAGACATGGAGCACGAGCTTTGCTTCCTGAAGTCAAGATCTCCAGAAGGAAGCTAACTGTTACCTGTAATTCATTATTAGTTTCTTGCAACCAGACATTTTTCTATTGAACGAAAGTCTTTTAAGGAATGTTCGAGAATCAACATCGCATTTGCATTCATGCATTGCATTGCATCACATTGTACAGTCATGGCATATTTACATAACATTATCATTACCTTGTATAAAATTTTTGGGGAGTAATCCAAAGACCAATTAGAGTTTTATCGTGAATAAAAGAATTGAACACACTCAAAAATCAAGATTCGAGCAGTTAGAAGATGGGCTCGAAAGAAAAAAAAGAGAGATAAGAAGTTTGATGCCTTCGATACAAGAAAACTCTATTTGAACCCTGATTTGGCCATTCCTCTGGATTTCAAAGATTCCCATATTTGCGCATGATGACGGAACAAGATGCCCCAAGATTCACCTGACCATGTTCTGCAAAAAGATGGAGGGCTGCATTGAGAATGAAAAATTACTATTCTACTGCTTCCACGACAGTCTAGCAGGACCCAACGTGATATGGTATAACTGTTTGAGTAGAGACCAAGTTCAGTCGTAGGGAGACTTAGCCGATGTCTTTTTGGGCCAATATAACTATGCTTTGGGCCTAGCACCAAGTCGTTAGTATTTCCATGGTACGAAGATGAAACCTGATGAAGGCTTCAAAGAATGTGCTTTGAGGTGGTTGTGTTTAGCGACCCAGGTGCAGCCTTCCGTAGATGAAGAGGAAAGTGACTTCTATGTTTCATGCCACCTTTCATATTTCTTCTTTGATAAGATGCTCGGGAAAATGAAGGCCAACTTTGAGGACTTTATGACAGTCGGAGAGAGAATCGAACATGCACTCTGGAACCTAAATTTAAAGACCAGACCTACCTAGGAGTAGAAGAAAAGAAAGAGATAAATGGGTACCACTTTTAAGATTCTCATAACGGTAAGAGAATGAGGTTAGCAGCTCACCCCTAGGCCGATGAATATTACACCTGGCACATTTGCCCACAACTTTGACCTGAATAGTACATATGAGTTTTATGTAGGGGCATTGGAGCATGGCACCGAGAAATCCATAAGCTGGTTGGCGAGGGAGTCCTAATGCAAAAATTGATCTAGCAAGGAAAAATAAGAGAAATGGCAAGCCTATACTACATTGAAAGGGCCAAAATGGGTTAGTACTCGGGAGGTAGTCCGAAGGTCCCTATGGTTTTCCTATCAGTTCACAAAGAAATTCTCTATGTTTTGAAAAAAAAAACTCTCAAATAGATATTTTTTCAGATTTTCATTTAGAAAGCATTTTTGTATTCTTTGATTCTTTAAACATTTCATTCATTGTTATGAGGTAGTTTTTGATTTTTCATACACATATACACATTTTTTGAATGGACATATGTATATATCATTTCTATACCAGGTCATTGAATCTCAAATTCAAGAATACTTGTGGTTCAACTTTAGAAATCAACTCTAAGTTGCTTATATTAGATGAAATTGAAAGTTGTGAAGATATTGCAAATGTGAGTATCTGTTAATCCACTTTGGCCAACAGAGGAACAAAGTGAGTGTTTAGACAATGGGCAGTTCCCATTTTAGGAATTTCCTTCTCAGCCACTTGTCGTTTAAGATCCTTGAATCGAGAGTTGGCCCTAAACCTTTACCCCCTGAAGGCTTTCTCAAGACATCTATGAATAGAATGACGAATGGTATTCTTTCACTTTACTAAGAGAAATAGATAAAACCAGATAGATTGGACATGAAGGCCATAGAACTACCAGAGGAAAATGGATGAAGACAAGTTTATGCTCAGAAAGTAAACCAAGCAACATAAGAAATGGCAATCAGAAGGCTGAAGCAATCAAGAGCGAGTACACTAAGTTAAATAGTGTAAGAAGAAGATACATGAAGACTCTATCGTTCGAAAGGCACCAGTTTAGAAGAGCTGGGTAGAATTGATTACTTTCAAGCAGGAACAAGCGACAATGTCCGGTATAGATACAGTTTGATTTGAGAATACATCCACAGACTCGAATAAGAGGAAATAGACTCTAGGCTGAAAACCCAAAATAGGCAGTCTAAAAAAAAGAGAAAAGAAAAAAAGAAATAAGAAGACAGAAAAAGAAAAAAATAAGAAAGAAAAAAAGAGATTACACTCCACTGCTTGGGTTACTAAAAGGTATTCCTAGATAAGAGTGTTTAAAAAGATAGAAATGAGTAGAATTTTTTGGGGCACTCCGCTGTAGTGAAAAGCTCAGAAGGTGGTTGTATGCTCTATTCAACTTTTAGTCAAAAGTGGACTAGCTACACGAGTGATATATTCAAATCATGATTATGCCGAGTAACTCGGGGTTCTATTGTATGCTCCATCATTATCCTTGAGACAAAGGACTATGATGAGTTGAATTCCCTTAGAAGAGAAAAAAAGAAGAATGAGAGAGAAAAAAATAAAAAGAAAGAGAAAAAAAGAAAAAAGACAAAAGGAATAAAAAGAAAATGCTGTATATACTTCACACACAGATCAAACAATACAATATCAAGACTTCAACTGTAAGAAAATAAGTAAATATATCTTTTTGTGTACTCAAAACTCCAGATCTTGAGATTTTTTTTGCTTCTTTTTCTTGTTCGAAAAAACCTCCCCTTACAGATTACAAGTGCTTGGGTTTTATACCCATTTCGTTACATATAAAAAACATAAAAGAAACCCGCATTTATAGTTGATTTGGCTCGAATGATGATATTTTCAGGACAATAGTCCTTTCTTTTCTTTGCTTTTGCAGATCTGACGTGACCTTGGGTGGTGAAGCAGGGGGCCAGTCCGAGCAGGTGGCAGTGGCTGGCGCGTGGCCTTCACGCGGGAGGTGAAGAGCCGCGAATGGCGGCTATGCACGAGGAAGATGAGGAGGCACAAGACAAAGGGCAGCGGCAGATGAAAGAGTTAATGTTGTTTTTAAGGTTAGGGGTATTAAGGTAATGGGTAATTTTTCCTTGTGGTCCCCTTTGTTTAGGTTTTATTCTATTTTAGTCACCTAAATTAAAAAAAAAACTATTCATGTCACTTACATTTTCTAACATTTATGTTTTAGTCATTGAACTGTAAGTTTCCGTTACTTGACTAACGGGTAGATGACATGGCCTTTTAAAAAAATAAAATAATTCACGTGTAACGACGGCAAAGAATATATTAGCCCTTAACTTTGTCTATTAAAAACCTCTCAATAATCTCGTGAAGAAGAAAACAAATAACCATGCCTACCATTTCTTTGTCTACTTCATTTTTCTTGTTTCAATCGTTTTCATCCATTTTTAGTTAACAAGATGACCAATAATAATGATCCATTGATCGGGACAAGCAGGGAAGCTTTGGAAACAATTATTACCGACGACAATTTTTGGGATGCTCTTCCCCCTTCTCCTTACAATTACTACTACTACTACACTCCACCACCTCCTTCGCATTTATCAAATGTACTCTTCCTCTTCCACCGCATGAACCAAAATGTCCACCTCCCCCGCCTACCAAAATGCACACCTCATTCACCTCCGCTTCCACCACCATCACCACCTCCTCTCCCGCCCAAACTAAAATGTCCACCTCCCCCGCCTCCTCCTCCCCCACCACCTCCACCTCCATGTAAGTACCCCACAAAGAGTGGCTACTTCAAAAATCGAAGACTGAAAAAATCCCACGGCGTGATATGAAAGTTCAAGAATAAAATCCAACCCAACACCAATAGCAAAAAATACAGAAACACATGGCGAGGCCTAGACGTATGCAAATGCAAAGTCCTCGTGTGCGAGATACATCCCGAAGTGAACAAAAAAGCAGTCGCATTGGTTGACTTCAACGACTTCAAACTCGTCAGTCGCAACCGTTCCCTCCTCTCGACAGTTTCATCAACGTGAACAAAAATTCCCTGCTTGTCCCTTCTATTTCTTCTGTCTTCTCCTCTTTAGTGTTTAATATTTCTGCAGAAATAGATAAGAAAAAAGGAATAAATTGAGTTAGAGTTTTTAAATTGAAGAAAAGGGGATTATATAAACAAGGGTAAGGACAAATAGATTCTTTACCGTCTATTACAGGCGGATTATTTTAATTTTTTAAGGGGCCATGTCAGCTGCCCGTTAGCCGAGTAACGGGATTAACGGTCTAGTGACCAAAACAGAAACGTTTGAAAACGTAAGTAGCAAAAATAGTCTTTTTTAAATTTGGGTGACCAAAATAGAATAAAACCTAAACAAAAGGGACCACGGGTAAAGATTACCCAAAAGTAATTTAGGTATTTTAGGTATGTATTTGGGTATTTTAGGCTGCTGATGGGTGTTTGGGTTGTAATTTGGCCCATGTAAAGTTGGTAAATAATAATAAAATAGATTTATTATTATTATTATTATTATTATTATTATATTAGACTTGGATTTTGGTTTAATTTGAATATGGTCTGGACAAAATGAGTTATTACAGTTTGGGGTTGGAAAATAGACTAACGGCGGCAACGATAAAGGTTGACGGCAGTGGTGGTGACGATGACAACAAGGAGAAGGTTAGGGTAAAGAAGAAAAAAATTGGGAGGAAAAAGTTAATTTTAGATTTTTTGTTTGAAAATGGGTGAAAAGTAAATTTTTAAAAGTTTAGAGATCTAAATTAGAAATTAATAATTTTTGTTAAAGTGTCATGTCAACACTCTAATGAAGGTTGATGTTCAAGTGACCAAAATATTATAACCTGAAAACATAAGTGACCAAAATATTACTTCTTTAAAATCAGTGACCAAAACAAAACAAACTTAAAACAAAAGGGACCATTTATGTAGTTTACCCTTAGTGTATATTGTCACGACCCGCACATTTGGGTCCGAGACAGATGCGCAACAAGCAACCCAAGAGGTTCTAGGCTTGCCAAGAAGACCACCTGACTTGGTCCGATCGTTGGAGACTGAAAGAAAGCCCAAATACATTGAGCCTGATAAATTAATAGATGGCATCTTACCAGGGAATATTCTAAGGGATAAGAATATCTCTCAATGTAAACACAAACTTAAAGAAAGAATTTCATAGTGATAGAGTTTCCTTAGTTAGTGTAGATTTTGTAGGTGGCTTTCGATCTGAGCCGTTAGTGTGATTCGATCTCGTCCGTTCATTGTATGGGGATTCAACTATAAATAGAGGCCTCCCCACCTCACTTGTAATCATCCATCATTTGAGTAATACACTTGGCATTTACTCTAAAAACACTATGTAGTGTTCTTCGCGTTCTTGAGCGTTCTTTCATTTGTTCTTGTTGCCTTTCTCTTTTGTTCGGTTCCTCTTGGAATGATCTTGTGTTTGTGTGCATTGGAAGTATTCGATCTTCCGGAGAAGGATTTCAGGCTTACTTAGTCGTTTGTCTAAGAACATCGACTAAGGCCGCACGTCGGGCTGGTTCAAAAGTCTAGCCCCGTGACAGTTGGTATCAGAGCGAGTGTTCGAGCGTAAACACTGATTGGAGATGGCAAAGAAATGAGGGAATGTTGCAGCACAAAAGGGTGCAGAGACCCAGGCTGACGATGGAAAGCGAGATAGTCCGAGCAACACTGTGCCTACGCTGGGAGAAAGGTTGGGAAAGCTCGAAGGATCCATGAAGAATGCCCGAGAGGAGATTGACGTTGTGAGAGTACGTTTTGACGAGCTGGACTCTCCGGGAGAGGAGCTCGAAAGCAACGTGCAAGATTTAAAGAACAACGTGCGAGACCTTGACCAGTGTGCCGACAGTGCGGATAGACGGAGTGATGCACTCGAAGTCGAGCTAAAGGCTTTGAAGGCGGAGATGATGGAGGAAATTAAGGGGCTCAAGGGAGAGCTTCAAGTTTACAAAGTTGCCGTGACTGGTATGTTAAACACGGCAATAACCAGACCAAAGTTGGACGTGCCAAAGCCGAAGGAGTTTAGTGGAACTAGATTGGCCCAGGACGTGGAGAACTTTGTGTGGAGCATGGAACAATACTTTCGTGCTACAGGCATCAAGGATGATGCGGATAAGGCAAACATTGCTTCTGTTTACTTAACTGACGTTGCACTTTTATGGTGGCGACGCAGATGCTCTGAGGAGAAGAGCAAGGATATTCCCATCGGAACTTGGGAAGAGTTTCAGGCTGAGTTCAAAGAACAGTTCTACCCAAAGAACGCCCAACATGAGGCTCGGGAGAAGCTGCACGAACTCAAGCATGAAGGTTCCATCCTGGAGTATGTCAGACGGTTCACTGAACTCAAACTCCAAATCACGGACATCACTGAAGCCGAAGGCCTCTTTATCTTTAAAAACGGGCTTAAGCGATGGGCCAAAATGGAGCTGAAGAGGATGAGAGTCGAGGAACTCTCCAAGGCTATGGCCGCAGCTGAATTCATAGCCGAGTTCGAGATGGCGGAGTCCCTCAAGCCCCGAGGCAAGGGCTATGGTGGGGGAGTCAAAGATGGGGAAGGTCTTGTGTGCTGTATCTGCGGAGGGAAGCACATGATGAAAGATTACCCCAAGAATGATCGTCTTAATGCTGTCAAATGCGATGTGTCCGAGGAGTCGGATGAAGAAGTGACGAGACTTGGTGCGATTGCGAGTGTCAAAGCGATCAATCCGAGGGTAGAGAAGCAACTAAAGTGCTACCAATGTAAGGGGCTACACAAGTTGCGAGCATGCCCACATCGAGTCAAGCCATCCAAGGGGGTGGACGAGCCTGAACAGAGCGAGGCTGCGAAACTTGGCTCGATGATATTGAGTTCTGCTAAGGCGAGAGTATGCAAGCAGAAAGGGTTGATATTTGTCGACATCAACATTGCAGGACGATCGAGGAGTGCTCTAGTGGACACCGAAGCAACCGATCTATTAATGTCTAAGAAGGTTGCCGACAAACTTGGTCTTAGAGTTGTGGGTTCAACTGGAAAGATCAAGACTGTGAATGCTAAAGAAGTTCCAATCGTTGGAACGACACGGAAGGTTGAGCTGCAGTTTGGTGAATGGAAGGGCAAGGAAGACATCAAGGTAATCAATTTAGATGACTTTGATTTTGTTTTGGGACTAAGCTTCCTTGACCGTATAGATGCTCTTATCGTTCCTTGTGCCGACGTCGTCTGTGTTTTGGATCGCAAACAACGTTGCGTTGTGCCCACGTACCGAGACAAGGGTAAAGGAACCAAGACGCTGACTGCCATTCAGTTTGCCAAGGATGCTCCAAGCCAAGGAGACATCGCTTTGGGGGCTACTGTTGGAGGAACTACTTTAGTGGGGCAAGAGTTGCCCGAGTCAGCCAGCGACATGAGGCCCGTGGAAAAAGCACCTTTGGGCAAGGTGGAAGAAGCATTGAACTTCAAGTGTGAAGAATGGTCAATGCAGGAAAAGTTGCCAATGAGCAACGAGGCACCAAACTTCACGAGGGAAGGGTTGATGCTGGTTAGAGTGAATGCCACGAAGGAGGTGCATCTCAAACTTCATCGAGATGTGCGCAATGATGGAGAGCGAGAAGTTACACAGCGGAAGGAACCAAGGCGAGCAGTCTGTATGGGAAGACAACCCAGTCCGAGTCGAGCGCTCCTTATGGGGGGAGCCGTTCTTATGGGGGAACATCGTTGCCCGATTCTGAGTTGGGAGCATGCCAAGGTACCATGGAAGATCCAAGATCAACCAAGAGAAGTCTTTTCTGAGACAGCGATGAGGGCATCGCCGGATTTGGTGGGGGAGAATGTCACGGCCCGCACATTTGGGTCCGAGACAGATGCGAAACAAGCAACCCAAGAGGTTCTAGGCTTGCCAAGAAGACCACCGGACTTGGTCCGATCGTTGGAGACTGAAAGAAAACCCAAATACATTGAGCCTGATAAATTAACAGATGACATCTTACCAGGGAATATTCTAAGGGATAAGAATATCTCTCAATGTAAACACAAACTTAAGGAAAGAATTTCATAGTGATAGAGTTTCCTTAGTTAGTGTAGATTTGGTAGGTGGCTTTCGATCTGAGCCGTTAGTGTGATTCGATCTCGTCCGTTTATTGTATGGGGATTCAACTATAAATAGAGGCCTCCCCACCTCACTTGTAATCATCCATCATTTGAGTAATACACTTGGCATTTACTCTAAAAACACTCTGTAGTGTTCTTCGCGTTCTTGAGCGTTCTTTCTTTTGTTCTTGTTGCCTTTCTCTTTTGTTCGGTTCCTCTTGGAACGATCTTGTGTTTGTGTGCATTGGAAGTATTCGATCTTCCGGAGAAAGATTTCAGGCTTACTTAGTCGTTTGTCTAAGAACATCGACTAAGGCCGCACGTCGGGCTGGTTCAGAAGTCTAGCCCCGTGACAATATATATAGTCAGATCCACTTACATAATAAAAGTTTTAAATTATATATTTTTATAGTTGGGTTAGTGAAAATTAATAAATGAGATTAACATTTTTCAATAAAGAACTATATTTTTTTATTAAAATCTTCTCAATTCCTACTATTACTCTCTAAAATTAATTTTCACCCATTTAACCATCTTAAGAAAAGTGAATTTTAAAAATTTTAGGTCAATCAATGGTGAGTTATTATAAATAGAAATTCTCTTGCCCCTTTCTATGCTATTACACTATTTAAGGTTTAGGGTTAAGGTTTAAAAATTATGGTGGGTTAGGGTTTAAAGAATTAGGGGAAAGCATTTTTAGGGTATAAGGTTTATAATTTATAATTTCGGGTTATAACTTTAAATTTAATTTTTTATTGTTGTGGCATAGAAACGCGCGAATAATTTTTGTCCAGTTGTTATTACATGCATCGACAGTAAACAAATATTTTTTTGGATAAATGTTGTGTGCTTTATTATCCAAAGAAAACAGCATAGCTGCTATAAGAGGACCCGATATACACACTTGGGCTGCCATCCCTAAAAGGGAATCCTGCACAAAAATTTCTATTTATATGTTCGAGTTTAAAACATTTGCTATGGAGACGAATACGAACTGCATCATGTACATAGCTTAGTAAAATATCAGCATTCCTAGAAACGTTCCTATATTGTCGATAGTTCATTTCCTCCCATATACAATACACATAAGCCCCTCCAGAGCCGTCTCGAATGTTTTTGGGTCCTGAGCGAAAACTCAACAATAGGGTCCCATAGAACGAAAATATATTTCATCTATTTAAACTATTAATTTAAAATTTTATTAATTAATTACACAAACGCGATTAAATTCTTTTAACACATTGTTTTTAGGATTTATATCCAATACATTGGCGGTAAAAACTTTTAGTTTCCACGAGCATTTTAGTTTTAGGGTTTATGGCCTCATTTTAGGGTGCAGGCCTTAGAGTTTTAGGTGTATGTATTTAGCACTTAGGGGTAATGGTTAGAATTTAGGGGCTATGATTAGAATTTAGGATTTATAGGTTAAAGTTTAGGTTTAGGGTAATATGTTGAGGATCTAGGTTTCAACCTATAAATTGTAAATTCTAAACCTAAACCCTAAATTTTATTCACAATCACTAAATTCTAAACTCAAACTCTACCCCCTAAACTAGGTCCATAAACCCTAAAACTAAGGCGCTTGCGGAAACTAAAAGTTTCCACCACCAATATACTTATCCTTATTTTTATTATTTTATTAAGAAAATACCTTAAATATAATTAAAATATTAGAGACCTTTTGAATTATAATTCTTGTAATGCTAATTTTAAATTATATTACTGTTTATATATTTTTTAATGTAATTTAAATTAATATTTTTTTATTTTCAATACAATACCGTTTATAGATGGCAAATGACCATCTAAAACCGGTAAAAGCATGAGTGGTGGCGTTATCTAGTGCCAAGTGAGCCCCATGTGATGGATAGATATTAACAAATGCTATTTTGACAAAAAAATTAAGCGGTATGGTTTATTGACAAATTTGTATTAGTTGCACATTATATGAGGCCCCATGAAAGTGGGGCCCTGAGCGCCTGCTCCTGCTGCTCCTGCTATGAGCCGGGCCTCAAACAAGTTTTAAATGAAAACAAGGAATGATTTCCCCATTGAGCAACTGTCCAAGCAAGTTCATTATCTCAACACATAGCAGCCCTGTGTAAAAGGCACAATTTGAGTAGGTCCTCTCAAATTCCACAAACATAAACACATTCAAAGAAAAGGTGATTTTTTGCATCACCCCACAATTTAAGCAGGTTCCATCCAACAGCATCCCCATCCTCATCAATCTATCTTTTAGTTGGCAACCTATTTAAGATTGTTATTCATAAGATGATGGCATGTTTGGGGATATGAAATGATAACTATACAAGCCTGTGCCAACTTACCTTTTCTCTTTTCTGCCTCAGCTCTGCCCATATTTCCTTTACTATGAGGGCTTTCCATCCAGTTCCAGCAGCAAACAAGTTTTGAACAAAACCTTAAGGTCCGGCTAAAATACGATTTAGGCTCTACCATCCAAAAGTCGGCCCCTTAACTGAAAAAAATATTCTAATGCCTACTTATACTATAAAAATAAAATTTAAATTCATAATTTTAAAGCCTTAAATCCTAACATTTAAGTCTTAATCTACCTCTAAACCATAAATTAGACTCGTATGTAAAAAATAAGTTTTTTATTACCGTGTACAATATATATATAAGAAAAAAACTTTAGTTTACACGTACCTTTTAGTTCTAGTAGTTAGGGTTTTAGTTTAAAGTTTATGGGTTTAAGTTGTATGGTTTAGAATTTAGTGTATAGTGTTTAAGGTTTGAGTTTAATTTTTTAGGGTTTAGTTAAAAATTTAATATTTAAATTTGTATAGTGTAAATACACGCTTGTATAAAAGTAGTTTTACTCGCGTGTGTGTGTATATATATAAAAGAAAATCTCTTCCGCGACTCTACCCAAACAATAGGACAGCCCATTTGTATTACCCAATTTGCGGTAGTTTCTCTACCGCATTCGGCGGCTGTAGTAAAACTCGTTTTTTTTTTTTGGTTTGGTTCGTGATTCTCAATCAACGGCAATTGGATTCCCAGGTAATATCTAGAACCCGATTAGTTGTGAAGTATTCTATCAAATTTCTTCAGTTCCATCCATTAAAAAAAAACTTCAGTTGCAGTTATTATTTGATTTGTTTGCCCTACTCTCATAAATCTGATATGTTTTTTCAGAACTAGATCTTTCCTTATTTAATTGAGAGTGAATGGACAACCTAGTAGATTCCTTAAACAACGCCTACCAAGAATTCGTTGCTGCAGCGGCTAATGTTCTCGAAACTAAGGAATCTTCCGCTGCCCAAAAGACGGTAGCGACTGATGCTGCTTTGGAGAACTTCAAGCAGAAATGGGAATTATTCAGAGTGGCTTGTGATCAAGCTGAGGAGTTTGTTGAGTCCATCAAACAAAGGATCGGATCCGAGTGCCTTGTCGACGAAGCCACCGGCTCCATGGCTGGGAAGTTGGGCCAGCAGTCAACCGGCCTTCCTCCCATAAGCGCCGTTCGTTTGGAGCAGATGAGTAAAGCTGTACGGTGGCTTGTGCTTGAGTTGCAGCATGGTTCGGGGAGTGCAGGTGGTGCTGCAGCTCATGCCCACACATCGGCTCCTTTCGATGCTAGATTCCCGGAAGATGCTGCTCAGTAGGTATTGAAAGTAACTAGAAAGAGTGGCTTTGAATGCTTGGTCCGTGTTAATTTTATAGACAGTTCAGAATGTGCGCTTTTTTATTTATGTTGAGTAGACATGTATGGTAAGTATCTTAAGTTGCTTGCGGATTGATAACAACCCATAGGTATTTGTGTGGTTAAGTTGTTTTGAGTTTATTGTTGTAGAATTCTAATGCATGGCATCCACATTTTTACTTCTACAAATATATGAAATGATGTAAATTATAGTGCAATTCTGCAAGGATATTGCTTACTGGGAAGCATCCCATTTCTACGCTATGCTCTTTTGATCATTGCTAGTATGATAAAATCATCTGTGTTTTTGCTTAAGCATCATTAGACATTTCTGATCCTACTCAAGTAAGCATCGTTATACTTTGAATCTGCAGTGTTCAACTTGTATTTGCATTTGTCTTTGCGCGTAATATAATGTTATTGTTACTCATTAATTGAGTGTCAAGAATCATGTTCTATGTTACTCGGACTTTGTTGGGAGTGTTGGATATGGGTATATGTCAAGCACGGGTATGTCTGGGTCCTTGGAGGATCGTATCCATGCCCAAATTTGCATTGGACACTGATGTTAGACATCAATACATCAACAAAAATAATGAGTCTGAAGCAATTTAGACCAAGGGTACATGTTAGGATGGAACAGAGTGTCTTGTTAGTTGAATATAGGGGCATCTCTCGAATTCACCGCTTATAAATTCTAGATAGTGTACTGACTTCCTTACAAGTGTGTTATGGTTCATGTTTGAACATGCTGGACAGTTCAAAAATGTTACTAGAGTAGATTGTCTAGGCAAACTTGTCATTGTTGAATGTGCTGTTAATAACTTATTATGTTTCAGTATTGATTTATCCTACATAGGGGGTGTAAACGAGCCGAGTCGAGCTCGAGTAGTGCTGAGCTTGACTCGGCTCGTTAAGATTTCGAGTCGAGTTCAAGCTCGAGCAATTTTTAACAAGCCTGAGAAATCTGAGCTCGACTCGGCTCGTTAAGAACTCGAGTCGAGTTCGAGCTTGATTCGAGCCCAATTGAGTCAAGTGTTGATCGATTTTTGACTGTGTCGGACTCGAGTAGCTCGCCATCTGTCACGTCTTATTTAAAGCCCTATCAAGAAAAAACTTTGATACACAAGTTGTGTAAACTCAAGCTTGTTAATTTTAGTGCTTAGGATGTTAGTTTAGGGTTTAGAGGTTCAGATTGTTAGGTTTAGAATTTAGGGTTTATGTTTTAGGGTTTTAAGTTTAGGAATTTAGATTTTAAATTATAAAAAATAAAAAACTTAGTATATTATATTTTCAAGTAGCTCTTGAGCTTTTCGAGTCGAGTATCAAGTAGCTCGGCTCGTTAAGAACTCGAGCCGAGTTCGAGCTCGAGTCAAGTCCAATCGAGTCAAATTTTGACCGAGTCGGGCTCGAGTAGCTCGCGATCTATTTAGTCTTATTTACAACCCTAATTCCTACAGTTAATATTTATCTGTTTTCTGTATGTAAATTAATTCTGATGACAATACTGTTCATATTGCCTTGTCAAAAACATTCAACTTTTGTGAAGACAACCAATAAAGCTTCTTTTGGTTTGATGGCATAGTTCATATTCCAAATTTTCATATGTAGGCACAGCCTCCATATATTTCTCTATTCTGCTACCGTAATATAGTGTTATAATTTGCATTGTTTATCGCTCATGAAAGCGAGGAACTTGCTTCTTTTTTTTTTTGGTCAGAAGTGATCGCCTTGCCGTTCATATAACTATTCTTTCGCAATCTGTAGAGTACTATTTGAGTGAATGTAATCAGATCAAGAATGGTAGAAATGGAGTTTCCAGTGTAGAGGTTATACTGTCATCCAAACTTGTGCGTAATTACATGACTGAGATTCGCCCGCTTTTTGTTGGTTGTGTGCAATGATTTAAATTGCGATTGTGACCGCATTTTTGGTCGTATTACATTTATTGTAGATGCGGACATGATGAATGTTATTACGGTCATTGTAGGTATTACGGTCGTAAGTTTTTTTAATAATAGATGCTATCGCGGACATAATAGTTATAAGTATCGCGGTTATTATTGCGGTTGTGGACAGTCTGATTGTGGGTTTATTTCAATGAAGTCGGGCGATAAATTTCAACATTTGATATATAAATATAATAAAGGGATGAATTTAGTTTCTAGGCCCCTTTTTTTAAACCCATTTTTTTTGGATTTAGTTCGCTTTTTTTTTCATTGACAAGAATAATTTATTTTCTCGATTTCTTTATCTTCTCTCCCTGTATTGGTGGAGCAATTATTTTAAAGTTGTCTTCTTTTAAAGAAAGTTATATTAACATTGAAAATAAATATACTGACTTTAATTGAAATGAAATAGACAATTTGACCACTAATGTATGGCTTGATTTCCATTTTAGTCTTTAGAGGTTTTTTTTTTCTTTTTCAAACTTTGTTTCGTTAAAAATAATTAAATAATTAAGGAGTAATACGTGGGAGGTTAAATTAGAACAAAGCACTATAGTTTAAGAATTAAACCGGAAATAAGTTTAAAAATAGATGTACATCAAAAACTCAGATTTTGATTTTGAAGTGATTTTCACATCACAATGGTCACTTTTTCCAATCTTAAATTATCATTAGATATTTTTTTCCTTCAAAAATCATGAAAAATGAGGATTTATTTTCGTGATATTCATACTTGATTTTTGAATTTAATCGTCAAATAAAAAACGTCAATGTGATTTACCCATGTCTTTAAAAACTTTATTATTGTTCAGATTTCTCATAGCACACCTCATTGTCCTTCAATTGATTGAAATGCGAAGAAGACAACAAAAATAGAATGAGAAAATGTGATAAAATACCTTGAATTTCAATCAATTGAAAGGCTTCAAGGTGTTTTTATTCACAAATTTAAACGGTTGAAAGACATACGTAAGCCACATTGATGTTTTCAAAGCAAAATTTGAAGATTGGAGTGTATCAGAAAAATAATTCTCCACTTTGTGCTTTTTTAGAAGATTTTTAAAAAATCTAATGACAATTTAGGGTGGAGGAAACGATGATGACAATGTAAAAATCAAGTCAAGAAGAAACCGGAGCATAACGATGGGAAGTCTCCGAAAATGAGTTCTTGGTGTAAACTTATTTTTAGGTTTATTTTCAATTTGATCTTTAAATTATAGTTTATTCACAATTTGATCCCTTATTTGTTACTATTTTTTAACGATGTCGGAAGAATGGACCAAAACTATTGACAGAATGAAATTTTAACGGTCAGACCGTATTTTAACGTTAAATTGTCTATTAAACCTATTAAAATTACATAAAGAAATTTGATGAGTCTTTTTTTACCTTGAATTTCAAATTAGAAACCGCGCATCAAGCAGAAATATCAATAGCTAGAACTACATCTAACATTTACCTATTAGTAGATAATACATATTAAATATCTTCATTTAGATGATAGTTTCTATTTGTCTAGTGGGTTCAAAGTGATCTCAGGAGTTATCCTCATTCAGGGTTCGAGTCCTGATTTTGTGAACAGAACAATTGAGTTGAGAGCGTTGTCCCCATAATAGATCTCTGCAGTACCTGATTCATATTAGTATATGTAATGTGAAACAACATGCTCACATGAATCATCTGATCTGAAGGAGTTAAAGAAAACACTATGAGACAACAGAGAAAAGAGGAATGGACAGATGGATTTCACCTCCACATCATTCTTATCAGCCTTGATTAAGCATTTAAAAGTACAATGGCTAATGTTCCTAAGATACATAAGTTAATTAGGCTATATTTTGCAATTCTGCAATTATTCACATAATGATTATAGGCAATGAACCATATATACAGTTGTCAACTGAACTCGATTATTACAACAAAATTCGACATCTGCACATCAAGAATCACAGCGCTCACCATATTGGAAGGATCTTTGTTAATAATCTTTCAGCAGTAACGACGGAGTTATCTCCATTAGATGAAGATACAACATCTGTAGTTACAATTACAGCCTCTGACTTGTTAGCTTCCGCATCACTATGATAAATACCCAAGAAGTAACAATGTGATAAGATTCAAGGGCCATTTAGGATTTAACACAATGATAAAAAGTAATAAATAACCAAGTTCAATGTTGTTTTATGAGTTAGCATTTAGCAAATCCAGCTCAGTAGTCTTTGCAGTCGGATCCTGGATTGCTACCGTTGAAACCTTTGAAAGGTCTCTCAAAACACCCTGCAAATAAAAAAAATTCCCAAGTGAATGACCAAAGAATTACAAGCAATTATAAGAACTATTAATCATCATCTGCAAGTTACTAAAATACAGAAGACATTACATTGCTTAAAGGATATATTCGCTTCTGAGTCATCAAACAAATTAAGGTTAGGAGGTGGTGCTAGAAACAAGTTTTGATTCTCAGGGTCGCAATCTTTCAAAATTTTGATTCCACGGTCTGCCCCTTCATAAGGAGATTATGAGATCATATTAATAGATCAGATAAGGAAAGCCTAAAGGCTTGTGTTAGGCTTTTGAAGAACTCTAAGGTTTGCTTTGATTATGCACCCCCCAAAAAATTATAAACTGAATCGATCCATGGCAAATAAAAAACTTGCAGCTGTTGCTACATTGCCAAGGATGGTCCGCGTCTTCCTGTCAAAATAAGTACTCAATTCTATAACCAATTAGATTATCTTGAGGGCTGTGCAAGAGTCTCCAATCTTTAGAAACATCATTAGAAAATCTTAGGACAAAAATAATTCCACTAGTTTGGCCTTCATGCCCATTGATGATCTTCACTAACTCTAATTCACTATCAATTCAAAGCCTAAGGATGAAGAAGCATTAGAGGTAAGTTTTTTATGCCCACTGTTGACAAGTGGCTACATTTATTTAATTCATGACTACAAAGTAACAAATACAGTTCTAGCTGATTCATCTAACCAATAAATTTTCTTATATTTCTTTCACGTGAAGAATAAATAATTCAAAGACTTAACTTTGCAACACAAAATTAATTAATCTCGATAAAACTTGAAAAGACTGGAAGAACTGATCTGTCAAGACTCAAGATTTTAAAAGCAACCTAACTTCTGGATTTTTGAACTTTTAACACTGATAATTTGACATGCCAACTAATATCTTCATGCAATGAAAGGTTAAAACTCTTGATATATGCGTTTCGCACAATCAAAAGGACCGACATAATCTTGTATATTTAAAAATATAATTAGAATTACAAAGAAAGCATTATTAACAAAGAGACAGTCAACCATCTCACAGTGTACTCTCTAGAGTTTGCAATCTGTGAGCAATTAAATTGGGGATAGGCTTATGTACAACTCTTTCCTGGTTTAGACAAACCTTATTTGCCCACTTGAGTCCGCATGCATTACAAAGAGTCCTTGGACCAGAAGGTCCACGACGCATCATAGGAGTTTTCTTAGAGCTGATTCCACAGCGTGTACATCTACACAGAAAAAAAAAAAGCAAAATAGAGAAAATCTACACAAGTCCCTTTATTGAAACATAAAAAATGATAGCTGAAGTAAAAGCTAGAAACTAACATAACATCTTCAACTGAGTGGTAATAACAATTCAATGATAAATTAAAAGCATGAAACTAACATCATTGAAAAAGCTACTCACAATACTTCTTGCATACTCTCATCTTGCCCAGAACCTGGCGTACCATTCCATCCCGAAGAGGCTGAGGCTACTTCATCAGAAATTGCTTTGGATGATGTGAACTGACCCTTCTTGCGTTGCATCCTGACAAACCACACCAAGTATATTGAAAAGTGGTTTTGAAGAACAATCTCGAACGAAGAAAGAAAGTGGTAAAAGAGGAGAAACTGATCATTTGCATACCTGAGAGCCATCTCTTCTCCCGAAACCGGTTTAAAGAAGCAGCTCTCTGTGGTTGAATGGACCTAGCAGGGAACTCACTCATGCCCTAGGAGAATGGCATATAAGAAGTTAAACAAAATGCACAAAACAAAACCTCCTTTAAAGAACTCATCACAAGATAACTAGGATGATTGATCTAAACCATACCCTTTGAGTAACAGAAACTGTACCCATTGCAGGAGTGCCTGAAGGGATTTCATATCCACCTAGAAGTAACAACACTGCCTGTACCTAAAATATCAAAGCCACCAAAACTTGTGATTTTCCTTAACTCCATATTTGGAACTTCAAGCTCTAACAGTAGCACCCACTTCAATCAAGGAGAAACGGGAAACCATTACTCATTTGAGTAAAGCCAAAAATGCATAACCCGCCACATTATTTTAAACAAATCAATATATAAAACTATAAATTATAGATGCAAAACTCAGTGAGCTGTCAGCTAAATTAGCATTAAAACACAATATGCCGCAGGCACATAATTCGCCAAATTAACAAATAGATTTCATTAAACTCATCCAATCAACCTAAAACCAGAAGCAACAAGTACACAATTCAAAGAAAATGCGTATCAAAACTGAAAATTCCCAGATGAAAAGGAAAAGGAACCTTGTCAGGAAAAACGGAATCAAAAACATAAACTTCCCCTTGAAATGACAGGGTGAGCTGATCAGCGCCACCATTACCAGGAACAGCTGTTGAATCAGATCCTTGACCATAAACATTGGCATGAGGACCTTCTTCCATAGTATTATTCATAACCGCAACAACGGCGCCATTTTCTTGGAATCCAATCTGAGGGTTATCCACCGGCTCTTCCCCTCGACCTCCGCCTGGACCGTCATCGTCTTCTTCTTCGTCAATGTTCCGTTGCATGTTCACGGCACCTGCACCGTACATTGTTGTTGGCTGGTGATTTGAATTCGCCATCTCTTTTGCATCGAAAATTACGGTTAAAAATATATAGAGAAACTGAGGTAGATAAACTAAAACCGATGTTAAAAATAAGAATTAAATTTATTAAAAAAGTTTATAATGAAAGAAATGATTTGAAGTGAAATTCTGGGATTAAGAAATGATTAACCAGAGATGTAAGAAGATTTAGAATTGGGAAGGGAGGGTTAGGATAAGGCACCCGATTAATGTATCGTTTATGCCATTCAATTTTGGCTTAACTATAAAATAGGTGCACAAACTTTATTATTTTTTAAATAAGTGTTTAAACTATATTTTAGTTGAAATAAGTGCGAATATTTTTTTTGTTTAAAATAGATGCCTAAAGTTTTATTCCGTTATTGTTTAAGATAAAGCCGTTAAAAAATTTCAACACTTAATCAGAATTTGACACGTGTTTTTTTATTTTATTAATTTTTTTCAAAAAAAATAAAAAAATAAAATATTTTTTAAAAAAATCTGAAACTTCTCAAAATTTTCAAAACAATCCCAAATCTAAACAACCAAATTCCAAAATTGATGTCATTGTCGTTGTCGATAGCCTCGTCGGACTTCACCACCGCCGTTATCGGAGACTCGCGCTCATTTCTCTCAACCACCCATCGCCGGTAACCGGAGAGAGGTGTGCCAACGGACGTCGATCAATTGGAGCCTTTCGCGTATGTCATTCGTCGTCCAATTGACGAGCCTCCTGCCAGTTACCGACAATGGGTAGTTGGGGAAATAGGCGGGGGACTCCGACGACAGTGAGGGTGAGGTTCAGCGAGGCTATCGTCGGCGACAAGGACACCAATTTTGGAATTTGGGTTTTAGGGATTTGGGAATGTTTTGTAATTTTTTAAAATTTTCAAATATTTTAATTTATTTTATTCTCAGTTTTTTTTAAATAAAAAATAAAAGTCGCATGTCAAGCTATAATTGGGTGATGAGTTTTTTTGACTGATTGACTTTAAAACGGGCAAAAATGAAACGTTTGACACCCATTTCAGCCAAAAAACAATTTAGGCACATATTGCAAAAAATGGCAAAGTTTGGGCACCTATTTTATAGTTAAGCCTTCAATTTTCAATCCCATCAATTATAACATTAAACTTTTATTTTTGCTTCGATTTTACCATTTGCCCGTTAAAATCCAAACAACGTAAAAATGCGGTCAAAACTACGTCATTTTAGGCACTAAATTTTAGGATTGTATCGATTTTACCAGTAGAATGATTCTATTTTAGCAACTGAACATTTTGATCGCCGTTGTCTGTCGATTGTCATTCATCACAGGTCAGCATTCACGATAAGAACGATATCAAAACGTTTGTATTTCACTCTTCTTTCTTCTTATCAGATTGGTTTTCCACGAAACTCACTCAAAATCAATGAAATTAAACAAAATAAATCCACCATTTTAAGGTTTGGGACTTTTTCGAATTTGAGAGGTATGTTCCGAAAATTCAAATGGTGAGAAGTGTTTTTTGAGATGAAGAACAACATACCTGAGAACCAGCCTCATCAAACAACTATTCAATGTATTAGCATGTCAAACCTTATGATTGATTTTCATCTATTTTTAGTGGGTTCCATGAAAAACTAATTCAATGATAGAAAAATGAGTAAAATGTGAACATTTTAACAACAATCGTGTTATAAATGACTATCGATGATAGACGACAAGTAATTAACAACGACTATCAAAATATTCAGTGATAAAAATAAAATCATTTTAAAATTTCGTGATAAAATTATACGCTTCTAAAGTCCACCAAATCACATTTCCCATCATCATTCATTATTCTAATGGTCATTTTGGCCCAAATAGTCATAAAAAACATGTCAGAATTTTCAATTATACTTGGCCATTTTGTACGAACATTAAATCAATCTAACACAAATCCAATCGTCTTATACTTAGTTTGACATTGCTTTTAAAAAGTGCGGTGAAAAAAGTGATTTTAAAAGTGTGGTAGAAAACTAGCTTTAAAAAGTTGGGTTAGTGTTTGTCATTGATGTCAAAAAGTGATTTTGAGAAGACAAAATGTATATTTTAGACATAGTATTGTAAAGTAAAATAAGTTAACTTAGGTGATGTTCGTTAATACTACGATGTATAAAATAAATCAACTTAAATTATAATAAAAAATTAATTTAAAAATAAATCAACTTAAATTATAATAAAAAAATTTAATTTGAAAATATAAACTATAATAAAAAAAGTATTCTCAATATAAATACTGTAACATATATATTATTTTATAATTATGAATAAATTTAGTTCAACAATCAATTATAATTAAATAATAGAAGATAAAAAAGTAATTTTACTTTTCAAACTAACTTATCCACCACAAAAGCAATAAAATCTAACTTTTTAATTTGGGTAAAAAATCACTTTTAAAAACAACCAAAAACACCTAATTTGTTTTAAAAGCACTTTTAAATTGCTAAAAGCAAACAAAAACACACATTCAAGTTCCAAAAACAACAAGTAACATATTAATCCCATGAGAGTCCAACAATTACTTTATTAGGAGTTCAAAAAGGACTTATTGCACATTTACCACTTGGCCTTGTAGTGTAATACCCCAAAAGTTCCAAGATCATATTTTTGATCCGTATCAATATTTAAACAATATTAAATATCAATGATCAAGTCCATTACTAAATTAATTATTTATTTTGGACTAAATGTATTGGTATAGTTGTATTTTATTGAGGAATTGTCTAAATTGAAATTTTGGACTAAATTGTAAATTATGCAAACTTAAGAGGTAAGTAGATATCTTTTCTAAAATGAAGTTTAAATTTAATTAAATAGAATTTTATTTATTTTTTTCATCATTTGGGGATCAATGTACAAAAATGTAAAGTTTATGGACTATATTAGACGTGTCGTAAAAGTTGGAATGTAATGAAACTAGCAAGGAAATTGGTTCCCATGAAAATGTTATTTGAAGCTTTATTGTTATTTGAAGCATTTATAAAAGGATAATAATAATAAAAGAAAAAAAAAAGGCTTCATCTTCCTCATTGAGAAAGGCTAGCATAAATTTAAAGTGTGAGAGAATAAAAGGAAGAAAAATTAAATTTTAGATTTGGAGTCTTGAGAAAATTGCAAGAAATTAAAAGAAGTTTTACAATCTTTGTAAAATAGTCCCTTCTTGAGTATTGAGTTTGATGGGATTTTTTTCTTATTAAATAGAGATATATAACATTCCAAAGTAAATGTCGAAATTTAAACTTATACAAGATAAAGTAATATGAGCATCATTTTTTATTGGGTCAATTAGTAGATCTCGAATTTGAAGAGTTTTAATTAAAAGTTTTTAAGAAAAAGAATTTTCCTATCAACCATTAGTCAAACATTAATTAAAAATCACTGTAAATTTTTCCTTAACCTCTTTAAAAAAAAATCCTTAACGTCATTAGAAAATTCTAAAGATCAATTAAAACCAACATTAATTCTTCTTTAATTTCTCTTAAAAAAATCTTACTCAACTTTATTGGCCAACGCTCTGGCAGTAATTCGACATTCAAAGCTTCGGCTCCTACTAATTAATCCAAGAAAGGAAAGAAGAAAAGAAAGAGACAAACGTATACAATATAAAAGCGACAGGAATTAGAGTTTTTTGTACAAGTAGCCAATATAAATAGCCAAGAGGTTTATCATCATTCTTATGAGATTTGTTTTCTTTTTCAATCACTAATTTGTCTAATTCTTTGTTAAACACTGATCTTCTCCATCAGTAAAAAGCAGGGTTCCTAAATGCTAACAACCCAAAGCTTAAAACAACAACATGTTGCCGTCTTGGCCTTCCCATTCGGCAGTCACAATCTGGCCATCCTAGGATTAGCGTGTAGATTGGCTATTGCAGCTCCCAATCTGCAGTTTTCTTTCTTTACCACACAAAAATCTAATGATTCCATATTTTCCAGTTTTAAGCTTAATGCTCCCATTCCCAACAATATCAGAGCTTATAATGTGGAGGATGGTGTGCCCATCAATCATGTTTTTAGTGGAAACCCAGTGGAGAGATTAGACCTTTTCCTCAAGGCAGCTCCTGAGAACTTTCAAAGGGCCTTAGATGTTGCAATTAGGGAAAGTGGAAGGAATGTTAGCTGCTTGGTCACTGATATTTTCTTGACATTTGCTGCAGATATGTCGGAGGACATGCAGGCTACTTGGTTCCCTGTTTGTGTTTCCATTCCGCAGAGTCTGTCAGCCCATATTTACACTGATCTCATTCGTCGACTTTTCGGTGATGTTGGTGGTGACCAAAATGGCGGCGAATTCCAACACCAAACTTTGGAAATGATCCCAGGGTTATCTCCGATGCAAGTTATGGATTTATCTGAGGAAATATTGCCTAGACGTTCAAAAGAAACATTATTTTCTCACACGTTGAGTGAAATTCGATGTGCTTTGCCTCGGTCTACGGCCATTGTATTGGGTTTTTGCCAAGAACTTTATCCCACACCACTCTTAGATGATCTCAAATCCAAGTTACCAGCATTGTTGAACGTTGGTTTCTTAACACAACAACTTCCCCCACCTACATTACCACAATCAGATTCAGATGTGACGGGGAGTTTATCATGGTTAGACAAGCAAAGTCCCAATTCGGTTATGTATATTAGCTTTGGAACATCGGCGTCTCCACCGGTGGAGGAGTTAAAAGCCTTGGCGGAGGCAGTCGAAGAGAGTAGCATTTTGTTCCTCTGGTCTCTCAAGGATGAACATAAGCACCATTTACCGGCCGGGTTTCTTCAAAGGACAAGGAAGCAAGGGAGATTGGTTCCGTGGGCACCCCAAAGTATGGTGTTGGGGCATGCTTCAACAGGTGTGTTTCTGACGCATTGCGGGGCAAACTCTGTGTTTGAAAGCATTGCGAATGGAGTTCCCATGATCTGCAGGCCCATGTTTGGGGATCATGGGATGATTGGACGTGCGGTGGAGGAAATATGGGGGATTGGTGTTAGAGTGGAGGGGCATGTGTTCACAAAGAGCGGGATACGAAAGAGTTTGAAGCTGGTTTTGGGACAAGAAGAAGGGTTGAAAATGAGAAAAAGGGTTATGGCATTGAGAGAGCTGGTCTTGAAAGCTGCTGAACCAAGTGGAAGTGCTTCTCGGGACTTCAAAACGTTAATACAAACTATCGTTTTGGTTTAACATGATACCGACCAATCAGGGGTGAATTTTGGTGCGGTAGTTTGCGGGCTCAATCAAATTTTTTTTATAAAATTTGAGGATTTAATGAAAATTGATTTAAAAATGGAGGACATAATTAAAATTTTCAAAAAATCAGAGACTTAATGAAAATTTTAACAATTTGGAGAACTTATATTGACAATGTTAAATAATTCTAATGTAAAAACGGAAATTAACACTTTTATTTAATATATCTTTCACATATCATCAAGAAATAATGTTTAATTAATAATTTAAATATTTGATAATGATATGTGAAACATATGATAAATACAAGTGTTAGGACCCGGATTTCGGGTTAGCAATTCAGATCTTGGATCCGGATTTGATATTTTAAGATTTAAAATTTAATTGAAAGAAAGTTGGAGTTTAGAAGTTCAATTAAATGGAATTAAGGACTAAAGTCAGCAAAGATTAAAGTTCGGGTTTAAAGTGAAAATAAGAAAAAAGATGTGGATTTATTGAGAATTTTACCCATTTTCTCCCTCTCCCTTTGTAATAACATCCCGAGTTTCGGGTTAGTAGTTCGAGTATCGAATTAGTGGTTCGCGTCTGATTGTGGGTTTTGAATAAATTGAATGTGTGATACTAGACCATTGGTTGGATTGGGCCATTGATTCCTTTTTGGACTTAGCCCAAACATTATAGGAGTGCCACATTTAGAAAGCTTGATAGTTGAGAGGTCTCACTTGCAATTTAACCAAACATTTATTCAATTTGGATTTCTTTTCCATTTTTTGGGGATTTTGGGAGGACATAGGTTGCAATTTTCACAACTACGTATAAGAAAAATGAAAGAAAATATGCAAAGGCCCACGTGAGTCTACAGAGAAGAGAAAAAGAAGACAATAGCAGATTCAATTTATATGCTAGTTTTATTTAATTTATTTAATCATGAATGATTAGTGAACCAGTCTACCACGATGTGTTCACTTGCTTCACTTTTAACCCTTTCGTAATGTCCTATTACATGTCAACTATATTAAGCGATTTTCACATGTACACTAAGGCTTTCAGTTCATTTTAATCACTTTCACATTATTTATTTGTGTTTATAAATTCACTCTGAATTTCGTATTACACGTTTAGTTTTCACGTTACACTTTAGTCACTTAAGCATGTATGCCTTGAGGACACTTTGGCACTTAACCTCGTCGCTTTATTATTAATATCATAATTATCAATATCATCACATAAATTATCCTAAATTCTATTTACAATCACTAAGTTCTAAACTACTTGACCTAAACTTCTAAACCCTACACTCTAAACTGAGTTTCTAAATCCTAAAATTAAAGCGTTTGTGGAAACTTTTAATTTCCATGTATCGAATAATTATCCTTTTACATTAGGATTTCTTTGGCTTATAGCCTCACTTCATTTTTTACTTTCTATTTAGATCATGCATGTGAAATGTATTGTAAAAGTCATAGAGCATTCCAATATAATGCATTACATGCATTACCTACCAATGTAATGTACTCCACATAGTTTCATTTTAAAGTGATCATTTTTGTAACTTTTTTATAGTTAGAGGACTCATTAAAAAGGTACTCTATAGTCGGGGACTATTTGCATATTTTACCAAAAAAAGCCAATTTCAAAGTGAAGCTTGAAAATTATGTTGGACGGATCAGCACGTCTTATACTTGGATGACGATCTTTTTAGCTTTCCCACAACAGAATGCAGCAATAATAGAGATATTTCAAGCCTTTTGTGAGTTTAGCTTGGTTTTGTACTTGACAAGTTATCGATCGGTTAATTAATTCAGAAATGGTGTCTCAAACAACTAAGGTTTTGAAGAACGAACTGCCTTTGGAGCAGGAGCTTGTTGTTTTGCCTGAAGATGTTGTCACTGGTCTTGTGCTTGTCGATATCATCAATGGCTTCTGCACTGTCGGTGCAGGAAACCTGGTAAATCTGACCCTTAAACTGTACAGGTTTTTTTTTTTGGCTATTGAATCAGGAACTTTATAGCACTAATATGTTGGATTTCAGGCCCCCAGAGAAGCCAACAGACAGATTTCGGGGATGATCAACGAATCATCAAGGCTGGCAAGACTTTTCTGCGACAAGAAGTTGCCGGTTATGGCGTTTCTAGATTCTCATCACCCTGATAAGCCCGAGGATCCTTATCCTTCTCACTGTATTGCGGACCGATGAATCAAATTTGGTTCCAGGTATGTCTATGTTTCCTTCTACGTTTTAAATTTGTATAATGAATTTCTAAATAAAAATCTTCAAAGAAAATGGCAGCTTTGCGATGGATAGAAAACGAAACAAACGTGACAATCAGGCGGAAAGATTGCTACGATGGATATTTGGGCTCCATGGAAGTTGATGATTCGAATGTTTTCGTCGATTGGGTGAAGAACAATCAGATTCAAGCTGTAAGAACTCGAAACTGATGTTTGTAATCATTTTTCCCACTCCTGAGCAGTTGTAAAAGAGTTTATTTAAATCATTATTTTGATGGTCATAGATACTGGTAGTCGGGGTGTGCACAGATATATGTGTGCTGGATTTCGTATGTTCGACATTATCAGCAAGGAATCGAGGATTTCTTGCTCCTCTCAAGGATGTTATCGTGTATTCACGTGCCTGCGCAACCTTTGACATTCCCCTTCAGATTGCCAGAAACACCAAAGGAGTTTTGCCTCATCCTCAGGTAGTCAGATTCTTATTCTTGAGATTTTCCGTTTCATAAAGCGTTGATAGGGCCAGATTTATCCTGACTAGATGAGAATCGATGTAAACAGAAAATCATGACTGATGCTGATTTTGTTGTTGCAGGAATTGATGCATCATATAGGTCTTTACATGGCAAAAGAAAGGGGGGCCAAGATAGCAAATGAAGTCTCATTTGGTGCTCCAAAATAAGCCCATGAGCTGGTAGGAGATCTGGGATATATCATATATGCGCCAAAGCATATTCTTAAATAAGGTCGAGTAATGTATAACTATGAAATTCAACATTTACCATGTATTTGTTTATGTCAGAGTTTGAATACGGAAGCCTAGAGACTGTATTTTGCTCATTTCATGCTCACCATGTTTATGTCAATAATGGCCATTATACCAATATTGCTCATGATGTTCGATTCTGTTTTATCTGAACGAGGACCGGAACTAGAACCGGTCTCATCAAGTGGATCAAATTTCAATGTTTCGTACTCAAAGTTGGGAGCTAGATTTGCCCTGTTTCAACAGCAAGATCAAGAGGACTCATGGCAGCAATAAAATCTTGTTCCAACTTCTTATCTAAACTAGAATTCACAAATGCACTCCTCTTATAAGTGCTCTTTCCTCTTCATTTTATAATTTTTCACCAGATAGACACCCAGATTCCTTTTTCTTCATCTTAACTAAAAAGGAAGCAGGTGGAGTGGTCAAAAATTGCTAAATCCTTTGGAAACAGAAAAGGGAATGAATACTTAAAAAACATACCCAGATCTTATTCTCGTAAATGGTTCAAAATGTTGTATCAATACAGTATCCATTTTAATCTTGATTTATTCATTTCATACGATGAGCTGAAACAATAAACTGGAACTTAAGAAGACTTCTTATGTAACAAGGGATCAGTGATGACTTGGGGTTCAAAGTCTGGTTTCAGATAACGGGAAAACATATCTGCATATAGCTCGTATCTCGCAGTCATTCGGAACCCCCATTTGTCTTTCATTTGCCGACAAAGGTTAAGATCCATGTCTGAGATCATCAGTCCATCCTTATAACGGGAGAGTGATGGTGTGCAGGAAGCATCTGGTGCTGAAAAATAACTAGATCCATAGAAATGCCCAAAATCTGAATGTTGTGGCTTTCCATCCCCTGAAGTGAACGGGTTGGGGAAAATCTCAGTCCCTACACGATTGATGGACCCCACAAAGTAACTATTTGCTATTGCAGCATTCCGTGCCTGTAAAACAAAGAAATAATAATGTCAAACAACTTGTAGCAATACTAGTAAAAGACTAGAATCTGTATCAATGTCATTTGCAATCAATATTATTACGTAAAGGATTGTCTACCAGATCAGCATCACATCAAATCTTTAGATAACTAAGCATTATATGCATTATTAATAGGAAAATCATTACATAAACAGCCTCATGGTGAATTTTAATGGCAATTAAGCATAATCTAAATCAGTACAAGAAACATAAAACATGTTCATGTATCAAGAGAGAGAAATACATAGGGTCGGTGGAATATGAAGTTGTGCGAAGAATAACCTCTATGGGCCACAGCGGTTCACTAAGTTCACCAACTGTGGCAGATGGGTTGAAAACAATCTCAGCACCATTCAAACCAAAAGCTAGCCAATTCAAAGGATGGTGTCTTCCGTAACAAATATTAACAGCAATCTTTCCATAAGCAGTCTCAAATACAGGATGTCCAGTATTCCCTTCCATGTAATATGTGCTCTCATTGAAGTCCCCAACTCTAGGAATATGGTTCTGCCAGAAGCCAGACATTTAAGAAAAATCAACAAAAATTCTAGAACATAAGCCGAAAATAGATAATTTACAGCATTTACCTTACGATGCTTGCCTATTATATTACCATTATTTCCAATTATAACAGCAGTATTCCAGAGAGTCTCTCCATGATTTATATCTCTCTCGAGAATTGGGCTTACAATGACCATATTATATTTGCAGGCAAATTCCTGAAGAAATTGTGTAGATTCCCCATTAACAGGCTCTGCAAGTTCACACCAGCTCTTTTCTCGTGTACAAAAAGCAAATGGCATCATCCATGCTTCCTGAACTTGCACCATATGAGTAATCAATTGGGATTTTCAGAATACTCATGAACTAGTCGATAAAACCGACCATACCTGCAAGCATAGTATGTTGACTCCTGAAGCACCTGCAGCATCAATGATTGGTCCCAATTTCTCAAAGATGGCCTTTTTCTGGCACGAAAAGGGAGCAGTAGTTGGAAGAGCAATGGAGTTCTGAATAAGACCAACTCTCACTATCCGGGGTTCTCTTAACAACTCTTTGTCAGCAGAAAATTTGAAAGCCTGGAATGATTTGAAATGGAAAAACACGTCTTCTAGAATATACTTGCATTGAAAATGACAAAATTTGACCAAGACAATAACGACTAGCGTGCTAATGTAGGGTTTTTCAACATTTTAGATAAAGGCAGCCTGAATGAAGATCTACATATTTTCAAGGAAATTATACATTGAAATTATCCTAATTAAATGTTCAAATGTATGAATATGAAATTGGAAAGAGAAATGGGAGCAAATATATTTGAAGATAGAAATATTAGAACAATTTATGACATAGAATAACTACCCCTGCTAAAGATTAGCATAATCATCAATTCCAGTCTAAACATAAATTATTCCTTCACTTCGATTGTTTTAGAGGGTTATCTCGAGTTTCAGCCAAGCCAACCTTGTGGTTTACATTTTCGGATCTTGATGACCTAAGATGATGAATCTCTATATGGATGAATCTCTTATAATGCATTAATGATGGATAAGTAAGCACCTGAAGGTCAAAATCATGTTTTGAAGAGAGGGTTTTAGCTGATTCAGGTACAGCAATGGTTTCAAGTGTTTTTCCGCAATTCAGCCCCAGAAGCAACTGGCTGACTTCCTGTAAATAAATCATATTCAACATAAAATTCCAAAGATTGTTACTTTCATTGGCAATAAGATAAGTAGATTTAAATATTTAGTAGATACTAAGATCAATAGACAAAGTGTTTCCAAATTCAGAGGATCAATTCCAATGATCATTTCAGTGGCAAAACTGATCCAAATTACAATAACCGAAGTACCAAACTAGTTAGAATTGACAATTTGAATTGAGTTCTCCTGGTACTCATCATATATTTGATCCGATCAAACCACAATTCATCATTTTTTCATAATTAAATCTACTTTACATTAACAAAATAATTCAATGTATAAGCTACCAAAAAACAAGTGAAAAGATTGGATCTTTTTATCCCGTGCAAGGTCAGATTAAGGGAAGAAAAATAAAAATAATTAGGCCAGGACAGATAAATTAAAACCCAAAAACGAAAAGAAGTTAAAAAGATTGGGGGAAAAAGAAACCTGGTAGTGTTGAGGCTTGAGATTTTCGCTCAAGAGGTGTTGAAGTGAATTATACCCACAAATTGATCCTTCTTTTAAGCTTTGCTTCTCTTCACTTTTCTCCATTTCTGCATTCCTCAACAACTATTACTCAAAAACGAATAATGGAAAGAAAATTCAAATTTAAAATAATACCACTAACTAATGTAACTCATAAACTCGACCCAGAAGAAAAAGGCAGAATTTAAAAAGCCACATTCGTAACTTCTCTCTCAAGTAACCAATTTAAATATAAATAACATAATTTTCATAAGGTAACGCAAAACGATTAAAATTTCCAAATAAGTTAACTCAAAAAGTTATTAAAAATCCAACAACAATATTATAGTTCTGTAATCACTCATTTTTGACCGGGTTTTAGTGTTATTAGTATTATTTTAATAGTAGTTTTATTAATATAAAATTAATAAAAAGTCAAAAAATAATAATAAATAATATAAAAAATTAATTAAAAAGCAAAAAAAAAGAAAATTGGTGGTTTTGGGGTGACCACGTCACCCTTAACCCACCCCAATTGCCTATATAAAAGCATGGGGCAGGGACAATTACACACGCCCAATTGGCCAGGGAAATGGCACGCCCAAATTGCCAAGATTTGCCATGGAATTGGCAATTAAATTGGCTCCCTAATTGGGAGCTAGGCCAGCCGCAAGGCTGGCTGGGGTTGAGGGCAGTGCCCTCGGCCCCAGTTGGTTCGATCCAACATTCGATCAGGGTCCTATTTTAGATCCGATCTAGTTAATATTTTTGGGGAGGTCGCGGTAGATCTCGGTGGGGTTCAGTCGGGGTTCGTCATTCGAGCTCCTAGTTAGGTATATTTTCTTCCATTTTTATTAGTGTTGTAATTTTTATAATTTAATGAAGTGTTAATTATTATTTAATATGTTTATGTTTTAGATTAGTATTTAATATGTTTTAAATTTGTGTTTTATATTAATATTTTATTTATGTTAGATTCGTTTTTATTTATGTGTTAGAATAATATTTATTTGTGTTTTAAATTAATATTTATGAATGTTAGTATTTTATTTATGTTAGATATGTTTTTATTTATGAGTTAGATTAATATTTATGTATGTATATTTTAGATTAATATTTTATTTATGTTATATTAGTATTTTATTATGTTAATATTTATTTTGTATTATGTTTAAATTATTTGTCATGTTTTATATTTTGCTCACTAAGTTTGCATAATGGAATATATAATGTCAATGAGGTGCCATTTTATCCGAGCGTAAACGGGGCCAGTATCAGGCGTAGTGATAGTGGTTGGGCGTTTACTCTCGGATAACGGGGCCTTTAAAATTTATTCGCAATTATAACTGAATTTTAAATTAATCGTCACTTTAATCCGGAAAATCTAATATTAATAAAGCAGTAATTATTAAAGTACCAATTTTGGGCGGTGTGGGGGTGCTAATCATTCCCCATCCGTAACCGACTCCCGAACCCAATAGTTTTTGAATCTCTGGTTTTATGGTGTCCGGCCTACCTAAGTGGCCGGTGGCAACTCCAATTTTTAGTAAAATGCGATTTTATTCTTAAAACCCCACGGAATAAACGTTTTATATCCGAAAAATCACAAACACTTCGAAAACCTTGTTTTTAACGAAAAAAGGACATCGCTACAGATGACGACTCCGCTGGGGAACATTTTTGTTTTAAAAAAAAAAAAAAAACAAATGAGTCAAGCTTTTAAAATAATTACCGCTTTATTAATATTAGAAATTCCGGGTTAAAGTGACTATTAAATTAACATTCGTTATAATTGCGCGTTTATTTTAACGCATTTAAAATTTGGCACATAAACCCGTTTTTTTAAGTGGGGGAAAACGCTAATGCTTTCGTGGAGATATCGTTCTCCCGTATGGGCCTAGCAAGTACCTTCGGGGCTCGAGTACCTTATGCTTTCATAAGGATATCGTTCTTTCGTACGGGCATAAGCGAATGGGTCCCCCTGAATTGAACCCGGTTAAAAGAAGCCTATAATGGGTGATGATCGGTGGCCTTGCTACTCTTAGTAGAGGATAGCAAGGACAATTCGGGTACCTCCTAGAACCAAGACTGCATGTAGAGAATACATAGAAACCCACCCCTTTAGAGCCATGCAGATAACCTTTGGTGTTTTAGACTGGATAAATAGGGTTGTTTTGTTTGTTTACCTTATTTAATTTGTCCTTTTATTTATGTATTTATTATTTTTATCCGGTATTAACTCATTTTTTGTGTTTTATTTTTATTTTTATTTTACACATATTTTTGTTGCATTATCATTGCATCCACATTACATAGGGGCGTTGATTCAAGTGGTTTGCCCGATTAGAAAATCTTTCATCATGGAAAAAAGGTGTCTTAGGAAGGATGGCATCGATCCAGTTGTATGACATTGGTCAGAGATTAATCAACAGATCTGAGGTAACGATTTGTCGAACAAGCGTGTAGTGCCAAAGTATACACACGAGACCCTGATGGTGAACATACAACGAGCTACAAGATGTGAGAATGACTTAGCTACCGAAGTCACGACTCTCTGACCTTTCGTAACCCCAGACATGGAAAAAGCACCAAGGTTTATCAAGTTGCTCAGAGCTGTCGAGGAGCTAGGAGGTAGAGCTAGGGATTATGAGTATAACTTTATTTTGTAATTAAGACTTTTTGTAATAGGAACTCCTTTTGTAATATGGATTTTTTTGTAATCTGGACCCTTTAATTCCCATGAAAGTCGTTCGAAAGGGTGATTACCAGCGGAATCAACGCCTTTATTTGCATTCATGTTGCATATCATGACATGGTATTGATTCAAGAACAGTTCTTTAAAAGGCTTTCAAAATAGAAAAAGTCTGCTTTGCCAGAAACGATAATATTACAGTATCAAGTTAGGCTGAGCAAAGACCAATCGCGAAAGAAGACGGTACGATAGTAAGGCACGTGCGACGCAGAAGATTCAGTCAGAGCCGCAGAACCCCAATTTTAAATATTCACATTTGACCATTTTTAAAAAAAATCTCATATTTTAATTTAACTCATTTAAAAAAAAGAGAAAGAAATTGAAAATATTATTATTTTGCTTTGAAACTTCTTCCCTCATAAAACTTTCAGAATAATAATAATAACAAAAAGAAATCTAAAAGTTTCATTTTTAAGTAAGTTAAAACTTTTTGATAATAAAAAGGGGGAATTTTTTAAACCAAATGATCCTTGAAAATTTTAATTTAAACCCCAAAAAGTTTTAAAGTACTCCCCTAGGATCGATAGAATCCATCCCTGTTTAGATGTATTATTCGTTTGCACCCATATCTATAGAAGAAAAGATCTTGTCTGCATTATGCATCACTTGTTTATGTCCTTTTAAAAAGTCACAAAAATAAAGATCATGACGATACAAGTTTATGGAGTAGCACAAGAAGAGAAGACGAGGTCACCCGTCATCCTGGAGACAACGTCGAGATGTAGAGCATGAGCTTTGCTTCCTGAAGTCAAGATCTCCAAAAGGAAGCTGTCACCTGTAATTCATTATTAGTTTCTTGCAACCAGACATTTTTCTATTGATTGAAAGTCTTTTAAGGACTGTTCGAGAATCAACACCACATTTGCATTCATACCTTGTATTGCCTCACATTGTACAGTCATGGCATATTTTACATAACATTATCATTACCTTATATAAAATTTCACATAGCATTATCATCGCCAAGTAAAATAAATGAACACGCTCAAAAATCAAGATTCAAGGAAGATGGGTTCGAGAGAAAAAAGAAACGAGGAAAAAGAAGAAGACTGATACATTAGACGCAAGAAAGCCCTGATTTGGTCATCCCACCGGATTTCAAGATTCTAAGATTTGTGTAGTATGACAAAATAAGCTGCCCCAAGATTCACCTGACCACGTCCTGCAGAAAGATAGAGGGCTACATCGAGAATAGAAAATTGCCGATCCACTACTTTCACGAAAGTCTAGCAGGACCTACCGTGATATGATACAACTGTTTGAATTGAGACCAAGTGTAGTCATGCGGAGACTTAACCGACGTCTTTATGGGCAATACAAATATGCTCTAGACCTAGCACCAAGTCAGCAGTATCTCCAGGGTACGAAGATGAAACCTGATAAAGCTTCAAGGAATGTGCTTTGAGATGTCTGTGTTTAGCGACCCAGGTGCAGCCTCCCGTAGACGAAGAGGAAAGTGACTTACATGCCACCTTTCTTATTTTTTCTTTGATAAGGTGCTCGGGAAAATGAATGCCAGCTTTGAGGACTTCATTACAGTCGGAGAGAGAATCAAACATACACTTCGGGACCTAAGTTTAAAAGACCAGACATGCCTAGGAGCAGAAGGAAAGAATGAGATTAACGGGTACCACTTTCGAAGGTTATCGTGATCGTAAGAGAAGAAGATAGACATATTCCTCCGAATCACCGAGAAAAATTCCTCGAACAAGTACATATTTAGAGATATTCGGAGTATTCCATCTCGGACATATGGCCTTATCTGGTCATGGTATATGTGAGTTCTACGCTAACACGCCGGGGCATGACACCAAGAAATTTGGGGTCCTTAATAGAAGAAATCAAGAAGGTGGTTGACGAGGGAGTCATGACAAGAATTTATCCAGCAAGGAAAAACAAGAGAAGTGGCACAAGCCTACACTACCTTGAAAGGGAAGGAATGAGTTAGTACTCTAGAGATAGTTCAAAGGTCCCTACAGTTTTCTCATCATTACACAAAGAAATTCTCAACAAAAAAAAACTCATTGTTTGTCAGAATAACAAATCACATTTCCATTTAGAAAGCATTTTTACATTCTTGATTCTTTAAACATTTTTATGGGGTAGTTTTCCCATATGCATATACATGCATTTTTGAATGGACATGTGTATATATCATTTCTATACCAGATCCTCGAATTTTGAATGCAACAGTACATTTACTTCAGATCCAAAGATCAACTCTAAGTTGCATATATTTAGAAGAGATTGAATGTTGTGAGGATACTGTAAATGTGAGTATCTGTTTGTTTACTTAGGCCAACAGAGGAACAAAGCGAGTGTTTAGACAATGGGCAGTTCCCATTTTAAGAATTTATCTTCTCAGGCACTTGTCGTTTAAGATCATTGAAACGAAAGTTGACCCTAAACCTCTACCCCCTGAAGGCATTCTCAGGACATCAGAAGAAAGTGGTTGAAAACATGGATATGTCCAAACAAAAACCAAAGAAAAGAAAAGAAATGGCAATCGGAAGGCCGAAGCAATCCAGATCGAGTAAATATCAAAAGAGCTGTAGAGAGACAATTAACTTCGAGCGGAAGATAGCATCAATACTCAGTATAGATACGTGTTGATTCGAGGATACATTCATAGACTCGAATAAGAAGAAAGAGATTCAATGCTAAAAACTCAAAATGGACAGTCTAAAAAAGAGAAGAAAAGAAAAAAGAGAAGAAAAGAAAAAAGAAGGAAAAATGAGAGAAAGAAAAAAGGAAAAAGAGAAATGAAGAATATTGTCTATGCTTCATACACGGATTAAACAATACAAGAATGAGACTTCAACTACGAGCAAGAGACACAAAGAATCCACATTTCAAGTAAATATCAGTTTTGAAAATTAGTATAGCAGCTCGAATTGAAACCAAGTCAAGACAAGTTGGCCCGAAGATTGCCAATTTCGAAAAAGGAAATGACCTCTAGGGTGAAAACCAAAAAATGGACAGTCTAGAGTGATCCTAAAAATGAAGAAAAAGAGTAGTCTGCCTGAGCCTGCTGGCATCAATATCCAACAAAAATACATTGAAGGAAGTGACCTCTAGGGTGAAAACCTAAAAATGGGCAGTCTAGAGCGATCCAAGAAAAAAAGTAAAAAGAAGAAAAGAAAAAAGAAAAGAAGAAAGAAAGAATTATATTTTATATGGGCGTGCAAATCACAAGAATTCCCAGAAATGTATTCGTAGTCCTTCATTCAAGAAATCTCAGTTCCGAGGAGTTTTGGAGGATCAAACATTCTTGAACAGAAAACGAACATTAGTATATAGCCAGTATGCAAGGCAGCCTACAGTAAAAAGAAAGGAAATAAACTCCAGGGTGAAAACCCGAAAACAGACAGTCTAGAGTGATCCAAAAAAGGGAATGAATAATGGGCATATTCAAGTTACACAAGTACAGAAATACTGTTTCACTTAACCATAAACCAAAGGCCTACATTACAAGCCCCCAAAGATCATTCTGGTCATCCATAGATATCCAAGTTGAATGAGAATGTCTTCAGATTTCATTCCGCCTATAAGGGTTAACTTTGCTTCAAGGAATGTCAAACTTCGAAGTGCTTGATCGACACCCAAATGAGGGAAGGATGGGGCATGGTGAGATAGTGAGATTAAAAGTGCCACCTTAAACGGGGTAGAAACTAGGTAGGTTGTTCCTCTCAAAAGCCTATTAGACCAAAAAAAACTATACATTGGCATATATCTCCACAATTGTCAAGATCTTCTAAATATGCGCTTCATTAGAGTTGATCTCTGGCAACTTGAAGCAGATGCGCTATGGTGTTTGATATTTCGGGGGCAAACATGTTTTAAAAGGTTTGACATTTTCTCCCAAAGTTTTGATGTTTACCATTTCCCCCAAACATTAGTTTTTAAAAATGTTTGGCAATACACTTCGAATTTTGTTTACCATTCTCCAAGCATTATTTTATAAAAAATGTTTGGTCCTTAGAAAAAGAAAAAGATGTTTACCATTTGTTCCAAACAATGTTTTCAAAATGTTTGGTATCCCGTCCAAGTTGTGATTTTCGAAATGACTGTTATCTTTTCAAACAATCATTATTTTTTGAAATATACACAAGTAAATTGCCTTTTACTTTACTTTAAAAATGAATGATGATGAGATTTAAAGCATAGGGACCGAGAGTTAGTTCCAGTCGAAATGCTACGAGAAGATCAAGGAAGAGCTCAAGGGATGGAAGCATTTTGGCTCACCCTGGTGACTAGAAATAGATCAAGGCTCTATATGATGGGCCAGAAAATTCAAAGCAGTGGAGCCCGTGGTTGAATGGGGCAACGCCAAGCCAAGAAGATGACAAGGGTTCTTATAAGAATAATATAAGAACCAGAAGATCATTTATGAAGACGGGTGATAACCCTAAAGACAAGAAAGCCTTCCGCACAAAAGGTTTAAAAGCATGTTCAAATGAGGATTTAAGAGCATACAGTAAAGCAGTAAAGAGATGAAGAGATCTGAGGAACGACCTTTCAGGGTGTAAGACTTTAGAACAAAAAAAGGTTGAAAGAAAAAAGAAGAAAAAGAGAGAAAGAAAGAAAAAGTGAAAAAAGAAAGAAAGAAGAAAAGAAAATGAAAATGAGAAGAGAGAAAAGAGAAAAGAGAAAAAAAAATATGAGAAAGAAAGCATTATATTGTATACATCATATAGATAGGGGCATGTCAATATTTTGCTTAGACGGGTACCTGAAGAATTATCAAAGAGTATTAAGAAGTGGATTTCATTAAAGAAGAAAGTTTTGGCAGCCAACTTCGGCGTGAGTCCCTAAAATTTGAAGAAAGTTTGGTAGCCACCTTCGGCGTGAGTCCCTAAAGTTTGAAGAAAGTTTTGACAGCCACCTTCGGCGTGAGTCCCTAAAGTTTGAAGAAAGTTTTGGCAGCCACCTTCGGCGTGAGTCCCTAAAATTTGAAGAAAGTTTGGCAGCCACCTTCGGCGTGAGTCCCTAAAATTTGAAGAAAGTTTGGCAGCCACCTTCGGCGTGAGTCCCTGAAATTTGAAGAAAGTTTGTGAGACACCTTCGGCGTGAGTCCCTAAAATTTGAAGAAAGTTTGGCGACCACCACCTTGGCGTGAGTCCCTAAAATTTGAAGAAAGTTTTGGCAGCCACCTTCGACGTGAGTCCCTAAAATTTGAAGAAAGTTTGGCAGCCACCTTTAGCGTGAGTCCCTAAAATTTGAAGAAAGTTTGGCAGCCACCTTTAGCGTGAGTCCCTAAAGTTTGAAGAAAGTTTTGGCAGCCACCTTCGACGTGAGTCCCTAAAATTTGAAGAAAGTTTTGGCAGCCACCTTCGGCGTGAGTCCCTAAAATTTGAAGAAAGTTTTGGCAGCCAACTTCGGCGTGAGTCCCTAAAATTTGAAGAAAGTTTGGCAGCCACCTTCGGTGTGAGTCCCTAAAATTTGAAGAAAGTTTGGCAGCCACCTTCGGCATGAGTCCCTAAATTTGAAGAAGTTTTGGCAGCCACCTTTGGCGTGAGTTCCTAAAATTTAAAGATCGATAACCATTTTCGGCGTGAATCCCCAAATCTGAAGAAAGGTCGGTAGCAATTTTTGGCGTGAATCCCAAAATTTGAAGAAAGATTTCGGCAACCTTAAAAGCGTAAGTCCAAATATATCAATAGCCTTGTAAAAAATAATGAAAATGAGATAGAAAAAAAAAGAGAGAAAAGAAAAAGAAAAAGTGCCAAAAAAGAGGGAAAAAAAGAAAAAAAGAGAAAAAGAAAAAATCAAAGATAAAGGCTCTATATAGAAAGGACCTATATTTTCAAGCTCCCGTAGCGAGAGGTTCTATGTAGGAAGAATCTGCCGCTCCGAGGCTTTAGAAGCTGAAAGTTTTATATAGAAAGGGCTTGCAGCTTTAGGGTGAAGACTAGCAGTTCTATATAGGAAAAACTCCCAGCCGAAGGAATTCACCCATGACACACAAGGTTATATAGGAAAATCTGTTGTGTTTTAAAGCGAAGAGTCTTATATAGGAAGGGCTCCGAGCTTCACTGTCTTAGAGTAAAAGATTCTATATAGGAAGAATCCGTAGCTCCAAGATTTCAGAAGCTAAAAGTTCTATATAGGAAGGACTGACGGCTGCAGGGTGAAGACTAGCAGTTCTATATAGGAAGAACTCCCAGCCGAAGGAATTCACCTATGACACACAAGGTTATATAGGAAAACCTATTGTGTCCGAAAGCTAAGAGTCTTATATAGGAAGGGCTCGAGCTTCTTTGTCTTAGAGTAAAAGATTCTATATAGGAAGAATTCGTAGCTCCAAGATTTTGAAGCTAAAAGTTTTATATAGGAAGGACTTACAGCTCAGGTGGTGAAGGTGGCAATTCTATATAGGAAGAACCAGTAGAAGGAATTCACCCATGACACACAAGGTTATATAGGAAAACCTATTGTGTCCGAAAGCGAAAGAGTCTTATATAGGAAGAGCTCAGAGCTTCTTTGTCTTAGAGTAAAAGATTCTATATAGGAAGAATTCGTAGCTCCAAGATTTTTGGTGAAAGTTTTATATAAGAAGGACTTACAGCTCCAGGGTGAAGACTAGCAGTTCTATATAGGAAGAACTCTCAGCCGAAGGAATTCACCCATGATACACAAGGTTCTATATAGGGAAAACTTGTTGTGTTGAAAGCGAAGAGACCTATATAGGAAGGGCTCTGAGCTTTACTGTCTTAGAGTGAGAGGTTCTATATAGGAAGAACCCGTAGCTCTGAGATTTCAGAAGCTAAAAGTTCTATATAGGAAGGACTGACGGCTCCAGGGTTTGAACACTAGCAGTTCTATACAGGAGGAACTCCCAGTCAGAAGAATCCATCAGCGGCGCAAAAGGATTTATATAGGAGAAACCAGCATTGAAGGTGAAGAGTTCTATATAGGAAGGACTTCAAGCTTTACCGTCTCATAGTGAAAAGTTCTATATAGGAGGGACTCGTAACTTAAGACTTCGGAATGAAAGGTTCTATATAGGGATGACCTATATTCCGAGATCAGAAGGTGAAGAAGTTCTATATAAAAAAAACTTACAAGCTTGAAGATTCAGTTAAGGAAGAGCGGAGGGTTCCAGAAGAACACGTGATTCCGAAGCCAAAGACAAGAAAGTAGGTAAAAAATGAGTGCTTTTGATCTTTGTTTTGTCCTCGTTTCACAAGAACAAGCAAAGAGAGGCAACTGTAATCACTCATTTTTTACCGGGTTTTAGTGTTATTAGTATTATTTTAATGATAGTATTATTAATATAAAATTAATAAAAAGTCAAAAAATAATAATAATAAATAATATAAAAAAATAATTAAAAAGCAAAAAAAATGGTGGTTTTGGGGTGACCACGTCACCCTTAACCCACCCCAATTGCCTATATAAAGGCATGGGACAGGGACAATTACACACGCCCAATTGGCCAGGGGAATGGCACGCCCAAATTGCCAAGATTTGCCATGGAATTGGCAATTAAATTGGCTCCCCAATTGGGAGCTAGGCCGACCGCAAGGCTGGCAGGGGTTGGGGGCAGTGCCCTCGGCCCCAGTTGGTTCGATCCAAAATTCGATCGGGGTCCTATTTTGAATCCGATTTAGTTAATATTTTTGGGGAGGTCGCGATAGATCTCGGTGGGGTTCAGTCGGGGTTCGTCATTCGAGCTCCTAGTTAGGTATATTTTCTTCCCTTTTTATTAGTGTTGTAATTTTTATAATTTAATGAAGTATTAGTTATTTTAAAATTGTAGTCTTATTTTTTAGTTTGTATGTTGATATTTTAGATTAGAATTTAATATGTTTTAAATTTGTGTTTTATATTAATATTTTATTTATGTTAGATTCGTTTTTATTTGTGTTAGAATAATATTTATTTGTGTTTTAAATTAATATTTATGAATATTAGTATTTTATTTAAGTTAGATATGTTTTTATTTATGAGTTAGATTAATATTTATGTATGAATGTTTTAGATTAATATTTTATTTATGTTATATTAGTATTTTATTATGTTAATATTTATTTGTATTGTGTTTAAATTATTTGTCATGTTTTATATTTTGCTCACTAAGTTTGCATAATGGAATATATAATGTCAATGAGGTGCCCTTTTATCCGAGCGTAAACGGGACCAGTATCAGGCGTAGTGATAGTGGTTGGACGTTTACTCTCGGATAACGGAGCCTTTAAAATTTATTCGCAATTATTACCGAATTTTAAATTAATCGTCACTTTAATCCGGAAAATCTAATATTAATAAAGCGGTAATTATTAAAGTACCAATTTTGGGCGGTGTAGAGGTGCTAATCCTTCCTCATCCGTAACCGACTCCCGAACCCAATAGTTTTTTAATCTCTGGTTTTATGGTGTCCGGCCTACCTAAGTGGCCGGTGGCGACTCCAATTTTTAGTAAAATGCGGTTTTTTTCTTAAACCCCACGAAATAAACGTTTTATATCCGAAAAATCACAAACCCTTCGAAAACCCTGTTTTTAGTGAAAAAAGGACATCGCTACAAGTTCGAGATTTTAAATAAAAAATCCATTTTTTTTAAAAAATGCATGCATTCTGAAAATAATCTCAATACCCAAAATGGACTCAAATCCCAAATATATCAAAGTTCCCAAAAAAATATTAAACAAGTCTAAAAAATAATATAGTCCATACATAAGATAAAAATGAATCAATAAAATAAAGAGATCCTCTGGGTACCAAGTCACCTAGAGTCCAAGATATCTATAAGAGAAAACTATGGAAAAGTAAGCTATAAGGCTCAATGTGTCTCTAAAGTGCGAGCAACCACAATCTCAATTTCACAATAATTCTCTCAAAACATTTAATAAAAGCACAGTAAAACAAAATGCAAGTAATGATGACATAAACAAAACGCATTTCCCAACTACATACTCCAATCACAGTGGTGGCTAAGCCAACCGGTCACAGTGGAGGTAGTTCTCCAAACCTCTCACCCTTATTTCACCAACCACAGTGTGATCAAACCATTGCATCCTCTGTACAATCTCATCCCAAAAATATTGTTTGTAAAACAAAATCACATCACAATTGTATCGTACTAAATACGAAGATAAATTCTTATAGTTTCATTAAAATACAGTTTAACACAATATGCATAGCATCTCAAATCTCATTGAAATCGCAACACAGAAAAGTGGTCATGCAAATTGTAAAACTTTATTTCACAGAATATATATCACGGAAAAATAACACACCTTAGCCAAAACCAGAATCAACCTACCGAAGAATGCGTTTCCCACGATTAGAAGTACAGGGTCCAGCTATATTAAAACCTACAAGAATAATCCTATATCAAAACTATTACTATGCCACCAAACTAAAATCACAAATACCAAGTACAAATAATTGTAAATAGTAAAGCGGAATCTTCAGTCGTAGTTTGGTTTGAGTCGGATATGGGTCTTGAATTAAGGATCAAGTACGGATTACGATATGGTAAGAAAAAGTTAACCAAGTCAGATATGGATTTATAGGGGCAAAGGTATGTGGGGGTGGATTCAAAAGGTTTATTTTTTACAAATTAGTTTATTTTTTAATTTGTCCCACTTTTAAACATTTATGTTTTCCCTCAACCCCAAATCCTGGCTCTGTACCGGTGGATTCAAAAGGTTGAGACTCTATATATATCCAATGGGGTATATACATATACACATGCGTGATTACGTAAAACATGATTTTAATTAAAAACATACATTATGATACTCACTAATATATATATATATATATATCACAGAAACTTATATATAATAATAATAATAGTAAAAAGAAAATCAATTCAATGATGGCCAAGACTCGGTACTGAAAATGGTGAATGACTCACCTAGCTTATGTGTGAGCAGTAGGGGAGACGGTGTGATATATATATATATATATATATATACAAGGAGAAATCATAGAAATTACGAACGTATTTCCAGAACTAGAGTTTTAATATTTATAAATATTTAGTAATCCTTTTTTAGAACTATTTAAAACGATTACAAAAATAAATATAAGAGATGGCTTTGAAAACGTTGTGAAACAACTTACCATGCTTGAGGGTGAGCGACCTAATGAACGAATTGACCGAGATTCAAAGGTTCCAGCAAAACGTCAACGGGGAGAAGAAGAGCACAAGCGGCTAGGGTTTTATGAAGAAGAAAAAATAGTCATCTGACGAGATTAGAGAGTATTTATAACCTATAAAAAGAATGGATTAATTTACCAACTTGGCCATATACTTTCTTTTTTTATAAAAAAATACCTAACTTGTTATCCCTTTAAGAATACACCGTTGACTTTTAGAAAATTATAGATTCACCCTTAAAAATCCAAAAGTTTACAAATTGATTCGAATGTTGATTTTTAACTCAAAACAAAATGATTCAGAATTGTTGATTTTTAACTCAAGCACCAGGGGTTTCAGATCATTGCCTTGTAGTGGTGTGGTTCCAAAAGAGTATACCTGCTGATAAACCAAAGCCGTTTAAGTTCTTTAATTGTTGGACTTCGCTTCCCAGTTTCATGAAGACAGTGCAAGACTCTTGGGGGGAAAGAGTTGTGGGAAATGCAATGCAAGTCCTATTTACAAAGTTTAAGAGATTAAAACCGAAACTCAAAGACCTAAACAGACTATATCTTGGGGACATATCCAAAAGGGTGGCTGATAAAAGGGCACAATATGAGCAACAACAGCTTCACAATCTTAACCATGCCGAACACAGAGACGTTGATACTGAAAAAAAGCTGTTAACTGAGTTACTTGAGCTGGAAAACGCTGAACTTTCTTTCTACAAGCAACGAGCCAAAATGAACTGGATCTAAGAGGGAAACCTCGGGACTAAATTCTTTCACACCACTATTATGGCCAATCAGAAACGTAACACTATACGCCTGATAAAGGATGACAATGGCGCTATACTGGATACTTTTGAATACATGGCGGATGAGTTGATTCGCTACTACTCTACCCTAATTGGTTCAGTTCATCCTAACGTCTACCCTTGCCCTACTAGTACTCTCCATGATCTTCTTCAGTACTCGATCCATGTGGGTGTCGAAGATGAATTATGCAGGAAGGTCTCAGACTTGAAAATTCGTAATGCTCTCTTTGCGCAGGGAAATGACAAAAGCCCAGGTCCTGATGGGTATACAGCTTGGTTTTTCAAAGCTGCCTGGAATATCGTGAAATATGATTTTATTGCGGCAATCAAATGGTTCTTTCAGACCTCTTTTCTCCATCACGCTTTCAATGCTACATCTCTGGTGCTTATTCCCAAAGCTCCTAATGCTTGCTTGGCTAGGGAATTTTGGCCTATATCCTGTTGCTCAATTATATACAAGACTATCACCAATATTCTAATTGGTAGGCTTGCGCCTCTATTCTCAAGCATGATTTTGCCAAGCCAATCTGCTTTCATCAAAGGCAGAAGCATAACTGATAATACGCTTCTTACTCAGGAGCTAGTCCGAGGATATTCTAGGAACTCTTTATCTCCACGATGCGCTATTAAAATTGATATGCAGAAGGCTTTTGATTCCATTAATTGGGAGTTTCTAATGAGAGTCTTAGAAGCCATGGGAATCCCTGCGAAATTCAGAGGATGGATCGAGAATTATATCACTGCTTCTAGATTTTCTATCTCACTTAACGGGAGCTTGGTTGGCTATTTTGCAGGCGGCAAGGGTGTCAGACAAGGGGACCCTATGTCCCCTTATTTATTTGTTATGGTAATGAATGTCCTATCAGCTCTCCTAGACCAGGTTGTACGAAGCGGAGTATTCAAGTTTCATCCTAAATGCAGCAAATTATCTCTTACCCATCTGTGCTTCGCCGGCGACTTGCTTATATTTTGCCATGGCTCATTGGATTCGATAATCGGAGTTCTAAGCACATCGGACCTTTTTTATCACATGTCTGGGCTAAAATTAAATACTGAAAAGACATAGCTTTTTGCGGGTGGAGTTGATGCAGACACCCTCGCCTCTATTCACAGGCTCACGGGGTTCAAACTTGGTACTCTCCCTGTTAGATACCTTGGTGTGCCTCTAGTAACCAGAAAGTTATTAGAAAATTATTGTCTTCCCCTATTGGACAAAATCAAAGACAAATTCTCTGCTTGGTCTCACCTGAAGTTAAGTTATGGCGAAAGGTTACAGCTAATCAAGGCGGTTTTGGTAAGCATTTTCAACTACTGGAGCAGGCAGCTTATTATTCCCAAAGCCGTCACTACAAAAATAGAACAACTATGTATGCGCTACTTCTGGAAATGGGGCAATACCCCTGCCACCGGAGTTAGAGTTGGATGGCACCAAGTTTGCCTCCTTAAATCTGAAGTGGGCTTGGGGCTAAAAAATCTCCACAGTTGGAACAAAACTTGCAGCCTCTTGCTCGTTAAGCATATTTTGGCCGACGAGGGATCTTTGTGGGTTGCATGGATCAAAGAGTACATGCTGAAAGGTAAGAATTTCGAACAGATCACAATCAACCCAACTTCAGTTGGACTTGGCGAAAACTCCTCAAACTTCGAAATGAAGCATTGGCCATATTTGATTCAACTTCTTGGTCACAGGTGAATACAGGTGGATTTGGGACAATGTGAGGGACAAACGCCCTAAGGTATCGTGGGAGAAAGTCATTTGGTTTCCAAAACTTTCCGTCATCTCCTAGATGGTGGTTTTAGACAAATTACCAACAAAGGATCGATTGAGTCAATGGGGCTTGGATACTAATGGTGCTTGCTTGCTATGTGGATCTTACCCTGAGAGCATGAATCATTTATTCTCGGACTGCTTGTTCACTTGCAGGGTGTGAAGGAAAATTGCCCAAGTGTGCGACATTCGCACCCCAAATTTCATTTGCTGGGTTGATAGATTGCAATGGATTGTTGACAGTTGTAAGGGGAAAACTCTTTTGGCTGACTAGCTTGGACTGGATTACTATACTTCATATAGCAGGAACGTAACCACAGATTATACAGGGACACCACCCATTCAGTGACGATATTTTTGGGCATATACAGAGCACAGTTGGCGTTAAACTGTACCGATTTCGTATAAATAGATCTGATAGATATACTAGTCACTTATATACAGCTTAGGGGATACAGTAGTACTGATCCCTTTTTACATTGATTATTTACGTTCGTTGTAGCAGACTTTGCTACCATTTATCCAAAAAAATGATTGAGAATTCTTAAAAGTTAGAATTATAGAAATTGATAATTTTAAAATTAGGGCTTTTAATTTAGGGTGTTACAACAAATTTAATTTTATAATGGTCCCCTTATAAATTTTTAGTTCCGCCCTTGGTAATATCATTTCGGATAAACTACTTAAATGACCACTTAATTATGGGGTTGGTTCTGATATGACCATCATACTTTCAAGTGTGTCATTTTGACCACGTAACTATTTAAGTGGCAATGATCAAATCACCTACTGTTAAAATTTAATAAAAGGGTAACGTGACAACTAACAGAAATTTGTTTAATTACATATTTGGTCTATGTTATTTACATATTTTATTAATTTGATCATATTTTTTAATTAAATAAATTTAATCATATAATCACATGATGCAACGTCTAGGAATCGAAGGAGAGAAAAGCATTTGCTCTACTACTGGGCTAACCTTGTCATTTGTACTAGTATTGCTAACAATTATATTAAATTTTACAGTGGCTTGGATTGAAAGACTCCTCATCAAGGGCTTGAATCCAGCTCTGCGAACGCTGTTTCAACATGAACTTGAAGAATACAGTGCATAATTTTACAGCTACGCTTGGCATTTTCCTTAAAAAAATTTATTTTTACAACAAAACAATAAAATGAAGGCTTAATTGTCAAATAACTGTCCAAACTATACATTTTGCTCCAGATAGGTACCTAAAGTATTTTTCAGACCGAGTAGATGCCTAATGTTTTCACAGTTCCTATTTTAGGTGTATGGTCGCTAATGACTGTTTAAAGTATCTCGTTAGTCAATCAAAACATAATACATGGCACGCATTATTTTATTTTCTTTTATCTTTTAAAAAATTAAGAATTTTCAAAAATATCCTAAATTTCTCAAAATAGTCTCAAAATCCCTAAATTCTCAAATCTCTAAGTCCCAAATCTATATTGCAACTGTTGCCGCCGCCAATCGCCGACGGTATGCCCACTACTTCCGTCATCGGACCCCCGATATCATTTCCCTTATCTCTCATCATTGAAACTCGGTGGCCGACGTGTCTAACGTAGAAACAAAGTTGAACGTCGAGAGGAGAAAAATAAAAATGATAGGCGGCAAACGGTGACCGATCAAACGGCGAACGACGTGTGGGTCTTGCTCGGATAGAATGAGGCTTTATTTCGTCGCTGGTAGCGTGATGAACGGCGACAAAAATGGTTGAATTTGGAAATTTAGGGATTTTGGGAAGTTTAGGGATTTAAAAAAAATTAAGTTAAAAAAGTAAATGTTAAAATTTTAAAATAAAAGTCATGTGTCAAGTTTTGAGTGACTAACGGAGTTTTTTTAAACAGACGTTAACGGACTTTAACAGTGGGCACCGAAAAGGATAATGTTGAAAATGCTAGGTACTTACTTGGCTCGAAAAATATTTTAGGCACCTATCCGAAACAAAAGATACATTTTGGGCACCTATTTGATATTTAAACTTAAAATGAAACTTCTATTTTATGTTTTTCGTCGGAAACAAATTCTGGGTATTGATAATTTCATCGTTTTTCTTGATAGATTTTGTAGGCCCGGAGATGAATTTTTCCCCCTTTTTTTTCAAATTCTGGTCTTCTTTTTTTAGGGTTGTTATAAATTCATGGTTTGGGAGAGAAAAGTCTGGGACTTTGAAATAGGATCCATTAATGGTTGAAATCTGACATAGGAATTGGGTGATTAGGGTTTATAAGATTTAATTCGTTTATAAAAAAAATATGGAATTGGGTGATTAGGGCTTTTCGTCGAAAACAAATTATTTCCATGGTTTGGGAGGGGAAAGCCTGAAAGTTTGAAATGAGGTTGATTAAGGGTTAAAATCCGACATGAAAATTGAGTGATTAAGGTTTATAAGAAAAGATTGCGACACATGTCATCATGATATTAGAGGATTACATTTAATACATTAAATTAAAATTATAACAAATTTTTACTAACTGCTAGATCACCTTCTCTATTAACGGCAAGTAGCTTGATTGTTACCACTTAAATAATTACGGATCAAAATGACACAATTAAAAGTATTGATGATCATATCAGAACCAAACCCATAGTTAGGTGGTCATTCAAATAGTTTACCCCATTTTTTAAAGAACAAATACATAAACCCAGAGGGCTAAAACTTAAAGTTGATAACCAACACAAACTCTTGAAAGAAAAAAAATCCTTGAAATGACAGAAAGGTCTCGGCAAACAGCAAACAATGCATTGGGCAGCTCAACATAAATGAAAAGCCATTAATGTTAGGAGAGGCAACATGACAGTGCAAGAGTAGTTGCATAATTCACCGAAACCAGATCAGAATTCTTGCATGGTTTCAGCACATCAACCAAATTGATAACTAAAAAATTCACTCAAACTACCCACATTATCAAAAGTATTTGGAACTAATATGGTCCTTGGTATATTTAATAATAGGGGCTGTATCGCGTTGCCATTCTCAACCTTGGAACCTTCCTGCAACGTATATAGAACAATGTTTAACACCCCTTATAGGTTGCTAAAACTGAAAACAAAAGCACAAAAGAGTGCATATGTATGAATTAAGATGGAGAACCACAGCTGCTAGCATACCCATATCCATAGGGAGCAAAGAAATATGGAGTCATAAAAGGGTCCCTGGGTTGCATAAAAGGGTTGGACCGACGTGGACGATATGGTTTCATCCCAGGTATATTGGTCCGCTTAGCAGTAACCTACAAAGATACAGAGAAAGCACATGATGTTTAAATAGTTTAACAGATGAAAGTTTTAAGGTGCAAAAACTAAAGTAGCCACCATATTCTTTTTCTTCTCAAAAGACAGAGGGAATAGGTGGGGGAAACACTAAATTTCACCTTCAACTGCCTGCCATGAAGTTCAGATTCATTCAAAAGAAAAGCCTCTTGAACAGCCTCAGCTTCAAGGAACTCCACGTATGCATAACCCTTTGGTTGGCCATACTTATCTGAACGAATAGTAACCCTATTTATTGTCCCACAAGACTGGAAATGCTGTTGAACTTCTTCAGGTGTACACGAATAATCCACCTGCATTCACAGAATGTTATATACGTAGACAGTAACCAGTGCAGAACATAATATTTTAAAATAATAAAAATAAGGAACAAGTAGCTGTAATAATTAATTTGTTAAAAAAAACAGAGACTAAGCAGCAAATAATGTCACTTGTGCAGCAAGTATCTTCTTACTAATCACCTTGTTAAGAAAAGGCAGACCAACCTAAATAAAGAACAGGTCTTATTTCACAACAGTAAACAGCCAGTGAGCTCATGTGTTTATACGGAGCTAAACACAGGAAAGCCATTGTTGATAGATAGGGTCAACAAATTGATTAATCATCTAATCACAACTCACAACAACCTAACATAGAATATACTAACTTGATAAACTTAACGAGAACAGAACATGAAAGGATACATCCAGTTCACTTGGTCAAAGACCAGGGCCACTGCCATATTACAGCCACGCCCACATCAACCTTTCATGAACAAACTAGGGTAAAGACCATTTGAACAAGCACAAAGAAAAATCCATTACATTCTTCCATAAGAAAAGAAAACAAGAAGTGCACATTCTGCAACAGCTTTTTTTCCCCTTAATTTTTTTCACAATAGAAACAACGCACTCGGAACTAAAACCGGAGTCAGAGTAGATAATAAGTTGTTATTTCAGTCAACTTTAAACAGATTAAAAACTCATCATTGAATAATTATTGTAACTTTCTAAATGACTTTCAAGTTACAACTTATGATTTTGAAATTCCCCTTGTCCAAATTGAGAGAAACATGTCAGGAAGATGCAGCATTCCATAGTAGGTTTCTTCATGCATGTGGAGAACCTCCAGTCCAGTGTCACACAAACAGGCGCCCAAAGCTAGCCAAAGCTGGGCAGCTAGTTGACTCAATTTGACTTACAGCTACATTTTAAGTTCAGCTATGAACCTTGGTGTAAATACTGGTACTAGTGTATCCTGGATTAATTATTTGGAATAAGAACTTGTAAGCATGTAAAGGGAAAAAAGGGCCTTCGAGAAATTGATAGGATAAGTTCAACCTGATACACAACTTAACTATTCCCATGAGTTTGGGGAAGGCTACTTTGTTGTTCATGTTTAGATTCAGAAGTTATTATGTCAATGGACTCCCATGTAGCTTATGACTCCAAATTGATAGATAGTATTTAGCTATATTCAACGGAGGTGAATATACAAAGGCGAGCAGAAAATAAGCTACGGAAAGTGGACTCACATTGCCAACAAAGATTGATCGGGAATCTACTTCCTCTCGATTAGCCTGAGAGGTAGCTGCTGCTGCAGCAGGATCTATTGCAAAGAATGAAAGAAGCAAATCCAACAACAAAATATGAGCACGCAACTAAAATTAAAGCATAGAAGAGAAAAGATATTCATCTTATATGATGCACACATACCCACAGGATTCAAAATTCCAACTAGCGGTTCCATAAGATACCATATGGAAATTTATCATATAAGCTTTGAAAACCCATAAGGGATTTGCTTTCGATTCGAAAGCTTTGTCGATAATAAGGCGAATGAAAGGATTTATCATAAAGCTTTGCAATCATTTAGCTAGATATCACACATTATTCACCAAAATCCCGTGCAAGAGATAGCGAAAGAAGAAAACAAAGAGCGTCAATCAAACGCTTTTATTTAAACCTAATAACTACGACATTTTTTAAAAAAGAATAAAACCCAAAATCTTACGACAAAGAAAAAGAAAACGAGCACATTTGAACAAGAAATAGAGAGAAAAACGGAGAACCTTGAACGGAACCCATCTCCTTCTCGACCTTAGCTTGCATCTCACGAAGAGCAGCGGCTTCATCCTCCATCTCTTTTAACTTTTTTTTCATGCCATCGATGTCCTGCAAAATTCTCCGAAATTAGGGTCTACTAAAAATAGGAAAAGTCCTGACAAAAATAAAAATAGTAAAATTACAGCTTCAGTGGATTCCTCGGCTTCCATGACTACATCGTCTCCTTCCATCTTCTCTTTTCAAATCTTAATAAAATGGAAGGATCGAAAACAGCCTTTTACGCTTTTTCCTGTTGTATCTATACTTTCTCCCAGTGTCAGAACATATTTTACTGTTGTATCTTCCGGCGTAAAAATTATTTTTAAATTTAATTTAGTGAAAATTTACTTAATAAAAAATAAGATAAAAAATTAATAAAATTGATATATTTGATTGGTTAGTCTCATAAATGACGTGTCGGGAATGACCAATGATATAATTTCTCTTAATTATTACGCTTCACTGCTATCTTACCCGTGCCGCGTAGATAAATAGAATTTTACTTTTTTTAATTTAGGTAAAATATAGCCTTAAATGAAAAATAAGTGTCCAAATTATATTTTTTAAAATTTTAAGTATATAAAGTATTTTTTGTTAAAAACATGTGCCTAAAGTTTATACCATTATAATTTTAGGTGTCTGGCCTTTAAGGGATGTTAAAAAAATTTGCCAACCAACCAGTACTTGACACGTGGCACTAATTTGAATTTTTTAGATTTTCAGAAATCCCCAAAATTTTTAATTTTTACAAAACAGTCTCAAAATCCCTAAAATTACGCAAACCCCAAAATTGTCGTCGCTTCCACCGCTGCTCGCCGCCCCTAAACACACCCTTGTGGTCGCCAAACCAAGGCAGTCATTTCCCCCAACACGGCATCGTCGAAAAAGCCGAACGGCGTGCCAGTCAAGCGTAAAATTAACGTTCAGTTGGCACGTCGTTCGGCATTTCTGGCGAATTTGTGTTGGGAGAAATGACTGCCTTGGTCTGGCGATCAGCGGCGGCGATTTGCAGGTTTGGGTAATTTATGAATTTTGAGATTGTTTTGTAAAAATTGAAAATTTTGGGATTTTTTCAAAAAAAACTAAAAAATTTAAGGGGGTCTTAAAAATTCAAATTAGTGCCATGTGTCAAGCATTAATTGGTTAACAATTTTTTAACACCTCTTAACGGCCAGGCACCTAAAATTGTAACACTGAAAATTTTAGGCACTTAAAATTATAACGGTATAAAATTTAGGCACCTAAAAGTTCAAAAGATATATATATTAGGCACTTATTTTTCATTTATATTACATTTCATTTGATTATAGATTTAATAACAAACATATAATTTTTAAAAAATAATAATAATTTAGCCATTCAATTATAATTTTGTCATATCATTTTGTTTTAAAAAGTAACAATTTAATTATTCAATTGAAATTTTGTGACAAACATATTACTCTACTATTAATTTAACACATTGCATGTGTTATATTTTGACTCAAATTCTAATTGGTAATTAAGTTTAGTTTTATTGTAATTCTAGTGGTTGAAGATTACTTGGTAATTAGGGTTTACTTTAAGGAGTAAATATCTATATTAGGTAAGAGATCTTATTGAATAAGGTTTCTTGGTAACCAAGTATTTGGGTCTATAAATATAGACTATGTTTAACCTTTTGAATTATGAGAGATAGGGAGGGAATTAATCTGAAGAGATGTCGCAACTTTTAGGTTCTCTACAACTATTGTGACTACGTTGTGTATTGTAGGGATGTTGAGAAGAGTGTTTCGGTTCCATTGAGTTATGAGATATGTACACAGGGTTTTAGAATACAAGGGATGTCATGTATTTGTATTCTTCGTGTTCTTGTTAAATCGTGTAGTATTTCTTATGGTCTTTAGCTTTTTATTTGCTGCGATAGTTTTGCACATCACCAATGTTTATAACAATTTTGATCCATAAATGTATTGTGGTTTCACGTCATAACTTGACTTTTGGTCTTTTTCTGTATATTGACATATATGAATTTTTGTTATGTGAATGCCCATTATTATAAATTTTTTAATAATTTTAAGGTGATTACAAGATAGTATCTGTTTATACATATTTTTAATCATCTGACAATGCGCACACACCTTGCAGACAAAACGATTTAAGCATGAGTCTCATAAAATAAACATTATTCGTTTTCTCACTAAGATCACTTTTTGGATTTCATTATTGTTAGATTTATATGTATTAAATAGGACTTTAATACATTTAATTATTTGAACTTTAATGTCTATTAGGATCAAAGTTATATATGATATTTATAAATATATAGTTTAAAGAAAACGTTGTATATAAGTAACATTGAAAAATAAATACAAAATTCTCTTTTTAGTTCTCATACTTCTTGTCCTTCTTTTACTCTATTTTATAACATGTATCTATAATGTAAAAATTTGTTAAAAACATTTTTTTATGTCCCATGAAGTTTGTCATTTATTAATATTTTGTTGGTAATTTTTATAATTTTGATTTTTATTATTTAAAATTGATTATTGATAAATAAATATTAAAAAATGTATTTAAAAAACCTTTTTAGACTTTCAAAGCAAATACGAAAACATCCTAAACCCAACCTCTTCCTGATCGTTAACTCTTCCTTCGTACCGCTCCGAACCTACAATTCGAAACAAAAAACTAATATTATAAGATCAAGACGCGTCAAATTCAAATCAAATTTTCATACCCAGAAAGGTGATTTGGTACGTTGTTTGGGTACAAGGGTTAAGTGTTTCCACTTAAGAAATTTTTTCAAAATCAATAATACGTCATTAATTTAAAGAATTTTACATACCACATCAGCTTTTAGCGGTGAAAACGGAAGGACCAAAATGCACTCTGCCACTTGGTACAGGGACTGCTGGGCAAGTTTACCTTTTAACCCTTAAATCCACTGTTTTATTAAAAGTTCAAAAGCCGTCCATATAAAATGAGATCCAAAAATTTAACGGGGTCCTGAGAGCGCCGTCTACATAAAACGATTGCAGCAGAAAAACTACAAAATGCCCTGAGCAATGAGTACCAAAACGATCCATCATTTTAATCAAAACCTCAAGAAAGCATATATCTAAGCTGCAACAGTAGGCTTAGTGGCAGCAGAGAGCTTGGACCTTCTCTTTGCTAAACTCTCACTACGGCGCTCTCGCTGCTCTTTCAACCTAGTAGCAAGCAGTTTCTGGTACTCAGCTGCTTCGGCCTTGGCTTTAGCAATTCTCTTCTTCTTATCTGCGATTCTAGCACGCTTCCTCTGGAGGGTCAGCGGAGTTACAAGCCTCTGGATTTTTGGTGCTTTACTGACCTTCTTGCCTGCAAACAGAAAGAATGGGTATTGGTAAGTAATAGTTTCAATAAAGAAATCAGCTCTCACCAAGATTGGCTACTATAAATCAAACCCTACTTCCTGCCAGCTACATGCATGAGTAAACCAAAAAAAAACTTTCTGCCTCCGTTATTTCCATGGGTGAAGAGGGGAAACTTGCAATGCAATAAAAAAGCATTACACACTCAGATTTTGACAATGTTGGAGAAGCTAGAGAGCTAGAACTATGGGTGGGGCCAGTTTCACTTGGATTAGTCATAAGAGAAAATATAATGACCATCACATTAGGAGCCCTCACGCTCACATAATTTCAACCTATTACTCTGCACATTAAGCTCTGTATCTGGAACCGCAAGCAAATAACATTTGGCTATCTTTATTAAAGAAGAAAAAGAAACTTTACCAGATTTTGTTGTGAATGTCCTCCTGTATGTGTTGACGTACTTCCGGACATCATCTTCCTTGGAAAGATTAAAGAGCTTTCTAATCTTGGATGCCCTCTTTGGACCTCTCATCCTTGGTTTTTCAGTGTCGGTCAGCCCAGGCAAATCATTCTCCCCCTTCTTCACTATAACTAAGTTCAAAACAGATAGATCTTGGCTAACAATGCATCCACGTACGGACTTCCTTCTGCGCTCTCCATTACGTCTTCCATATCCACGAAAGCATGGGGTACCTGTCCAAGCAATAAAAATGAATCAACTTTGCAACCGCAGAGGCATGAAATGATAAGCAAATGAAGGCACCTTCAGCTACAAAAAAAAAAAAAAAACAGCAACTTTCTCATTTGAATTGACCTATTGTATGAGGAGTCCCTCTAACTCATGTATATGCATGACATGAGACCTCTCAAAATTAAGGTTTTCCAATAAGAGATTTGAGATCTATGGCCAATGCACTTAACGGCCCCACTTCTCAACTCAAAATAGGCTCAGATTCTTATGGGAAGAAAACAAGGAGGTGGTTGGTGCCATGTGCTACAGTGCTAGTTGATTTTTAAAATAGGAAACAACGAAAGATATAGGGATTTAGGGAACTCTTTTCAATCATCTGTGGTGGTTTCCATGCCATAGATTTTATCCTTATTTTGATTGTTTGCCGATATCCCAATAGGGAAAGCAACAATTAGCGCTAGTTGATGAAATGGATGCACCAATTAACTTATTTGTGTTGCAACAGATAAAGAAATGTCTGTTCACAAAACTAAGCCATGCATGATCAAATAAAACAAGCAAACGAATAGAATTACTCTCAAGGATGATACTTTGACGACATAGTAAATCTGTTGAAAAGCACTCTCTCCTATACGTTTATATTTACCAAGTCAGTAATTCAAATTTCTACTTTAGAACGCTCAGCAGGCACGCTGCTCACCTCTATGAAGCAACAGACGAACACGACCAGGAGTTAGAACACCCTGCTTCATTGGAAATCCTTGCTTGTCACAACCTCCCATGATCTTGAAAACATATCCCTTGAATTCCTGTAAAAAAAAGAATAAAAAAATAACTCGAGCAATATCAATCGTTATCTAAAAAGAAATTAAGAAAGCAAATAGCTAGCCACGTACCTCGCCCAAAGCATCTCCAGAAACCTCCTGGGAGATCCTCTTGTCAAAAAATGCCCGACTGCGCATTAAAAAAACATCAATCTTTAATTACACTAGGACATTCAAAAGAAATTTCATAATCTCAAGTTAGCTCTTTAAAAGTGTTGCATAAGTATAACCAACAGTTCAATCCTCAGATTTCTCGGGGTTGTTTTTTTTTTCTTTGTTTTCTTTCTTTCTCTATCGATTTTCTAGGAAGCCAAACAGATTAAAACTAAAAAAATTAAAATTAAAATTAAAGCTCACAGCTTCTGATCGTCATCGATCTCGAGCTTTTTCTGGCAACCAGTAGTCGGATTCGCGATATTGAACTGCACAAAACAACAATTGCATTGAAATTAATACATATGGAGGAAGATAGATTTTCGCGTCAAATTAGGTTTTCAAACCTTCATTTCAGGATCACTTTAGATGCGTGCTGCCTTTGCCCAGATGCACTAGAGGAGACGGTGAGGCAAGAATTAGGGTTTACAAAAAATATATATTGTATAAAAAGATGGTCGATCGGGTTTTAAACGGACCTTTCTAATTTGGGTCTAGACACTAGTAGGTGATCCAGGCCTAAGCTTGGAAAACCTTTTTGGGTTTACATTAGGCCCAATTTCTTTAGAAATTTGGAATAATTTGATTTTATTTTATATATGATAATTAGTTAAACAGTTTAAGAAATAAATTAAAATTATTATGAAACTAAAATAGTAGAGACATATAAATTAAATCTTATAATATTTAATATAAATTGTAGTTCACAATAATAAATAAATAAATATATCAAACTCACTTTTAATCGGTATATAGTAAATTCAAATTTTAAACAAAAAAATGTTAAAAATCAATTTAATGAAAAGTTTGAAGTCTTTAGATTTTTTTGGGTAAGTTACATGTCCATTTTATGATTTATGTTTGGGATTCGTGGCTCTCCCTCCCAATAATGTTTTTCCAAGGTTCAAACTCGGGTTTTCTACTTGAGAAAGCAATGTGTCTTGCCATTGCACACAACCCTTGTTGGTGAAGTCTTTAGAATTTTAAGATTCTAAATTCGAGTACATTCATTTTACTCGTATAATACTTAACATTAAATTTTAATTTAACGGATCATGTCATGCACTTAGTCTATACACGACTATACTTCATTCGTTATACTTAATGTGTTTTAACTAAACATCAGATTTAATAAAATGTGAAAAAATCAAATTTACTGAACCAAGGACCTCAAATTTTAATCTTACGAGACTGCGTCTGTAACTCAGATTTTTAAATGATCATCATATCATTGTATGTGCATGAGTTGGAATAGTGCGATGGGTGACATGGTTATCACCCTTAAAATGATTGATATTTATATTACACTGCGATTGGCAGTTGTAGTGAGGATTTATGGGGGAACCTTTCTCTTTTTATAGCAGTTTGTAGCTGGGTATTGCATTGTGCTTGTGACGTTTTACATATGCATATTAAGAATTGCTTGTGTTATCCTTGAGGTTTTTAAGCATGATTATATGTATATTTACGTGTTGTTATTGTATATGTGATTGCTTGCACTCTAAAGATACACTGAGTTCTTTAGCTCACTCCCTCTTATGTAACGACCCAGATTTTTGAATCAAGGTGATCATGTTTGAATAATGAGGTGGTTAGATCTGTTTTGGTTATATCTCTCTCGCATCCATCTAAATTTTGAGGACAAAATTTTCTAAACGAATTTTTGAATCAATAATGGGCATTGACTCGGGTTTTAGACTAATACGTCGGGTTAGATGCTCGGGTATGTGGGGTCTCATTGTTGGGCTTTGTGGCCATTCATGTGTTATTGGGCTTGGGTGATGGGTAAATGGTTGAATGAAGTGAATGTTATGAAGGGCAATAAGGTAAATTGCTTATGGGGGACAAGAGGGTTGATGCCTCTTTAATTTCTATGCATACTGTAGGGAGAATGAAGTCATCCTTATTCCCATTTCATCTCTATCACCCCTCCCCCAAAACACCCACCTAAAACCAATGAAAAATATAGAAACTTGCCGTTTTAGAGTGGAAATCACGGATTGGTCATCAACGAAGAGTTTATCAACATCAAAGGATCTCTATTTCTACATAAGTATCTCCAGCATTGGTGAGAGTTAGGTTTAAAGCTTGAAGCAAGGGAAAAGAGGTGGAAGAAGCTTGGTTGTTGCCTTAGTTCGTGAATCTTTGCTTGAGGTCAGTACATTTCTGACTCCTTCACTTCACGAGCATCCTAAAATAATTGCCTTGTGTGATTTATAGTTTTGGGTTGTATAGTTGAGGTTTTAGAAGCTTAAACCCCCATTAATGGTAAATCAAAGATAAGATGTTGATAAGGCGTAAAATGGATAGAAAACCACCTATTATATTCTCAATAACTTGTAGGATTGTTTTGGGACTTAACCATAGAGGTTAGGGGCGGGATTGAGGAAATCATGAGCTCTAGATTTTGAAATCTGGGCTCGTGTACTGATACAGAGTCATAACATATCAGTATGCATTCGTTATAAGGGAGACGGTTTGTGAAGGGCGTACCGGTACGCCTTTTCCGTGTATCGGTACCACTTGCTTGATAAGGATTCCAATAACTCTTTGGCATAACGGTACGCTAGGGGCGTATTGGTACGCACTGCTGTATTGCCTAATAAAGGCTTAGCATACTGGTACGCGTATATGGGAGTACCAGTACGGGGTGGATCAGTACGGGGTGATTTTAGTACCTATAAAGCATACCGATACGGTACGTAGCGTATCGGTACAGCTTGTGGTCTAATTCTTTCGAACCTAGTTAACGTATCGGTACTCATGGTGGAGTATCGATACCAAGAGGGTAGTATCGATACTCACCTTAGAGTATCAATACTCGCTGAGCAATATGCCCAAGAAAGTTGAGTTCGCGTTCAAAGGTTTTATAATTCGTGGTAAAGGGTCTGGTGGGTCCTTAAAAGTATAAAACAAACTCTAAAACTGAGAAATCGAGGTTAGTAACCCGTATGTTGATTAATGGCTTGGTAATAGTTGGGTAAGTTGCTTAGATTAGTAATCCATATGGATCCGTAATGGATCAGTTGCTATTACATGGTAGCTTGGGGTCCTTGTTGTATGCAGAAATGATGCCCACATAGGTTGGTTGCCTCGAATAATAGGATGGTCTAACGAGAAAGGCGTAGACATATATTAATTAGTGTAACAAATGAGTCATACCTTGAGGCTTTGGTAATGGTTGGCTGGATGCCTTTTATCTATCGGTGAGATATATTGATGTTCAGGGGAGCATGTTTTATCGTATATGTCTTGGTTAGGAATCTAGATATCCTAGAGTCAGTGCAAGGGCACTTAAATAAGAGGATGGGTACTGCAGGCTATGTGATCAAATACATTCGACGTATTCACGGGCTATGTGATCGGGATGCGATCCAAAACCTATCCTTGGGCTATGTGATCAGGATATAGAAATACCACTCGAGGGCTGTATGAGCTCGAGTAACTCGAAGGGCTATGTGATCTCGAGTAACCTGATGGCTAAGTGACCTCAGGAAAAGACTACTTGTGGCTATTGTGATCCAAGTATGTCTAGGACGTATCTGTGGCTATAGTGATCCGGGTATAATCCTAACCCGATGGCTATGTTATCACGGGTAACCCAACGACTGTGTGAGTACAGGGTAGGGTTGGGCTATGTTATCACGGGTAACCCGATGGCCATTAGGGAATGTATGTTATTTACGTTGTTGTATGGATGATAGATATTGGATATTTACCCTTGGGCTATGTGATCAGTGTAGGGTTGTTGCTCAACGGGTTGTGTGAGCTCGAGTAACTCAATAGGCTGTGTGATCTCGAGTTTGGGCTAGATAACCCTTGGGCTATGTGATCAAGGTACGGGACGTACCTCAATAGTCGGTGGGACCTCGCGTATGATAAGGCTGGGATAGCTTAGTGGTCTTCTTATACAATAGTGGTATATTGAGACAGTTGTAAGCTCTAGCTATGATAGACTAGAAGATGATCATTAAATGCTGATAAGACTTTATGTGCACTATTAATTATATTATCATACATGTTTGTTTTATGATATTCATGAATTGTGGTAGAGTAGAAATGTACCACTTAGCTTTGTTAGCTCAATGTACGGAATTGTGGTTTCTTCCGCGCGTAGGTTGAAAGGTTTCTTTTGGAAGAGCACATCGAGGAGAATTTCCTAGCACCGAGCCAGTTTTAGAGTACAGTAGTTCATGTTTAGTTCATACTAATTGTATTCATAGGACCTTACCACAGTTGAGTCTGTATCTTATTTTCATTTTTTGTTATTTGGTCAAACGGTGTATTTTATTTGGAATTTATATAAACCCTTTTAACCTCATTATCTATGTGGTTTTTATGGTAATAGATTATTTTAAGAATTTCCAACTTGTGGTTTTAAACAAGAAAATTTGATGGGTTGGCTTTGGGTGACCCGAATGTGATGCTCTTGATTCAGGACGGGATCAATGTGTTATATTTAATGGTATCAGAGCCTAGGTTTTGTCGGTTTTAGAAAAACCTTGGGGTATCGTATAGATCATGGTAAGATGTCTAGTGAATAAAAGTCCCTAAAGTTAAATGTACTCTATAAGACTGAGAATCCTGATGTACCACTTTATTTGTTGTGTTTTAGAAAAGGATTGATAGAATGTGGAACTGGTAGTAGAGAGACGGGTCATTTTCGCGACCTTACCTTTGCCCTCTTGCGTGTGGTGCAAGCTATCTCGAGGCAAGTTGAGATGCATCACAAGACCCCTATAGAGAGGCTTCATCATTTTGGGCCTAACAATTTCAAAAGCTTAGGTGAAGATAACTCGATCAAGGCTGACCAGTGGTTACGCGACACACAAAGAATCTTGAGACAGATGAAAGGAAGCCCGAAAGATGATATTGATTGCATTGTTTCCCTTCTGAAGTGCAATGCACACGAGTGGTGGGAGACCGTTGAGTTGGGTCTACAGCCTGAACGACCGATATGTGATATCTTCATGGATGAGTTTCGAAAGAAGTACATCAACGAGGTATATGTGGATGAGATGAGAAACCAGTTTCTGCATCTGGTTTAGGGAGATCGAACGGTGTTTGCTTATGAGCAAGAGTTTCTGCGTTTGAGCCGTTATGCTCTAGAGTTTGTTGCCATAGAAGAGTTGATGTGCAAGAGGTTCAGACATGGCTTGAATGTTGTCATTCAGTTGTATGTGACAGCAGGTCTGCTTGTGATATTCTCCGAGTTAGCCAATAGTGCGAAGGCACTTGAGCGGCTTCAGAGTTCAGCAACTAATCAATTCGAAAATCCTAGAGGTCTTGATGTGGAGACCCGAAATATCATAGGTCATTCTCCCCATCCGCATAAAAGGTTTTGTGCTTTAAAGAGTTCGAAGAGAGTTGTATTAGACCAGCTGTCGAGAGTCGGCTCAGGATCTAGATCGAGGGTTCGTAAAGGCTCTTTTATTTCTACTCCAAAATGGGTATTAATGGTTCTGTTGGAGCATCGCTTCCACCAACATACGAGCATTGTGGAAGAGATCACCTCGGAGAGTGCTTGTTGCTTCGAAGGGTTTGCTATAGATGTCGGGCACCGGGATACATGGTAACGAACTGCCTAGTTGTAGATGAGGATATATCGGTTCAGTCTCAGATATGGGCTATTTCTCGTCGTAGTCAGAGCTTTACTAGAGTCGAAGCTAGAGCACCGTCAGGTTATCGAGGTAGAGGTCCTGTAAGATCCACCGCCAGGGTTGACGCACAAGACATTGCTAGGTAATTTGCTACTCAGGTTAGAGATGACAGTGTTGCAACCGAGGATGTGTCAAGTGATTAAGTTTTGTGTTGGTTTCAGCTGTTGCGTTTGCCGTTTAGCTCTTCGGTTGTATCTTGGTAAACCTTTGGTTTGTTGTTGCTTAGATGGAAATTAGAGTTGCATCTTTGGCTAGGTAAGTTCTTACTGTAGATGATTGTGGAGAGTGCATGGTGCCGTAAGATGTGAGTGAGAAGTTATAAAGTTTTAGTTTGATTGAATCTAGTTGTTAGTGTTGGTTGTATAGAATCTTAACCCCTCTAAGGTGGACGTTGTGTTCTATAGTGCTAGCTCAAGGAAGGTTCTATAGGTTGCAAGGTGTTCTTAGCTTGCGTTGTAGACGCGCAATTTGAGAGTTCATAGTCTTAGTGTTATGGGCATTTCGAAGGTTTGGAGGTGCCCTTGGTGAATGAGCAATCTTACCGGTTGATTGTGGTTTAGAACCGTGATAAAGGTAAGGTTGAGTTCGTTGTTAGTGCCTATCGCTTTATGGTACGGTACTTAACGAACTCTTTGTTCGAGGCAAACTTGTACAAGCGACCAATAGAGTGTCATTGCCAAGTGCTTTACCGTGATCGTGTCTGTATAAGAGTAGCTTGTATGGTGGCTTTGGTTGTGTTGAGCCGTAGTGCAATAGGGGAAAACCGCTGCCAGTTTCATGAGATCGACGACCTTATTTTGGCCGTAGAATATGAGAGCTTCGCGTGTGGTTTGTCGGAGTAAAGGTGCCGTGGAAAAAGATAAATAAGGGTTGTGATGTCTATGGTTGAGGTCTTAAGGGTGAATCGTGAGGATAGTTGCTTGGCTTGTGCACCTGTTGAGCTAGATTTTATGGGGTTGGAGGATTGCCTAATTGTGTCGATCAAAATTGTTATCGGTTAAGGCAAACAGTATGGAAGTTATTAGAGTAGCGCAGCAAAAATGTGGACCAGTAGTTGTGTTAAGGGTAATCGGATGGTTGCTTTGCAAAAAAATGTTATTAGATAGACCAATTGGCAATCCTTGAGAGCAGCCAGATGGCTTTCCACGTCTAATGGTTGAGATCGAGGCAAGGGTTATAAAGAAGATGTTTAGACCTTCACAAGTAGAATGGCAAGGTTTTGGGTTGCTTGTGCGAGTTCTTAAGTGACGGTGGTCATTTCTCGGAACCAAGTGGTTGGAATCGAGAGTGGTTTTTGATCGTGTTGAAAGTAAGTTTGGGTAAGCGAAGTTTTAGGTTTCGACGTGGTTGGTTAAGTCTGGAGAAAAGAGTTGTTAGTTTAAGGTAGATTAATGATAATGATCGGTTGTTAGGGTTTTACTTGTCCTTTAATGGTTTGACCGGAACATGGTTGTTTGGCATCAGACGTTCTTGGCAGTACTTTGTGGAAGTGGAGCAGCGTTTTAGATAAAGATGAAATCTAAGTTCAGTTTGTGGTTGTTGGATGCTTGTAAAAGATTTGGTTAACCGAGATGGAATCTCTTAGAGGTGAGTTTTTAAGTTGAGGTTGAACAGTGTGGCTCGATAGTTGGTTATGTTACCAAGCGTAGCGGTTCGTCATAAGTGTCATTGGTTGCTGAAAAAAAGTCGTGGAAAATCTCAAGAGAAGTGTTGAGAGCGTGTGGTTTTATGCCATGTTTCTATTTAAGGTAGGTTGATGGAGAACTCTCCCTAATCAAGGTGATCATGTTTAAATGATGAGGTGCTTAGATTTGTTTTGGTTATATCTCTCTTACATCCATCTAAATTTCGAGGACAAAATTTCCTGAAGAAGGTGAGAGTTGTAACGACCCATATTTTCGAATCAACAATGGTCGTTGACTCGGGTCTTAGACCAATACGTCAGGTCATATGCTCGGGTATGTTGGGCCTCTTTTTTGGTTTTGTGGGCCTTCGTGTGTTATTGGGCTTGGGTGATGGGTAAATGTTTAAATGAAGTGAATGTCATGAAAGGCAATAAGGTAAATTACTTATGGGGAACAAGAGGGCTGATACCTCTTTAATTTCTCTGCATAGTGTAAGGAGGATGAAGTCATCCTTATTCCCATTTCATCTCTATCATCCTTCCACTAAAACACCCACCCAAACCAATGAAAAAATATAGAAACTTGCTGTTTTAGAGTGGAAATCATAGATTGGTTATCAAGGAAGAGTTTGTCAGCATCAAAGGATCTCTATTTCGAGCTAAGTATCTCCAACATTGGTGGGAGTTGGGTTTGAAGCTTGGAGCAAGGGAAAAGAGGTGGAAAAAGCTTGGTTGCTACCTTAGTTCGTGAATCTTTGCTTGAGGTCAGTACATTTCTAACTCATTCATTTCATGAGCATCCTAAAATTATTGCTTTGTGTGGTTTATAGTTTTGGGTTGTATAGTTGAGGTTTTAAAAGCTTAAACCCCATTAATGGTAAATCAATGATGAGATGTTGATAAGGCGTAAAATGGATAGAAAACCACATATTATATTCTTAATAACTTGTAGGATCGTTTTAGGACTTAACCATGGAGGTTAGGGGTAGGATTGAGGAAATTTAGAGCTCTAGATCTTGAAATCTAGGCTCGCGTACCGATACGGGGTGGTAGCGTATCGAGACACCTTTGTTATAAGAGAAACAGTTTGTGAATGGCATACTGGTACGCCTTCTCGTGTATCGATACCCCTTGCTTGATAAGGATTCCAGTAATGTTTTGACGTACCGGTACGCTAGGGGCATATCGGTATGTACTGTTGTATTGTCTGAGAAAGGTTTAGCATATCAGTACGCGTATATAGGAGTACCGGTACGGGGGTAGATCGGTACGGGGCGATCCTAGTACCAATGAAGCGTACTGGTACGACACGTAGCATATCGATACGGGTTATAGTCTAATTCTTTCGAACCTAGTTAGCGTATCGGTACTCATAGTGGAGTATCGATACCAAGAGGGCAGTACCGATACTCACCTTGGAGTATCGATACTCGTTAGGCAATCTACCCAATAAAGTTGAGTTCGCGTTTGAGGGTTTTATAATTCTTGGTAAAGGGTCCGGTGGGTCCCTAAAAGTATAAAACAAACTATAAAACTGGGAAATTGAGATTAGTAACCCATATATGGATTAATGGCTTGGTAATAGTTGGGTAAGTTGCTTGGACTAGTAATCCATGGGGATCCGTGGTGGATCGGTTGCTGCTACGTGGTAGCTTGGGGTCCTTGTTGTGTGCAGAAATGACGCCCACATAGGCTGGTTGCCTCGAATAATAGGATATTCTAACGAGAAAGGCGTAAATAAATCTTAAAGACATATATTAATTAGTGTAACAAATGAGTCATGCCTTGGGGCATTAGTAATGGTTGGCTGTATGCCTTTTATCTCTCGGTGAGATATATTGATGCTCGGGGGAGCATGTTTTATCGTATATGTCTTGGTTAGGAATCCAAATATCCTAGAGTCAGTGCAAGGGCACTTAATTAAGGGGATGATACTCCGGGCTATGTGATCGAGTACATCCGACGTATCCACGAGCTATGTGATCTAGATGTGGTCCAAAACCTATCATTGGGCTATGTGATCAGGATATAGAAATACCACTCGGGGGTTGTGTGAGCTCGAGTAACTCGAAGGGCTATGTGATCTCGAGTAACCTGATGGCTAAGTGACCTCAGGAAAATACTACTTGTGGCTATTGTGATCCAAGTATGTCTATAACGTATCTGTGGTTATAGTGATCCAGATATGATCCTAACTCGACGGCTATGTGATCACGGGTAACCCGACGACTGTGTGAGCACGGGAAAAATAGTAGGGCTTCGTTGGCCATTAGGGAATATATGTTGTTTACGTTGTTGTATAGATGATAGATGTTGTCTATTTTACCCTTGGGCTATTTGATCAGGGTAGGGTTGTTACTCGACGGGCTGTGTGAGCTCGAGTAACTCAATTGGCTGTGTGATCTCGAGTATAGGCTAGATAACCCTTGGGCTATGTGATCAAGGTACGGGACGTAACTCAATGGTCGGTGGGACCTCGCGTATGGTAAGCCTAGGATGGCTTAGTTGTTTTCTTATACAATAGTGGTATCTTGAGACAGTTGTATGCTCTAGTTATGATAGGCTAGAAGATGATCTTTAGATGTTGAGAAGCCTTTTGTGCACTCTTGATTATATTATCATGCATGCTTGTTTTATGATATTCATGAATTGCGGTAGAGTATAAATGTACCACTGAGCTTTGTTAGCTCTGCGTGCTGAATTGTGGTTTCTTCCGTGCGTAGGTTGATAGGTTGCTTTTGGAGGAGCACATCGAGGAGGATTTCCCAGCACCGAGTCTGTTTCAGAGTACAATACTTTATGTTTAGTTCGGACTGATTGTATTCATATGACCTTACCACAGTCGAGTCTGTATCTTATTTTGATTTTCCGTTATTTGGTCAAACGGTGTATTTTATTTGGAACTTATGTTATGTAAACCCTTTTAACCTCATTATCTACGTGGATTTTATGGTAATGAATTATTTCGAGAATTGCCAACTTGTAGTTTTAAACAAGAAAATTTGATGGTCAATTTTGGGTGACCTGAACGTGTTGCTCTGGATCCGGAACGGGATCCGGGTGTTACACTTTAGCTCCTATTTCAGATACTCTTGGACGTTGGGCGGTTTGGTACTCTGTTTGTCATAAAATTTTAATTGAGTGACATGTTTGTTCCTAATTCCTAAAATTATAATTGAGTGACTGAATTTTTTTTTGAACGAGGACTGAATTGTTATTTTTAGAAAATGAGTGACTTTATGTTACAAAATCTATAACTAAGTGACCTCTAGTGTATTTTACCATAATAATAATAATAATAATAATAATAATAATAAGCCATCATCGGCTCCTTTATAACAGAAAAACGGCATCCAAGCAAAGTTCCGTTTGCATTTCTCCAAAATTTGAACCTTTTTCCGATCGGAAAACGTCAGCAATACCATGGCCACCCCTTCCCTTTCCCCATGGCGAAGCTCACCGAGCAAGCAGAGCGCTACGAGGAGATGGTCAAGTTCATGAAAAACGTCGTCTCCGCCGTTCCCGCCCCGGACGAACTCACCGTGGAGGAACGCAACCTCCTCTCCGTCGCCTACAAGAACGTGATCGGCGCCAGCCGTGCCTCCTTGCGGATCATTTCTTCCATTGAGCAGAAGGAGGAAGGGCGTGGCAACGCTGATCACGTCTCCCGCCATCCGCGAGTACAGGGCCAAGATCGAGGCCGAGTTGTCCAACATTTGCGCCGGAATTTTGAAGCTTCTTGACGATAAGCTCATCCCAGCTGCCGGGAACGGGGATTCCAAGTTATTTTATCTGAAGATGAAAGGAGATTACCATAGGTACTTGGCTGAGTTCAAAACTGGGGACGATAGGAAAGCCACTGCCGAAAATACGCTCAATGCGTATAAATCTGCTCAGGTTGGCGGCCATTTTATTAATTTACTTTTCGATCATGTGCATTTGTTTGTTAAGTTTAGCGTTCGCTTCATCTTGAATGCTAATCGTTAATATATGTGTAATTTTATGAATCTGATTTATGCTTAATTGCGGAGTATTTTGATTTGGGGGCAATTTAGTTTATTGGTCTACATTTTCAGCTATCCCCATTATAGGCTGTTTATTTCTTACCACTGAAATCGGTATCTGCTGTGAATTACGTTTATTTATTTGGAAACATAAGCGTTTGAAGACATTACATGGAATTACAATTGAAAATCCATGAATATTAGCTTGAAAAATGGTATCAGTGATATAGTTTTCGAATTTGGTTTACATTTTCTACGAATATTTCATGATTCTGTATGTGATTTGAGCTTAGTGTTTTTGTGGGATGCAAGTTTGCACAGTTGAGTCATCTTCTCTGCCCCCTGATTACCTAGGCTATTGAATTTATGCTACGCTTTGTACTGATACAAGTAGTACAGTTCACCGTTGTGTTCTTCGGTTTATTGGGCCGTTTCTAGTTTTTTCGTGAATTGATGCACTTCCTGGTTACGTAGACTTTTGTATTACTGCCATTGTTTTTCTTTAAATACTTGACATCAGTTTGGATCTACTCTACTCATTTTCTTTCATTCTTTTTTACCCTCACACTTGTACATTTGGTTTGTGAGTTTGTTAAAGTGAACCTGACCCGTGGTTTGTTCATATTTCCGGCTTTTATTTATTTTATCTGCATCTTTTTGTTCTGTTTTCTTTTCAGGATATTGCAACCTCTGAGATAGCCCCAAACTCATCCTATTCGTTTAGGATTGGCTCTGAACTTTTCCGTCTTTTACTATGAGATCTTGAATTCTCCCGATCGTGCTTGCGGTCTTGCAAAACAGGTAGGATAATAAAACTTTGGTATTTTAGTTCAGTCTCGATATCCATCTTGCTCATCATAAACATCGGTCCTTGTGTATATATACTTTTGAATAGTACTATAAATCCTTTTTCATTTGGAGTTTCAATAATCGTTTTGTCTTCAAATTCTATTTTGTCAACATGCTTTCATCATATGAATTATTTCCTCAGGCTTTTGATGAAGCCATTGCGGAGCTGGATACCCTTGGAGAGGATTCATACAAGGACAGCACTTTGATAATGCAACTTATTCGTGATAACCTCACACTGTGGACCTCGGATATGCAGGTTAGACATGTTTCGTTTCATTGACTTTTGTATGCCGCCATCATATGGTGATCTATTGTTATTAACTACTATTTGTTTTCCTCCATTTAGGATGATGGAACAGATGAGATCAAAGAAGCTCCCAAAGCTGAGGACGAGAAACAACGGTGAAGTTGGTAAATCTTCATGGTAGCATTTTACTTCTCTGGTTGATTTTGTCAATCATCCCTTCGGTCTTTTATTTTAAGGCGATCAATCTTCGATATATGAACCTCGGAAGTACTGCTAAAAGTTTCTCAGTATTTCACATGTTATTCTTTTCGAGTTGAAGATTTCTAATTGCAGAGAGGTGATGTACACTCTTTTCTTAGTCCTTTTCTTGACAATAAGGGAGCTGATGATTGACATGTTTCTTAAGCTTAATGTTTGGAAGATGTTTTCTTGGAATTATAAGATCGGTTTTTATACATGGTTTTGCTGTCTTATGGAATCGGGCACTGTATTGGATATGATTGTATCCGTTTATTTTTTTCATGCTTTGCCTTATTTTAATGTTTTTGATCGAGCCAAATCGTCACTAAACTATAATAAAAAAATTCATTTTGGTCATCCAACTTTCAGCAGTTACAAAATGGTTATTAAAATTTGTTTTTTGTTACAAAATGGTCATTGAGCCATTAAAAGCCGTTATGAAGTGGCAGTTAAGTAATTTGTATAATAACACATTTAGTCCTCCATGTTTATTCATTTAATCAAGTTAGTCTTAATTTAAAAAAAAGGCTATCCCTTATTATTTACACATTTTATCAATTTGATCATATAATTTAATAATTCAATAAAATTGATATTATAAAGAAAATTTTAAATGAAAAATTAAAATTAATATTAAAATGCTATGAATATTTATCTCTATCTATTAAATAGGAATTCGGTGTAATTAGAATTCTATATGTACTTAGAAATTGTTGTGGTATTTATTTATTACTCACCTTCTTTCGAGATCCACACAACTCACTATCAGATATGAAAAAAACCCCTGAGAGGTCATCGCCATTCGAATCCCAAAAAAATTATTGAAAAGAATTCGATTTTAGAATGAATCAAAGATGAGTATTTCCCCCCTCATTGTTTTAGTTACTGATTGCTTGATATTTTAACTTGGTCTTTAATTTCGAAATAACTTGGTCTTTAATTTAAAAAAAGCATGGGGGCGTGTTTGAAAAAAAAAAATCAAAGGCCCTTCAAAGAGGGGACCCAATTAGAGGTCTCTCTAGCGCACTACCTTGGGAAGCGTTGGAAAAATGTGATAAATTGAAAATTTTTAAAAATATTTTTTATGGGTAAATGTGAAAATTCGAATGATAAATTTATTGGTTCATATTTTATTATTGAGTGTAACAACTCAATTTTCGAGTTAATTATTCGGATCTTGGATCCGGGTTGGATAATTTAATATTAAATATTAAATTAAAGAATAAAGTCTTGAAAATTTTAATTGGAAGAAATGGATGGATAAAAGAATAAGGGAATAGAGAGTTGAGGGCCATGGGTGCAATTTACCCCGGTACGTTTTGTATACAAACCTTTTTGCCACTAGATCCATGAACACTTATTAAATAGAATTTACATTTTTTTTAAAAAATAATTTCTTTCACTCACATCATGGATGTATCATAATTTATATCTTTCAAGGCATAATGTCAATAAATGTTCATAACGTTCGATTAGAAAGTCACTTTAGCCCATATTATTTTTTTAAAGCACTTTAATTTTCAACGTTTCTTTTTGAATCAAAATACTCATTTGCCGGTGAAAACTGTTAGTCAATTAACGATAAACAACTTGAAATGACTTGGCAGAATGACGTCGACAACAACTTTTTTTTATAATTTTATAAATTTATTTATTAACTGATGTGTCATTCAATAAAGTCTTCACATTTGTCTATATGACACTTCTATATCAGCGTACAAACGTTGATGGTTAAAGTACTTCGAAAAAGGGACTAAAGTAATTATCCGATCAAACATTAAATTTTTTTAACATTATATCTATTTTTAAATGTCGTACTTGAATTTTATTTCATTTAATTTAGCGACATTAGCTTAAATGAAACGGTATGCAAAAACCAAAATATAAAAAAGTATATATATTTATAAATGTAGGATTATAATATTAGTTTAGTTTTCTCTAATAAATAACTATAGTTAAAATTAATTTATTTCCAAAACAAAATTTTTAATTCGAATTAAATTATTTTTAAAAATATAATTATTTTAATAAATTTTATTGATTTTAAAATAATATTTTAGTAGCTTAGAAGGTCGTTTTAGAGTAGTATTGGACCAAGGCCCATATATACATCTAACTCGATCCAGAGAACCCAGACCAACATTTTTCGATTTTCATGTCGGTTTATATCCGTCTCGGTCCTCGCTATATAAATAACCCCTAAAATTCAGTCGGGACTCAAAATCTGTAGCACAGCCGCGGAACTCCACAGCCATCGCCTTCAGGTCGGTCTATGTTTCTATTCTTTTCTATATTAGGTATTTCATTCCATTCCATCTCTATATATCGCTCTATCTTTTGTTTCTTTTTCATTCTAGGTTTTTATTGATTCTTCTCTAAAGAAGTTGTAGAAAAACCCTAGTTATGGACATTGATGACGAGATAGCGAAAACCCAAGAGGAGCGGAGGCGAAAGGAGGAGGAACTCGCCTCGCTTACCTCCCTAACTTTTGACAGGGATCTTTATGGTGGGGCAGACAGAGATGCTTACGTTACTTCGATCCCTGTCAACGATGACGATGATGCGAATCTTGATTCCATGGATTCTGAGGTTGCTCGGAAGCTCGCCTCTTATACGGCCCCTAAATCACTCCTCAAGGAGATGCCCCGTGGTGAAGAAGATGATAACTCGTTAGGGTTTAGGAAACCAGCGAAAATTATTGACCGTGAAGATGAGTATAGGAGGAGGAGGTTGAACCAAGTGATTTCACCGGATAGACACGATGCATTTGCCGCAGGGGAGAAGACCCCTGATCCCTCGGTCAGGACGTATGCTGATGTGATGAGAGAGCAGGCATTGGCGAGGGAGAAGGATGAGACTTTAAGAGCTATAGCAAAGAAGAAGAAAGAGGAAGAGGAGGCGGCTACGGCAGAGAAAGAGAGTGGTGGTGCGGCGCCTAAGAGGAGGAATAGATGGGACCAGTCTCAAGATGACGGTAGTTCTGCGGCAAAGAAGGCTAAAACGTCTGATTGGGATTTGCCTGATGTGACTCCTGGTATTGGGCGGTGGGATGCTACCCCTACACCAGGGAGAGTTTCGGATGCTACCCCATCAGTTGGGAGGAGGAACAGATGGGATGAGACACCAACACCTGGGCGGTTGGCTGATTCGGATGCAACCCCAGCAGGTGGAGTTACTCCTGGTGCAACCCCAGCTGGGGTTACATGGGATGCCACACCGAAGGGGTTGGTTACTCCTACTCCAAAACGACAGAGATCTAGGTGGGATGAGACTCCTGCAACCATGGGGAGTGCGACGCCAATGGCCGGGGCTACACCAAATGTTCCTCTTACACCTGGGGTTACTCCTTTTGGTGGGACGGATTTGCAAACACCAACTCCAAGTAATATTCGTGGGCCTATGACTCCGGAGCAGTATAATTTGTTGAGGTGGGAGAAGGATATTGAGGAGAGGAATCGACCATTAACTGATGAGGAGCTTGATGCTATGTTCCCACAAGAAGGGTATAAGATTTTGGAACCGCCTGCATCTTATGTGCCAATTAGGACACCTGCTCGAAAGCTTCTTGCCACTCCAACTCCTATGGGAACTCCACTTTATGCTATTCCCGAGGAGAATCGCGGGCAGCAGTTTGATGTGCCTAAGGAAGCACCTGGTGGGTTGCCATTTATGAAGCCTGAAGACTATCAGTATTTTGGGTCATTGTTGAATGAGGAAAATGAAGATGAGCTGTCTCCAGAAGAGCAGAAGGAACGGAAGATCATGAAACTTTTGTTGAAGGTAAAGAATGGAACACCACCACAGAGGAAAACTGCTTTGAGGCAGCTCACTGATAAGGCAAGGGAATTTGGTGCTAATGCATTATTTAATAGGATTTTGCCGTTGCTTATGCAACCTACATTGGAAGATCAGGAGAGGCATCTCTTGGTTAAGGTTATTGACAGGGTGCTGTATAAATTGGATGAATTAGTTAGGCCGTATGTGCACAAGATTCTTGTTGTGATTGAACCCTTATTGATTGATGAAGATTATTATGCACGTGTGGAGGGTAGAGAAATCATTTCTAATCTCAGTAAGGCAGCTGGTTTGGCTACTATGATTGCTGCAATGCGTCCTGATATTGACAACATTGATGAATATGTTAGGAATACAACTGCTAGAGCTTTTAGTGTTGTTGCTTCTGCACTTGGGATTCCTGCACTCCTTCCATTTTTGAAAGCTGTGTGTCAGAGTAAGAAGTCATGGCAAGCTAGGCATACTGGGATCAAGATTGTTCAGCAGATTGCTATTTTGATTGGTTGTGCTGTTCTTCCTCACTTAAAGTCCCTAGTAGAAATCATAGAACATGGTTTGAACGACGAGAATCAGAAGGTGAGAACAATTACTGCTTTGTCTCTGGCTGCTCTTGCTGAGGCTGCTGCCCCCTATGGCATTGAAAGCTTTGACTCGGTTTTAAAACCATTGTGGAAGGGTATCAGGTCTCACCGAGGTAAAGTATTGGCTGCATTTTTGAAGGCTATTGGTTTTATCATTCCTTTGATGGATGCAATTTATGCTAGTTACTATACAAAAGAAGTTATGTTCATTCTTATCCGTGAGTTCCAGTCTCCTGATGAAGAAATGAAGAAGATTGTGCTTAAGGTGGTGAAGCAATGTGTGAGCACAGAGGGTGTTGATGCTGAGTACATTAGGAATGATATTCTACCCGAGTTCTTCAGGAATTTCTGGGTGAGAAGGATGGCTTTGGATAGGAGAAATTATAGGCAGCTTGTTGAGACAACTGTTGAGATGGCAAATAAAGTAGGTGTTGCTGATATAGTAGGGAGAATAGTGGAGGATCTGAAGGATGAGAGTGAACCTTACAGACGTATGGTAATGGAAACAATTGAGAAGGTAGTTGCAAACTTGGGTGCATCTGATATTGATGCCAGGTTGGAGGAGCTTTTGATTGACGGTATTCTTTATGCTTTCCAAGAGCAGACTAGTGATGATGCCAATGTGATGCTTAATGGTTTTGGTGCTGTTGTGAATTCACTCGGGCAGAGAGTGAAACCTTATCTTCCCCAGATCTGTGGTACCATAAAATGGCGCCTGAATAACAAGAGTGCCAAGGTCCGGCAGCAGGCAGCTGATCTTATTTCAAGAATTGCAGTGGTTATGAAACAGTGCCAAGAGGAACAATTGATGGGCCATCTTGGGGTTGTTCTATATGAGTATCTGGGTGAGGAGTACCCTGAAGTTTTGGGATCTATTTTAGGTGCCCTCAAGGCAATTGTCAATGTTATTGGTATGACAAAAATGACGCCTCCAATCAAGGATTTGCTTCCAAGGTTGACACCTATTCTGAAAAATAGGCACGAGAAAGTCCAGGAGAACTGCATTGATCTGGTTGGCCGAATTGCCGATCGAGGGGCAGAGTTTGTACCAGCTAGGGAGTGGATGAGAATTTGTTTTGAGCTTCTTGAGATGCTTAAAGCTCACAAGAAGGGTATTCGAAGAGCTACTGTCAATACTTTTGGATATATTGCTAAAGCCATTGGCCCACAAGATGTCTTGGCTACTCTATTAAACAATCTCAAAGTACAAGAACGCCAGAACCGTGTTTGTACTACTGTGGCAATTGCTATTGTTGCTGAGACATGTTCTCCTTTCACAGTTTTGCCAGCATTGATGAATGAGTACCGTGTGCCAGAACTTAATGTGCAGAACGGTGTCTTGAAATCTCTTTCCTTTCTGTTTGAGTATATTGGTGAAATGGGTAAAGATTACATTTATGCTGTGACTCCATTACTTGAGGATGCTCTCATGGATAGAGATTTGGTTCACAGGCAAACAGCAGCCTCAGCTGTGAAGCACATGGCTTTGGGTGTTGCCGGGTTAGGTTGCGAGGATGCTTTAGTGCACTTGCTGAACTATGTGTGGCCCAACATATTTGAGACTTCCCCTCATGTCATCAATGCTGTCATGGAGGCCATTGAAGGAATGAGGGTAGCCTTAGGTGCTGCAATGGTGCTCAACTATTGTCTCCAGGGTCTCTTCCATCCTGCTCGGAAGGTTAGGGAAGTATATTGGAAGATCTATAATTCACTCTATATTGGAGCTCAAGATGCTCTTGTTGCAGCATATCCTATTCTAGAGGACGAGCAGAGTAGCGAGCAGAACAATATATACAGTAGGCCCGAGTTAATGATGTTCATATAAACCGGTGCGATGGTAGGCAGGTATCACTTGAGAACTGATGTTATCTTACCTACTGCAGTAGGTAGTTGAAATTAGGACTCTTACTCATATAATGGGATTGTGACATTGTTTCTTAGTAGCTTTTATTATTTTACCGTGTGATGTTTTTGTATGCTATGAAGTGATAATTTTGCAGAACTTTCTGTTATTACGAACCAAGGCATTCCAATAAAATTTCTTCTTGTTTACATGGTGTTCAATATAAATGTCATCGAGGAGGAATCAGTAAGGTAGAAAAGTTGTAATTTTTCTATGAACTGTGGAAGATTGAACATGGAGAAAAGAGACGTGCTTTTTAACCCAAAGTGTTGCATGGTTAAATGGGAAATGGTATCCTTTTAAACCATGAGATGACGTGGATTTGAGGATTTGCACACAATCTGAGAGAAGGCTCGATTGAGTAAGCTGAAACAAGAGGGTCATGGATGATTTTGCAACAAACTTGGAGTAATGAGGTTAGAAAAGTAATTGTTGAAATTAATAGACTACAAAGTATAAAACTATTCAAGAACTATAGCATCAAAGAACACTAATGTGTTGCAATTAACTGACTCTTTGGTTGCCCTTGGCCTTGGATACTAACAAATACGATTGTATGTGTCACAGCTGTCCCTTTTTTTTCATATTGTACATAATGATATAAATAATGTATATCAATGATAAAAATATACAAATACTTTAGTTTTAGGGTTTAAAATTGCCTTAAATATATAGTATTTGAACTAGACACATTCTCTCAATTTAGTATTTAAAAAAAAATGGCCTAAAGAAGTTTTGCTCTCAAGTTGATACTGAAACTTTAATTGTATGCATTATTTTGGTGTTTTATTAACAGTTTTAGTCTCTAAAACTTATCCATTTAATCAATTTGATCTTAATTCAAAATATTTCAATAAATTTAACCATTCATATTTAAAAATCATATCATTTTAATTGTTGAAAAAAATACACCAATTTACTTAAATTTTCACGATACTGTTAAACCAAACGAGCCTATCAGATCAAAGCGATAGTTGAATAGCTGCATTCTACGATAAAACAATAAGTTAATGTTAAACTTTTATTATATCAAGAAAGTAATATAACATTTTTAGGAGAAGAATAAATAATTTAGGAGAAAAACAAAGAGTAAATTGATAGAAGTTTTAAATATGCAGGGTTAAATTTATTGACTTGTTTCGAATTAGGACCGAATTAATAAAATATATAAGTTATGGTATCAATTTGGGAGAAAGTGTCTAGTTCAAGTACTAACTTGAGAGTAAAAATTCTTTAGGTACCGAATTGAGAGAAGATGCATAGTTCAGGTATCAATTTGGTAGTAAAAATTCTTTAAGTACCAATTTGAGAGAATGTGCCTAGTTTACGTATCAAATGTATAGTTAAGCCTTTAGAATTTAAGGATAGTGATACTGAATTTAGAATTATAGCTTAAAACTTAAATTTCTCATCAAATTACCGTAAAATCTAAACCGTAAATTTTAAACATTAAATCATATAGCCTAAACTAAATCCCCGTATCCATCTCTTAATATGTTTTGTTTTTTAAAATGGTGACAAAAATGTCATTGCCTCAATTTCTTGGTTATATTGGGCTTTTCCCGCTATTAGCTTTCCTCTCAAGCCCAACGTGGACTTCTCTCTCCTCCAATGTATTTACATCCGTTTTCCCGCTATTAGCTTTCCAGTCCCTGCAATCAGAGAGGCATGGATTTGCGGAAGGAAGAGGAGGTGCCTATGCGGCTGCATTCGGCAGTGGAATATCTGTTACATTGCCATTCCCATCAGCTCCGCTCAATCACTCTCTCTCCTGACCCTAAACTTCACTACCCTGTTTTCCTAGAGTACTTTCTCTCTCCCTCTCTTCCTCTATCTATCTACTTCTTGTTTTTATTCTTAATGATTTGACATATATAGATCTTCTGTTTGGTGGGAGGTAAAGAATCGAAAGGATAGATTTAAGCAAGAATGGGATTTGGATCTAATGAATGTTCTCACAATAGCAGCTTACAATGCTCTTATAGTTTGGTCTCTTGTTCCGTGCCGTTCTTATGACAACACCTTCCAGTTTGACTCGCAAAACACATCGCGGAAGCTTCCAAGCAATATATTTGAACAGAGTTATCCACTTGAAAAATTCTACTTGGAAAAGAGAATCCATTCTCTTTTCTACAAGGCTGCAGAGTTGAGTATTGCTGGTATGTCACTGCCGGTGAATCAAGGCATAGATTCTCCACGTTCCACTCTTCAAGATTCACAATATGATCCAGAGAAGATGAAGGAAAAACAAGCAGCAACCATTGTTCAGGCTGTTTTTAGTGGTTACCTGGCTTGTCGAGCATTCGGGTTCCTCAAAGGCATTAAAAGCTACAGGAATTTATTCGTGGTCACTTGGTTAGAACACAAATTATTACTATTTTGTGTTGTATGATGGGAATTGTCAAGCTACAAGCTCATGTTTGTGGAGTAATGAGCAGACATTCTGATTGTGGTCTTGAAGTGCAGAAGAAATGCAATCAAATGAACCTTCGACAAAGTAAGCATGTGGTTTCTTATGGAGGGAATATGTCTACAAGCATGGGAAGGTTGTCAGCAAATGCTTTTGTTTATAAGCTTGTCGCTTCATCATTTCTTGTAATGCCTTTGCGCCTCCAAGTTGATGCTGGGGAACCAAATTCAATCTGGAACTGGTTAGAGCGTTGGTCAGCATCCAATTTCTGGAAACCAGTTCTCAAAAACTGAGTGTTCGCAGGATTCTTCATTTTGATGGAGCAATATTTTATCTGAATGCCTATGGAGGAATTGGACATATCTATCCTATCTCGAACCTTGAGGACAAGGTTCTATTTGGAGGCGGAGACAATGTTATGAACCGAGAATAGAATGATGAGATCACGTTAAGGGGACTACCGAAAGAAGTTTTTGAATCACTATTAGTTGACTTTTATTTTAATTATATTACAGTATTGTTAGTATAAATAGTTATGGTGACCTGAAAGCTTTATGTGATATTTGTTAAGTTTTTGGCTGTGGCTAATCCTACTCCTAGGTTCGATATTCCATATTAAAACCTTCCTCTTTTATCTTACTCTTATTTCTCCAATTCTTCTCCTTCTTTTAAGATTATCGCAGGAAAGTTCCTAACAAACTAAAACAAATTGGATTAAACAATTATGAAGCTCAAATTGAATGCAACTCAATAAACTAGATCAGCCAGTTCAATGAATTGAATCATGCATTAATAATTGTTAATTTCGTATTATGAAGCTCTAAAAAACTGTGGGTTCAGTCTATTGATTTCATCGAAGATTAGGTTGAGATTGGAATGCAATGATTTTATTAATAATATTTTTTTTATTCGTGGGTTAAGTTTTTGGGTTTTTTTTTATTGTAATGATTTTATTCATTAACATATTAAAATAAAGGGTAAAGTACACAAATAATCACTAAGCTATTCCTAAAAAAACAAAATGGTCACCAAACTTTCAAAAATTACATAATGGTCATTAAACTTTAGTTTTTATTACAAAATAATCACTGGACCGTTGACTGTTGTTAACTAGGAGACGTGACAGTTACGAAAATTTGTATAATAACATATTTAATCCTCAATATTTACACATTCAGTCAATTTAGACATCAATAATGAGGGTTAAATTAGGAATAAATTGATTAAATGTTATATTATTCATTTTTTGTAATTGTTACGTCACCCAATTAATGACAGTTAACAGTCCAGTGTCCATTTTGTAACAAAACTATAGTTTAATGCCCATTATGTGACATTTGAAACTTTGATGACCATTTTGTATTTTTTAGAGATAGTTTAGTAACCATTTGTTTACTTTACCCTAAAATAAATATATGAGGTATGAGGAAGAAGATGATTTGTAAATTTTAATTTATAAAAAAATATTATGTAGAAAATAAAGGTGGTGTGGATTTATTTAATTGGGTATGACCATGGATAAGATTGTGAGAAATTTTCATGGAATATTTTTTTCTAATTTTATTTTAAAATATGATTAATTGCATGTCAAACCTTTAAGATTTTTAATAATTATTTAAAAGTCATTAAAAAATTAATGGTATTCAACGGTGTATTGCGTTAATAATGTTCAGCGGTGTGCAACACCCTTTCTAAAATTTTCCTATAAGTTAATACAAAATATTAAGAGTTATATTTTAATAAACAAGTTGAGTAACACAACTTTGCCTGTTTATAAGCTAAAATCTAAAATTCTAAACCTTAAAATCTAAATCCCTATACCATAAACCCCAGACAAAACAATTAACCCTAAAATATACCAGGTTGTGCATCAGATAATTTTCCAAATGTTAAATGTAATTTTATTCTTTAAAAGTGTTATAATTGAAAAACTTTAATTTTTTTATTTTTGGGTAAACTACACTAGTAGTCATCGAACTATTGTTTTTCATGTTTTGGTCACCGTATTTTTTTAGCAAAATTATCACTAACGTTAACTTTTTTCGTGTTCTGACCACCAGTCGTTAAAAACTAACGGCAATGTTTGATGTGGTTTTATTTATTATTTTATTTTCTCTCTCTTTTACATTATTTTTATCGTTCATTTATCAAAACAGAAAAAAAAACATAGCATTAGTGACGATTTTGCCAAAAAAATAGTTTGATAACCCAAACAGAAAAGAAACGATAGTTCGATGATTATTGGTATAATTTACCCTTAATTTTTTATTCAAATTTATCGGTTATTATGAACAATATAATCATATTCAATTTATAAAAAAACTATTTTCATATGGATATGATTAGGGGTAGGAATTGGGTGGGAATATTCGAAAATTGTGGGGATTCGAACCGACGGGATGGAAAATAACTGAAATCTTCACCCACGTGGACAAGATGAGGAAGTTTTATCACCGAAGCTCAAATGAGGATGGGGACGAGATTGCTATATCCGAACCGTGGGGATAACCGAACCGTAATGTATAATTAACCATGGGGATCTTAAAAAATATCCGCAAGGATCCCAATATTTTACTAGATTTTAGAATATATATATTTAATTATCTACTTACCCCTAACATATATCTTAATAAAAAAAACCATAACTATATTATTATCACTTCAACTTTCTCTCAAACCTAGCCACACTCAAGTTTCTCAACATGTTTCTATCTTAGTGTTTAGATATAAGCTAAAAGCCTAAAACCCTTGTCTAAATATTCCCCAACACAATACCCTTTCAATCTTCATCATCTCGTAACTGCTTCCAATCGAAGTATCCAAACTTTATATTTTGAACTGAAATCGCCATTTATTTTGGTCAGTAAAATAGCAAAATTTTTTATGGGGCATTCTCCGAAAATCGAAGGGATCCGTGCTGGGAGGGTATGTGAATGAAAAATTCCCTGAAGCATTTAATGGGATTCCCCGAAATCGTAACCGCAAGTGTTAGGGACGGAGTGGGGAACGCAAAACCGTCCCCGCCCCACCTGATTCCCACCCCTAGATAGGATCCAGTTACCCACTATAAGAGTTTTTAACTTTTACACTTTTTTGAATAGTTGGATGAGTAAAATGGATGGCTGAGATTAACAATGGGTTATGAGAAGATTATGACTTGAAAAAAAGTAAGACGTTAATCTCAGCCATTCAACGATCCAAAAAACATGTAAAACTATGAGTTTTACATTATGTGCAAGTGGATCATATCCCACTTTCATATATATATATATATATGTGGAAAATACTTTGATACACAAGCTTGTTTTAAGTTTACACATGCCTTTCAATTTTAGAGATTATAGATTTAAGTTGTGGTTTAGGGTTTAGGAGTTTAGATTGTAGGGTATAGAATTTAGGATTTATGGTTAGAATTTATATTTTAGGGTTTAAGGGTTAAGTTTAAGGTGTTAGGACTAGGAATTTAAGGTTTAGATTTTGGGTTTAAATTTGATACACATGCTGTGTAAAATAAATTTTACGCAAGCCTGCCTATTTCTACTATAAATTAAAATTAAACATAAACCCTAAAAAACTAAATCTCAAACCCAAAACTCTAAACCCTAAATTCTAAACACTGACCTTAAATTCTAAACCCTACAACCCAAACCCCTAAACTTTAAACCGTAAACTAAACCCCTAACTCCTAAAACTAGAAGCTGTGTATTGAAGTTTTTCTCTTAGATTTTATAATTTAAATATGAAAGGTTGTGTAATTTTAGATTTTCTAAAACTTAAATACCTAGCCCTAACACCCTAAAATCTAAATTTTAAACTCTAAATTTTAACAATAAACTTTAAATTTTACACCTACAAACTAAAACCTTAAACTCTAAACTTTAACCTAAAACCCTAAAATTAAAAACAAACTTTAATTTATCACCAACTTCATTGTTTGCGTTGATACGGGGCTCAAGCGTGTAAATTCAATCATGCTTATGATAGTCCAAAGTCAGATGCCACCCAAACCACAATAAAGTCGGAAAAAACACAGAAAAAGATAAAAAAAAAAGAAAAAAAAAATAAATATTCTATTCTCCATTAGTATAATATTTTAAAATTTTTCAACCTTTTTCTTCAATAAACAAAAGTGGTTGGTTGAATCCACCAACCCATCCCCTAGTTTTCTGCTTCACCCCCTTTTTGTTCTTCCTGTTTCCTGAATTTTCTTTCCTTTGAAGTTATTTTTTGTTGCTCCAAATGGGTTTCCAGCATGGAAGGTTGATGTCTGATTCCGGCAATGAAACCTCAACAACAACTGACTGTAGTATTTGCTACGAGTACTGTGTTTCATCATGTTACGAGTTTTGCCCTGATTTTTGTCCCCCCATCCCACCTTATGTCGATCAATACCCTCCTCCCAGTCCTTTTCCCGATTCCGGTTCTCATTCCAAGAAACCCAACACGTTTTTGATCGTAACTTCAACGATTCTTGCCGCCACTTTTCTGGCTCTATGCTGTTTAGTTTACTATGCTAGACGACGGGCTAATGCTCGGAGGAGATCATCGCCGGCCGAAACAGATGAAACCCACGACGAATTCCTATATGAAGATCATGGTCCCATCGTTGACCATCCCATCTGGTACATCAACACGGTGGGTTTGCAATCCTCCGTCATCCGTTCCATTGCCGTTTGTAAGTATAAGAGAGGTGAGGGTCTTGTTGAAGGAACGGAGTGTTCTGTTTGCTTGAACGAGTTCCAAGAAGACGAGGCTCTTAGACTGTTGCCCAAGTGCAGCCATGCTTTTCACATCCCTTGTATTGATAATTGGCTTAGATCGCACACCAATTGTCCTATGTGCCGAGCACCTATTGTTTCCAACGCCGGTAATACTAATAGAGGGCCGTCGGCTTCGTCCGAGGTGAATAATGAAGATTCCGGAGGAGCTGAAGAAGTCCAAGTCGTGATTATAGAAGAATCTGAGAGAGGAACCGATGGTGGAACAAGTGAAATAGCTACGGGAAACGAAGGTGAAGATTCGGGAACAGAGGATGGGATTCAACCTATGAGAAGATCAGTTTCTTTGGATTCCATGGCAGCTTCTCAGATCACCCATGATAATTCAGATGATGAATTTGGTAAAGGGAAAGAAGCGAGCGTGAGGATTGTTCCAAGGAGAGCTGCAGGGAACCAAAGTTTGCAGGGATCCATGTGTCAATCTTCATATTCTTTGAAAAATGAGCCAGTTTTCATGAAAAGATCATTTTCCTACAGCGGCAAATTCTCGTTGCCGATCAGCAGCAACAAGAGCCGCGACGCCAAACCTCCAATGAGAAGCTTTTGACCCTTTGCTGCTGCTTGTAATCCACTTTCAGGTCAGATATCTTGGGAGCCTCAAGGAACTTGAGTAATACATAATGCAAAACTTGTATCATAACACACAGGAACGAGGGTCGTGAAAAAAAAAAACAATGCAAAAAGAGGATCCTTGTTGAATCACGGGTTATCTATACATAGCAATTGTAAATTGCAAGTAAACCTTCTGAGACAAAAATGATTCTGCTATCTTCTTGTTTAATGATCGTTGCCCATGTTTACATGCAAGACTAGAAATCTAAAGGGACAAATCTGTTTCTTGTTCTACAATAGAAAATGTCTGAATTTTAGCATGTGTATTGCAGAACCAACGCTATCTAAAACACAACTTAATATGAAGTCATTCAATTAATGTTATAGTTATATTTGGGTCACTCAACAATTAAATGTTGTCATTTAATTGGGTATAATGACAATTTAGTCCTCGAGGCTTTTATATTCTATCAATTTAGTTTTCATATTTAAAAAACATATCAATTTAGTCATTTTTATTACAAAATAAAATTTTTAAGTTCTATGCAAGTATATGTATTTTCATTAAAAAGTATATTTTTGTAATAATTTTTGCAGTATTAATCTTTTATTATAAAGCAGACTTGCAGAGAACTTAAGAAATTCGTTTTATAATAAGCATTTAGTAACTTACGTGGTAGCAATAACTAAAGCCTGAACTTTTGTGGAAAATTACGTGACATCAGTAACTAAAACCTAAATGTTTTAATATATAATTTTAGATATATTTCAATGAGTTTAATTTTAATGTAGATACTAATTGCAAATTAACATTAAAAAATAAATTATAAACATCTTTACATTTATAATGTTGTGTATTAGATTAATTAATGATTTCAAATGAAGTACTCTAGTGTTAATGATGATATACAAGTGATTTGGAAAAAATGTCTAATTGATATATTTTTTAAATATAAAGGGTTACATTTATTGAATTATTTTGAATTTGGATTAAATTGATAAAATATAAAAGCTTCAAGGACTGAAACTATCATTATACCCAATTAAACGACAATATTTAACAGTCGAGTGACCCAAATATAACTATTATATTAATTGAGTGACTCAAATATAACTTTTAATAACTGAATGACCTAAATGTAATCTTACACATAATTAAGTGAATTTACCTTTTTCTTATTTATTTTTTAATTATAATTAAACGTGAATTTAATACTTATATAATAAAAAAGAATCGCGACTCATTTGATACATGTGTTTTAATCTTAATGGTCCACGTCGACAAAGATTTGATTTAAAAAATTGAATTGTTTAGATTTGAAAAATGAGGTAGCAACACGTATTGAATTTAACAAATATAATTATTTCAAAATCATTTAATATTATTTTTATTACTAAAAGTAACCGAAAACAGTTTTTATTAAATAAAACTAATCATGTTATTTTTATTAAATAAATATTAAATTTAATTATAATTAGTAATTAAGTAAAATATCAATTATTTCAAAATCATGAAAAAAATTTTTAGTAAGAAAAATATTTATTAAATAAATATTCATGTTAATTTTTTAAAATGAATATTAAATTTAATTATAATTAGTAATTCTCTTAAAATGAATATCATTCGCTTTTTTACTAATACCACTTTTTGGATATTAATTTGTATATATTAAGCCTATAAAATTTAAAGAAATTAATTTCATAAACTGATTTGTGTCACGTTTTTTTTTCAACTCTAGGTCTAGGGGTTAATCTATCTCACAATGATTCAAAAGTTAACTTGACAAATAATATAAGTTCAAGGGGTCAATTTATATACCAAGACAAATAAAAGTAAATGAAACTTGAAATACAAAATAATCCATCAACTTGACAAGTTTAATCAAATTAGACTCTATTTTTTTTAGATTAAATTGATTCTTGATTTGTTTGAAGTCATTTTAATCTCTAAACTTGACAAGTTTGATGTAAGTGAACTTTGTAAATTTTTTAAGTCAAATTTACACCTGATTTTGATAAATTATTATAAAAAAATAAAATTTAATTTGACAATTTATCAAATTCAAATATCATTTTAAGTTCTATTAAAAAAATATTATTTTAAGTTGGCCTAACTATAAAATAAGTGCGCAAATTATGTCTTATTTTTACATTAGGTGTCCAAAGTTTTTTTGGCCGAAATAGGTGCTCAATTTTTCTTTTTTTACCAAAGTATGTGCTTTAATTGACTTTAAAATAAGCAAAAATTGAATTTTAAGTACATATTTCAACTAAAAATAAAACTTTAGACACTTATTTCAGTAAAAAAATATTTTAGGCACATATTGCAAAAAATGAACTTATTTTATAATTAAACCTTTTAAGTTTGGGTAAAATTTTAATACATATGTTGTGTAAAATTAATTTTACACAAGTTTGTATATTTACATTATAAACCAAAATCCTAAATTCTTAACAATAATTGTAAAAAACTAAACATTGAACCTTAAACTTTATACCTTAAATTCTAAATATCAATCTTAAATTATAAATCAAAAAAATACATAAAACCCCTTAAATTTTAAAAAAAATTTAAAACTAAAAAATTTAAAAATTTTTAAAATTAAAAATATCTATAAATACAAAATTTGTACACTAGTTTTTCATTTTTTTTAAGTTTTAAGTCAAAGTAATATATTAATGCGAGCAAATATTACTCCAGGGGCAGACAAGAACAAGATAAGAGCTATGGGGAGACGGTTGAGTTAGCAGTTAATAAAAAAAGCGGGGAAGACAAAAGAGCAGACAGACACCGTGGAAGCAACGCACTGACTCACTGTCGGTTGTTTTCACCTGCTTTTCTTTCTTTTCGTAGTCAGCTCAGACTCAGACTTATACTCAGACTCAGAGTGATGGAATAGTATAGTAGTATTCAATCAAACCATGAAACTTTCCCTTTCCCTCTCCCTCAAACCCCTCCTCTGGCTCTTTTAATCCTCCTCCTTAATCCTTCATCACTATCAAGGTTTCTCCCTTTCCTCTCCATCAAGGTAACTCTGAAAGTACTTGGTTTTAATAGAAATTTTTCTGATTCCTGAGAAAAACTTCTTTCCCTCTTTGGTGTTTTCTTCTGCTGAGTAATGGGTTTAGCGTTCTTAGCTCTCTACCAACTTTAATTCCTCTGATCATTTATCATCTCTTTCCTTTGATATTTGCATGCCTTTGTTTTTTCTTCCTTCATTTTGGGGTTTATTATTTCTTTGATTTCTTATGTTATCAGGCTGTTTTCACAAATCAAAGTGGATAGATTGGAGGATGTCCGAACAAGAACAAGTTCGCAAAATGGCTTCTTGACATTCTACTTGATTGATATATAGATGAATAAAGTGCTGGTGTCTGCTGAATACCTTTTTTCTGGAAACGCAGCAAATGTTTAAACATTTAGCTTCATTATAGTAGTTTTTACTTAAATTTTGCTGCAAGGAACTTAGCTGTTTTGTTTTAGGTTTGAAAATTTTTGGAGTTGTGTCATTAACGTTGTAAATCCAGTGCCTTGCTGGGTTGTTAGTAATTTTAACATTTAAAAATGTTGGGAGGTAATCTTACTTGAAATGTTTAATGGAGGCCCTTGGGAAGAAGAGAAAGGGCTCGGAAGTGTTGCCATCATGTCAGAGGTCCTTTTCTCCTGTAACAGTTGCTTGCTCTCGCTTGTCACCGGAAGACTATTCAAGGCAGAAAAAGAAGTGTAAGGAAGATGAAGTTAAAATAGCTGTTGACTCTGTTATGAGAGTAGTTAAAGGAATTGCTACTGCCCCACCTTGTGGGAGTGCATCTATGGAACCGCCCAACAGGGGCCTTAAGAGGAAACTTGGGTGTATTGAGGCAGCAACTCAATTCGGTCGGAAAAAGAAGATTGAGCAAGATTATGATTTGGGTGCAACAATTGGGACCGGAAAGTTTGGATCTGTTGTTTTGTGTCGAAGTTAGGTGAATGGCAAGGAGTTTGCATGCAAAACATTACGCAAGGGTGAAGATCTTGTGCATCAGGAAGTGGAGATAATGCAACACCTCTCTGGTCATCCTGGTATTGTGACATTGAAGGCGGTACATGGGGATTTGAAATCTTTCTTTCTTGTGATGGAGCTTTGCTCTGGGGTCAGCTGCTTGATCAGATGGCTAAAGAGAGGCGGTATTCAGAGTATTGTGCTGCTAATATACTCAAGGAACTGATTCTAGTTATCAAATATTGCCATGATATGGGTGTCGTTCATCGGGATATAAAGCCTGAGAATATCCTTCTCACAGCTTCTGGGCGGATGAAGCTCGCAGATTTTGGATTAGCTGTGAGGATGTCAAATGGTAATTTTGTTTTTCCAATATTTCTGGTCTTTAACTATTCATCTATATGTTCTGGAGTCTGGATCATTTAAGCCTGTAAATGTATAGTTGATTCTTGATACATGTTTACCCACTAGTTAACAACATTTAAGTTTCGAGTCCATCAATAGATTGTTGTTAAATGCTGAGGAAAAAAGTTTGTTAAATCATGATTGATGTAAAAAACAAGTTATTGGGTAAATCAAGCATCCAACTGCCTTTTTTAATCAATTCTTTTGGACTGTGAGGGTATGTTGACTAGCATGTTATATCTCCATCTGAAGTTAAAATTATATAAAAAACATGATGAGGGCCAAGCAGCAGAAGTAAGACATCCAGAGTTTTCTCTCTAGGAATGAGGTTGTTAAGATGATGCCATCAGTTGTGCAGTATGGTGACACTCTTTTTAGAGAAATGACTATTTATATAACAATGAAATTTGTTTGAAAGGAAATGCCTCATTCAATCTATGTGTAATAATGGTTTGTTATTATCACGTTTTCTTTAATGTTGCCATTCCATTTTTAAGTTTTATACTGTTTATATTACTGCAGTCTCTTACTGGTAGTTTGGACAGAATGAACATTTTGCTTTCTTTCTTCTAGGTCAGAGCTTGACAGGTGTGGCAGGAAGTCCTGCATATGTTGCCCCAGAAGTTCTAACGGGCAATTATTCAGAAAAGGTCGACATCTGGAGTGCTGGTGTCCTCCTTCACGCCCTCTTGGTTAGTGTGCTTCCATTCCATGGTGACACTCTGGATTCAGTATTCGAGGCAATTAGGAATGCCGACCTTGATTTTGAGAACGGAATATGGAGGTCCATCTCTCAACCTGCACGAGACCTGGTTGCCCGTATGCTGACAAGAGATATTTCAGCAAGGTTAACTGCTGATGAAGTATTAGGTATGTATAGTGTGTTCTCAATGCCTTTTACCTCCTGAATAATATAAAGGCTGCACTTCACAGTATAGATATCTAGTTTTGGAAATACTGCAGTTGATGCATTGGGGCCTGACACTGCCAAGAATAGTTTCATTGATCTACCAAAGATTAATGTAAATCACTCTATAAATATTTTATCAATGGATGTTTTACAGGAAATGAGCTGCATGTAGTATTCGCATTTTATCATACGCCCATGAACGGTAAATGCTACTGAAGCATCCATGGTTTATTGCATTCCAAAGTCACCTTTAAGGATCTTGATCTGATCTCCACTTTATTAGGCCATTGGCTAACTATGCGTTTAAATTAAATCCCCAGATACCATACACAACAGATATGACTGTAGTATGTGCATATATCCATATGGAAAATTGGGCAAATATGAAGAGTTTATCTACCTATTTAGTTAATTTATCGTTTTATGAAGAAGGTTTTAAATGCTAGAATACCTGAGTTGTGTTTTGTCTCTTGACGCATTTACACCGACAATTTTCCAGGGCATCCATGGATTTTGTTCCATACTGAAGCAACATCGGGAATGGTTGCTTTTGAGATAAAATCAAGAAACCATGAAATGTCGGCTTCTTTACAACTGACTGTACTCTCACCTGCAGTAACCTCAGAGAGAAGCAAGAAAATACCCAGTGGCTTTCTCAATGATGATTCTTTCCTGTTTTTATCATCTGATAGTTTGTCTACAAGCTCAGAAGTGCAGGAAAGTGCGTTGGTTGATGCTCTAACTGTTGCGATTTCACGTGTGACAATATCTGAACCGAAAAGAAGCAGGCTATGCAGCACCACTGGTCCTATTCAACAAGAGTGTTCTAACATCAAGCTCAACAACCATCTCTGTACAGCATTTTGAGCCCTCTGCATTAAAGGTGCTTGGAAACATGGAGGATTGATCAACATGACTGAATCTTTATCTGGATGGCAAATACTAAATGACAGTTATAAACAAGCTGACTCTTCTAATTGGTATGATCCATGACCCCAATTTCCGCCATTGTTTTTTTTCTTCTTCCTGAAATTTATTTGTTTAAGATTTAATGTGATTGACTTTGTATCTAATATGGGCTTAAGCATAACTTCACTTACTGGGTAGTGTTTAATTTCCAGATTTGATATGTAAATAGAAATTGCATTTTATGGACATTGCTTCGTGTTGAGCACGCAGTCCCTTTGTCCCACTAAAATTGTCACCTATTGACTTTTTGTGGTCAATTTTTTTTTAATTTTAAGTTATTTAAAATACATATATAAGGAACTATATTTTGGGCAGGTTTTACCATGATTTTGGTTTCAGAATGTTGTTTGGAAAGCTTACTGCTTCTGCATGTTGTACAGGATTTCTTTTCCATTGAAGTTGATGAGCAATTGATACAAACTTGGATTCTAATTATGGATTACAGGATTAGTTCCTTGTATATACTGACGGAGCACGGATCGGATTTAAGGTTAAAAGGGCAAAAGCATAAATTTTAAAAAAGAATTCATAATTAATCTAACTTTTAATATATATATATATTATATTAAACAAAGGAAAAAAAGTGTGTGGAGGGGCAAAAGCCTCCCAATTAGGGATGTAAAAAGCTGACCCGACCTGAAAACTCGACTGAAATATGATCGAGTCAGAACTTGGTTTGACCCGAGGATTCGATGACCCGAACCCGATCTGTAACCGACTGTTGTTGACCCGAACTCGAATTGGATTTGCTACTGTAGTAATCAAATCCGACCTGCATCCGACCCGAACCTGAATTGGACCTATTACTGTGGACCAAAAACCCGACTTGTACCCGACTGAAACGAACCCGAACCCGAACCCGAGACTGACCTGGCAGATAACCGATATTATTCGACTGAATTGACCCGAGATCTGATTTTACCCGACCAGTTAAATGACCCGACCTGTTATTTACCTGAACTGATATTGACCTGGCTTGATAATGATATTTACATGACATGTAATTGAGGAAGTCTATAATTTGATAAACTAATTTTTACCATTTAAATTATTAATTTGAAAAATTTATTATCTTATAATATGATAAACTAATTTTCACCATTTAAATTATTAATTTTTGTATTTAAAATCATTTTTTAAATAACTCAAATATTGACTATTAATTTATTAAATTATATATAAGAATATATATATATATAATCAATTTAAATTGTTGATAAATGTAAACTATTAAGTGGTGATAAATGTAAACTATTAATTTTTTAAATCAATTTAAAGTGTTAAATAATCTTTTTGTTATATATACATATATAATCAATCGATTTTTTAAAAAAGAAATATTTAATTTAGATATTCATTTGACACAGCTAAGTAATTAGGTACTACACCGGCACCTATTTGGTTGCAAAAACACAACAGGCCTAAATGGCGACACCACAAGTGGTCTATGTTCATGGAAGAAAATTTCCAATCCAAGTCTTTACAAAACAAAATGAGAAAATAATCTCATTTCTAGCACAAAACCACAAATTCACGGTGCTTAATATAGGAAACAACAGATTATGATCTCACATGGCTTACTTCCATATCTTGATCAGTAATTTCAGGCTTGGTTTCTATATACTACATTGATGTGAGCAGCACATTTTAATTTTTAACAATAAAAACTATCTTTAGAAATTCACCCTCTAAAGATCAAATTTTGATATCAATAGTTCAATACCTTCAGAAATCGAATAGAATCCATTAGCTCATAGAGAAATTCAAAACTTTACAGTACCCCCACAAAACACTACTTGATAATCATCTAATACTCATTCTGCTTTTGGATCTTTCCCCCTTTTCAACTTCTTCAACTTTTTAAGATTTGGGTCTGTTGTTGAAGGCTTCTTCCTGTACAACTATCATTACATAAAGTAAATCAAAAGTGGAAATTAAACTTCAAAAGATACCCAATGAAAGTATAAACAATACCTTTCTACATGTTTCTTCTTGGCTTCAGCAGGCTTCTCAACCATTCATTTGGAACTCAATAAAGGACATCAATAAATTACCTACGAGAAGCCAAGTCAAATTTCACCTAATGCCCTGTTGTAATAAAGAGGACAATGGAAAACACATGGACCATGATAATGCAATTTCTTGTACATAGCATTTTGCTACATTCAGGCATTTCAAGGCTACAAGTTACATCAGTTTTTTCTTTACCTGCAATTGTGAAGTCAAAAGGGAAATTCTAAAAAGAGACCCGCTAAAAAGAGGCTAAAAAAACGGGTACACAAATCCTTACAAATACTTGTAAGGATTTATGCATATGTACCGAAATTCTTACAAAAACAGTAAGAAATTCGGTATATACATAAATGCTTACCATTTTTATATACTTCCATTACTTCGTCATGTGCATATCCATTCATTTTATTTATCCATAGTTCAGCCTACTTCCATTACTTCGTCATGTGCATATCCATTCATTTTATTTATCCATAGTTCAGCCTGTAAATCACACATGTAAATAATAAACTAATAACTGGTCGATGGTTCCCAAAAAGAAATAACAAACTGTGTATCTTGGATTCCAACATAAGCGGAACTAGCAAGAGCACTAGTTGCATTCTAGAGTCTACTCTAGACACTAGAACTTGTATACGGCATGAGACACAAGGTACAAAAAGAGTAGGTGCAGAATGTGTATTTAAGTGTTTTTGTATGCAAGTCTATGCATACACATGGAATAAGATTAAGATGGATAATCATGATAATAAATTATAAATAGTGAGCCAATTAAATCACACAAACCAGGCTAAAGTTTTTCCTTCTTTTGTTGGCAAATATGCATGATTTCATTATGGTCCCATATACGCTGTTAAATACTAAAATTAGAGAAGTAATGAATTCAATATTATCTACTTTCTTACTAGTAAAAATACAAATTTGAAAAACATAAATGCAACCTATACAATTATCTGCTTTCTTACCTATCATCTTAGTAAAAGGGTGTACGTTCAAATGCAACATGCCCGAAAAGGCCCGGTTGCAATGCCTAACTTTGTCTAGGTGCATTAACAACGCTGGTCATGACAAAAGTATAACCAAAGCCTTTTCCCTTTTCATTATGTGAATATCTACGAGTAAAAACTATGATCATAATCACATAATCCTTAATAAATACAACAAATTATTACATTCAGTGTCCAAATGGAGAAATAAAATAAATAGTACATGGATTGAACTAATCTAAAACAGTGTAGGACTTAAACCCATATCCTAAAGACTCCAAGCATCTGCGGTTTCCTTCAAACATCAATAATATAATCAAATCTCCACATCTCCATGTTTGTATTAGTAACGAAGCATTATATTTTCTTTCCAAGTACCTTACAATCCCAGCTGTTCAGACCCAAACACTAAAAACCAAATTCTTCTACAATTTAAGCAATGATGAATAAGACTTTAACACAGTGAAAAGTAGAAACCCAAATCATCATTCATAACAAGTTTACCAAAAACCATGAAAATTCATCAACATCATTACGATTAAAAGAGAGAGCGAAAGAGATGTTTACCAGTTTCGATGCGTTATTCAACGTAACTATTTAGGAGGTTCAGGTTTCTTTGGGGTTTCTGTGGCCACTGGTACAATTTTTACATTCATCACTGCAAATTCAGAGTTTGGAACAAAAAAAAGAAAATTAAAACGAATCTAGAAAGATTTGAGAATGAATACAAATACCCAGAAAGGAAATCGGCATAAAAGACTAGACCGAGGGTGAATGAGATTACCATTTGGCAAAAGCGCTGTCATCTTTGGCGCGGACAAGAGAGCCGATAGAAAGAGCGGCGGTTGAAGTGGCGTTGACTCTCTTCCTGGGCTTTGGTGGATTGGATTTGGACCCGCTTACCATTTTCTTTGTTCTTTACTGGAACACTGAGAAAACAATGAAAAAATGAGAATTTTTCTTTGAAGAGGAAATGAAATGTTGGAACGATGTGCTGTTTGGAGAGACAGAAACACGTAATAGTAGAAGAAAAGGGAAAATTATAGAGGGAAATTGAAATTCAGGTTTGGTTATTTGGCTCTGCCGCCTTCTAATTTTCCCAACGTTTTGATTTTTGGAGTTGGAGCCTTGGTGGGGAAATTTTTTAATGAATTATTTTCTTTCACTTGGATTCATGAGTTGGATTCATTGTCACCGTATGATTTTCAATCATTTCAAATCGACGTTCATCCTCTGTCGTGAAATTATAGAGGCAACCTTAGGAAAAAGGCTTTGGGGCATACATACATACATACATACATACATACATACATACATACATACATACATACATAGTTTAGGGGTCAATGTTAGAGGTTTAGGGGTTAAGGTTTGGGATTTAGGGGTATATTTTAGGGATATACATACATACATACATACATACATTATACATACATAGTTTAGGGGTTAAGGTTTGAGGTTTATGGGTATAATTTAGGGGTATACATAATACATACATATATATATATATAGTTTAGGGGTTTAGGGTTTAAGGTTTTAGGGGTATAATTTAGGGGTATACATAATACATACATTAATACATACATATATACATACACACATACATAATATACATACATACATAGTTTAGGGGTTAATAACTTAAGGTTTGAGGTTTATGGGTATAGTTTAGGGGCATACATACATACATACTACATACATACATTATACATAACATACATAGTTTAGGGGTTAAGGTTTGAATTTTATGGGTATAGTTTAGAGGTATACATACATACATTTAATCAATTATTACAATACATATTATACACACACACACACACATATATATATATATATTACATTTACATATACATTCTAAAAGTCTAAAACTTATATACATACATATATATATATATATGTATATATATACACATATACATATATACATTCATATACACATACATACATACATAAATACATACATACATATATTTAATTAATTATAACAATGCATATATATATATATTATATACATATACATACTAAAACTTACCTATATTTATTTCTATATACATATACATATATATATACATACTAAAAGTCTAAAACTTACATACGTACATACATACATACATACATACATACATACATACATATTATATATACACATACACATACACACATACATTTAATTAACTATAACAATACATATATATATATATTATATACATATACATACTAAAACTTACCTATATTTATTTCTATATACATATACATACATATGTATATATACATATACATACCAAAACGACACCGTTTTAAGAGTACCGGTTTGAGTGATTAAAATATTTTTTTTTCATTTCGAACAGATTATTAAAAACACACACACACAAACCCTAACTTATTTTTTCTCCTCTCATCCTCTCAACTCACCCGATGGCGGCGGCGGCTCACCACCAAGGCCGATCATCGGTGACCTCCCCTCGGTGTCCGAAGACACCCTCGTTCGGCGGCGTCTACCCACCCCACAGGTATTCAAAACTTCCCCTTTTTTGATTTTAAAATATAAACAAAAAATCAAAAAGAAAAGGAGAAACCTTTTTTACTTTGAAAATCTTTGTTTGTATTGAATGCTCATGAGAACTCTTTTTTTTTTTTACAATTTTCCATAATTTTTTCCTTTTTTTTCATTCGATCCCCCTCTTTTACAGATTTTTTTCGAACTGAAACCCCCAATTTACATCGGTTTCATGCGGATTTTATATTCGATTTTACACTAACCACCCCCTATTTTTTATTTTGCAGATCTGATATTGTGATGCAAGGCCGGATTTTTGGGGATTGGTAAGGTACGACCGAGATATGGGCGATTGAGGTAGAGGGTGATGGGTTTAGGTTATGGTAGATTTAGGTTATTTTATTTTTAGGGTTATTTTATTTTTAGGGTTTTGGGATTAGGGATTAGGTTAGGGTTTGATTTTAGGGTTTGTTTCTAGGTTTTAGGGTTTATTTAGGGATTCGAAAGGGTCGCCAGAGTTGATGGCCGGAGAGTGAACGGCAGCGGCGGCTGAACATTAGAGTCATTAGGGTTTTTTGAAACTAGGTTTTTTTTCGGTTTTCGGGGCGGGTTAGGATATGGGTCAGACCACGGGTTAAGGGTTTGATTTTTTTTTGGGTAATGGGCTTAAGGTCTGGATAAAAATGGTCCATACAGCTGTCCCTCTTTGCTCGTTGTTGTGTAACGGCAACGAAGCAAAGACTAAAATGACCCATTTCTTCCGGTCTAGCTGGTCATCTCTCCTCTTGACGTATATCTTCTTTCTTCGGTAGATCTTCTTTCTCTTCGACGCATGTCTTCTTTCTTGACTTGATTGATCCACTTTGTCACTCTCGGGGAAGCAAAATCTTCAAAATAGGGGGTTGTATGTTGGGGAAGAAAAATGAGTGCAACTTGCTACATTATTGATAATGAGCTAATTCCTAAAGAAAATTTGACGAAGCGGCAAGATCGATGGATAAAAGTTCTAATGTCTGATCCAGCTACAACTCTGACAAAGAGGCAGGATCAGAAAATTGAAAACTTGATTCTTCTTCTTCTTCTTCTTCTTTTTACTTTTTTTTTGCTTTTTTAGTGTAGCTTCATCTTTTGTTGGATGAATGACCTACTCCATTGGAAGTTCAAGGAGATAGGGTCTGATGTTGTAGTTTCATCTTCTATTGGACGGGTGACCTGCTCCATTGGAAGTTCAAGGAGATAGGGTCAATTGTTGTAGTTTTGCCTGTTATTGGATGGGTGATCTGCTCTATTAGAAGTTCAAGGAGAAAGGATCTGATGTTGTAGTTCATCTTCTATTGGATGGGTGACCTGCTCCATTGGAAGTTCAAGGAGAAAGGATCTGATGTTGTAGTTCATTTTTATTGGATGGGTGACCTGCTCCATTGGAAGTTCAAGGAGATAGAGTTAGTCATTGTAGTTTTGTCTGTTCCACTACAATTTCATGGAGACAGACTTGTGTTGGTACTCATTCAGCTGCCACTCCAGGGAGATGAGACTAACGCATCTTCATTTCTATCGTTTTGAATGTCTAAAGCCTCCTTATGGGTTCGTGCCTCGGAGATGTTTGAAAAAGATCCTTTCAAGGCGCCCATTTGAGTTTTCACCTTGATTTTCATTTTTTTTCTCTTTTTTTAATTTTTTTAATTTTTTTAATTTTCTTTTTTTTCTTCTTTTTTCTTCAAACAAAATATTTATTGATTACATATGAAGTTTGTTCCGCTGCAACTCCAGGGAGATAAACTAGTCTTGGTTCTCATTCCGCTGCCACTCTAGGGAGATGAGATAAATGTGGTGAAGCTTTTTCCACTGCTGCTTCAGGGATACAAACTTTATGTCTGGTTCATTTTGCTGCCTCTTCAGAGAGATGAACTCGTCTTGATTCTCATTCCGCTGCCACTCCAGGAAGACACTCCAGGAAGATGAGATAAATGTGATGAAGTTTGTTCCATTACTGCTCCAGGGAGACAAACTTTATGTTAGGTCCATTTCGCTGCCTCTTCAGGGAGATGAACTCTTCTTGGTTCTCATTCCGCTGCCACTCCATAGTAATTTCAGTTCGGGTATCGGGTCGAGTCAGTTGATTTTTAGTTCGGTTGACTTTTGGTTAGGTTAATATCATATCGATTATTTTTGGGTCGGTTGATTTCGGGTCGGGTCAATATCAGATTAATAGGATATCGATCGATTTTAGTCGAATTTTTCAGGCCGAGTTAGGTTTTTATATCCTATATATCACTTTATATAACATGTATATTTGATTTTTTGGTGAGTTGTGCGACAATTCACATTCCCTCTTTCTTTCTTTATTTTAATATCTTTTTCTTTATTTCGAGTTGTCTTTGGTTCGGGTTACTTTTGGTTCAGGTAAAATAAGTTCAGGTCTATTCAGTTCGGTTGAAAATCAATTCGGGTCTATTTCAGTTCAACTAAAATTCGAATATGTTTTGGTTCGATTCATTTTATTTCGGGCTTCGTGTCATCCCGTTCGGGTTGATTTCGGGTCTAAAATAAATCGGCCTGAATCTCAATTTTCTGGTCAAATTTGCGATGTCTAATAGTAATAGTACAACTTTCAATGTATTCAATTATTGTTGTATTTGATATGACATTATTGAATGTAGAGAGCAAACTTTTACCTGTGCTTTCGCATTAATATTGCTGCAAATTGTGGTTCTGTCATTGTCAAATATCACCCACTTCTCTATTAATTGTCAAAATATCCCCCCAACACAGTTGCAAAACTGCTGCAACAACTTCAGCTACAAAGATATAAAATTCACATAAACATAGATTTTGAGTTCTTAGATCAATTTTAGACCGAGTCCAGACTGAATGTTCGGTTGATGAGAAGTTGAGCCCCTTCAACCAGCCTCTTCACAACTTCTCCAGCAGGAAGAATTTCCTTTATGAGACCTACACTTTGGCCTGCATACATCACCATGCTTTCAATGTCACCTGTTGTTGGATTCGGAACTGTACCGGCAAAACGTCGAATTTCTTTTTCCTATTGAACAACATCATCAAATTAACAGTAGCTTAAAGATTTCATTCATGACAAGATCATTTCAGTGATATTTATGTAGTAATTGAAAGCAGAACCCCTCTAAATTGGAGTTAACTGATCAAGAAACAGTTCTATTGTTGAAAATGTGATTATGCAACATTATTTCAATAATCTGTAGTCTTAGATTCTCACCACACCGTGGATTATTGAGCGACCGATGATAGGCTGATTAGATTCACTTTCTTCAGCAGGAAGGGATTTCCAATCACAGAAGAAGGGTGTTTGCAGGACACTTTGTGGTGCACCGGGCCACCTTGCTCTGCCAAACACATCTGTATACTCGGTTTTATCGAGTTCAATCAGTTTCTGCTTGTACGTGGGGTGAGCATAGCTTTCATGAGTTGCGAGAAACCTGCAAAAACTCGATATGTAAGGGAAAACATGCATAAGAGGCTTCACATATGCTTCAGGCCTTCAACTCTAAGTTCAGACTTTCTGCATGGTTCAACCTAAATCAAGAAACTACCAACTCAACCCATGCCATTGGCTAGGACTTAAGCATGTTTGCATAACTTCTTAACTTTCGATGCTTAAGCATGATTGCTTAACTTCTTAACTTTCGACGCTAAGCATGATTTCATAACTTCTTAACTTCAGATTATTATTTTACATTAATATAGTCCTAACCTTGGGCCATGCAAATGCCTTTAGCACCAAGAGCCAAAGCAGCAACATAACCACGAGCATCTACAATGGCCCCAGCAGCAATAACAGGAATATCGTGGTCACCAACAAGATCAACTACTCGTGGCAACAAGGAAATTAGAGCATCCTGGAAATAATAAAACATCACAAGGAATATGAATTTGATGTATTTCAGTTGGTCATTTTACAAGTTTTACATGACTTAGAAACACAATAATTATGGAAATGTAGCTAAGGATCAAAGTCTTACTAATTTCAAAGAACAATAAAATCGAGTGTACAACGACACAGTTGTTAAAGTTCTCCAAGATAATTATTACTAAACTAGCAATATGTTAAACTCAAGATATGCTCATACCTGTCCAATTACATGCCCTCCTGCTTCACGGCCTTGGACGAAGATTGCATCTACTCCCACGTTAATTGCTTTTTTTGCTTCCTCAAAACTCCCAACCTTCAATAGATTTACAGTTAGCTCATGAGATAATCCAAGAGAAAGCGGAGTGCAGATATAATCATACCTTTCAACTCCATCCGGCATTGAAATCAATGTCAACATGAGCCCTCAAAATTAGTTAACTACTGGAACATAGTAAAACCTCATCTCTATGTATATCAAATTAAGGCTAATACACTTAACAAAGCAATATTATCAAATAGGTGATAGAATGTTTTATTTTTTTACCTGTTTTTGGTTGAATCTGGATTTCACAATCCAGAATAACACACAACACATACTTACCTTCGAAATAAGAAAGGGACAAACAATACTCACTTGAGGAACAACCTTGACCCCAGCATTATGAGCTTCTATTAAAAGCTCCTTTGAGCATTCACCCCAATACAGTTGCAAAACTGCTACCCTTTCTTCTAGAATAGCCTTTATATTTTCCTTGTGAGGAAATGCCAGAACGACACGAAAACCAAAGGGTTTGTCGGTTAACTTCCGAGTCTTCCTTATCAGCTCCTTTACGTATTCAGGTGATTCCTGGTACACCCCAGCATGGGAAAATCAATTGTCTATTGATTGTTAAAACAGAGTTAGAACCTAGAAAGTAACTAGCAGAACCATTTTTTCTACCTGGATTACCAAAAAAATAAATAAATAAGAAATCATATTTGAAGTCCTTCCCTGAACTGAAAACTATTTGGGAGTTGGGAATATAAATATAAACCCAAACAGAACCTCAATTTTTCTACTTTTTTTCCAAATTAGCTGCAGAATTTGGATAACTTCTCATTACCAAGAAAGCTGTTCAAGATTGAGAAAGAGTATTCTACATTACTAGTAAATGGTCATCACTAGTTAGGAATTGCAAATCTTGAACCCTCTAACTTGATGACTTGGCTTAACCAAGAAAACAATAAAAAAAACTTATCCTTACACATTCATTAGCTGTCTTCATTTAAAAAGGTTTCTCAAGCAATTCAGACCAGAAAAGGTCAGAAACCAAACCTAGTGTCTGAGTATTTTAACTAATTTAAGAGGGTCAAGTGAGATTCAAAGCAAATATTAAAGTGAAAGTTAGAGGACAAAGTACTTAGCTCACCAAGGAAGATAAAACGATGAACATATAAAAAAAGGAGATGCTAGACTTCAATATCTAATCAAGAGCTCTAAAGTAGTAGTATTTACCAAGGAAGATCAAACTATGAACATATAAAAAAGGAGATACTAGATTTCAATATCTAATCAAGAGCTCTAAAGTAGTAGTATTTACCAAGGAAGATCAAACTATGAACATATAAAAAAAAGGAGATACTAGACTTCAATATCTAATCAAGAGCTCTAAAGTAGTAGTATTTACCAAGTAAGATCAAACTATGAACATATAAAAAAGGAGATACTAGACTTCAATATCCAATCAAGCGCACTAAAGTAGTAGTATTTAGTATTTTTACCAAAGAAGATTAAACTAGGAACATACAGGAAAGGATATACTAGAATTTAATACCCAATCAGGAGCTCTGAGAAGGCCGAGGCCACCAGAATTGGCAACAGCAGCAACTAGCTCAGGACCAGCAATATCAGGTCCCAATGGTGCTTGAACTATTCCGTACTCAAAACCCAGAATACCTTTCCATCCCATGTCTCTATTCTCTACAACGGCGATTGATTTGATCGGCTTGAAAAGTATATGTTGATATAAAGTATTTATATGGGCCAAAGTCTGAGTGCAGACTGCTTTAGTCAGGAGACACAAAACTGTATTTTGATACTAATTTTGTTGTTTCTAGCATTATTTTTAAGGAATCAAACAACGGATAATGCAATTATGAGCCATTTCTTTATATACATAAATAGGAGAATCGGTGTTGCAGGACAAGGAAACGTAAGCAACGACGTCTGCCTACAGAGGAAAATTTCATCTTTAATTGGTTTTTGACCCATTTCCCTCTTCGTCAAACTTAATCACTAATTTATAACTTGATTTTATTCGCATCTATAAGGAGATAACCTGCAATTAAAATATTATTCAGCGGCTCTTGTGAGAGAGAAGAAGAGAACAAAGAAAAAAAATTAAAATATTATTTAATCAACAAAAAAACAAAGTGTAATTATTTGAGCACCATTAGTGAAAATTGAAAAGTTCTGTTTTTTTCATACTCATACTTATATGGCTGCAATGTATTCCATAAATTTTATAGACTTTAAAGCTTAACCTTAAATTTTAGACAGTAAAACTTAAACTTTAAACAAAATATATTATTAAACCTTAAAATCTATCACCCGGGGTTTCTATTCTCGGATTTATTTAGATATGCATGTGTTTGATGTACTCCGAGTTCTTCACTTTTCGATAGCTGGTGTAGTTTGTTTTATTGTCTGTGGGAATGATCCTGTGTTTCTGAGCTTTTGGCTTGGACCTGTTTAGGTTAAATATTTGTAATTGTTTGTCATTCTTTAATATAAGAACCAGGTGTTCAAAAAATATGAGTAAAATAGAAGGATGAAATTAAATACTTATTTTTTTCTTCTTTAAAAATCTCTTTATTGAACTTTACATAGTGTAAGTGGATCCGATTCTAACTATATATATATATATATATATATATATATATAAAAGAGCAAGTACATTTGGCTATTTGGTGTATGATTAGATTTAATATTTGTAAAAGTTGATTCACCAAGTTTATCTGCTATCAGAACTAGGGGTGCATAAAATAATGCAATTTGTTTATCTACTTATTCGATCTGATAATTTGAATATTTGATCCATTTTTTAATTTTGAATAATTCAAATCAAAAATCCGATAATAAATTGGATAATCGAATCGGTACAGATCGAGATATTTTGCAATTCAGATTATCCAAAAATTCGAGTAAAAATAAAGGGCTTTTTGTTATATTGGATTAATTGTTATTTGATCCTTGCTCTTTTGATTGTAGTCTAATCTCGCATAATTACTTGTTATTTTGAGCCTTTCAAGTTCTAATTTTATTCAATTTGATCCATTAATAGGTTTATTTTTATTTTTCCTTAGTTTTGTCATTTATTTATTATAGTGTATTTTTATTTTATTACTATAAAATACTACTATTATTTTCTCGGTAATTAGTTAATTTAATTTTTTATAGAATATATTTTTATTATATTTTTTATATTTTAATATTATCATTTTTATTATTTTTGTTACCATATATATTACTAATTTTTATATTATTAATATTATTTGATAATTTATTTAAAAATATTTTTTAAAAAAAATAAGTTTACTGCTAATAATTTAAAATTTGGATATCCGATACAAAATTTAATATCTAAAAAATTAAATATCAAATTTTTGGAATAAAAAATCACAATTTTGTCGATCTAAAAAACTAAATATCCAATTTTTACAATGGATTCAGAACTATTGTCTTGTGGAGGATTATAAAAGATCGAAAAAATTATAGTCGAATTCGGCATCAATTTGCCCAAATATTTTGGTTAAATTATATTTTTATCATTGAACTTTCTTCTCACTTTTATTTTAGTCAATAAAATTTTAAAACATTCAATTAATCACTAAATATTTACATTTCTTTTGTTTTGATCACTCATAAATTTGGTGGCAAATCCAGAAAAATAACATTGGCTGGGCCAATATAAATAGAACAAGTAATTTATCTAACATTACTCACATATATAGTTTTCAATTTAAAAATTGAATACTAACTAAAAATAATATAAATACATGTTAACGAACATAAGTGACTAGGTATAAATAAGTTATCAATACTTATTTACAACAGTGCAAAATAATCTATTAATGCTTATTTACAACGATATAAATAAATACCAATGTATTTGAATTTTATGTTTTTCTACTGTTATTTATAAGGATATATTGTATTAAATATTAGTTTCGGTGGTTAGTTCTTTACTTATTTTGGATGTCATTAAAAATTATCACTTATTCAATAACTTTAACTTTGTTTTACTTAATCTAGTTTTATTCAAAGCTTATGGTTATGAGTTTGTTTAATCTCCTTAAAAACAATATTTAAAAATTTAAACAGATTTTGATTGCGTAGCTCTTTATTTCATTTTATTTGTTTATTAAATAAAATATAGTATACTTAAAACTGAATTTAGTGTCAATAATATAATAAATTATCAAAAGGTAAAATGATATATGCATACATAACACTTATCTTTTAATATTTGTCAAATTCAAGGTAAGAAGAATAAAATATATCAGAATTCTCAATAAACCAAACATCTTGATGTAGTAACAAATTTTCCATCGATCTTTTTATACACAACATTCCTCTTTCACATCTGATATACCAAACGAGTCGTTAGAGAACACTGTTCATAACTTATTTTGTCAAACTATCAATAACGAATGCAAATATAATATATATTTCCTAGATTAATGAGTTGAAATTCAAATATAAAATTGAGAGATATTATTTTAATATTTTTATAAAAAATATTGTTAATAAATAAACAAGCTTGTTCATAAACTTAAACAAATTAAACATACATTTGTTCATGTTCGTTCGTTTATTAAGCGAACATAAAAAATTTGTTTAAATTCATTTATTTAACTTAATAAACTAACATTATACGAATAATTCATCAAATGTTATGTCCATTTACACCCTTATAAAAATTGGAAAGATGAAAAATGACTTAACTTTCAAGTTTGACTTAGAAAACTATGAAACAAAAAAAAAATTAAAAACCATAAAAAATTTTAAAAAAAATAATAATAAACATAAATTTAAAATTTTAATTTTTGAAATAAAAAAAAAAATTGGGTATGGGGTGGGTCATGGCCTAGGTAGGCCCACCCCTAGATACGCATACATTAAATCAATGACAATAAAGTGACATGGTTACTTGCTGACATATACTTTGTTGATAATGCTAGAGACTTGTATGGCATGTAAATCCCACATCGGGAAGAGAGGTTCTTCAAGATGGGTTTATAAGAGACTTTTTTTTCTTCATTGTTGAGTGATAGGATAATAAGGCCCTTTGTAAGTGGGTTACCATTGCAATTGTTTTGTCGGTTTAGTTTTGTTCGTGTTAACACGTATCACGCGTATAATATTATTTTATTATTTTAGAGAAAATGATTTAGTTTTGTTCGTGTTAACACGTATCACGCATATAATATTTTTTTAGAGAAAATTTGTAAGGTTTTTTCTTGCGTTTTTCTAAACCAAGATAGAAGTATTTTCCTGATTATTTACAAAATTCGAAATCAAACTGTTTCAGACATGTCTTATTGGTAAGATTTTGGTGTTGTTATTCAGCTGTTAAATTCAATCATTAATTTTGTCGTTACTACGTAAATTCAGCCTTTTAAACTAACTGTTAAATTGGGTCTTAACAGCAGCATGAATAAACTGTTTCTTCTGCAGATTTTAAATATTTTTTAATGTTACAGACAAAGCATTAAAAACATGTTTAAAGGTTGCGTTTTCGTGGACCATTTTGTCATTTGGTTTCAGCCTATAAATAAATACCAGCTTTTTCCACGTCATTTTCACTCATCTAAGCAAAACACATCTGCATAAAACACTCTCTACATCTTTTACTTTTAGCTCTCACTTTTGAGTTTCTATTATTCGAGAAGAGCAATACCACCATCGTTCACTCTAGATTTTAACTGTACGATTTCGTGGAGAGACCGTGTTAATTTCAGGGGCGTCATTCAATGTAGCAATTATATCAGTCGGGACAAATTTACTTCTAAGTCATGATTTACCATGACACAGTATTTTTTTTTCTTATTTGATTATTTGTTTAAAATTGTCATGTCACTACTAACATCTCATTTTTTAGTAATTTTATCAACACGCCATGTATCATCCACCTAATTTGTTTTCATTTCATCACTTTTGCGATAATTTCATCTTCCTTAACCCCAAATCAAAACAAATTCATAATCTTTTTTATCAAGAAAATCGCAAAACAAAATTAGATCTACAACGTTAAATAAAATGCAAAGGTAGCAAAGATGCATAAACTCAGGGACGAAGCTGTTCATACTATGGGAGGGGCTGATGCCTGATGACTGTGTAGATAACCTATTTTGCGTACCTTTTTTACTTAGTTTTTGCACGCGTTTAGGCTCATATAGTTGCATTTAGGAGTAGTTTGCATATAGTTAGGGAGTTATGATACATGCGCTTAAATGTTTATATTTTGATGCGTTTAATGGGGAAGGTAGTGTGTTTTAGTGGTGCTTGTGTAGAAAGCTGTTGAGGCAGAAGAATGGTGGATCATAAGGATGGCATCCTTATCGTGTTGAGCTGACAAAGAAGTAGAGTTGGAGAATCAGACTTTGGCACAAGTGGATTCTCAGCTGATACGGAACTCATTTAATAAAACAGGAAAGCAAGATCCTCTTTGAGATGCGTCGCGCACTTTAGGGTTACAAAACCCTAGCTTGACCGCCTACATAAAGAAGATTTGGGCCACAAACAAAATGAAGCTTGATCATAGACAACAACCCTTAGTCTTCAGCTATCGAAAAACCATCAGAGTCGAGGTCTAGAGGAGTCTCCACACAACAAGAGCCATCGAGAGAGGCTTGAGGAGTGCAGGACCTGCAGCACAATTAGAGAGCTTGGAGGAGAACATTGAGGGACATCGAGGAAGCTTAATTCTTTCTTTTCTCTTGCTTGATAAATTGACATGTTCTTTAATACTTTTATTATGGATGTTTTAGGCTCAGACATGAGGTAAATACTTTTGTTGAGTTTATTGTTTCTAGGATATTATGTTTTGATTATGTTATAGTCTTTTCTTTTATCTATTCTGTTCATTGTTTTTCATGCGAGGCCTTTAAATATTGATATGTGGCTTAATATCGAGAGAGCCAGATTGTACAAATGTGAATAGATAATTGAATCAAGTTATACAGTGTAACACCCTCGACCCAGATGTCACATTTGGGCTTCAATCCCAACCCAAAACCATTAAATTTCTCAACTTGGTTTAGCCCAAAATAAAGTGCTTTCCAAAACATTTAAAGCCAACAATTTAAAAATAAATACATAAATGATTAAAACGTTACAAATGGGGCTCTAATTAAATTAAAATATTTGAACATTCGATTTGATTAATATAATTTACAAAATATTAATTACAGACTCCACCATTTAATGTCTTATGAATACATAGCCCACTAAACACAAGTATCATACTTCGGAGATCACCACATGCTGGAATCTCGTACCAATAACACTCATCGATTCCCACGATCCAACGATCAACCTACGCACGAAAACAACGATTCCGAGTGCTGAGCTTACAAAGCTCAGTGGTACACATCTACTCTACTATACTTTATTCTAATCATAAACATAAGCAAGCAAGCTAGTACGAGCAAAAAAGAGAGATAAACATGTGGCGCTATCACTAGTCTTCTAAACACATACTCTTAACATAGCAAAACATCATACATGGCACACAAGGCCCAAACAAGACTGAGATCTCAACAGATCATCTAGGCGAAATACATATCAACAAGAACTCTAGAGTAAGGCCTAGTCACGAAGCATCAAAACATACACTCCGGGTGAGACCGGGTCATGTAGCGTCGGAACATACACCCTTGCTCGGAATCTCCCTCGAGCATCTACACTCTGGGTGAGGCCGGGTCACCTAGCATTGGAACATACACCCGTATTCGAAATCCTCCATCGAGTATCTTTGAATGAGGACTGGGTCACATAGCATCGGTAACCTCCATTCGGTATCTCTAACCATGGTGTTGCAACTGGATCCCATCAATCAAGAAGACTCTACCAATCAAATGCCTACGCATCATACAACAACGTGATCCCAAGGATCTTCATATCATTGCTAAACGTTATCGCATCATTCATTTTACATTACCACGTTGTTAATACATTATAGAAAAGTATTTAATTAATCTTATCTATTGCCTCCATTAATCCTCGTTATCTCATTTATCAAGGTATAATTCAATTATTAATATACATGTCAATTTCCACCCTTAATTTATATTTATTGACTGTTTCACGTATCAGGAATCGATACTCGAACACGAGTATTGATATAGTACCCTCGGGTATCGGTACTCACTCGCGTACATATATTGAAACTACTCACTGGAAATCCTAGATTTCCACAAGTACCAATACGGGTTGACCCGAACCAATATGGCCCCCAATCACATATTGTTACATCTAAAGCTCGTACCGATACCCTACTTACATGTTCGTATTATTTCTTTGACTACAACGCCTTATTCGATCTTTAAAGCTTATGAAAGTTATTAGGGTTTATTTACTGACGCATCCACTTGATTAATATTAATTACTGACTTCATAATCATTTAATATCAATTCCTGACTTTATGATCAATTATTCGAATATTACCAATTATTAGTCCAATTAGTATAATTTTTATCAATTCTCATTAATCTACTCAAACAAGCATACAAGCCATCACAATTATTTAAATTAGTCAAATAATCACCAAATAATTATACGAGCATGTTAAACGACCCTACATGGTCTCTAAAGCCTCTACGAGTCCTATTATTTCCACGGCATCGCCATGCATCTCACACATATATCAAATCTTATACTATTGGTCTCCAAACATGCATATTCATCGTCCACCTCATTTACAGAACACGCAAGGCAATCACATTTATGATGCTCATGAGGCAATAGGAGTTCGAGGTGTACTAACCTTAAGCCGATGTCACTAAAATCTTTATTCGAGCTTCCCAAATATTCCACTTGATTTGGTATCCGATCCTGAATAATTTTCGTATATCAATTAATACCATAAGCATCATTAAATCACATACTTTAATGAATTTGAAAGGTCAATTGCGTAAAAATAGCTTACCGAGTTCGAAATTGGCAAAACGGACTACACCAATAGATCTAAAACGTCAAGAAACCCCCAAGTAGAGTCCCTAAAAAAAATCAACAACCGATCAACGGCAGTCAACGGTCTAGTCAACTTCCTGGTGATCTAGTGCGGCACAGGTGCATAGGAAGCGTGGTACACCCCAGGTACGTAATCCAGTACAGGCGAGTGCACTGCAGCCTCGGTGCACCTACGGAGCATGCTCCAAGCGCACGACCACCCGTAGGGGCAGTGCGTGGTGACGCGTGAGTCATCATCCGGTGGTGAGCTTCAGCCCCGCTGTTCTTAAGCTATTGGTTCCAATGGTAGCCTCCGTTTACGATAGCGACAGCTAGAACGTGCCGAACCATGCTTCCCCAATTCTTCTTTTTCTTCACTCTAACGAACGGCGGCGAGATGACCATCGTTGGACTCGTCTCGGTGAAACCTTTCTAATGACGTCGGCGGCGTTGTGCACGGTGACTCTGACGGTTGTAGATCAAAGTTTAAAACATCTCTCTTACTATTTCTCTTTTTCCCTCATTTTTCTCTCTTTCCAAAAATATCTTCTTTATTTTTTTCCTTCTCCCTCTCCATCAAATCATCAACCATTTTTCATTTTAAAACACACCAATTTTTTCCTTTTCTTTTTAAATTACCTTCCCACATAATATCTCTTTAATTTATCACAAAGCCCAAATTCAACTATCCTTTATTTGGGCTTCCCAACTAAGGCCCAAATAAATTGGGTCCAAGGCCCAATTTTGCAAAGCCCAAGATTTAGGTCGTTATATACAGTGGGACTTAAGCTGTTAATTTAGGTTCTAATCCGACTTAGACATAAGTTTAGGATTTCAAAAACTAATAAGGGGAACTTGAATAGATAATAGAGTTGTTAGAGTTCACGCAAACATATATTAACATAGCATCGTTGTTATCAACTTCTAGGCATCGAGAGAGTCAGAAGTTAATTAGAAAACCCTGTCGAATAGGTAAAGTCATAATTGGTTTATGCAAACATGTATTGCAACCATTATAACATTCAAATAAGTAATCAGCGTAATTCTTAGGCAATAAACCCAGCTTCCATAATCATCTGAATATATGCTACAACATCTGCTTGTCTTGATCATTGCTACCTTTACTTTTATTGCATTTAGTTTTGATAATCACCATCAAACCAATACTTGCTCACCAACTCTTAAGTACGGTCACTTCGTATTTATTGATCTAATCCCTATGGGTTCGACACTCTACTCTATCACTTTCTTTCTTTATCGACGAGTGCTCTAAATTGTATACCTATTTCGCAAGCATCACTGGCCCCAATAAACTCCATATTATTTCTTCATCTTCCAGTTAAGGTTTTTTTCTTGTATTATTACTAATATAATTAAACATAAAATTAGTGTTTACAATTGCAATTATAGTAATATTTCAATTTTTAAAATATGATATTAGTGTCATTGTTTTTGCAACTTATTTCTTGCTTATCGGTCAATTAAAATTTTATTTTTAGTGTTGAGGCATAGAAAGGGACAAATTTTTTTTTGTTCTTATACTTTGCCTCTTGAGCTGGGATCATGGCTCCGTCCATGCATATAAACCACAACATTTACCATATAAGACAATCTCTAGAACCACACACACACACACACACACACACACACACACACACACACACACACACACACACACACACACACACACACACACACATATATATATATATATATGGCCAGTGGCGGAGCTAAGACTTTTATATAGATGGATCAATTTAAGATCATGTTCTACATTACAATAATTGTAAATTGTCAAAGTAGAGTTATCTTATATCAAAAAAATTAAGTGGCATCAATTTAAATATTTCTTGTAAAAAAGTCTAGCTCATTGCACTTTATAATTATCTTGATATGGTCAATTGCATCCTTAATTGAATGCAAAAATATTTAGAGAATGAAATATATTTTTTAAAAATTATGTACTTTGAGTACCCTTACCTTAATTTTTTTGTCCTAAAAACGCCAATACAAAGCTTTGCATATTTAAATTGTCAAGTGGCATAACTTTACTACAGAGATCATACTTTTATTGAGTGATCTTAACTTTAAATATATTACATTATAGGCTTAAATATGCATTCAGTGCCTGAACTATTCACATTCTCCTAAGTTAACACTTATAGAATTTTTACTCTCAGATTGGTACCTGAACAAGACACATTCTTCTAAATTGGTACCTAAAAATTTTTTGCCCCCAAGTTGGTATCAAAACCTATACATCCTATCAGTTTGATACTGCGACTTTCATATAAAGAGATCAATTTAAGATCATGTTCTACATTATAGTGATTGTATATTGTCAAAGTATTGTTATCTCATACCAAAAAAATCAAGTAGGGTCAATTCTGATATTTTCTATGAAAAATTTTAGTTCATTATACTTTGTAATTATTTTAGTTGTATCAATTGCACCCTTAATTAAATGCAAAAATATTTACAGAATGGAATATTTTTTAAAAAATTATGTACTTTAAGTACCCTTAACCTATTTTTTTTTAAAAGCTCCAAAGCTACTTAACCCTAATTTTTTTGTCTTAAAAGCACCAATACAAAGCTTTGCATATTTATATTGTCACATGGCATAACTTTAAAACGACAAATGTCATACTCTTATTGAGTGATCTTACTTTAAATATATTATATTATAACTATATGTCAACAATGTCTAGAGTAAGTGGTTAATACTCTCAGTTGACATCCACCCCTCTCCCTTAGGTTGTGGGTTTAAAACTCATTAGGAGCAAATCCCCCTTTCCCGTCCTCTAGGTAGAAATTGTTCAAAAACAAATATTATATTATAGGCTTAAATATACATTTGGTGCATGAACTATGCACATTCTCCCATGTTAGTACATATAGAATTTTTGCTCTTAGATTGGTACCTGAACTAGACACATTCTTCTAAATTAGTACCTAAAGAGTTTTTGCTCCCAAGTTGGTACCTAAACTAGGCACTTTCTCCCAAATTGGTACAAAAACTTATACATTCTATCAGTTTGATCCTAATTTGAAACAATTTAGTAACTTTAGCTCTCTATATTTAAAAATTCTATCAATTTACTCTTTGTTATTCACCCAAATTGTTTGTTATTCTCCTAAAAAATGTTATATTAATTTCTCGCTAAAAAAAGTTTAAAAGTAACTTTTTGATTTATGGTAGAAATCAATTATCTAATTGTTGTTGTGTTCCTATGGATTCGCTTGGTTCGAGAATATCGCAAAAAGTGATTACATTGATGAAAATTTTAAATATGAAATGTTAAATTTATTGAATTGTTTCGGATTATGATCAAAATGATTGAATGTATAAATTTTGTGACTAAAACTATTATTAAAAGTATCAAAATGGTGATGAAATTAAAGTTTGGATACCAACTTGGGAGCAAAAATTCTTTAGGTACCAAGCTGGAAGAAAATGTATAATTCAAGTACCAATTTGAGAAAAAATGTATAATTCAAGCACCAATTTGAAAGAAACAATTCTTTAAGTACCGATTTAAGAGAATATGTCTAGTTCAAATAGTAAATATATATTTAAGCGTACATTATATTTCGTACGATGTTGAACATGTAACAATTTTTAGAATTAAACCATAAAATGCAACCGCTAATAACAATAGCAAATAATTACTTGGTGTTATGCTACAGGCCAATTAATTAATTGAAAGAAAATGTGCAAATATTAAAAATAGAAGTGTATAAATAAAATTAAACATAATAGGAAAGATTTAAATACTCATTCCTTGTACACATAAAATTTCAAAGTCATTAGTACTGGTTATATAGAAAAGATTAAAGTCTAAAACATTAAAGATTCAAGTCTTTATTTAGTAGTGGTTTATGTAGAAATTGCAGGCACGAGTAATAGCTTGAAATCAGTGGTTTTAAGGGGTAGGGTTGGGAAATGTTGGTGGAGCAGGGAATATTGGGAAAGTTCCGGGAAACCCAGGGGCTGAAGGTGGAACATTTGAAATGCCCGGAAATGGCGGCAGCCTATACTCCGGGTAAGGTCCGTTGAAAGGAGGGAAAGGGAAGCCACGGAACGGTCCCGGAGGCACGTTTGGAAATACGGGTGGCGTTGTGGTGGTGGTTGCCTGCAAAAGACGGCGAGCCTCAGCTACATCCACGGACGAAAATGACATTGACAGTGCAATGAGGAAAGCTAAAACAAGGAGACGAAGAGAATTAGCCATATCCAAGTTTACAAATTACAAACAAAGATTAATGTGTAGATAAGGAGCCGGACATGGTCTTTCATTTATAGTGATGGGAAAATGTTTAAAAGTGGGGGTTAATGAAAGAAGTTGGCCTCCGGTTTTGGTGAGATTGATTTCCATGAATGGCCTGTAATTCTTCAACGCAAGTTTAGTAATAGTACATCTTTCAATGGCTTCAATTATTGTTGTATTTACTGCTGCTCTCCTCTAAAGGTTAACCTAACTAGTTCTCTAGATTCATCCAGATCACATTATTGACTGTAGAGAGCAAACTTTCACCTCTGCTTTTGCATTAATATTGTTGCAAATTGTGGTTGTCTGTCCTTGTCAAGATATCACCCACTTCTCTATTGTTTTTCTAGTAATATGAATGTTCGTCTTACGGTCTATGTCGGGGTGTGAGGCTGTCTCTTTTGACAATGTTGTTTCCAAAATTTAAACTCATATTCTTTCCTTAAGAGTGCAATTTGTCTTACCAATGCACCCGGCACTTGTTAGTTACTTCTCTATTGCTTTTTAAATATATGTGTTCATATTCTTCTTCTTCGATTTGAGGGTTACGATGATTAATAGGATGTTATGGTTTCGGATAAAGAGCCGCAAGCAACGGGGTGTGAAAAGAGGAGAAAAAAAAGGATTGAATAAGATGATGTACATTGGCTTAAGATCCAAAAGTCTCCTCTCTCGTCTCTCAAGTGCAGCTATTCATGTCTTGATTTCTCTTTATGTAACAGATTAATTAGTTTTTTTTTATGTCAGTTTTAGTCGAGTTAGTTGTTGACTTACTAGATCTTTAATAACTATTTGTGATGATTGATTATGCTGTATAATTTAGTTTGATATAAAAAACAAATGGCATTAATCTTTTTATGAAAAATATTTTAAAACTGATAGGAAGAGGGGGCGGACACGAAATCTCGAGATCTATCATTAAACATACAAGGTAAAGTTCATTTGCTATACCAGTTTATGGGGAAAAATATTACTTTATGGGAAATATTTGTTGTTCACAGATAATACATATTTCTTTTGGTTAAAGTACAATAAATTTATAAATAACCAGTTAGTCTAGTGGGATGAAAGATTAGATCCCTTAAGTATGGTTAGGGGTTTGAATTGTAACGTTGTGGATGAAGAAAACTAGGTTTGGAGGGTCGCCCTCGTATTAAAATTTTGCAAAACTTGATCTGAATTAGTTGTATACCCGTAATTAAACAAAAAAAGTACAGTAAAAGTTTATGTATTATGTCTAAAAGTTCATTTTAGTCTTTTTTTTACTATAATAAAAGAAATGTTTTAGTCTTTTTACTATATTTAAAAGTAAATTTTAGTACTTCTAATATAAAAATGAACATTTTAGTCCTTGTACGTTATATAAGTGAATATTTTAGTCCAAAAATTTAAAGTTATAGTTAGTTGGCTTAAATATTTTTATTTTAAACCCTTTAAATCTCTCTCAATTTTTAAATTGAGCAAATTGACAACTCTTGAAAAAATGAGAGTAATTTATTCAAGGAATAAAGTCAAAAAATACACCCAACGTTTGACTGAATAGTCACTTTGACCCATATTCTTTTTTAAGCAATTCAATACTTAAAGTTTTATTTTCGGTCAAAATGGTTCCTCTGCGAATGAAAATTGTTAGAAAACTGGCGGTAAAAAATTTGAAATGACTTGACAGAATGATAAATCAGCAAAAAAAATTATTTTATATTTTATATAATTTTATAAAATTATGTTTTGACTGATGTAATATTTTTTCAAGTTAACACATTTGTCTATATGATACTGCCATGTCAGCGTGCATTGCCATATAGGTTGGTCACATCATTTCAAGCCATTTACCGTCGGTTGACTGATAGTTTTAATCCGCAGAAGGGCTATTTTGACCCAAAATGAAACGTTGATGGTTGAATTTTTTCAAAAAAAGAATGGAGGGCCAAAGTGACTATTCAGACAAACGTTTGGGGCATTTTTTTTGGCTTTATGCCCTTATTCAATGTGTAAATTGAATAATGAAGAAATAAGAACAATCTAAGATGACGTTGACTTTCTCTGTCAGTACATAACAAATCTCCAAATATAGTTGAATACTTTTTAAAGGCTAAAGGGGTATTTTTGCACCTAAATTCGACCCAAAAAATCAATTCAGTGTCTCGTCCAAAAACGCACACAATTAGGCCCTTCAGTTCGTAAATTGCATCAAATTGACCCTTTGACCGACGTTGACCATTATAGTGTTGACGTGGCAGTTAACATTGTTGACATGGTGGTCCACGATGGTGACGTGGCAGTACACACGTGATGATGATGTGGTAGAGGGGCTAAATTGATTATTTTAACCGAAATTGAGGGTATAATTGATTTTTTTGCCAATTTTAGGGGCATAAATGATTTTAATTGAAAGTTCAATAACTTAATCTTTAAGCTAAAAAATAAAAATATTTAAATATTCATAAAATATTAAAAAAATAAAAACACTTTACTGAATTAAAAAATAGTAAAAAAACATAAAATTCAAAGTATCAATAGTTATAAATATAAAAAATAAAAATTTAAAAATATTTATAAACCATTAGAAAATTCTTCGACTGTTTCGGGTTATGCTAAGCGTAATAATATTTCTTGAACATATTTTTAATGGAATCATCCTTGTATTAGAGTAGTAATAAAACCAAAATTCTCCTTCATTTTTCTACATCAAATATTAATGAGCATCAATTTTTATATTTAAATTTTCAAGTTGACGAAGTCGAAGACTTTTTTATGGAAGTGTTCAAATTTTTTAATACTTTATTAACATTTTTAATTTTAAAATTTTATATTTAAATTTTTATCATTTTATAATTTCGAATACATATTAATTTTTTATATTAGCATTTATTTTGACTAATTTTTTAAATATTTTATTTATTTTTATTAATTTTATGGATTTTTATAAAAAAAAATGAAGAAAATTTTGATTTTTTTGTTAGAGTTCTCACTTTGCTTATTTTTAAAATTATCAGGGACTCAAAGAATATTTACACCAATTTGTTAATCAATTTTTCATATATTCTATCTGTAAAAGTTAACTTTAAAAACTAAATTATTTATCCAATTTTATTCAAAAGCTAAATAAATCGATTAAATTAACTTGAAATTTAAACAAATTATTTATCCAGTTTTAATATTTTAAAAATTTTAATAATTTCCTAAATTCTTATTTTTTAACTTAAATATTAAATAAGTTATTGAACTTTCAATTAAAATCAATTATGTCCCTAAACTCGGAAAAATAATCAATTATGCCCTCGAATTTAATTAAAATACTCAATTCAGCCCCTCTATCACGTTAGCATCATGGACCACCATATCAGTAACATGGACCACCACATCAGCAACATGTACCGCCACGTTAGTGACAGTGGCGTTAACTGTCATGTCAGCTCTGTAATGGTCAACGTCGGTCAAAGGGTCAATTTTATGTAATTTTCGAACTGGAGGGCCTAATTGGGTACTTTTTTTGGGAGGGGCTGAATTGATTTTTTTGGTCGAACTCAGAGACAAAAGTACTCCTTTAGCCTTTTTTTAAATAAAGTAAATAGACTATGTTATAAAATTTTTAATATATTTTCATAGTTCTTTTTTTAATTTTAATAAAAAATTAAATATCTTTATATGATTTTGTATCATATTTTCAATTAAACCCTTAATCTTACTCCAAATGAAAAACTTGTGAAAATTAAATAATTTATATTTCTTTAATCTTATTTTGTTCTTCAGTTGCTTTGCTAGGTTTTTCTTTTCTTTTTTAGCTGATTTAACTGGATGTATAAGTAAAGGAGAAAGAGACTAACGTTAAAAATAACCAAATATTTAGTGTAGAGTAAAAATTAATATACATGTCAAGAAATAATTAGTGGGGCACCTAAAGGGACATAAAATGGTGTAGAAGATTTCTGTTTGATTTATACGTGATATGATATAAATAAGAGTATTTTTTTTAATAAAAACAGATATTTGAATAATGGGATTACATTTAACTTTATTGATATATTTATAAATAATTTTAATATAACATATACTTAAAATTTGAATTATTTTGTAAAATATGAAGAATTTAACTTTGAACCAAAAAATTGTTCATGAACTTTAAATAATTTTCTCAAAGAATTTTTTATAACGCTCAAGTATTTTGGCCTTCGTGTTTCACTTAAAAGGTATTCAAATTGTCAAAAATGTTAAATTTTGGAAAACTTGTAGCAAAATTTCGAAACTTTATAAGATGTTTTGATATTTTAATTTTTATAGAGTTTTTAAGTTTTGAAATTTTTATAAAGGTTTCGCTAGTTGTACAAGAGTAAACTTTTGTATAAGTTTCGAAACTTTAAATTCCAACGGTCAAATTTTCTCCATTAAAGAGTTCCAATACTCTTTAAGAAGTTTCAAAACTATTGTATAAGTAAGCATTAAATGTGTGAATTTAAGGCTTCCAACGAATCCAAGACTCCTCCAATGAATCCAAATTAGAGGATATAAAAGGGACCTCAATACATCCGAAGAACATCAAGAAAGCCTATTGCAACATCTTTTGAGCTAAAATTATTATTGTACTCAATTTTTTCATCTTTCTTACTCGAACACTAGTCTTGTTCATCGTTGTACTCATTTGTTCTAGTGATATTGGGTATGAGTTGAAATTGTGCAAACAAATTACCTTATGAGGATTTACATTATTTTGTATTTGTATTTCATCTTTGGAAAAGAGTATTCTCAAGATTTTGCGTATAAATCTATAGGATGTATGCAAGGTTACACATTGTCCTTAAAGTTTGAACAAGTTAGTGAATTTGTGAAATCCTTAGTGTGAATAACTAAGGTAGAGGATATAGACTTCATTAAGGAATTTGAACCACTCTAAAATTATTCGTGTCAAAATTTTCAATTTCGCAAAAGCTTCCACTAATTTTTTAAGTGTCAATTCACCCTCTCTTAGTCATATTATTGATCGATGGACTCAACAATTAATATCAAATATTGCATCATTGAAAGGTCTAACAACCTCTTAAGAAGATCTAAGGAGAGTTCAATCATCAAAAAAGTTATTCATTATCTACACCTCAACTTTCGATGTTTTTGGTGACTCCAAACCTCCGCATTTCAATGGTGTCAACTATGTCTTTTGGAAGAATAAGATAAAGCTCTTCATTCAAGTTAATGATATAGGAGTTTGGGACATAATACTGAATGATCACCCTACTCCAACTAAAGAGATATATGCTTGGAGTGAAGATGAGAAGAAGGAAATCCATCTAAATAAAAAAGGTTATATCTTGGTTCGAATGAATATGGAAGAGTATCATTATGTTCTAATGCTAAGGAGATTTTAGACAAACTTCAAGTCATTCATGAGGAAATTAATGAGGTAAAAAAAATAAAAATTAGTATTCTTTGTCTTAACTATGAAAACTTAAATATGAAACCAAGTGAAGATGTCAAGACAATCACTTTAGATGAGCTCTCAATTATATGGTGAAACAATTCCAAATTAAAAACTTTGTGAGAAAGATGATCTAGTCTTTCAAAGTATTGGGAATCAAAGAAAAAAGATAATTTTTGAAGCAACGGACATAAAGAAAATCACTTTAGATGAGCTTATTGGTTCAATACTTACCCATGAGATGATGCTAAAGAATAAGAAAAAAAAAGATAGAAAAGAAGAAAGTGACTCCAATGAAGAGGAAGATGAACAAATGACTATGTCTAGTATGATATTCAAAAGATTCATGGGGTCAAACAAAGAAAAAATATTTCAAAGAAATAAGAACTTTAAGAATAAATCTAAAGAGAACGATCTCATTGTTATGAGTGCGAAAATTCGGGGCACATCAAATATGAGTGTTCTCAATCATTTTGAGTGTTTTTTTTTTCAATTCAAAATGCCATTTTTTGGCAAAAGATTGTATTTAAACACTATTTAAAATGACGTCGTTTTGGACCTATGTACATCGCGCGTGTAACCTGACTCGAAAAGATCTGCTCAATTTAAATGGATGGTTTAATCTCACATTTAGCCCTTTCGCGTTTTGATTTTTGGTCATTTTAGCCTCTATTATTTTTGGTGTAGATTAACTCTTAACGTTTTATTTTCGTTCAAAATCTACCCTCGATGGATGGAATATGTCAGTTAACTAATGGTCAACACCCTTTGTTGATGTGGTATGTATGCATGGCATAACTTGTTGACGTGGCAATGCCACATGTATGGATATGCTAACGTGGCATCATAATTTTTTTAAAAATTAATCATTTTTATATTAAATTTTAACCAATCAAATGATGACACGTGGCATTATATGATTGGTGTTAAAGTAAAGAATTAAAATTTTAACATGGTAAGGTTGAGGTTGAACTTGGGTTTGATGGATAAATTATATTATGTGTCATTCCCGCCACATCATTTATGAGACCAATCAATCAAATGCATCTATTTCATTAATTTTTTCATCTCATCTTTTTACCAAGTGAATCTTCACTACTGTAAATTAAATTTAAAAATAGATAAGATGAAAAAAATTAATGAAATTGATGCATTTAATTGGTTGGTTCATGAATGAGGTGGCGGGAATGACCCAATAATTTCTCGGTTTGATGGGTGAATGACTTAGCGCCTAATCACTAGATCAACCTCCTAATTGTGCAAGTAAACACCAAATATATAACTTCATCAGATTAGCCTGATTTCGTTAAAATCAACCCCCTCTCTTCTCAGAAGATAACATGAACGTTATATATCCCACGAAGCCGTAGATTCGTTCTCCATCGGATTACCGTAAAATCCAGTAAAACACCATTTATCTATGAAACCTTAGGCAGTAATTTCGGCATCAATATGGCGTTGGGAAAAGCATCTTATAGAAACAGAAACTTCGAGTCTGCAACCTAGTGATAGTCCACCCCGTGAACCAAGGGCATCGACATCGAAATCATTGACAAAGCAACGCCTTCGGACATTTGCCATTCTTCAGCCATTAAGTTTTGATTCCATAAGAAACATAATATGAGGGTTCCCCAAACCCCTAACGTTCCGACTTAAGAACGTAATTAGTGGGATGTGCAAAGAACAGAACCTGGGAAAGAACTCCAATCAAGACCAAAATCCCTCTTTAACAAGAAGAGGGCAGATCAAAAAAATGAAGCAGGGAAAAACCCTTGATGAGGCCCCTGAGAAAGCCCTGAAGCCAACAAACAACACCGTCGTCCGTCGATGGAGGAGGTACGGCCAGAGAAAACCCTAAGTCGGGACCAAAAATCCTAGCACATCACCACAGAATCTCGAGGAAAGAGATAAGGAGGGTTCCATTCGAGAGAGATGCACTCCATAACTCTATATATTTTAAAAGCTTTTGGATGCAGCGAATAGTGGCATAGAGAATTTAGTGCCAATTTTGTGTCGACATCATCTCTATTGAATGGATTATATGGAATATTTACTAGTGAAAGAGAACGCAAGACAAATATGGGTGGAGGAGGAAGACTTGCAATCACTTCCGCTAAAAGGAAATGCCAATTGGTTCTTGATGCAGTTTGTGATTCTTAGCTGAAAAACAAATCGCACATGAGAGAGTTAAAAAGCTCCCTCAAAACAGGAGTTAGAGTAACATAGGCCATCTGGATACATCACTAAAAAGTTGCCACGTTGTTCGTAGGCTAGTCATAAAGTTCAAAAGTACTCAATCCACTTGATACGGAATAAGAACCTACAAGTCCCTCCATCTCTTTAGTATTTCTGGCACACACCCAATTCATTATTACTAAACTTACTCTAATCTATGAAGATTCACAGTCCAGCTTGTATTTCCTTACATTTCTAAGTCGATTCAGTTTTTTAACCAAAACGGGAAATGGCATGGAGTGTTCTTCAAACTTACAAGAAAATATGATAGTTGTTGAGATTGCCTCCTTGATCCTCCGTCCAAGTGCTCATTCAAGATAATACGCCTCTGTAATATGCTTCCATAAATAATCCAACTAGAAAAAACTTTACCCTTTGATCTAAATGTCACATGAAATGCATGTATGCAGGAAGGGAACATACCTAGGCAACATTTTCGCTTCATTCCTGCCAAAGATCTTATTGATCTGTAACAAAGATGTGGCAAGCAATTCTTGGCCTCATCAAACAAATAGAACCCGCCAACACTACTGGCATCACCTTAAGGTCAATTTGTTTGTTCCACCACAGTCCATAAATGGTTTTAAGCTAGAATAGCCTGAAATCTCTCAAGTATTCCAAATTATCAAAGACCCCTTCCTTCTAAACTCACAAGGATGAAAACCGTTCATGGCCTTCCCCATCAAAGCCATGGCTGCTATGCTTGGAAACTGCTTCTCTTGGAGTTCGTCCAAAGTTGCCCTTGAGCTCTGAGGTTCACATAGCACCACAGCATCGGGCTTCTTGTTTCGGGGTGCAGCTTTGTGACGACACCATCGGTGAATCCAAGCATATGAAAGAGATATTCCATGACTTCTTCTCACTGATCCACTTGAAGTGGAGTCACCGTTCTTTAATAGCACTGGCGTTTGATCAAGTGCCACTTCCCCTATTCTAGAGCTCTTAGTACCAGAAGCAAAAGGATCTGAAGTGCTCAACTTGAGACGTTTAACCCATCTGCTGCTTGGATCCGACCCCAGAAGACCATCACGACAAGCAGTTGTATTGGAATTTGCAGGCTGCTCAGCATGGCAAAGGAGATGCTCTGCATCTAAACTTTGGGTTCTTGAGGTGCTTGTCCCTCCATCATCCATCAGGTTTGCCACAGCTGGAACTGCAGGAAGCCCTTCATTCATATCAGGTAATTCAGTGTTGTTAGTTTTGTTCCTAGCTTCTCCGGTAGCATTCTCAGTTTCAGATAATGTATGAACTCCTTTGATGTTCTGCAAAATTGATGAATAGTTATGCCTACTTTTGAAACTCAATTACAATGATTTAGACTCTTTGTACAGAAAGAGATATAATTATGGCATGCTATGATCACTAGAATCCAATGATGCTTCGAACCAATTGGTCAGAAGATACAGCAATCTGTTAGCTTCACCTACCAATTAGTCAATATTAATATGACCAAACTAAACCATAGTCTTCGATAAAAACTTGATGTATAGAAAATCAAGAACATATTGTTCATAAACTTGGTCCAACCAAACAAGTAATCATCCAAAAAGTACCTTCCTTAAAGCTACATTCGATCTGGTTTCATATTTTGATATTGTCATGGTATAACAGAAAATGACAAGAATTACCTGCTCGGATGGACACAAAGCCACACCTGCAACATAAGTAAGCTTATTAAATATGAACGTGAATACTGACAGACTAAGTAAATATAATATTAACTCAGTTCACAGATATTTCTAAGGGTAACTTTCTAATCATTCTGATGTGAATTTTAAAATATATAGTTCCATTCCTTCTGTGATTACAAGGTAACATAAATACATACTTGAAAGAAGGCTCTTCTGGGAAACATCCAATTCCATCGTATCAGTTTCAACTGATGATTCATTCTTTAAACAAGCAGTAGAAGTTCTGACATCCCCAGCATTTTCTTTCCTTTCACTATCTGTGGAGCTCTCCAGAGGTTGCAGTTGAACTCCTTGCTGACCATGGAAACTGAAACTGGGAGATAAGCTTAAGAACTCATTGAACATATTTCCCTTCAATTTGGGGGAGACTATGGTATCTCTGAACTCTTGTCCTCCATCAGTTAAGTTAACACCAGTCTTCTTTGTAATGAAAAATTGGTGAGTTGTCTGAGAAATCTTAGAAGGACCTGTGGGTAGTTCTTCCACTGAATCAATAGTGGTACATATTCTCATAGTTTTGACACCATGAACAGGATGTGATATTCTTGGCAGCAAGAAATGTTCGTCGTATGTTTTTCCTAATTTCTTTGCCTCAGGACCACCCAAGCTTGGAAGCAATCTAATACTAGAATCAGTTTCCATTTTCTGACTCTTCTTATTCTGACTATTGTTTCTTGACTGAGCATTAAGTAACAGAGGTGCGACATTCTGCCTGGATAAGGAACTCCCCACTCTTCTGGACTCGGAAAGGACATCAGCTTTCTTCTCATGGACCGAAAAGTTAGAATAGCTGCAAAGTTTAGCATCCACGAGGTGCTCTTTGGGTGCTACATCAGAGCTTGATTGATCGATGTTCTCATGTTGATATGTGAAGGATTGTGTCGGAGCCATCACACTATGCACTACATATGGTATAATTTTAGAACATGACACAACATCAACCTGAAAAGATGAGGAAACAGCTAAGCTGTTTTCTTCAAGAAATTTGTGAGGCTTGACCAGCTGCTGAGGAGTCCGTGAAATGCCTTCAGGATATGCCCATTCACTTCTACCCAGCGCAAGAGAATTATGGCCATCATTGAGATCGATTTGATACCTCACTGCCTCACCATCAGATGAAGTACCAGCATTATTCTTCAAAGACAAAGCAGTTTCCCTATTCCCTGAACTGGTGAACAGTGGAAGAGGTTGTTCATCCAAAATTTCTTTCGCCAACTTCTTAGAAACTGTTCTCAGACTCTTCTTCAAGGTGTCATCTCTTCCGGCTTTGGAAATGCCTCCTTGAGAATATTTTGAAATATTGGTTACCATTTCAGTCCCGTTAAGCAAAGGATACTTCTCATAATCCTCATGATCAACTTTTTTTGGTCCAGGAAAGTACAGTAATTGACTATGAACCTCAGTGGATGGTTTTTGCCTTGCATGCTTCCAGTGATCCATCCATGCAGCTTGGTAATGATTCATAGTTTTCCTAGTTGTTCCATCACTATCGCAATCTGATTTTGCAACGCGATCAGACATGATTCATAGATTTCCTGAAAAATGAAATTCAGCAAACACTAACATCAAACATGATATCCATAAAGTTTAGAAACAAAATTCCAAGAACTTAAAAAATCAAAAACTCAAAATCTAGTGCTCATAAAGGCCAGTAAATAGTCTATTGGAAATTAAGGATTAACAAAACATACGCATAACTTATCACCCAACCCAATTTCATCCTTCAGAAGTGTGAATTATAAATGTTAAGGTTGAAGTAGCCCAAGAGAGTTTAGATTGCACCAATGATCTCCTTTGTTTAAGTTTTGAATACATGAAATTTTAAACTGGGTTGCACAATCCAAATGCAATGTAATTTGCAAAATCAAGCCATCTGAGGTAAAGTTTCTAAAAAGTTAATCATAGCCTATTTTTTTTTTTTTTTTTGAATAATATTATTTTTTCTAGTTTATTACTTCTAAGATATTATTAAATTTGGCATTGGGGTTTTATTTTACATTCGTATTAACAGTTGTTCTGAATATTTAATAATTATTCTGTTAAACATTTAATTTAATATTTTTAATTAATAATAAATATTATTAACTACAGAAATAGACGTTTCATATTGTATCGTACTGTGTATTTAAAATAAACAACGAATTACGTTTCGATTAGCGATTTCATTCCATAAATCGAATTCATGATCTATGCACTAATGCTTACCAACTTTTCTTAGTATTTTTTTTAATTTAAAACTACCAATAAAACGAATTCTACTGTTCAGCAAGCAAAATTGGAATCATAATTCATAAACTATTCACACAGAGGAGGTGGTGAAAAAAATAGAAGACAAGTTGAAGGGAAAGAACTCCCAGCCTCCAATCATAAACTAAGCAACAATAGAACACTGAAAATCCCCCCCCCCCCGGGGGGGCACAGACTAAATGTAAGCAGTTTAAAAGAAAGCAAGAAGTAAATAGTCGAATTTAACTTTTAATCTCACCTAAAGAGACCGAGAAAGAGGAATCAGAGTTCATGAAGAAAAGAAAGATCGGAGATCAAGCATAAGAGCAACAGTGAGGCACAGATCCATGGAGAAATTCAGATCCCAAATTAAGGAGAAAAAATAGAGAAAATATGGTTTGCTAAATAGGAAAGTTTGTGAATTTGTGGACGGTTGAAGAGAGAGAGAGGAGAGGACGGTAGAGATGACTGGTGAAAGAAGAAATAAATGAAAGGAAAAAGCATCTTAGTAAGCCGATGAGCCACCGAGCCACATTTATATCTTTTGCGATTCCAGCCGATTAAATTTTGGGAGCTGACTGAAATAAGACAAGGGTCCCACAACCTTGCACTTTTCACATTGCTCCTTCCCCTTTTTATTACTATACTATTTTACGTACTTTTCTTTTCTTTCCTTTTTTTTAGTTTAATATTTAAATAAGTGTTTAAAATATATATATTTTTTATTTTAAATATTTAAATTATTTTTTAATAAAAATAAATGTTTAACGTTTATATCGTTATAATTTTATATGTTTGTTCGTTAAAGGCCGTTTAAAAAATATATTATCCAATCAATACTTGACACGTGATAATATTTTTATTTAAAAATACTTTAAATTTTTTAAGAAAAATCTCTAAATTTTAAAAAAAATCTAAAATTACAAAACCCCAAATCCTCACCTCTATCGCCGAGCCCACCCATTTGTTCACCAGGACCAATCGACCATTTCTCTCAACTTGTCGTCGTCGAAAATCAACACGTCAATTTTGTATTCTTCGTTTAATGTTCGACCGACACGTTGTTCGTCAATTTTTTTCGACAGCGAGTTGGAAAAGTAGTCGACCGAGTTCGACAACTTAAGGAGTGGGATCGACGGTGGTAGTGGTGAGGATTTGAGGTTTTGGGATTTAAGAACTATTTTAGGAAATTTTAAAATTCAAGGATTTTTTGAAAGATTTTAAAGTATTAATAAAAAATAATTAAAATAAATTAAAAATTAAAACATGAAACGTGTCAAACTTTAATTGGTTAACAATCTTTTTATCAGTAGTTAATTATCAAACACCTAAAATTAACAAAATAAAATATTAAACACTTATTTTTACTCAAAAAAAAGTTTAGATACTTAAAGTTAATCGAATATATAATTTGGACACTTAATTTTATATTTTTTTTATTATAATCGAAAGATAATATCTTAACTATTTTTTTTTATTATCATATATATATATATATATTATTTTACTGCAATTGGACTTTTCTTTTCTTTCCTGTTTCCTTGCGTAATAATTGAAAGGTAATATCTAAAAGGTTTAACGAGTTGTGGTTTACTAATTCGATGAGTGATGAAGTATATTTGTGTCGTTTTATTTTATATACATTTGAATTTTGATATTTTTTTTGGAGAATATAATATATCACTATTTAATAAAAAAAATTAAAAATTTCATTGGCCCCAAATCATATTATTTGTATCGAGTTTTCCTTAAATATTTTTGTGATATTTTATCTCTTTAACTTTCAAATGTTACTTCTTTTATTAAATATTTTTTTTGTTCATTTTTTCGTGAACCAATCAAAGCGCGTCATGTATCATGTTTGATAAAAATTAACTATTTAGTTATATCACCTTTTTATTATCAAGCGAACTTTGGTATTACCACCTATTTTATTTTTTCACCCGGATCTATAGTGACAAAGAGAATAAAATCTCAAAGTCGACATAAAGAAGTTAACTTATTCCCAAAGTTCTTTCTTTTAACTTTTTTTTTATAAAAATCTTTCTTTTAACTTGTCTATACACTATCGTAAACTTTCGTATTCTTAAAGTACAGTTCAGAAACATCCAACATATACATACTAAGAATAAAGATTCTAAATAGACTACTCTTCTAAAAATATTTCTTCATTTTTGTCGAAACATACATATAAGACGTATATTTCTTCTATCGATACATTTTTTTATTCATTACTAACTAAACTAATATATACCCTAAGGGATATACACCTCCAAACCTAGTTTGGTGCAACGGCCCCGACACACAACAAAAAATAGCGGTTGGTGCGGTCGCGATATTGACAGTGGGGTCGGTTGACTGTTGTTGTTGTTGTTGTTGCTACTCTGATCTTCTTATCCTCTCCATCATTTGTCATTTTCTCTTACGACGCTATTGTCTTTCAACCTTGAGCTTTCTTCACACAGATTCGTGTGAATCAGCTTCAATTCTCGTTGTTGTTAATGCAATGTCTTAGGATGGAAGGGGAGAGATTTTTTCTGTCGAAACAATGACATGTTCCAGACTCTCGTCAAGATGAGGAGCTCTCTCCTCCATGACTTCAATTTCTTTTTAGGACAACTGGAGTTAGACTAGAGGTGTCACCAGGGACTTATGTCGATACATTGTGTAGCACAGTTGTAACTTTTTCAGCTAAGTCATCTTTAGAATATACTGAAAACACCTTCGTTCATGTTTTTTTCTTCGTCTTTTGTTGGAGCGCTCAATTGGCGAAAAACCTTCATTGGTGTATTAGTTCTTGGTGTTGCCAAATCTCTTTAATCTCCCAAATCAATGTCGCCTTCAATAAGACATTCAAAAATTTCGCCTCAACATCTATTGATGCATCTTCCTCATATGGTGAGTCCCAAACCACCTCTCTTAGAAAGTCAGGGAATCCCTTAAGACCTCGTTTGTGATGTCAAGGAAAGCACTCTTGATAGTTGCATCCCTTTTCCCTGCATACTCTCAATATGCCTTCTGTTGAGAGATCATCAATGCTTGTTCAGTGTCGATGTTAACTACTTGGGAAAACAAAATGTTCTGGATTTTGCTTGATGTTTTGTAGTTTGACCTCAATTCTGCCTAGAGTGTCTACAATAACATTACCATAGGCTTCCCCTATCCTAGTAGATGATGTACCAACAAGCTCTAAACCTTGTCCTTGAGGAGCAACATATGTTGATGCTATCTTTCTCTAAACAACTGCTATGGATTTGAGAATCGAAGTTAAAGTTATGGCCACCTTGTAATACCCACTACCTAGTCTAAGAGAATAGATCAGATCGTGGATGTTACTTCGATCACCTAAGTGACCTTAAATTCATTCTAAAAAAATTTAAAACAAAAATAAAAAAAATAAGTACAAAACATTACATAAATCAACTCATGTCAGAATTAAAATAGGATATAATTTATTACAAAAATCACCTAAAAATATACAAATAAATTAGGAATGAGCTTCTCCAATGATGAACCAATCCTAGGAATTTAAGAAAACTGGAAAAGAGAAAGGGGACAGAGCAAGAAAATAGGGTGTGAGCTAGAGAGCTCAAACTGTCCTCAAAGTACGAGAAAATCAACATATAAAATCAAACCGACATGCATCGTACATGAATAACATATAAAACAAGTGTAATCAGTCATCAAGTTACTGCTGAGAGATCATCAATGCTTGTTCAGTATCAATGTTAACTACTTGGGAAAACAAAATGTTCTGGGTTTTGCTTGATGTTTTATAGTTCGAGTTCAATTCTTCCTAGAGTGCCTACAATAAAATTGCCATAGGCTTCCACTAACCTAGTAGATGATTAACCAACTGTTGGATAATGCTCAAGTCAAATATCCCACATTGGGTAACTTGGGCTTGGTTTATATAGAGGTCTTAATAGCCTCACTTGTTGAAAATTAGTAGACAAGGCTCCCACACGCGCTCGCTGCCACTGTTGTCCGGCCGGTTCGGTTTGTGTTTGTGATAACACGTGTCTTCAACACATCCGCGCTTGTTCTATCATTCTATAGAAAATTCGGAAGAATTTTTACAGTATTCAATATTGAACTCACTGGTTTCAAAATAAATTAAACGTCTATAAACGGTTGCAATTATTTGAATTAAAAGCTGTGTGCACATTATCTACGGGAATGAATGTAGATGCATTTTCCTTATGAACCTTGACATGCACTTGTCCAGATTCATTATGAATCTGGACATCCATGCGTCCAGATTCATCCGTAACTGCAGCTGTTTTCATGAATGTTTTCCGAGCTTTTATTGAGCCGTTTCTAAGGCTTAATTAACAAATTAAAATCTGATTTAATACTGTTTTTATGTCTTCTATTTGGACTATTTTGCCCTTCGTTTAAAGCCTATAAATAATGCTCAATTTCTTCATTTTAAGTAGTAACAAGGCCATTCCATTTGGTGATAAATTCATATTTGATTTTACATATTTTACAAGCCATTTTAAACCTTTTATGAGTTCTTTTGATTTTAAAGAGAGAAGAGCAGTACCACCGGATTCCACTTCGAAATTTGGGTGTACAAATTGTCGGAGCGACCGTGCTAACCTCGGGGGACAATCCGCATATAGTAGCAACTACACCAGTTGGGGCGAATCTGTTTCTAAGGCAGTGAATTTCATCCATGACACAGTTATTTTAATCTTTTTGTTATTTTATATTACTCCATTCTGTCAGTTCTAACGCCTTATTTTGCAATGATTCCTCCAACAATTTAGAAACAGATTCTTATACTGCAAATTATGCGTACGAATTGTGTTATGTTGGATACATTTGACAGTACATGGGATTGTGTCTTTGAAACACAATGCTCATATTCATCTACGTTTGAAATGATAAGCACGAATTGTGCATTTCATTCCGATTCAAACTAATTCTTGAGATATAAACGAGGAGCATGGTAAATCAAGAGCACGGTTATTGAGGTATTTATGCTACTGTTTATTATTGCTTGAGAAAACCAGTTCATATAACATATATGTTATTCTCTTGCCTTGAAAGTATAAGTATAGTGATAGAAACTATCTTTACACTGCATAAAGTGTAATAAAGACCGGTAAGCAATAAGGCTGTAATGATTCATGCCTAGTTTATCATTTTAATTAATTTAATATTAATGAGAATGGTTGTTGTATGTTTGAGTATTAAAACAACCATGATTAGCCTATGAGTACTTAAAAGACTCGTGAATTGTCTTATAACATATTTGTTATATTAGCTTTTTTGGCTATTTTAACCATGCAGTATTAATGTCAACGGTTGAATCGTTATTAATAGTGAACTTATGACAATGATTTGCCGTTTTACATGTTAAACGGTTAACTTTACCGTTTTAATTACCTTATATTAGAGGTATATCAAAAAGTGTGATAAAATTATATCTTATTTAATTTTAAGATTCTTACATCGATTGTTTTAAAGGTATATTAAATTTATTTTCGATAAACGAAAGTTTTATATCGTTTTAATTTTAAGGAAATACGAGTTAACTTGCAACTTATCAAATATGGAGTAATTTATTTTTGAAGTAAATAAATTTTTGATAATTTGCATTATCCTTTTTAATAAGTTAACTCGATAACTTTCGTTTCAATTTTTGGAGTAGAATGACTTAACTCCAACAAACAAGGTGGTAATAAGTGTAAGTTATTACGATATTAATGCGGCTTTAAAACATGTTTTATTGTCCTTTTATGACAATTATTCATTGTACTAATAATTTTTTTTGAGAAATTTATTAAGGAACCAGGACGGTTGTAAATTTTGGAGAAATACGAAGCTAATGATGCTGGAAGGGAAAATCCCTAATATCCTGATCAAGGAACTATGGTTCTACCTACGAGGTCAGATTATTTAGACTTATTGTCTATTAATTCGTGCTTTAAGCTAGTTTGTAAACTTAGTAAGCAAGTTTTGACTAGATTGTTCTCTAAGGCTAGATGACCTTTTCTGAGTAGAAAAAGACATCATGTGTATGCTTAATAAAATACTTCTATAAAGTAAAAATATTAAAGCATAATTTTTGAAGAGACCAAAATAAAGGAAAAAATTTCATAAGTAGATTGGAAAAAGGGTAATAAAAATGCATGTCTAGGATTGGTTTAATGAAAGACTTGGTATTTTAAGTGTGTTTCATGCACCACCTCTCTTTCAAACCTACCTGGTGCATTATTATTCCAATTGATAAAAGATGATGACTAAATAACTTTTTCTAACTTAGTGCAGAAGTTAGAATAATAAATTAATAATCTTTCTAAGAAAGATTATGTTGAGTCATAGTAGATGAAAATTTATAGTCTCCTTAAACTCATATGAAGAGAATTTAATAAGACATTAGTGCTACTTAAAAGTGTTCGGTAGCTATTAATTTGAGAATCCTTCTCTTCATAATAGGATTAAGAATGAAGAAAAATTATCTTTACAGGGAGTGTATCGAAATCTCCTTGTAAAATTCTCTTTAGAGAAAGTTAAAATATCTTTAAAATGTCATTACTCTAGTATGATTGAGTAAAATAACAAATGCAGACTTTGACATATAAAGATTAAAGTAAAAAAATAGTGGTATGGCAAGCTAGATTAGGGCATGTGAATTAAAATAATAACTAATCTAGAAAATTAATAGCTTTAACAAAATATGAGTTTTTGTTTAGAAACTAAGCATACTAAACTTTCTTGAAGACGGTTTTCTAAACTTAGATCTAAACTTCTTTATACATTATGATCTAGTGAACTTTAGAAACTGTAAGGATAAGGAAGGAAAACACTGTTACATCACCTTTGTAGTTGTGTTTCTGGATATACAAAGGTTTATCTCCTTGGACTAAATGTGAAGCTGAGAACTTTTTTCTTAAAGACAGAAGTTAAGTATCAGCTAGATAGGAGAATAAAACGTGTTAGGTTCAATAGAGGTAATAGATATGGTCTAATTTTCTTAAAGAGGTGTGTGAGAAGAATGGCATAATTCGGGAAAAAACCTTTGTTTAATTTTTTTGAATAAAATTATTATTAAGGAAAAAAACTTTAAGAAGAGATAATAAATTCTTAAGTTTTAAAGAGAAAGCCATTCTCGGTTAATCATGTATTAAACCGAGTACCTCATAAATTAGACTATACTCCATACGAATTGTACAACATGTTTGCATTACCTGATAGTGTGGGAGTATCTGGCAAAACTAGTTTAGCCTAACGTTAAGAAAAACTCTATTAAGCCTAAAATCGTTGATGCAGTGTTTGTAGAGTATGCTACATTTAGTGCCATATTGGCTTATTTCCTTACATGGTTTCTCATATTTGTGAATCTAGGATTGTTGTGAGGAATCCTTGCCTCTAAAGAAATCTAGATTAAGAGTTGTAACCCACCAAGAGAATCATGCATTTTCTTCTAGTACTCATGCTAAGGATACTCTAGAGTTTGAATTAGAGCCTAAAAGAAGTAAAAGATAAAAGGTAGCTATTACCTTTAGACCAGATTTTATAAAACTTCCTTTATTACAGAAATAAGTGATTTAGACTCTATATCTGAACCTATAGTTGATAGATGAGGATTCTAAAACCTATGGTGAAGCTATAATGTTCAAATTGTTGCTAGTTTCTGAATAAGTTCAGTTTATGATAAACTAGAATTAATAATGTCTAATTACACTTAAAAGAGATTAATGCAATGCTAGGAGTTAAGGGTACCTAAAAATAGAAAAAAATTATTTTAAAGAAAAATTCTCTATTTTGAGAAGGTGTTAAAGAAACTTGACAGTGTTGATGTTATCCCTGTTTAAAACTCCTTATGATTCTAGATTACATCTCTTTAAATAAAGGAAGTAGTGTTTTCATGGTTGAAAATGCTAAGAAAGCCTTATGAACTATACTCAGCCTGATATTGTCTACGCAACGAGTAGGTTAAGTAGATATACTTATAATTCTAGTGAAGAGCACTGGATCACACTCAAAATGCTTATTGTAATATCCTAAAGGTATTATAGATTGGCAACTCGAGTTTGTTGGCTTTCCTTCTGTTTAGAGGGATTTTGTGACACCAACGGAGTTACTGATAATGATGAAGTAAGCTCAACGAGTGAGTATATCTTATCTTAAATGGTGAAGCGATTTTTAGAAGTCTATAAACAGACTTGTATCGATCAATAATAATTTATCGCTCTTAACCTTGCTAGGCAAGAAGTCGAGTGGCTTAGAAATCTATTAGCAGAAATTCCTTTGTGGGGAAAACGACTCCTTATGTGTCCTTGTGGTGTGATTCACAAGCAGCGATATGTGTGGCGAAGAGCCAAGCTTACAATGGTAAGAAGAAACACATTCGCATAAGACATGAATCAGTGAGACACTTAATAAGGAACGGAGTACTCTCTTTAGAGTACGTGAAGTCGGAAAGGAACCTTGTTGATCCACTTACCAAAAGGGTTAAGTCGGAAATTGGTTCTAGACTCGTCGAGGGGGATGGGTCTAAAGCCCATTGGTTGAGAAATTTATGGTGGATACCCAACTTAGTTATCTAAGTTCAATGTGGTCAAACAAAACCATGAAGAGTACTCATAGTGTACATTTATTACTACCTATCCCCATGACGAATAATGTACATGCCCAGGTTAAGTTTAACTACTCTTAATAAATTCATAGCCCAGGTTTTGGGTGGTCTTAGTGAGAAAGACTTGATGAATTTACCGATTTTGGTTGAATAACTACTCTTAATAAGTTCATAGCCCAGTGTTGAGTGGGTAGTCCTATCGCGAAGGACTGAATGAACTTGCCGCTAGACATGATGAATTATATAACTCTTAATGAATTCAATCCCAAGAGTTTGGGTTGTTCTATTGAGAAGAACTTATTGAATTCACCGATTAAAGAGGTTGAGTTTTTATTCTTAATGAATTCTTATCCTAGAGTTTGGGTGGTTCATTTTATAAATGAACTTGAAGAATTCACCTATTTATTAGAGAGGATGAGCTTGATGAAAAGGCTCTTAATTATTTCATAGCTCTTATTTGAGTGGTTTATAGTGTGATAAACCTGATGAAATAACCTATGTGAGTGAGAAGGATTAGCCACCTTCTATGAAAAACATTGGGTTGTTTTTCTAATACACTTACTAGAATCCTAAGAGAAGAATTACTCATTCCACTATGTACTAGTTCCAGATACGTTCACTGGTGCTTAAGCAACTAATCTCGCTATTGCTCTTCTCGTGTTTTTTAAACTTTTTCTTATCACTCATTTCGCATTTGTGGGGGATTGTTGGATAATGCTCAAGTCAAGTATCCCACATTGGGTGGGAAAGTACCTTGGGCTTGGTTTATATAGAGGTCTTAATAGCCTCCCTTGTTGAAGATTAGTAGACAAGGCTCTCGCACGTGCTCGCCGCCACCGTCGTTCGGCCGGTTCGGTTTGTGTTCGTTTTAACACATGTCTTCGACACGTCCGCGCACGTTCTATCTTTTTATAAAAAAATTTGGAAGAATTTTTACAGTATTCTATATTGAACTCACTGGTTTCAAAATAAATTAAACGTCTATAAACGGTTGCAATTATTTGAATTAAAAGCTGTGTGCACATTATCTACAGAAATGAATGTAGATGCATTTTCGTTATGAACCTGGACATGTGTGTGTCCAGATTCGTTATGAATCTGGACATCCATGTGTCCAGATTCATCCATAACTGTAGCTATTTTCATGAACGTTTTCCAAGCTTTTATTGAGCCGTTTCTAAGGCTTAATTAGCAAATTAAAATCTGATTTAACACTGTTTTTATGTCTTCTATTTGAACTATTTTACCCTTTGTTTAAAGCCTATAAATAGTGCTCAATTTCTTCATTTTAAGTAGTAACAAGGCCATTTCATTTGGTGACAAATTCAGATTTGATTTTACATATTTTACAAGCCATTTTAAACCTTTTGTGAGTTCTTTTGGGTTTAAAGAGAGAAGAGCGGTACCACCGGATTCCACTCCGAAATTTGGGTGTACAAATTGTCGGAGCGACCGTGCTAACCTCGGGGGGACAATCCGCCTATAGTAGCAGCTACAGCAGTTGGGGCGAATCTGTTTCTAAGCCAGTGGATTTCATCCACGACACGATTATTTTAATCTTTTTGTTATTTTATATTACTTCATCCTGTCAGTTCTAATGCCCTGTTTTGCAGTGATTCTTCCAACACCAACAAGATCTAAACCTTGTCTTTGAGGAGCAACATATGTTGATGCTATCTTTCTTTAAACAACTGTTCTAAATTTGAGAATCGAGGTTGAAGTTATGGCCCCCTTGTAATATCCACTACCTGGTCTAAGAGAATAGATCAAATCGTGGAGGTTACATAAGTCACCTAAGTGACCTTAAGTTCATTCTAAAAAAATTAAAACAAAAATAAAAATATTTAAATACAAAACATTACATAAATCAACTCATGTCACAATTAAAATAGGATATAATTTATTATAAAAATTACTTAAAAATATACGAATAAATTAAGAATGAGCTTCTCCAATGTTGAACCGATCCTAGAAACTTAATAAAACTAAAAAAGAGAAAGGGGATATAGCAAGAAAATAGGGTGTGAGCTAGAGAGCTCAAAGTATCCTCAAAGTACGAGAAAATCAACATATAAAATCAAACCGACATGCATCATACATGAATAACAAATAAAACAAGTGTAATCAGTCATCGAGTTATTGTGCATGTATAGCCGATATATATAATCAAACATCATGTTACTGTGCATGTAATGCAGGCTAGTAAGCCCAAACTACCCCAGACTGTGCACCAAAATGGAGGGTCCCCTGAGCCTCAATGGCAGGTGGATTAAGAACTACAACGATAGGTGGGTTAACGGGTTGGGTACTCAAATTCAAAAGAACCACAATGATAGTCGAGTTTACCAATAGAACAAGGGCTGAGTACCTGAATTTAGAAAATTACAACGGTAGACGGGTTTACCAACAGAATCAGCGCTGAGTACCCCTTTTTGAGAAAACCGCTATATCTTACTCCTACAAACCCAAAACCCAATGTAATGACATATCAAGTATGTTGTATGCATGCCATGGCATAGTTCATAGTATTAAGATAAGTACATAACATGTCAAAAGACTAGTCACATCAGAATTCAGATTTTTGCATATTAGGTTTATTTTGTTCTCATTCTTGATACGAATTTACCTATCTAATTTGTGCTCCTTTTAATAAACAATTTTTAGAATCTTGCTTATGGATGAAAGGAAGGATATCATGATTGTCAACAACAATAGTTTTTCTTCATCTATAAATAACCAGCCCATTCGATTTGCTAGTGATGAACCTCAAGAGCGCTATGAGAACTTATCCGAAGGCAGTAGTTTCTATGAAAAAGGGTTCTTATTAAGAGATTCATTACAACTAATGTGTTATGAGTATGTTGATAGAGGGATACTCTTTAGAATTGATAATACTTTGTATGACGCCATGGTGTGTTCATTCCTAGATTAGTACAAGAGTTTTATGCCCACATAACTCAGAAAATGATAAAAATTTATTGTGCTAAGAGAAAAAACAGTTTGGATTTGGTCTATCAAACGACCAAGATGAGCATGAACAATGGGAAGCAAGTCTTTCTAAAGGGTAACTAAATGCAGCATTAGGTGAATTAGCTGAAGCAACAACAAAGTGGGTAAAATCATAAAATGGCATACCTTTCGTTCATACCAATAAACTATTTGACCATGCTAAGCTGTGGTTTGAATTCATCCGCACTTCTCTTTTGTCGACATCTTGTAATGTTCTCTGTCACCAAAATAGAGCATTATTGGTTCACTTAATGTTATTTGGAAAATGAATCAACATTGAAAGAATTATAGTTAACTTTTTACTTCAATTTACTCTCAATCTAATGGATGAAATACCCTTCTCATCGCTCATCACTATGCTTTGAAATTACTATGATGTTCTGATATTACCTGAGGAGCCTGAGGTATCAAATGATATTCATATCATGCTTTATGCTTATCCTCTAATAAAAAAAATGTGAGAATGTCACATTTGAAAGAATCGAAGTCTCATTTAAAAACAATTATGATCATGCTCACAAAAATAAAGAAACGAATGAAAAAGATGAAGAAAGTACAAGACAAAATATTTATCAGGATTCGAGATTGAAGAAAGAAACCAGAAAAAAATGGTCGAAAACCCAAATAAATAGCAACAGCAGCAGCGGGATCCACCCACTACTCCTGTCGAGGCAGACACTTAGGGCGTTATTTTCTCTTTATGTTTATTTTTAATTTAGCATATTTACTTTATGTTGTACATCAGGGATGTTGCACCAAGTAGGTTTGGGAGTACAATCCTTTAGTTAGCTAAATATTAGTTTTAATTTTTGTTTAGATGTAATTTTTTTTCTTCTGTATCAATCAAAAAGAAGAAAAAATTATTTTGTGTCAACAGTCATTTGCAGTCCAAATCTTTTTGTCTATTTTAAATCTCTATCCTAAGAAATTTAATGATGATAAGCTGAATTTTAGGAATTTAGAGCTTTAGTAAGTAAGAATTGTGTGACGTGTAACTAAGTTGAAGAAAGATTATGAGTGTTAAATAGATATTAATGAACCTTAACAATAAGTTAGTATCTATGTAGACACTAGAGACTTATTTGCTTTCGTCACGGCAAACTTTTCTATGAATACGTCGACAAAAGGGCACACAACACACTCTATGCTTCACTTTATAATTTATTATATTTGATCTAATATAACATGTGAACAATATAATTGTAGAGTTAAAACAAAACTTAAAATTTCATTTGTTGATACACATATGAATTTTGAAACGAAGATAAGAAATCAACTGAACAACATTACCTTCAGTTAGTATAATAGGCTAAAATTTTTCTTACTTAAATTCTTCGACAAAGCATGAACCATCTTCTCCTCCTTAAGCAAAAAGCCATGAGGCTTTGGTACAAAACACACTGGCTCAGAGTAGACAAGAGTATCCCTGCACCTTTAAATTACTTTCCAATAAAGCATTTCAAATGGTCAACAGAAACTGACCCATTTGCCATTCTAAAAAGATTATCACATATGCCCAGAGTGATGGAAACCTAATAAACTAAGCTCCACCTTTATGATCACCGCTTAGAGCTGATCTTTATTTGCTATTAATACACAATAAAGAGTGCAAACAATTAGGATTTTTTTATCAACATCGAACAAAAAAAATGTGTCACGTTTAAATAGTGTATAATGAAGATAAAGAGAAAAAAAAGAGGGAGATGATAAAGAAGGACATGAAGGAAATAGAAGAAAATGAGAGGAGAGAGAAAAGGGTATGAAAAAGATGACTATGTTACAAGTTTTAAAAGTTAAGTGATCGTATTATAAGAGCTATAAAAATTTAGGGACTACTAGTATATTTTACCTTTCTTTTAAGTTTACGGTAATTATTGGTCTAATAAAAACGAATTAAAATTTCAATAATTGCGTTACAAGTTTTAAAAATTTGATAATTATATTACAAACACTTTAAAAATTAGGAGTTTACCCTCTATTTAAAAATATCTACTTTCTAAAAACTTATCTTTTGAATACAAAATTGTGCGGAAAATAGTGTGAATCTCTTTTTGAATACAAAAATAGTGTGAAAATTTTTAGTATGTTTAATAGTAATATTAGAATAATTAAGCAAAAAACGGAGAAAACAACTATTACCGTAAAAGCCTTATTTTGTCGGTAAAATAAAAATAAGTGATTGTATATATTTATATTTAAAACAAAATAACAAAATCCATCAAGCCATTCCCAATCCAAATTAGATCTGCACCTTTTTCGCTCCAAATTTCTGAGAAACGATTTCCCAGGAATTCAAAGCTTAACAACGTAGAGTCCTTTGAGGTCAGCCTTTTTCCTACAACAATGTTCTTTTATCATTTAAATCATTTTTAAGCCTTGCTTTTGTTTTTATTTGTAAGGATCTCAATTTTTTTTTCTTTTGCTCTTTTCAAGCATCCAATCATGTTTTTTTTTTCGTGTTGATATTTGATTCCTTAATTTATCAACGATTTTATGATACATTAATCTAGGGTTCTGGTAGTTCGGGATCTGTGTTTTTCAAAGCTTAGTTCTTTTTTACAAGCATTGGGTTTATGGATTTTTTGATTTGGGTGAAAGCCGAGGGAAGGTTTCGGGATGATCGATTATTTGTTGCGTTAGGTTTATGGGTTTTTCTTTTTCTTTGTTCCTAGATTCTGGACATGAGATATTTATGAAAATTTATTGGTAAACAACATAGCGTTAGGGTTTCCTTTGCATTGGATTCAATGATTGACAGTGACTAGTTTTTCTGTGCTTTGCTGCGCATGATCATAAATGGTGAATTCTTATGATTTATTGCTAGTAGTGCTCCAATTAACCGAGTTCTTAACAAAGTATTGAGTTTATGTGTATTTACTTGTATGTATTTGGGAATTTAATAAACCTTTTTGTTTAATTGATCGGATTCTGCTGTTAAGATCTAGGATTTGGAGCTAAATATTGAATGGAGGGGATTGGGGGCGGTGGCGCATCACTCTCATCACCTTTCCCTCAATGGGGGCACGATGGTTGGAGGATCTATCAGTATTATCTGGATAAGACTACTCCTCATACAGCATATCGGTGGATTGGAACCCTTGTTATAGCAGCTATCTACTGTTTGCGGGTCTATTATGTTCAAGGGTTTTATATTGTTTCATATGGCCTTGGGATCTACCTGCTGAATTTGCTAATTGGGTTTTTGTCTCCTCTGGTTGATCCTGAAGTTGATGTTTCTGATGAGCCTTTACTTCCAACAAAAGGTTCAGATGAATTCAAGCCATTTATTCGTAGGTTGCCTGAGTTTAAGTTCTGGTAATTGAAAATTTATTGGCTTCTCATTTGTAGATACTTTATATGTTTCAGAAACAATTTACTAGAGGTGTTTGTTTGCTTTTGTTTGAGTGATTTGGTTTATGAAGGAAACAATCTATTAAAGTTTCATTGACCTATCTAGGCCAACTCAAAATCACTGTCTTATTTTTGTGATAGATGAGAACATGCCGTTTATCATTTACCATTTGAGCCTATTGATGGTCTTTTATACTTTTTCACAATTTATGAAACTTGGGTTACATCAGTGAAAGATTTTTAGATGTTAAACTTAAAGATGGCTTACATTACTGTGGGCATGGTGATAGTAGCTTGTATTCAATTTAATTTTTTTTTATTCGACTCGATCGAATGCTGACCCCTAATAACCTGTATCAGTGGTGTTCTACTTGAAGTTTCTGGTTCTGGAAATGCAAGAGAATATGCTTAAAGCTTTTGCTATTATGTGTCTAATTCATTAGCCGTTACCTTGTCATTGTCAATCACTCAATCTCATGAATATAGAATCTCTTTTCTATTTATTTATCAACTTCAAAAAATATTTGTATTTCTAGAATACAAATTTGATACTATCGAGTGGCCTTTATTATCTTGCTTGAGATCTGTATGAATTTGTGCTTAATGAATGGCGTTTTAAGTGTGGATAATAACTCGTTCTGTTTTATGATTTTCATAGGTACTCCATGACCAAGGCATTTTCCATAGCATTTTTCATGACTTTCTTTTCAGTATTTGATGTTCCTGTCTTTTGGCCTATATTGCTTTGTTACTGGATTGTTCTCTTCGTCCTTACAATGAGGCGTCAGATTGCACACATGATCAAATACAAGTACATTCCATTCAGCTTTGGAAAGCAGGTCAGCTTCAAAGGAGAGAAAATTGTTATAATTGCAACCATATCAATGGACCGATAAGTCTCCAATATGTCTGCTTGTAAGCTAACAATCTTTTTTCTTCTCGTTGGACAGAAATACAGCGGTAAGAAAGCTTCCACAAGTAGCAATGGCTCCCGTGGGGATTGAAGCTTGGCTGTTTATATGGTAAGTAAATGATCTGGTGGAAAATTGAAAAGTTGAATTCCGGTGATAACTCCTGATAACTGATTTTCGCCTCTGGTGTAGATGCATTTCTGTTATGGATCTTTTTGTATGCCGTCAATACTACAAGTTAAGTCGGCCCTGTGAAGTGGTGATACGCATTGTCGAAACTTCATTTTTTATACTAATGGTGGTGAAGAATTTGTTCAAAATTTTTTGTACATCAAAGTATTGTTTCCCTCCACTGGTCTTAAATCTTACTAGTAGCTAATTATTAGTGACAAATGACCATATTTCTTTTCAGGAGGCATCGCTGGATTGTCGTAGGCCTTATTTAGGTGTACTCTTATGGTTTATTGCGATGAGTACATTTTCTAAAGGCTGTTTGTGTAATTATTTTTAAAATTTTACCATAATGTTTACTTTAATACTGTTTGAAGGTGTAAATGTAATGAACGAAGCAGCAAGACGATTGATAAATTCATTATACCAAACATTATTATATTTTCTATCAAACAGCAAGCTAAACTCATCACAAATACAATACTTTGAACGATATTCGACGGTTTGTCGAGACTTTTAAAAATAAATCCTGTTCTAAACAAACTTGTGTAGTGGTGATGAGCAAGGTTGAATTCTCAAGAAGTGAGATTAGATTAAATTTCAGGAAATAAATAAAGTAATACAATTTGAGGTGTATAATTCAAATTGAAGCAAAATACTTTAGTATGCGATTGAGGGAACAGAATTAAGAATTTTTTTAATATATTAATGTGATCATAAAGTGATATATGTTCATATTTTTTTCTTAATCTATTAACAAGGTATAAACAGTTGCACACACAGTTATTTGAACCTGAATCTCTTAGAATGAAGTTCATCTCTTTTTTACTGGAGCCACATGGTCCGGTCATTGATATTCAGCATATGTATATCTTGACTTTTGTTTTTGAACAATTTTTACTTAGAGAGAGGAGAATAGAATTTGTTCCTAATGATTCCGAACCCACAATCTAAGGGGAAAAGAATGTAACAACTAAAAAAGGTATACACATTTGCACACACAGTTATTTGAACCTGAATCTCTTAAGATGAAGTTCATCTATTTTTTATTGGAGCCACATGGTCCAGTTATTGATATTTAGCATATGTATATCTTGACTTTTTTTTGAACAATAACAATTTCTACTTAGAGAGAGGGGAGTAAAATTTGTTCCTAATGATTCCGAACCCACAATCTAAGGGGAAAAGAATGTATCAACTAAAAGCTTTAGCCACTTGCTTTAGAGATTATTATCTCTTTAATTTTTTTAATAAACTAACCGTAGATAACCGAGACACTCAATAAACTAATGTCTTTTTAGTATTTCCATAGCCAAAGGAGCACACGAAGGTTACTTCCCTAATTGATCCAACCATTATTCTCTGTCTTTCTTCCTTCCTTTTCCTTTGATCCGTTTCAATGCTCCTATTCTTTGCTTTGGCTTGAGCTTTGAATATGAACCCTTGTTTTACTTTGATCTTGGATCGTGAGGGTTAGTTTACGTTTGAGTTTTTTTCCCCCAGTTTCCTGTGTTTACGCTTTTCACCTGCTCTATTTCTCCTCCTGTGCCTTTTTGGGTCTCTTCTGTTTGATCGTGCTTGTCTGTCATCCCTTGCTTATGGAATCCATTGAAGCTCAAATGCTGACCGAGTCTTATGATAGTCAGAAGTCATGTTTCTCTCCTGGCTCTTCCTATGATTCATCTTCATTGATAAAAAATCTGGATGTTAAGTTTAAAGGAAAGTGGTTGGATCAGAAAGGCTGCTAGGAACAAACATGTCATGGAGATTACCGGGATCTCTCTTGACAAAACTGGTGTTTTCGAATTGGGAGAAGATCCTTTTGGCAACGACATTACGAAAGTATAGACCCTGGGAGTGTCATCAAATCCTGCCCTTACTGAGATTCATAATAATTCTGCTCTGCTTAATGAGCTAAATGACTTCATTGCGGATGGCATTACCCAATGTCATCCACGACAACCATGATCTTCTTTCTTCCCACCATCTGCGATAGAGGGAAGGCTCGATTGATGGTGGTAAATTATTTTCCTTCCCCGGAGATCATTTGTTACTCCTGAGCCATTTGGCTATGTGTTTTTGATCTCTGTTCCTTTTCCAGAATTCACCTGTTGTCTGGTAGTTTTTGGCTTCGCCCCAAGTGTGACTGTTCAAGTGACATTTTGGTCCATTTCAACTAAGGGTTAAAGGCGAAGGAAGCTTTTGATGATAAGACCCTCTTTCTCAATGGAAGAGGGAGTCTGCCACAAAAGCTTGTCCCTTGCCACGAAAAGTTTCTAGTTGCGGTGAATAGTGGTGTTTCCTCCTTTTTCTCCGATTTATGATTCGGTTGTTGGTAGTTAATCATGGCCGTTTGTCTCTTATGTATAGATATCTTTGGTCCCCATGCTCTTGGGTTGTGTTACTTCTCTCTGCAGCTGTTTCATGGGAACTTTTTTGAACTTTGTATTCTGTTTTTTCTATGAAATCCATGCTTTTATTATTAAAAAAAAAAAAACTCTCACACCAGCGTTGATGATTTAAATTTAGGCTTTTAATCTCCAAAGCTTGAGTTATTTACTACTTGGTTTAAAATATTCCCACAATTACATATGAGAATTTTTTTAATTAGTTATATATAGAGTTATCAATTGAAGAGTGACCAATTCATGTAATTCACATATCAATAATCGGTAAAAATAACATAAAAAACAAAACAGCCCAAAGCATAAAGAAAGAACAGAAATCTCACAAATCAATAATTAAAACTTTGAAGAATCAATGACTAGAAAATAAGTTTAACAATTCATGAGAAATGAAAAACAAAAAATGAGAAGAACTTGTCTGCTATTTTTTGCAATGTGGCTGTGTCTCTTTCTTCACTTGAATTGGTCTCCTTAACATAGCATAAAAAATCTTCTAAAATTAGTCCAAATTAAAATATATATTTTAAATTCAAAACATCTCATAAATGAAAATAATTATCCATAATCAATCCCTGGAAATAGTAATTCTACTAATCGTTGAAGTTTGAACTTAAGTATTTTGACATGATAAATATTTGTAAAAATGTTTTTGGACTTGATAAAAATATTTTAAAAATAATTCAAAGTCCTTCAAACTTAAAAAATTTATTTAAAAATATTTTTTAACTTAGTCGAACTTTTTTAAAATAAGTATGATCATTTCGCACTTAAAAGTAATAATTTTCAGGCGTTAAGGCAAAAAAAAAGGATCAATCCCTCTTTGGATAATAAGTTCATGATCTTTTTGGCTCCAACCATCAAGTGTAAAATGATTGGTCCCCTTTTAAAAAGGATCGATCCCCTAAAGATAAGGATCAATCATTTCTCTGTCTAACGGTCAATTTTTGAAAAAGGATCAATCATTTTAATTATAAAAGTTAAAATTCTTTGTAGGTAATGGCTAGTTTACATCCCAGCAGCTATAACTCACCCTCAACGGCCATAAATGGCTAGAAAATCCTTTCACACTATATAAACGCCACAGGGACACTTGAAAAAGTATACTAAACCTATCCAAGCTTAAAGATCAAGAGAAAATAGTTTAATTCTTCATTCTTTTAGTTCTCTTGTAAATATTTGTAGAGTGTTTTATTGTGTATCCCTTGTTTACTCAAATCGAACTTTGTAAAAGGAAAATATTTTAATTTAGCCTTAGAAAAGCTACAATGATTTTATCGTAGCCATTGTAAAAGATAGGGAAGGTTTCTATCTAAGCCTTAAAAATATAGTGTTGTAATGTTAAATCCTTAGTGGTGGAAAGCTAAGGGGTGTCTGTGTTCCGACACATTATAAGTGCAAGCATACATTGTCAACACAAGTAATAAAGGGGACACACACAAGGTGTGTGTCGAGTTGTCGATTCCCACGAGGATTGAAAAAGTTTATAGTTGTTAATGATCAATAAAAGGTTATGTGTGGTCAGGAATGCATGTGAGAATTATAGAGATAAATTCTAAGGGAAACTGAAGAGAGGGGGCCATGGTACTTATAGTTGCAACCAACAAGTTGTGACCAAACAAATTTTTAAACTTAACATAGCACTTGTCAGGTTGTTTATCATTTTAATATGATACGACAGATGATAGATACACTTTTGAGACCTCATATGAAATGCACCCAAGCTAGTGCTCCAAAGAGTCACTTGACCTAGCCTATCGGTACACCAGCCATTTAGGTATCGGTATGCTCATTCCTTGCTAATCCTCATTGTATCACTTGACTTAGGTCATGTGGTAACTTTTGTTACTTATGGTGCTTAATCATTTCACATTCTCTACTATTGGAACGTTAACTGCATTTTACAACATATACATACACATATATATGAAGCAACATAAGAACAAAGCTACTAGCAGAAAGCATCAAACCAAGGGTAACTATATAAAGAACGAAGTTAAGATCTACAAAGATAAAAAAAATAGTTCAGAAAACACCATTGATCACGTAGGATTTACGGCAAGAAACATATCCTAGTTACGGGTACATGAACTCGAACTAGCGAGCCTCGTAGTATCCGCTACTGCAACTCGTCGATCCAGGGGGCTTTTTAGCCACCTTGTTGCTTCTTTATGCACCAAGACCTCCAAGCTCTTTAAGCTTCCATGGCTAGATCCATTTTCTTGAGAAAATTCTCTACGAAAAATCTTCGAAAATAGACATTCTTTCTTTGTAAGCTGGGGCTTCTATATATAAGCGGGGAGTGAGAATCGACACACCAATAGGAATGCAACAAGTGTTATCTCTCACTTGTGGTCTGCCCCGACAAGTCCTTTTGTCTTGATACAACGGGCAGCTTGTGGCTTCAGATATTGTCGAATTCCTCCTCTTTGGATTTTGTCTTGATGCAGCGAGCAGTCTGTGGCCTCAACCACCAAAGTGGCCTTGGCTCATATATGCACTGCGTGTCTATTGTATTAGTTTTAGAGGGGCACCGTGAAGTCCAGGCTGTCATTTGTGGTCATGCGTGGTTTCTAGATCTCTTATATACAGTTGTGCTTGGCTCTTATATAATAAAGGCATCTTCTTTATCCTTAAGCTTTTCTACACGATACATGAGTCAAGCAACTTTGTTTTGACATTAATATGCCAAGTACCTATAAAAAGGGATAAAATACATATTCTTAGCCCTTTGACAATGTGCACACACCTTGCAGACAAAGCAATTTGAACCCAGATCTTTTAAGATGAACATCATCCACTTTTCCACTTGTTAGGTTCAATTACTCATTAAAAATTGTTCCAATAGATTGCTAATCTAGATATATGTAAAGATCAAATCTTTCACCATCCTCGTAAAATAGGGAAAAAAATTAAATTAACTAAAACAATCATAACTAATCACAAATCAACTATTTAAATTTTACTAGTCATAAAGAGTTGAATAAATAAAAATTTTATGTTGTACCAATCCTTTTTGCTAAAAAAAATGAGAGTTTAAATTTAGAGATGTGTATCGAGAATTTTGCATTTTTTATGAAAATAATATCTTACGCTAAAAAATGAGTTTTTAAGGTGTTTGGAGGTCTTTCGAGTATTTAAAAATGTCTTCCGCGGGGTTTCATAAAAATTGTGTTTTATTTTGAAAATGGAGTCGCCACCGGCCACTTAAGGTAGGCCGGACACCATAAAAACCAGAGATTTAGAAAAATGTTGGGTTCGAGAGTTGGTTACGGATGGGGAAGGATTAGCACCCCTACACCGCCCAAAATTGGTACTTTAATAATTACCGATTTATTAATATTAATCTTTCCGGATTAAAGTGACGATTAAATTAAAATTTGGTTATAAGTGCGAGTAGATTTTAAAGGGCCCTGTTATTCGAGAGTAAACCGATAGACCACCATCAGTGCGCTTGATACTGGTCACGATTACGCTCGAATAAAAGGGCACCACATTGACAGTAATATATCCAAAATACAACTTAAAACATGACAAATATAAATAAATACAATGCGATAAAAATATAAATAAATACTAACATAATAAAATACTAATCTAACATGAATAAAATACTAATCTGAAACATACATACATAACTATTAATCTAACACATAAACAAAAATAAAATACTAATCTAAAACATTCATAAATATTAATCTAACACATAAATAAAAACAAATCTAACATAAATAAAATACTAATCTAAAACATTCATAAATATTAATCTAACACATAAATAAAAACAAATCTAACATAAATAAAATATTAATCTAAAACATTCATAAATACAAAGCATAAAATACTAATTTAAAACATATCAACTAAAATAGAAACAAAATTAAACAACATTTTATTAAATCAAACAACATAAAAAAGTACCTAACTAGGAGCCCGAACCCTGACTGACTTCCACCGAGATCTACCACGATCCCTTCAAAAATTAACTAGATCAGATCCAAAATAGGACCCCGATCGAATGTTGGATCGAACCAACTGGGGCCGTGGGCACTGTCCCCGACCCCGGTCAGCCTTGTGGCCGGCCTGGCTCCCAATTTGGGGAGCCGATTTCATGCCAAAATTTGGCTTTTGTGGGTGATCAGAATTGGCTGCCCCCATGCCTTTATATAGGCAAAGGGAGGGAAGCTTGGGTGACTTGAAGCACCCTCCTCCACGCAGAATTTCCTTTTTTTTTGCTTTTTAATTATTTATTATTTTTTATATTTTTATTATTATTTTCATTAATTTTATATTAATAATATTACTATTAAAATAATACTAATAATACTAAAACCCGGACAAAAATGAGTGATTACATCTGCCCCTCTTTGCTTGTTCTTGTGAAACGAGAACAAGGCAAAGATCAAAAACACTCATTTTTGTCTTACTTCCTTGTCCTTGGCTTCAGAATCTCTGGTTCTTTTAGAACTTTTCGCTCTTCCTCGACCAAATCTTCAAGCTTGTAAGTCATTCCTATATAGAACTTTTTTACCTTCCGATCTTGGAGCTACAGGCTCTTCCTATATAGAACCTTTCGCTTTCTCAGGCGGATCCTTCGGACTAAAAGTTCTTCCTATATAGAACTTTTTACCTTGAAATCTTGGAGTTAGGGTTCTTCCTATATAGAACCTTTTACTCTAAAGTCTCAAATTACGAGTCCCTCCTATATAGGACTTTTCACTTTGAAACAATGAAGCTTGGAGTCTTTTCTATATAGAACTCTTCATTTTCAACGCTGCAGGTTTATCATATATAAAACCTTCTGCGTCACGGGTGGATTCTTCCGACTGAGAATTCTTCCTATATAGAATTGCTAGTCTTCAAACCCTGGAGCCGCAAGTCCTTCCTATATAGAACTTTTAGCTTCTGAAATCTCAGAGTTACGGGTTCTTCCTATATATAACATTTATCTTCGAATTAGGGATTCATACCAAACTGGCCACCGATCTTTCTAGACTTAGGCTACTATGGCTGCCGAAATCTTTAAATTTAGGGATTCACACCAAAAATGGCTACCAAACTTTCTGGACTCACGCTACTATGGCTGCCAAACTTTTTTTAAATTTGGGGATTCATGCTGAAAATGGCTACCGAACTTTCTAGACTCACGCTACTATGGTTGTCAAACTTCCTTCAAATTTAGGGATTCACATCAAAAATGGCTACCTATCTTTCTGGACTCACGCTACTATGGCTACCAAAATTTTTCTTCAAATTTGAGGATTCACGCCAACAATGGCTACCGATCTTTCTAGACTCACACTGCTAAGGCTGTCGATCTTTTTGGACTCACGCTGCTAAGGTTGTTGATCTTTCTAGACTCACGCTACTATAGCTGGTGTCTCCTTCTAGACTCACGCTACTAAGGCTGTCGATCTTTCTAGACTCACGCTGCTAAGGTCGTCGATCTTTCTGGACTCACACTGTTAAGGCTACCGATCTTTCTAGACTCACGCTACTAAGGCCGTCGATCTTTTTAGACTCACGCTACTAAGGTCGTCGATCTTTTTGGACTCACGCTACTAAGGCTACCGATCTTTTTAGACTCACGCTACTAAGGTTGTCGATCTTTATGGACTCACGCTGCTAAGGCTGTCGATCTTTCTAGACTCGCGCTACTAAGGTTGTCGATCTTTATAGACTCACGCTACTAAGGCTGTCGATCTTTCTAGACTCGCGCTACTAAGGTTGTCGATCTTTCTAGACTCATGCTGCTAAGGCTGTCGATCTTTCTAGACTCACGCTGCTAAGGCTGCCAATCTTTCTGGACTCACGCTACTAAGGCTGTCTAGACTCACGCTACTAAGGCTGTCGATCTTTCTAGACTCATGCTATTAAGGCTGCCGATCTTTCTAGACTCACACTGCTAAGGCTGCCGATCTTTCTAGACTCACGCTGCTAAGCCTACCGATCTTTCTGGACTCACGCTACTAAGGCTGTCAATCTTTCTGGACTCACGCTACTAAGGTTATCGATCTTTCTAGACTCACGTTGCTAAAGCTGCCGATCTTTCTGGGCTCACGTTGCTAAGGCTGCCGATCTTTTTGGACTCATGCTACTATGGCTACAGTTCTTTCTGGACTCACACTGCTAAGGTTGTCGCATCATGCCCGAAAGACTTATTGATGGCTCGAAAGACTTACTGGTGGCCCGAAGGTCTTATCATCATGCCTGAAAGTCTTACTGATGGCCCGAATGACTTAATATTCAACTTTACGCTACTCTGGCTACCGTCATCCGGCCTCACGCTACTATGGCTGTCGTCATTTGGCCTCGCGCTACTATGGCTGTCATATCATGCCCGAAGGACTTGTTGATGGCCCGAAAGACTTATCACCATGCTCGAAAGAATTACTAGTGGCCCGAAGGTCTTATTATCATGCCCGACGGTCTTAATGATGGCCCAAAAGTCTTATTATCTTGCCCGACGGTCTTACTAATGGCCTGAAGGACTTAATATCCGGCTTTATGCTACTTTGGCTAGCGTCATCTGGCCTCACGCTACTATGGTTGTCGTCATCTGGCCTCACGCTACTATGGCTGTCATATCATGCCCGAAGGACTTATTGATTATCACCGTGCTCGAAAGACTTACTGGTGGCCCAAATGTCTTATCATCATGCCCGAAAGACTTAATATCCGGCTTTACGCTACTTTGGCTACCGTCATCTGGCCTTACGCTACTATGGCTACCGTCATCTGGCATCACGCTACTATGGTTGTCATATCTTTCTTTCTTCAATGAAATCTACTTCTTCAAACTTTTTGACAATTCTTTAAATACCTGTTTAAAACAAGCAAAAATTGACATACTTCTATCTATATGATACATGCAATGTAATGCTTTTCTTTTTCTTCTTCTTTTTCTTCTCTTTTTTTCTTTTCTTATTTTTTTCTCACTCTCTTCTCTTTCTTTTTTCTTTTCTTTTCTCTTTTTTCTTTCAATCTTTTTCTGTTTTAAAAATCATATGCCCTAAAAAGTCATTTTCCAGATTTCTTCATTCTCTTTCTTTTTCATTGTATGCTCTTAAATCCTCATTTGATCAAACACTTGGAATCTGAATTAACATGATTTCAAATCTTTCATGCGGAAGGCTTTCTTGTCTTCATGGTTATCACCTGTCTTCAGAAATGATCTTATGGTCCTTATATTATTCTTATAAGAACACTTGTCATCTTCTTCGTTTGGCGTTGCCCCATTCAATCACGGGCTCCACTGCTTCGAATTTTCTGACCCATCATACATAGCCTTGATCTATTTCTAATCACTAGGGTGAGCAAAAATGCTTCCATCCCCTGAGTTCATCCTTGATCTTCTCGTAGCATTTCGACGGGAACTAACTCTCGGTCCATATGCTTTAAATTTCATCATCATTCATTTTTAAAGTAATGCAAAAGGCAATTTACTTGTGTATATTTTAATACAAAAAATAATGATTGCTTGAAAAGATAACAGTCATTTTGAAAATCACAACTTGAAGGGAATATCAAACATTTTAAAAACATTGTTTGGAACAAATGGTAAACATCTTTTTTTCTTTTTTCTCTCTCTTTTTTTAAAACCCAAACATTTTTTAAAATTAATGTTTGGAGAATGGTAATCACAATTCGAAATATATTGCCAAACATTTTAAAAACTAATGTTTGGGGGAAATGGTAAACATCAAGACTTTGGGAGAAAAATGTCAAACCTTTTAAAATATGTTTGCCCCCAAAATATCAAACACCATAGCATATATGCTTTAAATTGCCAGAGATGAACTCTAATGAAGTGCATATTTAGAAGATCTTGACTATTGTGGAGATATACACAAATGTATAGTTTCTTCTAGTCTATTAGGCTTTCAAGAGGCATAATCCCATACCTAATTTCTAACCCATTTAAGGTGGCTCTCTTAATCTCACTAACTCACCATGCCTCATTCTTCCCTCATTTGGGTGTCGATCAAGCACTTCAAAGTTTGACGTTCCTTGAAGCAAGGTTAACCCTTATAGGCGGAATGAAATCTGAAGATATACTCATTCAACTTGGATATCTATGGATGATCAGAATGGTCTTTGGAGGCTTGTAATGTAGGTATTTGGTTCATGGTTAGACAAAGCCATATCTCCGTGCTCGTATGATCGGGATATGCACACATGGAGTATTCTCTCTTTTTTTCAGGATCACTCTAGACTGCCCGTTTTCGGGTTTTCACCCTAGAGTTCATTTCCTCACTCTCTTCCTTTTGGTCCGCCTTGCATTATGGTTGTGTATTGATGCTTGTTTTTCGTAAAAATGATTGATCCTCCAAAGTTCATTGAATGAAGGATTATGTACATTTCTGGAGTTCTTGTGATTGGTATGCTAGATGAAATGTTCATCTTTCTTTCTTTCTTTCTTTTTTGATTGCTCTAGACTGCCCATTTTTGGGTTTTTACCCTAGAGTTCACTTCCTTCTTCTGTATCTTCAGATCAATATATTTTGGTTGGATATTGATGCCAACATGTTTAGGCGGACTACTCTTTCCTCTTCAGTTTCGGGATCGCTCTAGACTGTCCATTTTTGGGTTTTCACCCTAAAGGTAATTTCCCTTTTCGAAATTGGCAATATTCGGGCCGACTTGTCTTGACTTGGCTTCAATTCAGGCTTCTATACAAATCTTCAAAATTATGGATTCTTTATGTATCTCTTGCTCATTTCTTACAGTTGAAGTCTTGATATTGTATTGTTTGATCTGTGTGTGAAGTATATACAGTATTTTCTTTTTATTCATTTTATATTTTTTTTCTTTTTTCTCTCTTTCTTTTTCTTTTCTCTCTTCTTCTTTTTTTCTTCTAAGAGAATTCAACTCATCATAGTCATTTGTCTCGAGGATAATTATGGAGCATACAACAGAACCCCAAGTTACTCGGCATAGTCATGATTTGAATATATCACTCATGTAGCTACTCCACTTTTGACTTAAAAGATGGATGGAGCATACGACCACCTTCTGAGCTTTTCACTACAGCGGAGTGCCCCAGAAAATTCTACTCATTTCTCCCTTTTTAAACACTCTTATCTAGGAATACCTTTTAGTAAACCCAAACAGTGGAGTGTAATCTCTCTTTTTTTTCTTTTTTTTTCTCTCTTTTTTTTATACTGCACATTTTGGATTTTCAGCCTAGAGTCTCTTTCCTCTTATTCGAGTCTGGGGATGTATTCTCGAATCAAACTGTATCTATACCGGACATTGTCGCTTTTTCCCGTTTAAACGTAATCAATTCCACACAGCTCTTCTAAACCGGTGCCTATCGAACGGTAGAGTCTTCATGCATATTCTTCTTACACTATTTAACTTAGTATACTCACTCTTGATTGCTTCGGCCTTTTGATTGCCATTTCTTATGTTGCTTGGTTTACTTTCGGAGCATAAACTTGTCTTCATCCATTTTCCTCTGGTAGTTCTATGGCCTTCATGTCCAATCTATCTGTTTCATCTTTTTCTCTTAGTAAAGTGAAAGAATGCCATTCATCATTCCATTCATAGATGTCCCGAGAAAGCCTTCATGGGTAAAGGTTTAGGGCCAACTCTCGATTCAATGATCTTAAACGATAAGTGTCTGAGAAGAAAAATTCCAAAATGGGAACTGCCCATTGTCTAAACACCCGCTTTGTTCCTCTGTTGGCCTAAGTGGATTAACAGATACTCACATTTGCAATATCCTCACAACTTTCAATTTCTTCTAAATATAAACAATTGAGAGTTGATTTCCGAATTTGAACCTTAGGTATTCTTACATTTGAGATTTAAGGACCTGGTATAGAAATGATATATACATATGTCCATTCAAACAAAATGTGTATATATGTATGGAAAATCAAAAACTACCTCATAACAAGGAATGAAATGTTTAAAGAATCAAAGAATGCAAAATTGCTTTCTAAATACAAATGTGAAAAAAATATATGTTTGAGAGTTTTTTTTCAAAATATTGAGAAATTCTTTGTGAACTGATGGGAAAACCATAGGGACCTTCGGACTACCTCCCGAGTACTAACTCACTCCGACCCTTTCAATGTAGTGTAGACTTACCATTTCTCTTATTTTCCCTTGTTGGATCAATTCTTGCGTTAGGACTCCATCGCCAACCAGCTTCTGGATTTCTCGGTGCTATGCTCCGATGCTCCAACATAAAAATCATATGCACTATTCAGGTCAAAGTTGTGGGCAAATGTGTTAGGTGTAATATTCATCGGCCTAGGGGTGAGCTGCTGACCTTCGACTAAATGAGAAAATATTTCTGAAATGAGTACCCCAAATATTTTTAGACTTACTCGATGAATTTCCCTCGGTGATTCGGATGGATTATCGGGCCTCCTTCTCTTACTGTTATGAGAATCTTGAAAGTGGTACCCATTTATCTCTTTCTTTTCTTCTACTCCTAGGTAGGTCTGGTCTTTAAACTTAGGTCTCAGAGTTAATGTTCGATTTTCTCTCCGACTGTCATGAAGTCCTCAAAGCTGGCCTTCATTTTCCCGAGCATCTTATCAAAGAAGAAATACGAAATGTGGCATGAAACATGGAAGTCACTTTCCTCTTCGTCTACGGGAGGCTGCACTTGGGTCGCTAAACACAGCTACCTCAAATCACATTCCTTGAAGCCTTCATCAGGTTTCGTCTTCGTACCCTAGAGATACTGACGACATGGTGCTAGACCCAAAGCATATTTATATTGGCCCAAAAAGGCATCGGCTAAGTCTCCCCACGATTGAACTTGGTCTCTACTCAAACAGTTATAACATATCATGGTGGGTCCTGCTAGACTGTCGTGGAAGTAATGGAACAGTAATTTTTCATTCTCAATGCAGCCCTCCATCTTTTTACAGAACATGGTCAGGTGAATCTTGGGACATCTTGTTCCGTCATCATGCACAAATCTGGGAATATTTGAAATCTGGAGGAATGACCAAATCAGGGTTCAAATAGAGTTTTCTTGCATCGAAGGCATCAAACTTCATTTTTTTCTCTTTTTTTTCGAGCCCATCTTCTAGCTGCTCGAATCTTGATTTTTGAGTGTGTTCAATTCTTTTATTCACGATAAAACTCTAATTGGTCTTTGGGTTACTCCCCAAAAATTTTATGCAAGGTAATGATAATGTTATGTAAAATATGCCATGACTGTACAATGTGATGCAATGCAATATATGAATGCAAATGCGGTGTTGATTCTCGAACAGTTCTTAAAAGACTTTCGTTCAATAGAAAAATGCTTGGTTGCAAGAAACTAATAATGAATTACAGATAACAGTTAGCGTTCTTCTGGAGATCTTGTCTTCGGGAAGCAAAGCTTGTGCTCCACATCTCGACGTCGTCTTCAGGATGATGGATGACCTCATATTCTCCTCTTATGCTACTCCATAGACTTGTGACGTCATGATCTTCATGCTTTTGCTTCTAAAAAATATTGACAAGTGTAGGCATAATGCAGACAAGAGTTTATTCTTCGGTTGATCTGGGTGCAAACAAACCAATCTTCGAATAATGCATCTAAATACGGTTGGATCCTAGCGGTCCAAAAGGTCTACTTAAAGTCTTTAAAACTTTTGGTTTACATTAAAATTCTCAAATATCATTTGGTTTAAAGATTTCCCCTTTTATTATCAAAAAGTTTTAACTTACTTAAAATGAAACTTTTTTTGAAAGTTTTAGGAGGGAAAAGAATTCAAAACACAATAATAATATTTTCAATTTTTTTGAATGAGTTAAATTAAAATCTTTGAGATTTTTATAAAGGGTTAAATGTGAAGATTTTAAAATTAGTGTTCTGTAGTCCCCACTGGATCCTCTGCGCCGCATGTGCCTTACTATTGGACCGTTTTCTTTCTCGATTGGTCTTTGCTCGGCCTAACTTGATACTGTAATATTATCGTTTTCGGCAAAGCATACTTTTTTTTTATTTTGAAGGCTTTTTATATGCAAAATGAATGCAAATAAAGGCGTTGATTCCGCTGGTAATCACCATTTTGGATGACTTTCATTGGAATTAAAGGGTCCAGATTCTGGAGCCAGAAAAGAAGACTTTTACATATATGCCCCTCTTTTTTTTTTGGGTCGCACTCAAGGAAATGAAAGTATCGGTTAAAATCGCTGGTACCGGGTTTACTTTCCACTTCATACGTTCAAACAGATCCAAGATGGCTACGTCGATGTTTCCAAGAACCCTCAAGAAAATGATCAAACCCCATATCCCTAGAGAGAACATGTCCATCTTTATCGCCTCATCCGGGTGTGCGGGTATGATGTCTCGTATACACTCCCATGCACAGGCTAGGCTGTCTCCTCGACTCTAAATCAGGTCGTTGACCCAATCGTCACTCATCCTGGCAAAGGTTTTGAACTTCAATGGATAGTTCTAGTTCCTTGGCGGCTTCATATAGATCCAATCTTTTTTAACATTCTTCTTGTTGAACAAGACTATGTATTTTTCTACCGTGGGTATCATGTCATGTCCGTTGAAAGTGAAGAAGCAAAAAGTAAGGTTACAGAACTGAAAAATGGCTCGACGCAAAGGCTGATTAACCTGGACATACATTAAATGTGCTATATTGCCATAAGCATCAGAATATAGGTCTTGTAATCATCGATCTCATCCTTTCCAAATCTCTTTAAGCTCTCATAGGTCATTCTGTTGTAGGCTCTTGTATGTATATTATGGCATTATGCATTCACTCGGCAAACTGTTACCTTGGGCCCACTGGTTGACTTCTGACCAATGTCTGACGGCTGAGTTGATATCATCCTTCTTGAAATACCTTTTATCCATGATGAAAGATTTCTGATCAGGCAAACCACTTGAACCAACACATTTATGTCATGCAATGCTAATGCAACAAAAGTATGTATAAAGTAAAAAATAAAACAACAAAAAGAAATGAGATAGTACCGAATAAAATCAATAGATACATAAATAAAAAGCAAAGTAGATAAGGCAACAAGTAGAGCAATCATATTTATCTCATTTAAAACACCTAAGTTGTTTGCATGGCTCTAAAAGGGTGGGCTTTCTCTACATGCAGTTTTGGTGCTAAGAGGTACCCGAATTGTCATTGTTGTCCCCTACTAAGAGTAGCAAGGCCCCCGGTCATCACCCATTATAGGCTCCTTTCAACCGGGTTCAACTCAAGGGGACCCATTCGCTTATACCCATATGAAGGAACAATATCCTCACAAAAGCATAAGGTACTCGAGCCCCGAAGGTACTTGCTAGGCCCATACGGAGGAACGATATCCACACGAAAACACTAGTGTTTTCCCCCACTTAAAAGGACGGGTTTATATGCCAGATTTAAATGCGTTAAAATAAACGCTCAATTATAATTGAATGTTAATTTGATAGTCACTTTAATCCGAAACTTTTGATATTAATAAAACGGTAATTATTTAAAAAGCTTGACTCTCATTATTTTTTTTGAAAAACAAAAAATGGTCCCCAACGGAGTCGCCATCTGTAGCGATCATTTTCGCTAAAAAATGAGAGTTTAAATTTAGGGATGTGTCTCGAGAATTTTGTATTTTTTATGAAAATAATATCTTACACTAAAAACAAGTTTTTAAGGTGTTTGGAGGTCTTTCGGGTATTTAAAAATGTCTTTCGTGTATGTTATTTTGAAAATGGAGTCGTCACCGGCCACTTAAGGTAGGCCGGACACCATGAAAACCAGAGATTTAGAAAAATGGTGGGTTCGGGAGTCGGTTACGGATGGGGAAGGATTAGCACCCCCACACCGCCCAAAATTGGTACTTTAATAATTACCGCTATATTAATATTAAACTTTCCGGATTAAAGTGACGATTAAATTAAAATTTGGTTATAAGTGTGAGCAGATTTTACAGGACCCGTTATTCGAGAGTAAACCGGTAGGCCACCATCACTGCGCTTGATACTGGGCACGTTTACGCTCGAATAAAAGGACACTACATTGATAATAATATATCCGAAATGCAACTTAAAACACGACAAATATAAATAAATACAATGCGACAAAAATATAAATAAATACTAACATAATAAAATACTAATCTAACATAAATAAAATACATAACTATTAATCTAGCACATAAACAAAAATAAAATACTAATCTAAAACATTCATAAATATTAATCTAAAACATTCATAAATATTAATCTAACACATAAATAAAAACAAATCTAACATAAATAAAATACTAATCTAAAACATTCATAAATATTAATCTAACACATAAATAAAAATAAATCTAACATAAATAAAATATTAATCTAAAACACTCATAAATACAAAGCACAAAATACTAATTTAAAACATACCAACTAAAATAGAAACAAATTTAAACAACATTTTATTAAATCAAACAACATAAAAAATACCTAACTAGGAGCCCGAACCTCGACTGACTTCCACCGAGATCTACCACTATCCCTTCAAAAATTAACTAAATCGGATCCAAAATAGAATCCTGATCGAATGTTAGATCGAACCAACTGGGACCGAGAGCACTGCCTCCGACCCCGGCCAGCCTTGTGGCCGGCTTGGCTCCCAATTTGGGGAGCCGATTTCATGCCAAAATTTGGCTTTTATGGGTGATCAGAATTGGCTGCCCCCATGCCTTTATATAGGCAAAGGGGGAAGCTTGGGTGACGTAGAGCACCCTCCTCCACGCAAAATTTCCTTTTTTGCTTTTTAATTATTTATTATTATTTATTATATTTTTTACATTTTTATATTATATTTTTATTTATTTTTTGATTTTTTCATTAATTTTATATTAATAATATTATTATTAAAATAATACTAATAATACTAAAACTCAGATAAAAATAAGTGATTACATATGCATATCTATACCGTTGTTATTTAAAACCTTAGATAAAAATTTATGGATGATAAATTTGATCCATACATGTCGTTTTCCATATTTCCGTGGTCCTTGGAGGTGCAACGTTCATGAGCGACGTGGAGGAAAAAGTAACCAATAGCAATCTAATAAAACATACCAACCCCTTAATAGTTTCGTCACCGTAGACAAGGTATTTATTTAAGGCAATGACATACTTTTGAATTTGGTTATTTAAAGCACCGATTTGCCGTTTTCTAACAGAAGAGAATCCAAAGGTGAGCACCCTTTGTCTCATTTCTTATTCCATCTTGGTCTGTATTGATGTTTCTAATTCTATTTGTTTATTGCAGTTGTCACGGCCCGCACATTTGGGTCCGAGACAGATGCGCAACAAGCAACCCAAGAGGTTCTAGGCTTGCCAAGAAGACCACCAGACTTGGTCCGATCGTTGGAGACTGAAAGAAAGCCCAAGTACATTGATCCTGGTAAATTAATAGATGGCATCTTACCGGGGAATACTCCAAGGGATAAGAATATCTCTCAATGTAAACACAAACTTAAGGAAAGAATATCATAGTGATAGAGTTTCCTTAGTTAGTGTAGATTTGGTAGGTGGCTTTCAATCTGGGCCGCTAGTGTGATTCGATCTCGTCCGTTCATTGTATGGGGATTCAACTATAAATAGAGGCCTCCCCACCTCACTTGTATCATCCATCATTTGAGTAATACACTTGGCATTTACTCTAAAAACACTCTGTAGTGTTCTTCGCGTTCTTGAGCATTCTTCCTCTTGTTCTTGTTGCCTTTCTCTTTTGTTCGGTTCCTCTTGGAACGATCTTGTGTTTTTGCGACTTGGGAGTATTCGATCTTTCGGATCGAGGATTCAGGCTTACTTAGTCGTTTGTCTTAAGGAATCGACTAAGGCCGCACGTTGGGTTGGTTCAGAAGTCTAGCCCCGTGACAGTTGGTATCAGAGCGAGTGTTCAAGCACAAACACTGATTGAAGATGGCAAAGAAATGAGGGAATGTTGCAGCACAAAAGGGTGTAGAGATCCAGGCTGACGATGGAAAGCGAGACAGTCCAAGCAACATTGTGCCTACGCTGGAAGAAAGGTTGAGAAAGCTCGAAGGATCCATGAAGGATGCCCGAGAGGAGATTGACGTTGTCAGAGTACGTCTTGACGAGCTGGACTCTTCGGGAGAGGAGCTCGAAAGCAACGTGCAGGATCTAAAGAACAACGTACGAGACCTTGACCAGTGTGCCGACAGTGTGGATAGACAGAGTGATGCACTTGAAGCCGAGCTAAAGGCTTTGAAGGCGGAGATGATGGAGGAGATCAAGGAGCTCAAGGGAGAGCTTCAAGTTTACAAGGCTGTCGTGACTGATATGTTAAACACGGCAACATTCAGACCAAAGTTGGACGTGCCGAAGCTGAAGGAGTTTAGCGGAGCTAGATCGGCCCAGGACGTGGAGAACTTTGTGTGGAGCATGGAACAATACTTTCGTGCTACAGGCATCAAGGATGATGCGGACAAGGTAAACATTGCTTCTGTTTACTTAACTGACGTTGCACTTTTATGGTGGCGACGCAGATGCTCTGAGGAGAAGAGCAAGGATATTCCCATCGGGACTTGGGAAGAGTTTCAGGCTGAGTTCAAGGAACAGTTCTACCCAAAGAACGCCCAACAGGAGGCTCGGGAGAAGCTGCACGAACTCAAGCATGAAGGTTCCATCCTAGAGTATGTCAGACGGTTCACTGAACTCAAACTCCAAATCACGGACATCGCTGAAGCCGAAAGCCTTTTTATCTTCAAGAACGGGCTTAAGCGATGGGCCAGAATGGAGCTGAAGAGGATGGGAGTCGAGGAACTCTCTAAGGCTATGGCCGCAGCTGAATCCATAGCCGAGTTTGAGATGGTAGAGACTCTCAAGCCCCGAGGCAGGGGCTATGGTGGGGGAGTCAAATATGGGGAAGGTCTTGTGTGTTGTGTCTGCGGAGGAAAGCACATGATGAAAGGTTGCCCCAAGAATGATCGTCTTAATGCTGTCAAAGGCGATGAGTCCGAGGAGTCGAATGAAGAAGTGACGAGACTTGGTGCGATTGCGAGTGTCAAAGCAATCAAGCCGAGGGTAGAGAAGCAACTAAAGTGCTACCAATGTAAGGGTCCACACAAGTTGCGAGCATGCCCACATCGAGTCAAGCCATCCAAGGGGGTGGACGAGCCCGAATAGAGCGAGGCTGCGAGACTTGGCTCGATGATACTGAGTTCTGCTAAGGCGAGAGTACGCAAGCAAAAAGGGTTGATGTTTGTCGACATCAACATTGCGGGACGATCGAGGAGTGCTCTAGTGGACACCGGAGCAACCGATCTATTCATGTCCAAGAAGGCTGCCGACAAACTTGGTCTTAGAGTTGTGGGTTCAACTGGAAAGATCAAGACTGTGAATGCTAAAGAAGTTCCAATTGTTGGGACGGCACAGAAGGTGGAGCTGCAGATTGGTGAATGAAAGGGCAAGGAAGACATCAAGGTAATCAACTTAGATGACTTTGATTTTGTTTTGGGATTAAGCTTCCTTGACCGTATAGATGCTCTTATCGTTCCTTGTGCCGACGTCGTCTGTGTTTTGGATCGCAAACAACGTTGCGTTGTGCCCTTGTACCGAGACAAGGGTAAAGGAACCAAGACGCTGGCTGCCATTCAGCTTGTCGAGGATGCTCCAAGCCAAGGAGAAATCACTTTGAGGGCTACTGTTGGAGGGACTACTTTAGTGGGGCAAGAGTTGCCCGAGTCAGCTAGCGACATGAGGCTCGTGGAAAAAGCACATTTGGGCAAGGTGGAAGAAGCATTGAACTTCAAGTGTAAAGAAGGGTCAATGCGGGAAAAGTTGCCAATGGGCAACGAGGCACCAAACTTCAAGAGGGAAGGGTTGATGCCGGTTAGAGTGAATGCCACGAAGGAGGCCCATCTCAAACTTCATCGAGATGTGCGCAATGATGCAGAGCGAGAAGTTACACGGCGGAAGGAACCAAGGCGAGCAGTCTGTATGGGAAGACAACCCAGCCCGAGTCGAGCGCTCCTTATGGGGGGAGCCGTTCTTATGGGGGAACATCGTTGCCCGATTCTGAGTTGGGAGCAAGCCAAGGTACCATGGAAGATCCAAGATCAACCAAGAGAAGTCTTTTCTGAGACAGCGATGAGGGCATCCCGGATTTGGTGGGGGAGAATGTCACGGCCCGCACATTTGGGTCCGAGACAGATGCGCAACAAGCAACCCAAGAGGTTCTAGGCTTGCCAAGAAGACCACCAGACTTGGTCCGATCATTGGAGACTGAAAGAAAGCCCAAGTACATTGAGCCTGGTAAATTAATAGATGGCATCTTACCGGGGAATATTCCAAGGGATAAGAATATCTCTCAATGTAAACACAAACTTAAGGAAAGAATATCATAGTGATAGAGTTTCCTTAGTTAGTGTAGATTTGGTAGGTGGCTTTCAATCTGGGCCGTTAGTGTGATTCGATCTCGTCCGTTCATTGTATGGGGATTCAACTATAAATAGAGGCTTCCCCACCTCACTTGTATCATCCATCATTTGAGTAATACACTTGGCATTTACTCTAAAAACACTATGTAGTGTTCTTCGCGTTCTTGAGCATTCTTCGTCTTGTTCTTGTTGCCTTTCTCTTTTGTTCGGTTCCTCTTGGAACGATCTTGTGTTTCTGCAACTTGGGAGTATTCGATCTTTCGGATCGAGGATTCAGGCTTACTTAGTCATTTGTCTTAAGGAATCGACTAAGGCCGCACGTTGGGTTGGTTCAGAAGTCTAGCCCTGTGACACAGTGCACATACAATTTTGTAGCTTGGAGAGATTGAGTATCGGTTAGCCATGGATTTTGGAGGTAGCAAATGGATTTCCACCATCACATTAGCCTTCCTTTCTGTGATATTCACCCTCACTCTTTGGAACCTTGAATCAAATCAAGCGCAACACTCATTTCTAGGATAGGCTGTGTCAACCTCTTTTCTAAAGATCTGAATCCTTCCCTTGTAGTAGTAATTATTTTAAATTATATTAATAATTTGTTTACGATACGTAAACACGCACCTATATAAAAGATAGGTTAGGATTCGTTAACACTGTGTAAAACTTTTACATCAATTTAGGACCATTGGATGATGTAAATTAATGATTGAAATTAAATCATTCCCTTTTATCCCATAAAAATCTTCACATTTTCAACTTTTCATCTCAGTCATTAATCTTAAATTAGTGTAAAACTATTTTTTTCATTAAGTATAGAGATTACATTCTCATGCCGAGATTTGAACTCATATAAGATAAGGCAAGATGAACATCCTTAACCATCAGGCCAGTTAGTAAATCTCTAAAACTATTTTTTTGTTTTACATAATGTTAGTAGAACCTATCTCTATAAGATTATTATCTTAGTAGAGCTTTTTATTAAACTTCGCTTAAAAAATCATCACATATCTTTTGTTAGTTAATTTTGAAATTTTAAATAGTAATAAATAAAAATATTAGGAAAAAACTTTGATATTACATGTGCCTTTTAGTTTTAGGGGTTAGGGTTTTAGTTTAGAGTTTAAGGTTTAGGGGTTTAGGTTGTAGGATTTAGAATTTAAGGTTAGTGTTTAGAATTTAGGGTTCAGAGTATGAGGTTTAGTTTTTAGGGTTAGGGTTAGAAATTTAGGATTTGAGTTTTTATAGTGTAAATACACATGCTTGTGTAAAATTAATTTTACACAGCTTGTATATCAAAGTTTTACCCAAAATATAATTCATTCACTTTAAAAGTCTTTATAACTTTGATAAGCAAAACAATAGATTAGTACTTGTTATTTTTGGTTCGTTGTGTCATGCCCTAAACTCAAGAAAACAACTTGTTGAACATGATGTATCCAGGGATTTAACAAACATGATTGTGGGCAAGCTTGAAGGATGGTCTTTGGGCGAAGATGGTAATAAAAGAGGGCTTAAAGCTGTGGGGCCAAACATGACATCTTGCCATCCATCTTATGGCCGTACAGATCTTCTCGTTCATTGTTGTCCACCGGGGTTTCAAACACCCGTGCTGTTCGTTGATTTCCAGTTTCCCGACCCCCAATCGCCTTTAAGAATTCGCCGGCCAGCCCATGCTGTCGATGGCGACAACATCGCTAGATATAACAAGGCATTGTCGATAATGAAGTCGCTACCGCACGATGATCCTCGAAGTTTCAGCCATCAGGCCAACTTGCACTGTCTCTTTTGCACCGGAGCCTACGACCAAGAACGCTACAATGCTCCACTCAGTATTCACCGAACATGGCTGTTTTTCCCATGGCACCGTATGATGATATACTTCCATGAACGTATCATCGGTGACGAAACGTTTGCTTTGCCATATTGGGCTTGGGACATCCCTGAAGGGATGGTCATTCCCGATATGTACACCAACAAGAGTTCATCTTTTTTTCATACAGAGCGAGACGTGTCGCACCGTCCGCCAAAAACAGCGGATTTAAACTATGTTTCGGACACAAATGTAAGCCGCGAAGATCAATTAGATATAAATCTTTCATTTATGTATAACCAGATGGTATCTGGTGCAAGAAAGACTGAACTGTTTATGGGGTGCAAATATAAAGCCGGAACAGAAGATTACTGTAATGGACCAGGCACAATAGAGCTCGCCCCTCACAACGCTTTGCACACATGGGTGGGGAGCAGCTTGAACCCTGGAAGGGAAGATATGGGTAAGTTTTACTCGGCAGCAAGGGACCCTATTTACTACGCACACCATTCAAACATAGATCGGCTTTGAGAAGTTTGGAGGGAAGCTAATAAACATGAATTGGATATCACAGATCCAGATTGGCTTGAGTCTTTCTTTTTCTTCTATGATTAGAACTTGAGGCTTGTAAGGGTTAAAGTTGCCGATGTTCTCGATACAATCAAACTGGGTTATTCTTATGAACAGGTCCACCGACCATGGTTGAATAAGCGACCCAAGCCTTCTTTTCCACCAAAACTAGCTCGTCAAATGTTGAAAACGAAAGAGAAGGAGAACAAACAACAAATGTTAAGCACCCATGTTTCGTCCTCGGATTTCGAGCCCCTCGGTCAAGCTTTAGACGCTAGCTTGACAGTGAAGGTTAGAAACCATTGGAGCAAGAAAGAGGAAGAAAAGGTGATAGTTGTGCACGGAATTGAAGTGAAAGGAGATGCATATGTTAAGTTCGATGTATATGTAAACTTGATCGATCAATCAAAAATCAGCCCAAAGTTCAGGGAATTCGCCGGCACCTTCGCTCATATTCCGGGGGCCGCTGCCAGCAAGACGACGAAGAGGAAGATTGACCTTAAACTTGGAGTATCGGAACTGCTTGAAGATTTGGAAGCCGATCAAGATGAAAGCATCTGGGTAACATGTTTACCAAGAACACCAAGTTGCAGCAACGTAACAATTGGAGGGGTTCGAATGGTTTACATGGAATAATTTATTTATGTTTTGGTTTTAATTTTTATTAAGTTGGTGTAAAATGTTATCTTAAAAGCCTTTCAAGAGTCATCATAGTTTGTTCACTGGACACTGATGACCCACGCAAATTCTTTGACATTCAATATACACTATAAAATGTCATGACTTTTGACATCGAATAAATACCATAAAATGTCTGTCTTCGTATTAATATTAGTTATTTCCTTCCCTTTGCATTTATCGGTGGACCAAACTCGTATCTGTGCCCGGACAAAAGGTGTACATGTCTAAGGTTCATAATTTTTATAGTGAATTATATTTATAAAAAAAATGTTTTTATATTAATTATAAAGTTTAATTTTTTTTCAATACTTATTATTAATTTAATTTTTAATTTTTAATTTTTTTAATATTGGTTATTAAGTACAAATTTAAATAACAGTCTACAACCGCAATATCGGCCGTTATATAATGATAACGACATCGTTTGAAACCGCAATATCTGCGACCGTTATGTCCACAATAGCATATGTTATTAAAAAATTCATAATCGTGATACTCGTAGACTGTAATAGCATTTGTTATGTCTGTCATCATGATAAACGCGATTATAATGGTAATTTAATTCTCTGATTATGGGCCCAATTTTTTTATTCACTTTAGGACCATCAAAATCTCATAAACGGACTTCGAATACGTTTGTTTGTGTTATTTTCTATAAAAAATACTTTTATTGGAATTTCAGAGAAACAAAATTGACCACATATATTTGTAGTAGATGATATTGTTAAAATTCAATTTTATATTTTTTATACTAAATAGTTTAAACTACACTTAAAAAAATCAATGATTCAATTGATAAATTTAAAACTATTAAAGTGTGAATTTATTTTTATGTTAAAATCGATTGTTTATACTTTTCATACACTTATTTTCGTCCCACAACATAGGTATCAAGTAATCAAATTAAACATAAAAATGTGGAAATGTAGAAACTGTTCTTAAGCTCGATTAGAGGTGACAAACGAGTCATTTGAGTTGAGTACGGGTTGGATAAATTCGAGTCTGGACTAAATTTGATTTAGATTCGGTTTTGGTCGAGTTAGATCTGGTTCGTTTTATTTCATGTCTATGGTAATTTTGGTCGAGTATCGGGTCGAGTCAAGTCGGCTCAATAGGAGATCGGTTGATTTTTTTTATTCAAGTCAACCTTTGGATTTTTGGGTTGAATTGAGTATGAGTTCAATCAAATTATATATAGAATATTGATATATTCTTGTAAAAAAAACCTTCATGTTAAGCAGGTGGAATTTGACTTTTTGATACCACTTTTGATTTTTAAAGCTTTATTAAGACATTTTTTTATTAAGAAACTCAATATAATTGAGTTAATTACTTTTAGATGAGTTATTTATTTGTGTTTGAAAAAAATAAAATTTATTTTCTTTTAAAGATAACTATGTTATATCATCTAAGTGGTGTCAATTAAAATTAATCACATAAACTAGAATTTTGGATAGCGTGTTGCTTTATTTTATAATATTTTATATTAAATATCTTTTAAAAATGTTGGATCAAATATGAAGATGATCTTTAAAAGAGAAAATATGATATTGAAGCATTAAATTATTACGAAAGGCGATGATTAGCTCGTACTGTAATACAAAAGGAAATAAAACTGTTGATGCCAAAATAGGGAGGCATCGAACAAGGGAGGTAGAGATGATGGACCAAGGTGGTTGTGGAAGAATCAGGCGGTTCGCCCCTTAGATTTGGGGCGGAGAGTCGTAGACAATGCGGTGATCAGAGCTAAGAAGATGGAAGGAGAAGGAAAGAGATACAACCCTCTCAATTTAGTCTCGTCTGAATGCATTGTGTACAACACCTCATGCCCCTATCTCATTGAGAATCTGGGTATTTATAATCCCTTAGCACTGTAGGTGATTGAATAGTACCAGATCCAGTGACAACCTATAAATGGGTCGACAGAGCTAGACTCAACCTCCAAGTGTTAGACTTTTTATTTGGTCACGTGGATGTTGTGCAGCGGTATCTGGTTATGTCTGTTTTCGAGGTGACATGATGGTTCTGGTTATGCTAATATCTGGAGGGCTTACAAGAGTTGTTGTTGTGGACTACCTTTAGAGTCTGCCAAATATAGAGTTGAAGGTATTGAAGAATATTTACAGAGTCATGCGAAGGCGAAGGATTTGGGTGTAACACTTGTCCCTATAATTAGAAGAGTACCATAAAATGGCACGAATCACAATATTTTTTAAGAAGTTTTCCTTTAGAGTGATGGTTGTATTTTCTATTTACTTCTCGGGGATTGATTTTATTTTAATTATTTTGAATGTTTGGATTTATTCCTTTTTAGGTGTGTGCTTATCCGGCATGGTAGTTTTCCGTACAATTTATTTTTATTCAGATTGCTTTGGTAGGGCTAATTTGATAGCCTCTGATTATGAAGGCGAAAATGAAGTTCATCTCTTAAAAATGATAGCACCGGAGGGTACCGTATTACGAAGACAGTTAATATGTAGAAATACCCACTATGCCAAAATAATGCCTCAGGGAGCCGGAGCATTTCTATTGCATGGGAATGTAGTTGCGCATCTTTTCGTACATTGGTGCTTTATATAGCTAGCAATGCACTAGTTTTTGGACATCCAGAAGCATTACATATTAATGAAGTTTGAGAGTCGTTAGAGGTTGAAACGTAATTATTGCTGATGTTATCAAAGCAGAGGGGTACATTTGTCTCCGCATTGTTTAAAATTTTTAGCACGTGTCAATCATGATTGACCTTATATGAAAAAATTTAAGGATGAAATTAAAAAATTTTGAAATGTTGAGGATTAATCTTGTTGTTATACCTTAAGTAAATGGATTATCATTTAAAATATATATACTGCGTGTCAATCATTGATTTGTTCAAATATTTTTATAATTTTAAAAAGAAATAATTTATTATTATGTTTTTTTAAATATTAAGGACGGAATTACAAATTAATGAAACATTGAGAACTAATCTTTGAATTATACCTTAATTAAGCAAATGATTTTTTTTAAATGACATGCGGTAAATTTTTGAATGAATCAAGGGATCTACCTCAGATTCTGTCACATAAATGTGAAAGTCCATTAACGACGAACAAAACTATGTATAAAATTGAGAATAAAAAAAAACTATTTATATAACATTAAAGAATTAATATAATTCATGTAACAAAATGATATTTGAGAGATTTACTAATTAATCTACTTATCAATGATTATGAATGCTGATCTATTTTATTTTTTTTGAGTTCGAATCTTATAATTTATTTTAAAATTGTTTTTGTAATATTATTTAATAAAAGAATATTTAGTAACTTTTTAGATAAATATGGGGTTCAAAGCCGATTGACGTGCAAGCTAGAAACCCATTTTCAGGTCTTGGGCCTAATTTGATTCTCAAAACCTTGTTAGTTGTTACTGAATAGTTAAACCCCCTGCGATGACGGCTGCCATAGCCCACGATGATCAACGAGTTTCCACACGGCACGGTTCAATGTTCAAAGTTCAAACACGTAATTCACGTTCCTGCCCTGTTGCTTTTGCTATGGCGGCGATAACAAATCCAATAATTCAACCAATGTTCAAAACAACGAAACTCGAGGGGATCAAACAAAATACTAGAAAACCCAAATTCCGAGACGCAAACAACTCATCTTTCCTTGGGAATCAATCGACGAAATGGAGACGGTGATGGAAGATGAAGAGTACAATTACAGAGAAGTAGTTCTGCCCACACTGATCCCAATAGTGCCAGAGCCAGGGCTAGAGAGGGAGACGGGGGAGAGAAGGAGAGGCAGAGATATACTAATAGCCGTGGATCATGGTCCCAAAAGCAAACACGCCTTTGATTGGGCAATTATTCACCTCGTCAGGCTTGCTGATACCATCCACCTTGTCCATGCTGTTTCTAGTAAGCACAACGAATCATCACTTCCCATTTAACTTTATTCTTGGAATTTCTTACTTATTCCTCAAATTTCTTTCTGGGTTTCTTTCTTTGCAGGTGTCAGAAATGATATTGTTTACGAAGCTACTCAAGGTCTCATGGAGAAGTTAGCGGTGGAAGCTTTTGAGGTTGCCATGGTTAGTATTTTTTTATTAGTAGTATTGTTTTTTTAGGAATTATTATTAGTATTATTTTAGGTAATTATACCAACATTAGTTTCCACAAGCTCCTTATATTTGGGTTTTAAGACTCAATTTAAGTATTTAGAATTTATGGATTGTGGTTAGAATTTATAGTTTAACATTGAAATTTAGTGCTTATAGGTTAAAACTTAAATACCTAACATATTATCTTTAAACTCTATCCTCTAAACCTTAAATTCTAACTTTAAACCTTGAATTCTAACCAAAACCCTAAATTTTAAACCCCTAAAAACTCCAAAATTCTAAACCTTAAACTGAATCCATGAACCCTAAAATTAAGACGTTTGTGGAAACTAAAAAGTTTTCGTCTCCTGTGCATGGAATATTTTCTCATTATTTTATTGCTTAAAGATGTAAAACTTATTTATTTTGATATGCAAATTGCGGAAAAATTTCATTGAATCAATTGTAAATGCAAAATCCCAAACTTTAAACATACATCAATAATGATGACCAACTCAAATCTTGAACGATGAGTTTACACCTATGTTTTAATTGATTGATGTCAGTTTCGTAAGGGTGCATGGAATAAAACCATTGAATCCGCAAGTTTCTTTTTAGTTTTGTGTTTGTATGTGTTGATCCATTGTCTTTTGAATATTCTGTCAGATATCAAGATGATTCACTGTTTTAGTATTTTAAAAGTGCAAGTAGATCGTAATTGTAACTTCTCCTGTAGTTGTAATCTATACAAAAAAAAAATCAAGTTGATCAATATGAACAGCTTTCCTAAATTTTCAGTGGGATATGCAAATTAAATTACAATTAACAATTGTTTTTGCATTTATACACTATAATTGAATCAAACTTTAGGGTAGTGTTTCATAATCAACCCTTTCGTTTGCATGCCCTTTACTCTGATATAGCTTAAGAGGGTCAATAGTTATTCTGAGTTTTGGATTTTCAGAAAGTTATAATTTCTTTGGGATTAGGTGAGGAGTACAGCTCGAATAGTTGAGGGGGACGCCGGTAAGGTAATTTGCAAGGAAGCAGAGAGGTTGAAACCAGCGGCAGTGGTTATGGGAACTCGTGGTAGAAGCTTAATACAAAGGTCTGCTTTCCCCTTAATGACATGCTACATCTTTCTATGTGATGCTTGATTGCTTGTGCTTGTGTTACTTTGCCCTTGTACTGTTCCGACTTGTCTTTTTTTTCCTTAAAGTGCCCATAACGTAATCTCCATACATGTGAATATCAATCTTATCTGACATCGACTCCCGAGTCCAAGTAACGTAGACTTTGCCATTCTACAAAATAACTAAATGAATCCCTTGTTCCTATTATTTTCTCATCATATTCATGCATTTGCAGTGTTTTACAAGGAAGTGTGAGCGAGTATTGCTTCCACAACTGCAAAGCCGCACCTGTCATAATTGTACCTGGGAAAGGTTCGATCCCTAATTAATAGTCCTTGAGCACTTGTATTTCATTTTATACATCAGAAACACTGAAAGATTCACACATTTGGTTTTTTTTATTAACTTGGCAGAAGCTGGAGATGTATCACTGATATAGTGGCGATAGTTAACGTGAGAAACCATTTGCTTGTATGTAATGATAGATAGTTTGGTTGTTTGTTTGTATGTATGTAGTAACTATGTTACTGAGGCACCTAAAAAACTGCCTTACCTAGTTTGCCATACGATTATTGTGTGTAATTTATAAGTTTTTCATATTGATTTGCTTGATTAGCAGAACTTATATTTATGGACGTGTTCGTTCTCATGATCCACAACACGGCCACAATATCAGTTCGATGATATGCATGGAACACAAACAAAGTCGTGTTAACGTGGGCAAGCAACAACACATATGTGTTCGGTAGATCAATCAATGAATAATGATCAAGAGAGGGTGAATTGAAAATTTACGAATGATGGAAGTAAAAGCTAAGAAATAAAATTTTGCAAGAGAGGTCTAGAGTGGTTCAACTTTTTAAATGAAGTCTACTTTCATTATCCTAGTTATCATACTAAGGATTTAATAAATTCATTAATTTGTTTTTTCTTTGAAAGACGAAGAGTAACCTTATTAACGTTATCAAGATTTGTACCCAAAATCTTGAGTCCCATTTCCAAATGTAGTTGCAAAGAATCAAACTTCAGAAAATCTTGCAAGGTAAATGTTTAATTCTGAACAGCCATATACATCCTATAGCTTTTCTGTCACTCGGAAGAGCTATCAACTCCCAAGTGTTGCTTTGCATTAAGTCTTTGTATTCTGCCATGACTGCAGCTCTCCACTCTGAATGTTGAAAAGCTTCATGTACTAAGGATGGTGGCACTGGTGGCAGATGACTGCCTCTCTTCAACTACTGTTGTATTCTCTATACCATCTGCTTGATGATCATGCATGACTTCAGGACCTACTTCTTCAGCAACTGCAATTTCACCTGGATTATCTGTAGGTGTTACTACATATAGAGATGCTGACAGAGCAAGCCTACTAGATAATGGATCATTTGCTGTTAAAGCAAAAGAAACCACTTTTCCTTGAAACGCTGTATGTCTTTTAATATGCACCCTTCATGATGGACTTAAACACTGGTAGCCATGATATTTTGAAGAATAACCCATAAACACACAAAACATTGATCTAAAATCAAACTTATGCTTGTTGTATGACCTGGGATAGGGAAAGCATTTGCTGCCAAATACTTTGAGAAATGCATAGTCAGGTGCCTTTCCTGTAAGTTTCTTAAACCAACCAACAAATTCATCTTCCATACCATGTTCCCAATATCTTTTGATCTTGTTTTCCCTCTCCCAACATCCCCCAAAGGTAATGGATATGTTTATTTCATTAAACAGGGCATAGAATTTTAATTATTTTTCATTTCTATCATCTTCTAACAATTTTTTGATTTTTTTGGTAGGATATTTGATTGATTGACTTCCTTCTCGATGATGAATTCATTTCCATCGGTACATCAAAGAACATAACAGTTCCCAACCTCTCCCCCACTTTCTCCACTTCCGATCCCTCTTCAAAACAATCTGCGCTGTAAGTTCTGTTACGTTGCAATCGTTTATACTTTATAGAGGTGTGAGGTACCTTATCAGAACAACTTACTATTACGGCGGAAGAAATGGATTGAATTTAGGATTTATGGTTCAATAGTTTATGGTTTAGAGTTTTAAGTTTGGTTTTAGGGTTCAATTACTTTTAATTAAAATTAAGGCCGAATTGAAATAATGTATAATAAGGGTTAAATTTATTGTTTTCTGAATTATGAATAATTTGTTTAAATGTGCAAACGTTGGATACTAAATGTGTTATTATACAAAATATTTTAACTGTCACATCATCTTTTTAACTGTTCTTAACGGGTCAATAGCCAAATTGGAGCAAAATTAAAAGTTTAATGGCAATATTGAAGTAATTAGAAGTTTAGTTATCAACTTGAATAATTGATCAAAGTTTAGTGACCATTTGTGAACTTTACCCTAAATAATTACAATTAAATTTATACAGAAATTCGAAACTTGATTTCACTCGACTTAAAAAAATTCAAATAAAATTTGAATGATAAAATATGTCGTGTCAACTCAACTAACTCAAATTTTTTTGATTCGAACGACTCAACTCTATCGAATGCCGGCCCTAGCTCAGTATATCATATAAAATTAAAATAAAATAATCAATCTATTAATTTTACATTTTAAAGTTTCTTTCCTTGCTAAACGGATTTGGATCCAAAATAGACCACTGAATCAATATTTTGAAAAAACCTTTTAAATAAACCATCTATAATTATATATTAAAATAAACATAAAAAATAAGTAACATTTTTTGCAAATTTTTTTTTTTTATAGAAAATACATAAACAAATAAAATTAAACCACTATGAACCACAAACGCAAATATAGTTTGTTTGTTTTTAATTAGAAACAAATAATAAATATATAAGACATTAATAAATTGATACATGACATAAGTACAATATAAAAAACTGATAACATAAAAAATAAAATAAATAAAAGAATTATTATTTAATATACTGTAAATGAGAAAAAATAATTTCTCAAATAATATTCTGATGATGTTAAATATCTTTTTAAGTATATTTAAAAATCTAAAAAATAATGATACATTTTTTATCATTTGATCATTATTTTTTTAAGTTGATAGTGTATCACTAATAATTTTAAATAAAATATAAAAAATATATTGAAATAAAAAAAACATTTTCTAATTTTCTTATTCTATTTGTTTTCTTTCTTTTGCCATTATTTCTTTTTTCACTTCATCTCTCTCTTTGTCTCCATATCCATAAACTAGAAAACAAAGGAAAATTATTGTAAGCTGTCATTCATTCAATTTCTAACTTCTACAGTATCTTATATTAATATATGTTTATAGATAGTTTGTTTGAGGGTAGAACATTGAATCCCCGCATGTCTCATCGACTACTGTGTCCCACCTTTCCACAGCCCTGCATTTCTTATCTACATTTCACTTCCCATCTCTTCTTTGTATACAATAAAGTCATAGTATTTTATTTTTGATGATTTTGACATAACAAATAAAGATGTTAATAGGACAGATTTTTGTAAAAATTTATTACACTTTGCAGTCAATTAGGTAAAAATGATTACATGTTTTACGAATCGTGAGGCGAGGATGAAGATAAAATTATATTCGTCGTGGTTTGTGGGACATATGTGAATATGGCTTTGTACCCTCCCCAACTCCACCAGCCTCTTATTATCCACTCCCTCCCCCATATCATTCCCACCCGCCCCAACAAGGCTTATAATATGTTATTATAAATATTATTAAAAATATAATTGAGTATGAATTTGATTAGATAAATATATAAATATTTTAAGATTATCAATTTAGATTAGTCAAATTTAAGAAAATTCATATTGAATTGTCTTGAGATATTTTTAAAAAGTTCAATATATATATAATTGAGTTTGAGATTAATTATATTAATATACAAATATCAGTTCGAATCAGTCAAATATAAGATAATTCATATTGACTTGTATTTATGAAAAGTTCAAATATGTGGTGAGAGTTTGAATGACAGGTATTTCATATTATATATAGGTTTCTTGATTTTTTTTTCTTTATTGTTGTCGTCAAGCCTTTATTTTGGGTGACAATTGGAATAATATCACATATGTAGTTAGAGTTCGAATACATGTATTTCATATTTTTATCACAAATTTGTTTTATATTCATTTAACTAATACTTAAAAATATATTATATGAATCAAATAAAGAGAGGATTAGGTGGATCTCAAAACCCACGACGGTAGTAGGTAGAGATAGTTCTAATCTTGCAGGTTGCGGGACAGTAATGGTTTTATATTTTGTATTCACACGAGTCGTAAGACGGGAATGAAGATAAAAATTCTTGACAGGGATGAGTGTGAGAAGAACACCTTTCACTCTCGCCCCACCCATTTGACGTCTCTAAAGATCGGTCATGATTATTAAGTTTTATATTAATTTATGGTTTGTTTCTAACATCTATGTCACTCTATTAGTCCGACCTTCTGCTAAAATTAAACAGGGCTTGCTTTATATATGTATATATATATATATATATATGAAAAACTTTTGATACACATGCCGTTTAACTTTAATTTATACATGTCTTTTAGTTTCAGGCTTAAGATTTTAGTTAAGAGTATAAAATTTAAGGGTTTAGGTTATAGGGTTAAAAATTTAGGGTATAGGGTTTAAGATTTACGATTTAGTTTTTTAGGGTTAGGGTTAAAAATTTAAGATTTGAGTTTTATAATGTAAATATGCAAGCTTGTGTAAAATTTGTTTTACGCAGTATATGTATCAAAATTTTACCCTATATATATGGAAAAACTTTGATGCACAGGCTGTGTAAAATTTAGTTTACACGTGCCTTTTAGTTTTAGGGGTTATGGTTTTAGTTTAGTGTTTAAAGTTTAGGGGTTTAGGTTGAGGGTTTAGAATTTAAGGTTAGTGTTTAGAATTTATAGTATATGGTTTAAGGTTTAAAGTTTAATTTTTTAGGGTTAGGGTTAGAAATTTGAGATTTAGGTTTTATAGTGTAAATATGCAGGAGAGTGTAAAATTAGTTTTACACAACATGTGTATCAATATGGCTGAAATTAGCAGTGGGTTATGTGATGATTATCCCACGAAAAAAAAGAGTAAGGAGTTAATATCAACCATCCATTTTCCCCATCTAACGACCCATAAAACATGTAAAATTATGAGTTTTACATTATGTGTAGGTGGATCCTAACCCTATATAGAGAGAGAGATAGGATCCTCTTACACTAGGTAAAACTTGAAAGTTTTACATATTTTTAGCCCGTTGGACGAAGGTAAATGGATGATTAAGCAGTAGGAAATTTGAAGATTATCACTTAGAAAAAAAGATAAGAAAATAATCTTAGCCATTTATTACTCTTCCAAAAAAAAGTATAAAAGTAATTGAGTTTTACATTGTGTGAATGGATCCTAACTCATGTATATATAGATATTTTTTTTATTTAATAAAATTTAAAAAGAAATAAATAATATTTATTAAAAAAGTAGTATGGGTTTCTGACTCAGGTAAGCTTGTGCCATGAAAAAGAACTTTGGGTTGCAACTTAACCTGATTCACGTACAATTCAACAACCTGATAAATTAATAGGACAAAACCAGAGTGTAGCTGGACACTCTAGATAATAGCAACTAAACACGAATAATTTGAAGAAATGTAAACGAGATATATCTTTCCTGAATCAATCATGTCCCATAACGTTGACTGGACATGATTTTCTTTTGTCAATCAGCAGGGAAGGAAACTTGTGGTAGACAACGCACATGTTTATGGATGATGGAACAGCCGAAAGATTGGTTTGGGGTTTATATCGTAAATGGACCTAGTTCATTTGTTGATGATGTGGCTTCTAACAAAACCGTACCATCTTCCCATCACCACGGCCATGTTTGTGGTCCTTGTGTAAGTTGTGTGTTCATTTTGGCTGGCTTGGAGCGGCAAGTAGATGCTTTTAGTTTATTTTTGCCCAAACAGCGGAACAAAATTTCCTAAAGTGAAAGCGAAGTTTATCCTCATGAAATTGCGAACATTTGGGGTTTTTCTAGCCTCACAAAGTTTGATAAGTGTATCGCTTCTGAACTCGACAAATGGAAAAGTGTATATATGTATATATATATATATATATAAGTGTATCGCTATGGAAAAGTGTAGGTGAAAAGATAGTATAGAATGACTGCGAAATGAGAAAATGATAGACTTTGATGCACATGAAATCTAAGGCTATTATCACTTCTGAAAAAAAAATAGAGACATTAATCTCATATTAGAAAGAAAAAAAAAATCCTCAAATATGAATGCAGTGGCATGTAGTAATAACCTTATGACCATTTGTGAGCTTAGAAGTCTGTATTTATGAAACGTTATCCTGATTTTTTATCCTTTCTTTTACACCCAAACCAGAACTAGAAACTTTAAAAGCTTCATGTTAGATTGCATGGGAAGCAAAAAAGGAGTCTTGAAAGTGTTGACTTTTTAGAGGGACCCTGGAAGCTTCGTTTTCCCCATTGCTGTTAAAGTCGTGCAAGTTGGGATCAAAAACTCTAAGTTTCTGCTAGAGGTCTTGTTTTCATTTCTTGACTATCCTTTCAATTCTTCAGTCCAGAAACCTAGTTTTGCCTGAATTTTATTTATACTTCTGGACTGTGATTTTTTCTTTTATTTGGCAGAAATGAGAAAACTGCATCAAACTAGTAACTTTTCTGCATTTTTACTAGTATAGTATCATGGTAACTGTGCAAGAATTCATAAGCCAAAAAGAAGAAATCATGTAGGACATCATTTTCCAGGCTTTGAACTCCGAGTCATTTTTATTATTTGAAGTGGCATGATGCTTAAGTTTCTTTGTATTATATGCAGCCTGGAAGACAAGTAGGAAATAGGGGAACCAATGGCCAGGGGACAGCCGGAGTCATCTGCTTCAAGTTCTAATTTCTCAACATCGTCGGCAAATGCTCAATGGAGCCGTAGAGAGCAAGAGAGATCGACTGAGGCTTTTGAATCAGCGGGTACTCAAACTGTTGGACCATCTAGTGATACAGTTGAGGGTTCCAATACAGTGGCCCAAGTGCAAGAGGAAGGATCTTCAATGGATGCCGTTTCTAAAGCAAGGAAAGAGCCTGCGAACAAGTGGATGGCTTTTGGAGGAGAGGCTGCCGACAAGTCCAATATCATAAGCTTTGATGGCGGAGGGAAAGATCCAAATGAAAAGTCCTATCGTAGAATTTTAACCGAAGCTAGCATAGCTGAAAGAACTGCAGAATGGGGTATTGCGTTGCAGACAGATGCTGGAGGTAGTAGCTTCAAAGTGATCGGCAAAACGATGAAGCCAAGTGGAGAAGGCGATCCGAACACATGCTCGTTGGGATCAGAAAGTATGTCTGATGAATCAAGTTATGGATTGGATCAAATTCCTAGGGCGTCACAGGAGCTGAAGGATGCTTTGGCAACCCTGCAACAAACTTTTGTTGTATCTGACGCCACGAAACCCGACTGCCCTATAATGTATGCAAGCAGCGGATTTTTCACCACGACCGGTTATTCCGCAAAAGAGGTCATAGGAAGAAACTGGTAAGTTGTTGCTTCTATATATGTAGAGGACCGGAGCCATCCCGAGTCTTCCAACTTCCTAGGGGACAACCTGCAACCGTTCAACAGCACAAAATCATTGCAATTTTCTATGCTAGTCAATGACACTTAATTGATTGTAGATTATCTTTTTACACTTTCTGTAAAGTACTGTAAGACCTTAACTGATATGCTATGCAATCTTTATCGTCCCCATATCTCTTGCTTAGCCGCTTTCTACAAGGACCGGACACGGACCAGAATGAGGTTGCCAAGATCAGAAATGCAGTTAAGAATGGAAAAAGTTATTGCGGCAGGCTCTTGAATTACAAGAAAGATGGAACTCCTTTCTGGAATCTTCTCACTGTGACTCCCATAAAAGATGATCATGGGAAAACCATCAAATTCATTGGGTTAGTTTTCCTTACTTTTCTTCATATGGATATCGATTTTCGAACTACACCGTTTTTTCTCCTGCCCAAATGCATACATAGCTATTGAATGTTGGTTTACTCAGAATGCAGGTGGAGGTCAGCAAATACACAGAAGGTATCGTTGAAAAGGCATTGAGGCCTAATGGACTGTCCCAGTCGTTAATTCGTTACGATGGTAAATTATACTTTAGTATTTGGGGGGGGGGGGGTTATAGTGTGATTTCAGTTCTAATATGTAATAATCCTACATTTTGGAACAGCTCGTCAGAAGGATAAGGCTTTGGATTCCATCGCAGAGGTTGTCCAAACTGTGAAACGCCCTCAATCTCATATTCGAACAACAAGTAATGCTGCCACTAACCAGATTGATGAGCATGAAAAATTCAACCTTGATAATGTTCTGCCTAAATCTGCTGAAATTGAGAACAGTAGTACCCCTGGGAGATATACTCCTCGGTCCGACTTCAGTGCTGCTACTCGTATGCAGGATATTGACAAGAAAGATCGAAAATCAGCACGCATTTCTTTAATGGGGTGAGTTCTCCTGGCTCAAGTTCTCTCGAGTATCCAGTACTTTTCTATTTGAATCTAAAATCAGTATATTTAAAGCATGATAACTTCCCCCAGGTTTAAAGGCAGGTCTTCCAGCTCTGCAGCCATGCAAGAAAAAGAATCAATTGTTGAGCCAGAGGAGTTAATGACCAAAGGCATTGAAGGCACCAACAGTTGGGAGCGTGCAGAAAGAGAAAGGGACATACGCCAAGGATTCGATCTAGCAACAACATTGGAACGTATTGAAAAGAATTTTGTTATCACAGATCCTAGACTCCCTGATAATCCCATTGTAAGGAGGGCCGTTTCGGTTTCATTTTCATTTTCCTCGCCCAACTCAATTTTAATTCACAAGATAAAGTACATATATTGTTTCTGAAAAACCACTACAATGTGGCAGATATTTGCATCTGATAGTTTTCTTGAATTGACTGAATATACACGAGAGGAAATTTTGGGAAGGAACTGCAGGTATGTAATTTGTACAACATTAATTTCAATATCAAACTACTTCAATCAACTTTCAATTATAAGTTGTTTTCCAATCATATCAAACCAACATGGCATTTGTTTAACAGGTTTCTTCAAGGACCCGAAACTGATCAAGCGACTGTCTCAAAGATAAGAGATGCAATTAGAGAACAAAGGGAAATCACTGTTCAGCTGATCAACTACACAAAGAGTGGTTTGTAATACAGATATGTATGCATGCATGGTGAAGGAAACATCCTTTGACTGAATTGTTACAATTTGTATGACTTGCAGGCAAGAAATTCTGGAATTTATTTCACTTGCAACCTATGCGTGACCACAAGGTGGTTACCGTTGCATCTGACAATCCATATATTTATGTCATGTTTGTGTTTGTTTACATTCTACAATGATGATTTTGACATGTTCATGTTATTTTCTTAGTGTCGTGTTTTAGTTATTCTCCTCGGAAACTCTTGTGACAAGTTCCCGGTGATTTACAGGGTGAGCTGCAATATTTCATAGGCGTCCAACTTGATGGAAGTGATCATGTTGAACCCCTACGAAACCGCCTCTCTGAGCAGACAGAGCTAGAAAGTGCTAAGTTGGTCTGTAATCATTTTCTTCTTCTAATTATAATCAGATTGGAAAAGCCTGTCGTATAGACTTCAATTTTCTTAAAGTAGGGTGTTGAAAAATCGAGCATAATCATGTCAAACTTATTCAAAGCTCAACTAGGATATCATTTTCTTTAATCAGGTCAAAGCCACAGCAGAAAATGTTGATGAAGCTGTTCGTGAACTTCCTGATGCCAATTCGGTAAGGTATTCTTTCTTTCTCTTAGAAATATTAATAGCGTTGTCTTGGTCATCGATGTAAAGATAACAAATATGCTCTTCCAATTTTATTGGGAACTCTATATCTCAAAGTATACATTGTCAATATTGTTTCATTTTACATGGAACAAAGCATTCGATAACTTTGAACTAGGAGCTGACTGAATCTGATATGATCATAGTTGATGAGACTTTTTATATATACTGGTAAAATATTCAGAGTCCAGAAGACTTGTGGGCGGTCCACTCTCAACCAGTCTTCCCAAGGCCTCATAAAAGAGATGGTCCTTCTTGGCTAGCAATTCAGAAGGTACCCTTTTCCATTTTCTCAACATTATTTCTTCTTGGATGCAGTTTCTGATATTTTTATGTATTGCAGATCACTTCTCGCGGTGAAAAAATAGGGCTGCATCATTTTAATCCCATAAAACCCTTGGGCTGTGGTGACACTGGCAGGTAGCTCTTTCTTGCCACTGTTTTTTTTACCTCAAAATCATTATATATGGCATGAATTCATACTCCGTTTCCGTGTCTAATCTAAATTATTGGGTTGCAGTGTTCATCTGGTGGAACTGAAAGGTACTGGAGAGTTATTTGCTATGAAGGCAATGGAGAAGTCTATGATGTTGAACCGTAACAAGGTTTGTTTAGTGCTTAATTTCTTCGTTATTTAAACATTCATACCGAATCTGAGTTAGTTGTGCATTTGGCATTGATGATGGAAATAGTTTGTCTAAAACATACAGCATTTGAGCATTGAACTGACTCACTGAGTTAATTGTCCAGGTTCATCGAGCATCGTTGAAAGGGAAATAAGCTCACTCCTTGATCACCCTTTCCTTCCCTCATTATACACTTCTTTTCAGGTTTTTGTTGTCAAATTCTTACTTCATCCTATAATTTACAAGTTTTCTGGATTCTTTAGTTGTAATTGACATATATGCCAATGATTTCTTTATGTCCTCAGACTCCGACACACGTTTGTTTGATAACAGATTTTGCGCTGGTGGTGAGTTATTTAACTTGCTTGATAAGCAACCTATGAAATTTTTCAAAGAAGATTCTGCCAGGTACACATATTTATTGCCTAATTATCACTGCCCCATTTTCCTACTTTTTTTTTTTGCAGAACAGATTGCATCCTGTTCAATTCCTACTAGGGTGTTTAATTTTATGTTGTTTTTTTCAGGTTTTATGCAGCAGAGGTTGTCACTGGTTTGGAATATCTTCATTGTCTAGGTATGTTGATAAACTCCGAAGTCCGGATTCAGATAACAGATATCCAAAGGGTTATGATAGTAAACCTAATATCTAAACTCTGAAAACTTATTCGACTCCACTTCAAAAAAATCAAATTGAATAATGCCTGTTTATGCCTCTTTGCAAGATAAAGGCGACTGTGATCTAATACAATCCTGATTCTGATTATGCTTTCGTTTTTAATGGTTTGTGGTAGGAATAATATATCGAGATCTGAAGCCGGAAAATATTCTACTCCAGAAAGATGGACATGTTGTATTAACCGACTTCGATTTATCATTTATGACTCCCTGTAAACCCCAAGTATGTCAGTTTTTTCATCTCAATTTTGCTCTGGTTTAGAATTTAGATATATGGTACGGGCCATTCGATAAACCATGACATAGTTTTGCATTAAATTGAAGTTGATGATGATATTTACAGGTTTTAAAACATCCCTTACCTAACAAGAGAAGGAAATCCCTCCAACATTTGTTGCAGAACCATCTGCACAGTCCAATTCATTTGTTGGAACTGAAGAATACATTGCTCCAGTATACATCCACTCTTCTATTGATTAATATTCAATCAATAAATTTTTACTTGATATTTCTATTAAGTTCAAGACCAGAATATGAATCGGGTACAAATACTTCAAGCAAAACAAGAGAGTGTACAAAATAATGCTGCCCTCCATATTTGTTTTGAACATGGTTGTATTGTACTTTGGTTCCAGGAAATTATTACAGGTGCAGGACACAGTAGTGCAATTGATTGGTGGGCACTTGGTAAGTATAAGTGGTGTAGACATAATATTCTTCGCTTGTCATCTTCCTTATTTTCAAATCGCATTTATCTGTGTAATTAATTCTCATTCATGTGAATAAAACATAACACTCATGGAATTAAGTTTGGAATATAGGTATTTTGCTGTATGAGATGCTGTATGGGCGTACGCCTCTCCAACATCTTGCACAAGGACCTCACCTTCCCGAGTAGCATTCCGGTATAATTTCTACCAACTTCTACCCCATCACCAATGCACTCTAGCAAACAATTTATTTTCAAGTCATATAGGATTATCTTTACCTAGAGTAACTCGCATATTCCCAGAGCTAACAATCTAAATTCTGATTAAAAATCTTATTTTGAAGTAGATTACACACTAAAAGCCCTGCTTTAATCAGCATCTATGACTCTTCTTCTAAAGAAACTGTAATGACCATAAAGATCTTGTTAAAAATTTGTTCTAAAAATATTATTTATGATCTCCTGGACTTTGCTTATATACTAGAGAGACCAGCGAGTTGTCCAATTTTTATTTAACGAAATTTTTATCGTTATGTTTTGGCAAACGTTGAACAAGATTGTGAGTAATATTGATAGTTGATAATTATAAAAATGGATATTTAGAGGAATAATCAGGATCAAGAAAAGATATTTTCACTCGATCAAAGTCTCCCCTGAAGATGATTAAACTAAAAACAATAATCTCCAAAAAATTTTAAAAAATCAACAATAAAATAATACATTTCAAAAATAATTGAACCAAAGCTCTTGATATATTTATAATATTTAATAGGAATTTAAATTTTAAATAATAAAATACATATCTTATCGTTCAAAGCAGAGGATTTTATCATGAAAAATCTGAAATTTTCCTGAAAAAAAAGTCTTAAAATAATTGTCTAAGAAAAAATTTTAATTTTCAAATGATAGATCAAATTGCAAATGAATGATATTATAAAAATTAAGCAAAGACAATGCTAATGATATCAAATTTACGTTTGAAGAGATAGATCCAGAATCATTTATAAAAGGCATAAACCCCTCACTACTGAACCACAATCTTCCAAACACTAGACCCATCCCCAAATGTCACTATGAATAAACGTAAACGATCTTTATGACAAAAAAGAGAAAATTTATTGTTTAAACCAATTTTAACAACTAGTGCAAAAAAATTTATGACAAAAAATCACATTAAAAATAAAAAAGTAAAAAAAAAAAACATCGTGCAGTAAAAATATTATATCTAAAAGAGGATGACATTAAAAAAATGATTTTAAATTTATTTTCAAAACAAGACAATTTTTGTCATAATAGACTCAGAAAAAAAAATGATGTGGATACGTGAACAATTTGATGTTCGGAACAAAAACCTCTGAGCGAATATTTTCAACTAGCCCTTTCAGTGAAACGGTGGTATAACCATTCGTGAAGAGCGTTATCTAGACTGAACATGTTTTGGTGACTTCTAACAGGTTTGTTTAAGAGTCTTTTTATGATAAGAGAGATAGAAGTTTAACAACATCCAACAGGTTTTAATTTTTTAATATTTTTAACATTTTACAATCCATTTCCCTGTTTCCAGATAAAATTTATTATTCAAATAGATTACAAGAGCTTAAAAATACATCTTAATGGATTTTAAATTACAGTCACTAAAATGTATTTCATAAAAAGAGTTAAACCAGAATACTAAAAAATTTATTTTTGTTTTTATTAACATTCGTTGTTTGCATCCGGGTGAAACATTTACGGAAATTGGGTTAGCAAATAGATCTTAATGGATTTTAAATTACAATCACTTCATGTAGATGTTCAAGTGAAAAGATGGCTACTTTGGCGAATGCAGGTTAGTCTTGCAGCAAGGCAGTTGATTAATGCATTGTTGAAAAGAGATCCGGGCAGCCGATTGGGGTCCACTACTGGAGCCAATGAAATCAAACAACACCCTTTCTTCCGTGGCATCAATTGGCCTCTCATACGGTGCATGGTAATCGTAATACATACATTCTGATGAGTGATAACTGATAATGGGCCAAACATATTCTTTGTTTGTTGCTGCTTATTTTACGCTATGGTGATGGATGGATACTTTTTTGGTTTAACATGCAGAGTCCACCGCCATTAGAGGTGCCTCTTGAATTAATCGGGAAAGACGGTGGCACCAAAGATGTAAATTGGGAAGATGACGGGATGCTCCTTACTTCTATTGACATGGATATTTTCTAAGGCTTCGTATGTTTCTTAGGTTTAAAATTTCAGTCAGCATTATCATAGGCAGCAATCTTCATTTGTCTGTTTGCTTCACATAATGGGGTTTTTACATATATATGTATTGCAAAAAACTTTCATTTTTTTCATTTTTTTTTTTAACATGGGGAAATAGATTCTAATTTAAATTAAATCTTACTTTTTCTCCAAGTGATAATCTTCACATATCTACTGTTAATCTATTTCCATTTGTTTCTAGAACTCATGACCTAAGAGAAATAAAGGAACAAAGATGAATAGGTTGCAGCATCAAAATCATTACAAAATTTAATATTTTAGCTTGTATTTTTGTTTTTAATTTTTTTTTACTGTTTTTGAAAAGTAGATGTCCAAAATCAACTAAAAAAGAGTGTCAAATTAACAAGATATATAAACACTTGGGACTAAATTTATTATCAAGCAAAAACGAAACATGATTTTAAAAAAAACATATTTTATGTTGTATTCAATAATTATGTGCAAAATATTATTCAGTATTTGATAGTTTTACAAAAAAAAAAAAATCTACCTTGTATTTTAGTATCTTTGTTACTCAGTATTTTTTTGTGAAATGAAGACTTTTTTTAGAATAATATTTTTTTTGCTCTTGCTCATCCTTTTACAATAAAAGATGTGGTACAAGTATTCTTGGAGAACATATTACATGGGATGCCAAACAACATGGTGTGTGATAGGGATAAAGTTTTCATGAGTTCTTTTTGAAAGTAGATGTTTAAGATGTTGGTAGCATCCGTGACACCTTCTACAGCATTTCTATCTAGAAACGGATGGCTAAACAGAGAGAGTAAACAAGTGCTTCAAAATGTATCTGCGATGTATGTTTGGAGAGAAACCAAGGGAATGGGGGAGTGGGAACGTTTGGCTGAATAGGGGTATAATACTTCTTGCCATTTTTCCATTCAAGTTTTTCCTTACCAAGCTTTATATGTACAGCCTCCTCCAATACATCTACCCTACATAGTTGGAGAATCCTTGGCAGTAACTGTTGATAGAAGCCTTTAGTCATCAAAATGTTGAAATTTCATTTGAACAAGGCCTGTGAGAGAATGAAACAGCAGGCTGATAAAAATAGGACTGAGTGTGAGTTTCAAGTGGGTGAATGAGTGTATCTAAAATTGCAACCACATCAGCATCAATCTGTGAAGACTAGAATTTGTTAGAAACTTGCTCCCAATTGGTTTGGACCATTTGAGATTGTAGATAGGGCGGGGAAAGTTGCATATAAACTGAAGCTACCATCTGATCTGAAGGTGCACCTTGTTTTTCATGTGTCACAATTGAAGAAACATGTTCTGAAAAATGTCAAGCTGAATTGCCCAGATGAAGGCATAAGCAAAGATCCAGCAAGAATTTTGGATCGAAGAAAGGCTAAGGCTGTGGCTGAATCGTTTATGGAAGATGAAAAGTAGGAGGTATTGTATCAGCTGCAACAACAGTTTTCAAATTGGAATCAGGAAGGAGCATTATAAGGAGGCTGAGTGTGCAGGGAAGTTATCGTTATGATATTTTCAATTTTTTGTTAAAAGTATTTTAATTTTGATTAGCCGTTGTAATGAGCAGTGGCTGGTTTAATAAAACGATGCGCATTAGGGGTCTTTGTCTATCGATAAAACGAGACTGTTTCGACTCCTAAGGCTAAAAGGAAAGTTTTGGTGTTTGTTCAGACTCATCTCCTTTTTGAAACTTCATATTCTCTTTTCATCTACTCACTGTCAATCTTCTTTTTTCTCATCTAAATCTTCTCGTTCTTGTTCGAAGCTCTTACATGAAACAAGAACCGGACGTCGCAGAAGAAAGACCCAAAGAGGCCGTACATGTCATCTTTCTCCTTTTACCAACCAAAACGCCATTTCTCTCTGTATTTTGTTCTTCAATTTCAGCCGGTAGATTTCTTCAGAATTTTTTAAATCGAAATCTTAAATCAAATAGTTGGTATTGTTGAAATAGATTCGTTTGAATGCAATTTATGTATATTGGCTATTTAGTTATTTTATCCCCAACGGTTCTGATCAGGAAATATTCTGTCAAGAGATGAGACACCAATGAGCAAGGGGTGAGGAATGAATTTGAGGTGTACACTGCCACACACACGCTGCTTGACTAATCCAAATATTATTTATGGATAATGTACATGTTTAATAGGATACAACGCCACCATTTATATATCTCAAAACCTCCATCCTCTTTTCCGACGTACCTAAGATTAATGTCTGTGTCTCTTCTCATGACATACGCACCCTGTGCACATACAAATACATCAACACCATCAAAACCCTGCACCCATTAACCAGCCCCAAACTTGTCTCCATATTCAACCATTCAGCATAAAAATTAGCTAATAACGGTTATCCACGATAATTTCAAAAAAATGGAAGACATAAAAAATCAGGTAACTTAGTAATATATGTTTACATAAAAATGAACAGAAACAACTCAATTTTCTTGTTAAATAATGCCCATTTCCCAACATTTAACTGAATTTTCTTAACTTCCAGTCTATATAAGCATACATACACATACTCGCCATCTATATAAGAACTTACATAAGCGATTTGATCTGGCCATGGCTTCCTTTCTTTATATAACTCCTGCATTGTATGTTTGGGAAGCTTTTCGCCGGGAGATGCGAAGCAGAGATGAAACTATGGACAGAAAAAGGAATGAAATAATTCTGATGATGATGATAGTGGTGTAAAGAAATTCAAAAGGTAAACAAAGAAGGGCAAATTTTAATACATTTAGAAGCTCACAGTCACACATTCAAACAAGAGAAGAATGTACTTGACATAGAGTAAAAAGTTAAATAAACAAGAAACAGACACATAAACCCAACAAAAATTTACAGGGATCCTCACTGTATGTATGTAATGGCACAAATGGGGAGGGTTTAACATGTAAAATATATCACAAGACATTGTTTTGTACAAGGATACGAGTAGAGAAGAGAGCATCGGCATCCAAGGTAATGGCAAAAAGAAATTTTCAAAAAAAAATACACACATCTCTCGATCATTATACATGTCGGTCGGGGAAGCGACCAATTAGTCTGCACTGTTCCGGAAGCATAGACGATACTACTTGTCCGTTGAGGGGGGAAAACTCACCGTCAATGCCACAACCACTATGCATGTGTTTGCCAGCCTTAATCTTAACTGATTCCACCTGCATTTTGATGGAAGTTGAATTATGTGTATATATATATATATGCATATTGGACCCAGTTCACTGATCTAACATATGAATTCGTAAAACAACCAATATTTATCCAAAAACAAATCAAAGAGCATGTGGCAACTATCCTTGTGTGAAAACAGTGCACAAACTACAAAACGCACGGTCAAACCAACAATAATTCTGTGCTGACAACTTTGATAACAATCTTTGGGTGGAATTTATTGGCTCAACAATAAAGTTTCTAGGTTTGAAATATGAGGCTGTTTATTGAGCAAAGGAAAATGATGCTCATACCTTGACATATTCAACATATGGCAGTGAAAGGTGTTTACCCATCTGTAGCAGCAAAAAAAAATCTCATCAACCTCAGTCGCCCACTCCCATGAACTAAGAGCATATCCATGGTGTTGTCATCATGTTCAGCTCTTGGAGCAACCACCTGAGAACTCTGCACTGTTCTTTATGCATGGTTGCACACAATGATGCCAAGAAATGTCCCCTTGGTCACAAACCCATTTATCTTCAAGTCTTGGAACAACTTCCTTGTTTATTCCTGACTCAACATCATCTAATGGCCCTGGTAACTCAATCGGATTTTCCACATCCCAATTAGCTTCAGTGTCCCACTTTGGTTCAGCATCCCAAATTGGACCAGGATCAGATAATGTCGAAGATATATCCTCTCTATCATTTGTTGCAGCATTACCCCAAGAACATCTCGAAGGATCATGTGCTGCAGTCAATCCACTCCATCCTTTATCTGTCCGTGATTTAGATCTGGTCCTTGGCCAGTTTAGAGTCGATGAGAGTGGTAACTGAGGATGAATAACTTCAGGCTCAGCTGCTACGTTTCTTTTTTCCAGAAGACAGCCGTTTAGTCTTAGGATCAAGACCTCGTACATACTCAGATGGTTCGGTGCTGGCATGAATGCTACTACAAGTGTCCATCTCACCTCCAGTCGACTAGGAGTCATTATTGAATCAATACTAGATAAACTCGAGGCTCTAGGAATGCCATCTATGTATGACCTCCTCATAATGTCTGGGTACAGGTCTGACATGTCAACTACTTGACCTTCTCGATCTTCTTTTTCTGCAGGAAGGTACTCCACTTCATAGTTGTACTTGGGCAAACACAAAAACTTGAAGAACCCAGCAACAAAATATCGTAGGGGACCAAATCGTTTCTGATATTTCTCAGAAAGTTTTAAAACTGCAAGCCATGAGACATACAACCAAAACTCCCAAATTACAAGCTCATAAAAGATGAGGATATTATTTTATGTACACATCACCTGTCTATGCTAATAAAGGATTTCACTCAATCATTCTATACACAGAAACTCATGTATGTGTTCTTTGAGTCTAATTTTCATCTACTGTTGTTCACAATAAAGATAAAAGCCAAACAATCGCTAGAATACAAATTCAGTCTAAACAGAAACATATGACACGAGTATATAAGAATGAAATTATTCTAGTTTAGGATTACAGATAAAAAGTAAAGGTGTACAAGGTGCTCAACCTTAAATAGGAAATTTAATACCGAAATGTCCCACCAAAATCTGCAAATGATAAAAGATGGCTAGTCTAGGGGTAATTCTGATATGTGATTTCAATTATAGACGCAAACTTATTAGTTATTGCTTAGAATACAAATTCAGTCTAAACAGAAACATATGACACGAGTATATAAGAATGAAATTATTCTAGTTTAGGATTACAGATAAAAAGTAAAGGTGTACAAGGTGCTCAACCTTAAATAGGAAATTTAATACCGAAATGTTCCACCAAAATCTGCAAATGATAAAAGATGGCTAGTCTAGGGGTAATTCTGATATGTGATTTCAATTATAGACGCAAACTTATTAGTTATTGCTTATGATGATGGGAGAACAAACAAGGATGGGTACAGAAATAGCTTTTTCCTTACCGTGAGGAAATAAGAAACAAGTGAGAACGAATAACAGTCACTACTGTTTCATGATTGTAACATATGTGAGGATGAATGCTCAAGTCACTCTACAAGGATAATTATGGTCAATAAGTGTAACTCACAGTTTGAAACTTGAGCAACATGGTAAATATTAATTCTGAAATCAATTCTGAATTCCAAAATAGTTGTACACTCTTGTAGACTATAAAGGCTGTATTCGATTGTCAATGAAACATAAATGAAAATTAAATTCTTTTCTAATTCTTCTATTTCCATTGTTATCTATTTTTAACAGACCACATGCTGAAACGGTGATGCATGTTAGACTGACAAAATATAAAAATCAACAGACTTGTATCAGCCAGGGGCAAATCAGGTCACCAGTACATACCATCGCTGACAAAACCATAATAGGAAACCGTCATTCCAAAGTGAATAATGCCAGTCTGAATCCACTCAACAGCAAAAACATCTGTAGCTGTAAGACCTCCCTGAAACATAGAAGGAGAATCACGTATGTAGGCAACAAAAAGATTACTAGGCATTTAATGTATTATGTATCTATAACAAGAAGCATGTGGTATTCTTAAATCTTAACAATTTCCCAGATTTCCCTGGTTATTAAAAAAGAAAGTTTCCACAAACAGGATCGCAATAGCATGAGATATTTCTCCCAAACTTTGCATAGAAACATGTTAGGGTCATTAAGGTGTTATTAAACAATTTCAGACCCATGTTTCAAAAAGGTTTTGAAAATCAATCTATAAAGGGAGAAACAGAACAACCAGAAAGTAAAACAAATCTCATCTTGAATTTCGTAAGTAGCTTTACCTTCACAATAGAAATTGCAGCAGAGACTGGATCTCTAACTCCAAGAACAGTCCAAACCAGCGAATTATCTGAACCTGCTGGTATAATTCCAATGGGTATAGAAATTCCTTCTTTCTGATTGTCTCTACTAAGCAGACCATTCAGAACCTACAAATTTAATAGGATGAAGTAATTAATAATAGAACTGAAATAACAGCCCAGCAGAATACCTAAAAGAACACAACCTCATCCAAAGGACAGTGAAGCTTTATATACTATTACAATGCTTTCAAAAAAGCAACAAGTTCCTAGACAGTAGCATAAATGATGATGGAAAACCCAATGGTTTATGTCCTTGTAACAAGGAACTAATCTCAGCGCTTATGATAAACTAAATAGCAGAGTTCTCTATAATAAGGGGGTCTCAACTAAATAAATGGACAAAACTCTGGCGTAGGAGAGAAAAAAGAACCATCAAGCTGGAAGCACGATTTTGTTCAAGGTTTCCGGGTGATTTCTTGTAACTATTATAGAAGCATGAGCAAGGAAGATATTTCTTATTCAAAGAGATGAAAGATGCATTATAGAGCATCACATGATCATAAAGGACTATCTTGTTCAAAAACAAACTTCATAGGAAAAAAATCTATTGCGTGAGCTTAATACATAGAAAGTTGACTATTTAAACGAAAGAACCATGGAGAACATTAAAATCGACATGAGACATGACAATGAAAACGGATATAATAGACAATAGTAAAACATAAAATTCGATTTCACACAACCTAAAAACCATACAAGAATCGTATGTGGTCAATCCATATTGCTGGGATAACGATGGCAACTGGCTAACTAACAATTTCAAAAGTTGTTTGTGTTTAAGGAGTAACACATTTCCAAATTTTGGTTGAAAGCTCAAAATATGCAAAACTCTGTACCACGCCAAGTGATTGGTAAAAACTTCAATGAATAAAGATACAGCCTCAACTGAGAATCAGTCCTCTCTACATTCAGAGGACAAATGGTTATGCCAAACAAGACCTTTGTTAATCGTATTAATTTGAAAACCAAAGACGATTTATGTTACAAATATTAGAAACCATTCTGGAAAATGCAAGCATAGAAAACAATGCAGTATTCTTCCGTTTATGAGGTGAAATTAGATATAAATCCATGTCTATTGACTCCAAAATCTTCACGAGGAATATACCTGCATAATGAGTTAACAACTTCAATGTACTTGCAGAAACATAGGAATTACACCTTCCCCAAAATTATGTTCAATCCTATCATACACAGGTCACCCAGACCCACCAAAAAGTGATCCAGGAATCACCCAATGACACAACGGAATACTTGTTGCCTTTGAAAGTTTACTAGTAATTCCACTTTTCAGTGTAACTAAAAGAATACTGATGGTGTTGGAATGGGTAGGGGGAAAAAGAGACCAGGACTGAAAGGTTCTCTAGAGAAAACAAATAAATAATTAGGAACAAGTGCGAAAATTGGAATAAAGTTGAAATGGCTAACCTCATTTATTATCCCATCACCACCAACGCATATTATTCCTGAAAGGAAGTATAATGATTTAAACTCATGAATGGAGAAGATGATGACAATCATCAAAACCATAAGCAATGAGGGAATAAGTAATTAAATGGTCAAGTATTACTACCATCAGGGCATGTGCTGATATCAACAGTAGACGCCAGCTTTTTAGCATGGCCAACAGATGTTGTTTTGACCACCTCCAATTTGAACCCTGCAAGCTGTCACAGTTTGCATATAAAATGTGAAACTCAATGAAGCCCAAACTCCCAAACAGCTTTTTCTTGAAAGTTGAAAATAATGAAAGAATATCACAAGAGTGCAAAAGCAGTGACCATACAACAAACGAAAGAAGCAATAAGTTGAAGAAAAGAGAGAATAAAGCACACAACACAACAAAATATCATTATCCAAAAATCTACCATTTGGCCAATAAGTAGTATGCGTTATTCAGTACATAACTTAGATGCCGTTATATATATTACTTCAATGACATTCTGTTAGAATTAAACCATAACTAAATATGAAATCTAAACCCAGGATCTATCATGTCAAATCATCAAGAACAATAAACTGAATGAACTGAATTGCGGAAGCGTACCTGAATTAATCGATAGACTGAAAACCTTGAATCTTGATGTTGAAATCCAAATCTTTGGTATTGATCTTCCAAGAAGATAGGTTTTCTCTTGACGTAAAACTCTCTGACGGGGAAGGAGAGAAAAACAAGTTAACCTATTTCTTGGGGACCACTACCTCTTTATATAGTTGATTATTAAATCAACTATTAAATATTTATAACTCTGCCCCTCATTGAATTATAAATATATCTTACGGTATCTACACTTTTATTTCCATGACATTTTAATACCCATGACGCGCCTAACATAATTGGTCACTTAATTTTGTGTCATACTTTAAAATAGCAATATACATTATACATATGTGCCCACTATTACGAATTTTAATCCAACAATCTCCCACTTGGGCAACATATGTTTCCTGACAAATGTATAACCTTATGAGCTCAAAAATTTGCTATTATATAATAGGTATTCTGTAACAATCTCGTCCATCAACTATATCCATATAGGATCAAAGCAGCCTTTGTCGTATCAATTATGACAAGACCCATCAATGGTCACGTATGCAAATATAGTCAAATGACATAGATCAATCATGGATGCGTAGCACGGAAAATTACATGAAATGTGAACCAAACATGTCTATTTCCAACTGGTCCTTCTAAACCTTAGTGAGATCAAACTTTACTGAATTCAGAGTGTGCATAAACCAAAAGAACTTTATTTCTGCAGAAAATAATCTTAAAATAACTTTTTAAATCAAGTAACCGAAATTGTGTCTAAACCAAACGAACATTTTTCAAAATTACAAACTCCCACTAAAACTGAATATCTTTATATAACATTACACCCACATGAGTAGTGTGCTCATGAAAGACCTAGGGTGATAGTTTCTTAATAAGCGCGCAAATATGGAGTTTGTACCAACATGCTCTATAGATACACAATCGCTCTGAATTTTCTTTAACAACTAGGAATTTAATATTTATGTGATTCAAATTTGAAGTGTTCCTATTGTTCATAGAATAAATGAATGCATATTTATTGTCACAAAATAACCGAAGTGGTCTTTCTATTCAATCTATAATTAGCAGCCCATGTGACAAAATTCTTTTGCATCAATATTCTAATAGAATCGAAGTCTGTAAGCTTGATGATCTCTAACTTACCAGAACTTCGATATGTGAGCATGTAATTTTTGTTCTCTAAAGATATTTCATAACCCTATTGGCTGCTATTCAATGGTTCAAACTAGAATTGCTTAAATATTTGTCTAACATTCTAACAATGTACGCAATATCCGAACGCATACATACTTGAGCATAAATTAAATTCTCAATAGATTATACATTTGGAATCTTTTGTATATATATATTTTTTTTTAATTTCAAGGTTACTTTTAGGGCATTGAGTAAAACTAAATTTGTCTTCTTTAGTAATATGAGTATCACTTGGTTTACTCCCACTGAACTGTAGTATATAGAATTGTGAACCAAATTTATCTCAAAACCAAATGAGATAAACAATATGAAATTTATAATTTCGTTAATGAGAGTCCAACTTAAGCTCATAGATGAATTTCTTTAATTTACATATCATTGAATTTGTATCATTAGACACAAATCTATGATTGTACCATATAATTTGTTTCTTCAATGTCACCATTGAAAAACACAAGCGTAACATCCATCTTATGTAGCTCAAGATTAAAATAAGCAATAAGCGTCATGATTATCTTAAAAGATTCTTTCAATAAAACTTGAGAGAAAGTCTCCACAAAATCAATGTCTTCTTTTAGAGTATATCCTTTAGATACAAGACATGCCTTATACTTGTCCACATTATCATTTGCATCCCTCTTGGTTTTAAATATCCATTTACAACCAATTGGTTTGCACCTTCACATAATAAGACAAGTTCCGAAACTTTATTGTCTTGCATAAATTTATACTCTTCTTGAATGACATCAATCCACTTTTGAGAGTCAGAACTTTTATGATTTGATAAAAAATGATTGAATCATTTTCTATCATTCCATTATTATCCTTATTTTCTTGAATAAATACAAAGTAATAATCTAGAATAGTATTTCTCCTTCCTCTCGTGGATATCTTTAATGACTCTTTTTTTTAAAGGTTGTTGAGTTTGTTCTTCTGAAACAATTACCTTATCTTGAATGGGAGTTGTTCAACATTGTTTTGCTGAGGTACTTGATTCACTTCTTGATTATGATAGGTGTAAAAACCTAAACATCATTAAAAGTGATAGTATGAATTAAATTATAATTCAACTTCCCCTCAATAGCAATGTATCTAACCTTATTTTTCCCTCCAAACTCAACATCCTAAAAATGTTAAACCTCTCCTTAAAATAATCCTTATTGTGGGATCATAAAATTTACAGCCCATGGATCACTCAAAATAACCAAAGTAGTTGCTCACTTTTGAAGTTTAATTTCTTCACATGTGTCCTAACTTATACAAAAGAATCAATACTTTGTAACTTATTGTTGTTTCTTTTGATTAGGACCTTTAGCAACTTTATTCTAATATTTTTTTTATTGCCCTTATTCTTAGAGACACTAACTAAATGAGCACTAACCGAATGAGTACTTTTACACTTATAATGCTTCAACTTTTCTTCCTCTTTAACACAATTAAAAATAAGCTCATTTAAAGTCTATTTCTCCTTTTGACAGTTGTAACTAATTTTGAATTGGTTAAACTGTATAGGAAGCGATACCAAAATCATAAGAACAAACAATTGTTAGAAAGTTTGATCTTATGTGCCTTAAATTTTGAAGCAATATTAAACATTTTTCATAATGTACTTCCTCACATTTCCTTGACCTTTATACTTCATAGACATCAAGTAAGTCAAAAGTGATGTCATAGCCTTAACATTTTTTAATAAAATGTTTCTCAAATTTATCAAGGAAACCCTTAGTATGAGTAATATCTTTAGATTTGTGCTCCTAAAGAATTCTAGAATGTTGTACTTTATGATCATTAAAATCATGCAATTTGAACGAACTCACCTCTCAAAATCCCTTTTATGGGTGCTTACCGCCATGAGAGGTGCGAGTTGTTCTTCCTTAGTGCAAGGTCTGTGTTCATACAACCAAATACTTTATGTAAGTGTCTTTTCTATTCCTTGAAACTAGTTTCACTAAACATGAGTGTAGAATGTACTTAATGATATTGTAACAAACAAAAGATAAATTACCTAAATATAGAACAAAATAAGCAAATAAAATAAAAACAAGCCCACATAAATATTCATAAGTAAACAAATAAATTCAAAATAATGGCTAGTTCCCCTCAAGATACCAAGCACAACATTAATATCAAGTCTTTGACAAAGTAATATTAATCAAAGCGGTACTCTTGTTGTAGCAATCAAACATTGACAATAAACTATGTCAAACAATAGATTAATCTTTGGACTAACATATTGCTTACATAAAATACCTTATAATTGTCACACATTTATCGCCACAGTTGTCGTTGTAATTCTGCCAAATATTAACTTTCCTTTGAGCCAATTAATAAGCGCATGAGTTACAAAAACCTATAATTATCTTAATATTTTAAATAAACTAATCTACACAAAAGTGGTCACTTTGGTGACATTATGTTTCAATTAATCCATTAAAATATTAGACATTTGAAGCTGAAATATGAATTTAATTGTTTCAAAATATTTATCTTAATTTTATCTTTCAATCAAATTAAAAGATAACCAAAATAATAATAAATTTGAATAAAGGTAAACCTCATATCAAGATACCGGACACTCCATTAATATTTCATCTTTGGACAAAATATTAACTTGTAAGTGATATCTTGGTACAGTAATCAAACATTGATAATAAGAACATGTCAAACAGAAATCTTCCTTTGGGCCGATTTATTGCTCACATATAAAACTGAATAATTATCACATGTTTATTGCCATAATTGCACATGTAATAACGTTAATTATTAATCTTCCTTTGGGCCGATTAATATTAACATAATTTGACTTACATGCACAAAACCTTTTATATTTTAAAATAAATAATTTCCACAAGAGAGGTCACTTTGGTGACTTAATGTTTCAATTAATTTATCTTAAAATATATAACATAAAGTACCGATATCCAAATTTAAAATTATGTAACAGTCAAAACTGAAATTTCTGATAACACTTTAGTTTCCAAAATAACCTAACATAAGATTGTCTGAATAGGGCTATCAGAAATCGAAAAACCAAAATCTTTACTGTTACTCAAAAAATTTCTTAAACATGCATTTACCAGAATTAAAGTCGGATTCAAAATAATCAATCTTTAACTAAAAGTCAAAAAACAGAAATATTACATAAATGAATAATTCATATATTGATCGCATGAAACTTTAATGTGCATAATAATCTAGCGGTCAAAAGAAATGAATTATTGATTAAATTGAATCGAATATGAATTCCATAAGATTAATGACATGCTTTCCATAACCAAAACCAAATGTATATTCCGTAGATAACATTAATGGCATAATTAAGTATAATGTGAAATAAATTTAAGCCAAAGGTTCTGTTCAAAACTAAAGAAGATTTAACAAATTCAACCGTAATTTATTAGACTAATCCGAATATAAAGCATTGAGAGCTAACCTGATCATAAAGTTTATAAGTCAGTATATTTACCACAACAAAACCCAAGTCAGGCTATATTTTTTTTTCTTTCTTAATTACTAACGATCAAAAATTTATCAAACCGAATTAAATATATATTCTAAATAAAATATATATTTCATACTTGAATTTACAATATGCAATTACTAAAGAAGCAAGAGCAATAAAAATAAGGCAACTCATAATCTGTAAATTTTAATAAGACTAAAACATAATCTCTGAAAAAAATCAATTAATTTCCAAATATCAGAACCTTATGAATTCATGAGAAATCAATTTTCGTATGTAATTCATAAAACCAAAACTAAAAACTGAATCATGTATTAAATTTTCAATATAAACCCTATTGAATTGTTTACTTCCAAGAACCCTTGAATGAGTAGCAAATAGAAAAAGTTATTAACTAATTAAAATTGGCAATCAAAAACAGTTTACAACATTTGAATTATTGCAATCCAGTCGCAAACTCATTCAACAAAGATCTGGAAATTAATCGACACAAATATATATATATATATATACTAAAAACATGTATGCGATTAGTACCAGAACCAAAACCCTAAAACTGAATCTGAATCCATAAACCTTTAATAACGAATTAATAAAAAAAATCAATATATTTTTCAATGATTCAACATGACGAGTCTCTGATGCCACTTGTTAGAATTAAACCATAACTAAATATGAAATCTAAACCCAGGATCTATCATGTCAAATCATCAAGAACAATAAACTGAATGAACTGAATTGCAGAAGCGTACCTGAATTAATCGATAGACTGAAAACCTTGAATCTTGATGTTGAAATCCAAATCTTTGGTATTGATCTTCCAAGAAGATAGGTTTTCTCTTGACGTAAAACTCTCTGACGGGGAAGGAGAGAAAAACAAGTTAACCTATTTCTTGGGGACCACTACCTCTTTATATAGTTGATTATTAAATCAACTATTAAATATTTATAACTCTGCCCCTCATTGAATTATAAATATATCTTACGGTATCTACACTTTTATTTCCATGACATTTTAATACCCATGACGCGCCTAACATAATTGGTCACTTAATTTTGTGTCATACTTTAAAATAGCAATATACATTATACATATGTGCCCACTATTACGAATTTTAATCCAACACATTCATCTTTAAAAGGAAATCCTGACTAGTAAAGTTTGCCAACACCCACATTAGAATTCAATGATACAATCACATGAAACGCCAAATGTGCAGAGTATCAATGATACTCAAGGTGCAACAACACAGGAAAAATAAAATGATTCAATTTTTATCTACACTTGCTCGAAGGCTATAGATTGCTAAATAGTTTTTCCATGACCTTCACCTGCTTTTTCATTTTGATGATATGTCTGAGAAAAATATTCAACCTTCTATAACTGTAGCAACTAGCAAATAATACTAATGCATCTTCATTTCAAAAGAATCCATTTGATCCTAACCACACTATTTCCATACAAGTATCCCCAAACAATAAAAATCAGGGTGTTTATGGCCTTAAGCAGTTATGTGGGAGTTCTCCTATTAAGATCTCAAAAAATGATTGAACCGAGCACATACAAGATTTAGATGCATCCAAATGAAGTTTAAATTAGCATTTTGATTCCCTAAGCAAGAAACTAAGAGCCTAGACATCAGTTCATGCAACAGAAAACATACACCAAGGATTTATTTATTTATAGGTGGTTGGTGGATATGGTAGAGAGGAAGTAACTACTAAGTTACAAACAACAGCAATTATGATCAAGGACGATCAATTCGAGTGCATTATATCCACAAATAAAGGTGAACAGTAATGGTATCTATACAAATTGGCGAAGATAAAAGGTCACACCTTAAATATAGGTTCAACAATTCCATGGAAAACTTTAGTAGATCGACCCCGACCTGACCTTGGGTTCAATATAACGAGCATTTTTGGTGGATTCCTGCACCTGAATACAAGTTCAGGAGGAGCATCCATCGGAAACAATTCAGAAGAAGCTTGCTTCTTTGAAGAAACTAAAGGGTGAGGCAAACAATTGATGAAACACTGCTGATCTGCAAACCCACCAACAATTGATGAAACTAAAGGGTGAGGTAAATGGGTTAAATTGACGTGACAAACCTATATGGCAGTGCACGCTGACATGGCAATATCATATAGACAAATGTGTTGACTTAAAAAAAAAGACATTACATCAGTCAAAAAATAATTTTATAAAATTATATAAAATATAAAATAAATTTTTTGTTGACTTATCATTCTGTCAAGTCATTTCAAACTGTTTATCGTCAGTTTTCTAACAATTTTCATCTGCAAATGGGCCATTTTGACCCAAAATGAAACATTGGGGGTTGAATTGCTCCAAAAAATAGGGGCCAAAGTGACTATTCAGTCAAACGTTGGGAGTATTTTTTGACTTTATGCCAAAGTGACTATTACTCGTGACCACAAACACATCGGGTAGTAACTGCCACTCGGGACCACAAAGACATCGAATACATTATCATAACTATGTACAACAATGCTTACCTCGAGTATCCGGATCCCATCAACCAAGTGCCACATGGCACACAACACCATCACATAGGCGAACCAACCTATGGTTACTAACAATCATACATGTTACACAAAGCAACTATCGGGTTCTTAAGTTTTATACTCAAGTATAGGGCCATTTCTTAGTTTTTCTATTTTACAACTCATTTCAGGCCACTAGGGGTCTATTGGATCGAACGATGTAATTTTTCAACCTTCTGGGCGAAAATTGATATTTTTGGGCAAATTGCCCAGTGGGTATTAATACCCATCAATGCGTACCGATATGCCCTTCTGGATAGCGATACCCAATATACACGTACCGATACTCAGCCTTAAGAAGAGGGGTTGACTGTTGACCTCGTACCGATACACAGGGACCATGCATCAGTACCCGCTCGGTATCGATACGCTTTAACGCGTGCCAATACTACTTTTCGCTACTGGAATTCTAAAAGAACGTGGGGTATCGATACAGCACAAACCTGTACCGATACGCCCTTTAGAATTTGCTTCTGTTCATTCCCCATAATCACCGGATATCGATACGGCCTCCCGCATATCGATACCGAAGCCCAAAAATGGCTTTCAAGGCTTGGGAAATCGCTTCCCAAGCCCCCAAATCAAAACCTTAACCCCACAACTAGATCTTACGTCTTATGAAAGCTTATTAAGATTTTACTACTAGTTTTACGGATTTTTAACACAAAACCCAGATTTCACCATTAACATCATTAACCAAGCTTTCAACACCCAATAACTCAAACAATGCAAAGTAAATACGTTTATGAGAAACATGAGACATGTTGGAGTTAAAAATGTACTGACCTTAATCAAAATTCTGAAATTCTTCTCTCCCAAGCTCCACTTTACTTTTTCTTTTTGCCTTGGATGATGGATGACTCCCCAACTTCCTTAGCTAAACACAAGTGTAAAAAAAAATTTTGTTACACTCTGAAAAACTTAGAAACGAGATTCAAATGAATTTACAACATGAATCTGCCCTCCAACTCCCAACACTTCAAAACTCCACCAAAACCCATATTCTCTTCTCACCGCCGTTACCCACCATTCTTACATCGAAATATATATCGCGAGGTGAAAATTGACATATCTAAAACTTTATTTTCTAATATAAAGAATGGTCAATAAAGTTTGAATCTTTATCTTGGCATTTTCATAGGTGGTCTTGCAAGAAAGAAAATAGTTTTTGGGTGAAAAAGATGAGTTATGGAGGATGATGTATGTGGACAGCTTTTGCCCCTAAGGGAACAAATAAAATTTAAATTGATCAGCTCAAAAATGGGGAAATCACCATACCAATCCTCCTTCTTCCTAAACCTTTACTCAAATGGTTCCTCAAAAGCCCAAGGGACACCACACAAGGCCTAAATGAGTTAAAACTCATCTAAGGCCTAAAGCCCAAGGCTCGGGTCAACACCAAATCTGTTGACTAAAAAATTCGAGTCGTTATAATAATTTTTTAATTTTAACACGGGTTCCAATCCTTTTAATGCCATTTTTTAAAACTTTGGTTTATTTTCTCATATTTTATTTATTATTATACTAATTTTGTCTAACTATATTTTATTTTAATTATTTAATAATTATTTTTTATTTTTACTTTGAAAAGCTATACACCAAATACGTTTTCACTATTTTCATTTTTTGAAAACAAGTTTTCATCCCTATTAACCAAACATGTTTTGTAATTTTAGAAAACTGAAAATAAAAATTATTTTCTGAAACTAAAAATAGAAAACAAAAATAGAAAATGTTTTCTAAAACCAAATGGAACTTAACTTTTTAAGTTGGAAGGGCCACATTTCCTATTACAACCAAAATGTTACAAAAAACTTTTACTTTTTAGGTTGAAAGGCTAACATTTCCAACTTAAAATATTACCAAAACTTGTAACTTTTTAAGTTGAAAGGTAATATTTCCTTCGGCAACTTAAAATGTTACCCAAAATCAACTTGAAAAAAAATAACATTAGGTTGGTAACCAATAAAAAGGAGAACCGATCACGCTGCATGTTAGCCGCATTTTATGTGTTGCACAGCAAATTCACCTTATTTTATATTAAGGGTGTAAACTTTTAAAAAGTTAATTGTATGAAATTATAAAATTACAGGAATATGAAATTAGACATCATAAAAATAAAAAATACTTAAACTATATGAAAATTAAAAAAAAAAATCAGAATGTGTCCCTCATTATATTTCTGATTGTAGTCTTCTTCTGCCTTCACCTGCCTCTATCAATGGGTTTCCTTACTTTTCTAGAATCTAGTCATTATAAGTTGCAGAATTTGAAGTGCTTTGTGAGTGACAGAATCTACAAATTTGTATGCTTTGGAGGCAATGGAAATGACTATCCCTTGGTCTCGAAACATGATTGAGGAGCATATATTTGAATTTACATTTCTAACACTGATGATGAAAACAGAGGAAAAACATCCTAGAAACTGACTTTGTACATCATCTAGTCTCCGGGAGATTGCCTGTTGAAGACACGTGAAAGCTTTCTCATAATTCAAGAAATCACAAATTCCATGTACTTGTGCCATGATTTCTTCATGTTTTCCCTCTCACTCATTCCCTTTATTTTCTCAACTGGAATCAAAACCTGCATCAATATTGACTGGTGCCATCACTGGAAATTATAAAAGACACAGAGGGAATCTGTCTGTATATATGTGTACCTTGTTCTAAATGTTGCAGACCCTTGGGCATCAGGTAAGTAACGTCTCGGGGTTCTCTCAACTCGATATACAGTTGATTTTATTGGAACTCCGATAACTTGTTCGAGTAACTGATTCTTCATTTTCATAGAATGGAATTGAATCCTGATTCTTGAGAGGTGTCGAACAAATGTTTAAGCTTCAGATTACTTGTATAATAGGAAGGAAACGATGGTTTGTGGTGACGGATGAATGTTGTAGATTGGCAAATGGTATTTAAAGAGATACAAATTGGGGTGGTTGAATGATCTAACTTTATTGATAAGTCTAAGAAGATTTGGTTTCTTTAAGAAAAAAAGATGGTGAGGAAAGAAAGTTGAGTCTAATCCAACTTCAAGATGTAATTTTTAACAAAATACCTAACCAGGTTTCCCAGATATTAATTTAAATTGCCAACAGAAACAGACATTACAGAGGGAGTGCGTTTGAAACTTTCTGATGTCTATCCACCAAACAAATTGCACACCCACTGCCCTTTCCAATGGGGAAATTTATTGTTAGGGACCGGTTTAACGTACACTGTTTCAGAGTTTAATTCTAGATCAGTTGTTTTTATCAAAATTTTTGAACTTCCTCGTCTTCATTCCCACGAAGGTGCAGTGAATATCGGCATTGCCACAAGTGCATCGATAACTTTCTCCATTTGCATGCCCCGGCTACCCTTCACCAAGACCACATCATTCATATTCAAGTACTTCAAGATTTTGGGAACAATATTTTCTGAATCAATTGCATGTACAATCTTCATCTTCTTCATCAAATTCATATTATCAGCTGCTAAATGAAACCTCTTCCCAGCAACGCCAACTACATCAATACGAGCACCAAGACAGTAATTCAATATCTCCTCATGATACTCTATCTCAAGTGGACCAAGTCCTAACATGTCTCCGAGAATGGCAACCCTTTTGCCGTCACAATCGATCCTTTGCAACATGTCAATGGCTGCTTTGGTGCTAACAGGATTGGCATTGTAAGCATCATTCACTATTTTGATGCCACTTTTAGCTACAATGAAGTCAGACCTCATGCTAACAGGAATGTATCTCGATAAGGATCTTCCAACTTGAGAAAGGGGAACACCAACAGAGGTTACAACTGCTGCTGCTGCACATGCATTGAAAGCCAAATGCAGACCCAAACCAGGAATCACAAACTCCACCCTGGATATGAATTTAATAAGCTAATTGGATATGAATTTGTTTTAAAAATCAAACAAAGAAATATGAGACTTGATGGATGATGAGAAAAGAAACTAAAACTTAGACAGAAAATATCGAAATAAGGATGCAATCCTAGGCAAGAAAAGAAGCACAAGCTACAGAGTGCAAACCTAAACATTCTGCAAGTTTTGGTCTTATAAAACGGTTGTTGACAAGGAAAAGTACAGAAAAAAATTGTGGAGCAGCAATCATAAGTCATAATTTGACATGGATATCATCTGCCACAACTCTCAGTGGAAACTTTTTTTATAAGAAACTTGCAATGGAAGTTCAGGAAGAGGTGGAGCAATTTGGAAACATTCAGCTTAGCCAGAGAAAAAAGGTAAGCAAATTTTACAATTTATCATACAAATGATTACTAATTTGAGTCCTAGCTCCTTCAACTTATTTGCCCCTATGGTGTAGCTCACCTCTCTTACTTTTTTTCTACATTACTTTCCAATAAATTTGTCAGATACTTTTGAATGTGCTAATGAACATATTGGAAAGTAAAGGACAATCCTTGGCACCAATTGACCATTCACTTTAGTTTTGAAAGGTGGATTTCAAAGCAAGACAGTAATCTTTCTCATCAAAATTTCAACCATAAAATGAGAATGCTTGTTTATTTCATTTAAATTTTATATTAAAAAGGATAATAAAAAGTCATGTTTTTCAGTATCAGCTTATCCAAAAGTCAATAAAAAATCTATCCTAAATAGAGGTTTCTGAGATCTGTTTAAGCCATGTTTGGATGGGCAGATCCAGTGAGAAAAGGAGTGTTCAACTGAGAATTGACAGAAATAGTTCAGCAAGGATCTATTCAGTTCAAACACTCTCTGGTCCAAGAGTGCATTATGAAAACCTCAGTACTTTAGTAATGAGTAAGCCTTTTACATCTCCATATTTTTCTGCAAGACAACCACAAACGCTTTCTGCAGCTACCAGCCGAACATCACACTCCAAACTGCAACCAAAAAGCACCTAATGCACAGGGAAAGTCAAATTGCAGGGCCAGGTAATGAATTCAATGTAAATGCACACCCAGATGATAGGCAAAACATAGCAACTCCACTAATGACTAGGAAGATTGACTTCACTGGAGAAAAGTACAGCTTAGATAGTCCCAAGACTTAGACAAACACCCTTTTTTTTTTATCAAGAAACCATTTCAAAGCATGATAAATGAGACAAAATTCAGTAAATAATTGCTGGAATACTTTAACATGTTTATGGTAGAAGGGCAGAGCCAAAGTGTTAGCACTTCATAGTTCATACAGCGTGGATCTTACTTTGAAAACGCAAATAACAAATTTATCACGAATGCTGCACCTAACATAATGCTACATCAACAAGCTCACACGTACAATGCTTGTATGTTCCAATAGTTTTAACATGGATACGAACTGTTGAAATTTTAAAAAAGTAGCTTTGCGAAAACACTATTAGTATGATGATATGGAGCTATCTCACCCTTGTAACTCCTGGAGGAACTGGAAGGCTCATGACAAGAGGATCATCAGCATTCAAAACACAAATATCTCCTGGCATTGTTTCTTCCAAAATCTCCCCTTTAGCCATGGCAATTTCTTCCAAGCTTCCAAGATTTCCCAAATGAGAAGCGCCCACATTAAGAAACACTCTAATATCAGGCCTCCCCAGCCTAGCCAATTCCAATATCTCTCCTCTCCGATCCATTCCCATCTCCAAAACTGATATGCCTACATTCCTAGGAATCCTAATCAATGACAAGGCAACTCCTATTCTATTATTCCAGTTCCCATAACTTTGATATACTTCACTCCCTAAACTCTCAAGACTCAGAGCTATCATAGCCTTTGTGCTAGTTTTCCCCACACTTCCAGTAACTGCTATAACTTTACCAAGAAGCCTGCTCCTAGCAAATGTTGCCATTTTTAGCAACGAACTCACGGTGTCACCGTCAATCTGGACGAACCCCATTTCCCAATTCTCGCAAACACGATTCCCAATAACCCCGACGCACCCACTTCTGGATAATTCAAGAGTTACAAAATCATGGGCGTCAAAGTTTTCCCCGGCCATGGCAAAGAACCATTGACCGGGTTCAATGGTTCTTGTATCCGTAGAAATGGTTCCTGGAGGGCCCCATTTTCAAATCCTACCACCGACGGCTTGCGCTATGTCGGTGACAGTCCAAACTGGAGAATTTGAAGGAGCACAGAGGGTAATATAGGTAGTGTAGTTGGAAGTGTTTAAGGTGTTTTTCCCGGAAGTAGTTGAAACTAGAAGAACCCTTTCACGGAGACCGGGATTTAAGGACTTTGAAACGGGAGATTTTGTGAGAGGGAAAGTGTTAGGAAAACGGATGGCGGCCATGGAATTGGTTTTAAGAATCTGTGTTCTCCAAATTTCTATACCTTCTGTTGGCTTTAGGATTCCTACAAGGTAAACAAAAATGTTCAACTACCGCGCGAATTATTGTTGCAAGCATTAAAAACGCGAAACAAAAGCTATCAATTTTTGAAAATTACGTGAAAGAGCAGCAAAATTATCTGTGCTGCTACTTGCTATGCCTTTAAATTTGGGTAAACTTGCCATTTAGTCATCCATTATTATCGTATTTCTGTTTTGGTTGCCAACTACCAAAACTTTCATGTCCATGTCAATTTATTTATTTAAAATTGAATTGTAACTGAACCGAACTTGAACAAACATAATTATGTTCATGTCCGTGTATTTATTTTTAAACTTATGTGAAATATCGATTATCCTAAAACTGTAAAATGATCAAAATACCTTCGTCACTAAATTAGTATATTTGAACAATTTTTACCTAGGAGAAAGGGAAGGGGAATTTTACTCTTATTAGGTCTTGAACCCACAACCTTACGATAATTGTGCGTCGCATGCTAAAGTCAATCCGCTCATGGACCTTCTCTGAGAATTCTATGGATGGAAAAAGACCACTATCATCTTTTACGCATTCCTCGTCCGCGACCACAATTTCATCCATCGCTTGTAACGATATATTCCCAGTTGCCTTTTGCAGAGAGCCAGACAACCCCAACATAGGATTTCTTAACCTCTGTTTGATCTCCCGACCCAGTTTGGTCCTTACCGCAGCCCTGTTCATCCATGTTAATACCTTCCATCATCATAACATCCCCTTCCATGGCCGAGGCATCAGCGTCTATCTGCACAATATTTTTATTCTCGAACTTTCTTAGTTTCTCTTTGTTCCTTCAATATAGACGGAGACCCTTGTCATTCCAATGTCAGCGGTTCCACCACAGAACCATCATGCATTATAGCCTCTTCCATGTTTACTTCCTTCCCTCTATCCGGCGGAATTGTTGCTCTCGGTAAGGTTGCTTTGGGTTTCGCTAGGGTCTTTAGCTTCTTGGCAATATGATAGGCAACCTATTTTAAATTGTCATCAAAACAATTACCGAGTGCTTATATGCCTTGTGTTAAATGTATATATTATGTATATGTAGTTTACCCTAATTAATTATATCTCCAAGTGGTAAAGCCAATCAAGCTGATTCTTTTGCTGGTTTTGGTCCGTCACAGACAACTTACTAAGCACTCGTCCTTGGCTTTTCAAATTTCAATTGTAGTTTTCGTATTTACTGGAATGGATGGCGTTGTCCTTTTTATCACTCAAATTTTCAGGTTAAAAGTGATGCATTTGTTACTTTCACCATTTTCATCAAAAGCTCAAAAATTGAAAACAGAAACATTTGCTTGCCGATTATAGAAATGGTTATTTATTTGTTCCCAACCATGCATTCAACCTACCCTCTTCCATTCCAAAACTATCTCTACTGAAGCCGATTAAAAGAGGTGGGTAGGCACGAAATGGGCGAGTCTAAAGTGCGACAGGCCTAACCGATTAATAGACTATCAAGAAAAATCATTTTTGGTGGGAGAGTATGACTGTTGAGGAAGATCTTATGTCTTTTGCTATTATATTCTTTTTTTTTGGCTTAAAGGTATCATTAGCCCTTAAATTTTTTTAAAAAAAAAATTAAGTTCTTGAAATTTTTTGCACACAGTTAAGTCATTATACTAAAAAAATCATCAATTAAGTCATTTGACCAACTTTGACCATCAATTTTTGATTGATTTTTTTCTTGAGATATTATTGCCGTGTGATACATTATGGTTCTGTCATGTGACATTTACAGATTTTTTATAAAACTATTTATATATTTTTATAAGTTTTTTAGATTGTTTAGAACTTTTAAATATTTTTTTTAAATAAAATAAAATAATTCTGAAAATGTCAAGTGACAACACTGTAACACGACACGTTGCACTAACTGGTCCAAAAAAACTATTAGATTTAACATTCAACGTTGGTCAAAGGGGTGAATTGATGAAAATTTAGAATATAAAGACCTAATTAGGTGAAAAAAGTAGAAAATTAATTGTTTTTTTTCAAAAATTTAAGAGTTTGTATACCCTTAAGCCTTTTTTCTTTCGTTAGAAGAGAATGTAATAAGGCTGCTGATTGAGTGACTAGATTCACCCGAATACAATCTTGCTTTGTTGATTGGGTGCTCTATCAACCCTTAAGTTTAAGTCTTATGTTATAAGTTCTTTTTTTAATTTATGATAAAGAGAGGAAGGGTTGTTAGTAATTTTAAAAAGCTTTAATCGAAAATAGCTTCAAATTATATCATATTGATTTTAGGTACTTAAAGTTTATTTTGATTAAAGTAAGTGTCTACTATTTTATTTATTACTATTAACGTTCGTTTGTTATTATAGTAAAAATATTATATTATTTAATGAATGCATGACATGGGATATATTTTAAAATTTCATTAAACATTTTAAAAGAAATATCATAAAAAAAATTAATTTTCTCAAAAAAAAAACTTAAATTTTTCATTTTTTTTTAATAAACCCACAAATCACTAACACCAAATCTTCACACCTTTAAATTTATTTTTTGAACGTTGAATGACGAGCACAAAATAAATTCCATAAACGACGAACGACAACTGAGATTTTGAGCTCTTTCGGCGAGAGGGAAATTTTTTATTTCTGTGGCAGTAATAACGAAGTAGTGTTCACACTAGTAAAAAAATTGGATTATTTTCGAAAAAATATATAGTTTTTAAGGTTTTAAAAAATAGATTTTTAGTGTTTTTAAATAATAAAAAAGTCAATCATGTATCTAACAATGATTAGAAGATAAATTTTTTTATTAATGAAAATAGAGTATATTTTATGGTTAGCCGTTTATCTCTTAATAAGAACATATGCGACGAAAAAATTAATCACTGTCATCGGTGGTGGATACCTTGATTTTAAAAAAATATTTTTTTTTAATAATTTAACATTAAAATAATAAACATCTATCCTAACAAAAAAAACTACATAAAATAAAAAATAGATATATTTTTTTTCAATTGAACCTATTAAAAAGAAGTGATTAGAGTATAGATATTAGATAAAACAACTGCAAAGGAGTAATAAAGACATAACGGAAAACTCAACAAGTTGCAGGGAGGGTTGATTGATGGAACTGAACTGAAGTGATAATGATCAATGTCAGGCAACTTAAATGCTTCGACATAAATTATTAACACGTCTTTAGCCTTCAGTCCTCTCCTTGCTGTGATTGGAGAATTATTAACACCTCTATGAGGAATTATGTTATATTTGATTTTAGGTGATAGAATTAATATTAGATCATTGTAATTTTATAAAGTTAATTTTGTATAAAATTAATTTTAAAGTAATATAATTTATATTTGAATTTTTTTTAAATTACAATTGTATAAAAATATAATATAAAGATTATGACCAATCACAAAAATAATTTCAATATTATTTTTTTAAAATCACGATTAGTGTTTATAATTGATTTTAAATTTTTATTTTTAAACATATTGGCACGACAATCAAAACATATTTTCCCTCTCAATAGAATTTTTGTCCTCTCATGGCATATCCAAACATGCACTTAATCAATGCAATTTGCTTCCCCACCACCATCATATTTTGAGCTTAATTAACTAATTAATGCTGCTCTTATTCCTTTTCAAACCTGAATGCAATTGGAGGAGAAAAAAGCTGTGTGGTGGGGGGAGAGAGAATGAGAAGAAACTAATAAATAAATGCAAAAAAAAATAGAATTAAAAAGAGAACAAGTGAAGAAAGAAAGGGACTGGACCAAGTGGCGGGTGGGATTGGGGCTCATCGCCCGCTGTAGCTTCAACATCACTCTTCCAAATTCCCATTTAAAGCCGGGAATTTTAGACCCCCTAGAAGAATTTCTACTAAACCAAACCTCCAACATACACTACTACTACCATAATGTTTCTTGGCTAAAATTACAAATCTACTCAACCACCTCTGGTCTTTTCTGTAATTTCACGGAAACATTGTCCCTGTTTAGGATTTTAATGATCAGCATTGAATTATTTGACAAAAAAGCAAAAAGCCAATAGCTAAGTAGTTAATAATATTTACAAAGTTAAGCAAGTACAAACGAAAGGATACCCAATCTCATCATCTGCCCATCAAACACCCTAAAAGGTGAAAAATCTAAGTATCCAATAGAAAATTGAAGAATACTCAATGGCCATATGGTTAAAGACCACTTGGAGTATCTATCTTATGAAAAAAAAATCATTTTTAGTCTTTATATTATAAAAATATATATATGTTAGGGTATTTATTCAATATACTAACTGTGAAAACTAAGAATTTTTACAAGCGTCTTAGTTTTAAGGCTTACAAATTCAGTTTATGGTGTAGAGTTTAAAATTTAGGGACATCGGTTAGAATTTAGGGTTTATGAATTAAAACCTAAATTCTCACCATATTACTCTAAAACTAAACCCTAACCTATAAACCATAAATTCTAACCTTGAATAATAAGTTATAATGATTATCCCTAAATTCTAAACCATGCACCCTAAATTAATTTCCTAAACCCTAAAATTAATACGTTTATAAAAAAATTTAATTTCCATCTCATGTGTATTGGATATAAATCCTATTTATTAATGACTTCAATGTTTTGGTCCAAAAATTTTTAATGGTTTTTTAATCATCTTCTTCCATTAAACTTTTACTCTCATTTCAAAATTAAAATTTCTAATTAAACTCTCATTCATTGTTTATTAATGTTTATTTATTTATTTATTTATCCATGAATCTTAAAAAATTACTTAAACACTTATGGAATCTAAATATAAAATTAACCAAAGGTTCTTAATGTTGTTTGCTTTATCTGTGCCTTTGACCATGACTTGAAGCCTATATATTTGGTGTTTGTAGTTTTTGCGTTTTTTTATATGTTGTATTGTATGGTTAGTGTATTGTGCAATCAGTTTTGATTCAAAATAACTCACGAAAAAAATTACTCTAACTTAAAGATCAATTGTTTTGTAATAATGATACAAACTACCATCTAGAAGGTAATATGTAATGTACACTTTATGTGTTATTTTTTAGTGTGGTTGTAGAAATTATTCCACGGTGATGTTTTACCTTTTAATTATAGTATTATTGTAAACGAAAACAACAAATTTTAAAATTATAATATAAATTAGTTTTGTATTTAGATTGTATAAATATTTTGAGAGATTAAATTATTCAAGCTTAAAATGAAGAGAGCCTAAAAATATTTATGTCAACTAAACATAACTTTAATGTTTTAGATTAAAATTTTAACGTCTTACTGCTAACATTAATTAAAATATTTTTGTAGTAAAAAAACTAAAATGAAATTTTATTTCAACTCCTCATTAGGTTTTTACTTTTTAATGATTAACAGGCAGCATTCATTAATTACTGACAAAAAGTAAAAGGTCAACAGCCAATAGCTAAGTAATAAGTAATATTTACAAAGGTGAAAAATCTAAGAATCCAATAAAAAGGATGGAAGAATACTGAATGGTCCCATGGGTATACAGTAGCTAGTTTCTGAAAGCTATCGTTGCCATATTGTTTTGGGTAAAGTACACTCATGGCGACTAAACTATACAAAAAATAAAATGGTAACTAAACTTTTAAAAATTACAAAATAACAATTAAACTTTATGTTTTGTTACAAAATAATAACTATGCCGTTAACCTCTATTAAAGAGGTGACTTGTCTGTTAAAATTTTTGTATAATAACACATTTAGTCCTTCATAATTACACATTCAATCAATTTAGACATAATTCGAAGAAATTCAATAAATTTAACCCTTAATTTTTACACATTGTTATAATTTACTCATATTTCTAAAAAAATTAACTCTTGATATTTCAAAATTACTTCAATTTAGTCCTAAATTTTAAATTTAAACCTTAAACTTTAGATTTAAACCGTTAACTTCATGCAAAAACACGATAATCTCCAACAAAGAAATCATTTGTTAGATAGGATTTATTCTCCACGATATTCTCCAACAAAGAAATCATAAAAACACGATATGCTCCATGATTTCTTTTAGTCTCTTCTCTAAGTTGGAGTCATTTATTGTATTATCTGTTTGGCTAGAAGATTAGCAGACATGGTGTCGTTTATTGTGGATTGTGTGTGTATATATTTATATATTATTTTAATTCATTTTGCTATTAAAATATGCATTCAAAGATTCTTTTTCTGCACTGTGAATGGCCAAATTTATGTATTTGATGGGTCTTAAACTAAGTAATATTATTCTTTTTAGCTATAGTTTTCCAGCTTGGATACTTTTTTGGTTTTTGCTCATTCTTAGTCCTAATTTGAAGATTTCTGGATATGCTCTAGCAGCCTGACAGTATCCGTGTCATGGGTAACAAAGCAACTGCCGGGGAAACAATGAAAATGCTGGTGTCCCTACTGTTATTGGAAGTGATGGTTTGTTACAGGTACTACATTTGGCAAATTGTTTGTGTATGCAACCTCAAACATAGTATTGATATGGTCAGTTTGCAGTCCCTAAGTTAATTTTCTGTTTATTATAGAGTACCGAGGGAGCAATCAGGCTTGCACATGAGATTGGCTTTCATGTGATGATCAAGGTGATTATTCAGCTCCCTAACAACCAGCATAAGGTTTATTATTAGTATAATTTACTTAGCTCTATTATCAGTAATCAAGGCGATTAGTTGATTGGAAAAGACAAATCTTTTGGTTTAAATTTAAAATTTAAGGTTTATGGTTTAAATCTAAAATTTAGGACTAAATTAAAGTAATTTTGAAATATCAAGAGTTCATTTTTGAGAAATAGGACTAAATTATAAAAATATGTAAAAATTGAGGGTTAAACTTATTGAATTTTTTCAAAATTATGACTAAATTGATTGAATGTGTAACTATAAAAGACTAAATGTGCTATTATACAAAAATTTTTATAATTACCATTTTATAACAAAATATAAAGTTTAATTATTTTTTTATAATTTTTAAAAGTTTAGTTATTATTTTATTTTTTCGGGTATAATTTAGTTACCATGTGTGTACTTTACCCTATTGTTTTTTTTATTCAAAGCCCCTTTTCCATTTCTCAAACCACTTAACCCCATGTGATGTGAGCGACCAACCCATCATCTTTCCTCTAACTTCCTTTGGCTCATACTCCTAAGATCAGGGACAGGGACAGGGACAGGGACAGACAGACAGCGCCGTAGGCTTTCTTGGCAGCGACAGGACAGTAGATAGAGAAAAAGAGAGAGGACTTTTTTTTGGCCTCGATTACTGCTCCAACACGACCAACACTTTGCTTTTGACAAGCTATACCTGGTCCAAAACACAGCAGCTTATACAATACACCACTTAGCCTTGTGTGTGCTCTAAGCGGGCTCTATCTTTTTTACTTTTTCATACTCCATATAATCCCTGCAACCTCAGAGTTGATATCTGAGAAAAATGGGGATATGTTTTGATCCAAATGTGAAGAGGAAGCTTAGGAGATTGTTTTGGAAGCTTAGAGCAGAGATAAGGAGACAAGTGAAGGGCAAGCAGAAGTTTAGCTTCCACTATGACCCCTTCAGTTATGCTCTCAACTTCGACAATGGTAACTCCGGCTTCTTCTGCTGATACAAATAATGTTGATTTTAGGGCCTGTTTTGTCCATTTATTTCTCCCTTTCCCCTTGTTTCTAAGTTTGCTTTTTTGATTGTAAAATCCAATCCAACTTCAAAAGGAACGCAATCTACCTCTTTTACCTCAAATGTCCTACCAAAATAAGTATGGTGTGGAATGGATGGATCTACAAACTCCTTTCCTATTCCTAATATGATGCTTAGTTAATACTTAATTAGTATGAATATGACAAAAACAAATTAGAAAGAATGTGAAAAATATAGCTTTGGAATGCAGGTAGCTCTTGTTTTAATTCGGTCTCTGCTTTTGTAAGACCCCTTCACTACATACCTTCTGTTTGGAATCTTGTAAAATTTCTAATGTATTTTCCATTTCCAAACACTGCAACTAAATGAAATGTGGCCTTTCCTCTCATGAACCAAATAAGAAACAACTGTTGCAGTAATATTATCAGTAAAACAATGCCAGTTGGAGCTGTTCTCGTAATGGCTATTTACTTTTGGGGGAAAATTAGGTATATCATCATTGAGCTTTATTCTAAAATATATTTGGTCACTGAAAGTTTTCGTGTCTGCCAGCCCAAACCAACCCTTAATTGAAAAACAAAATGAAAAAAAAAAATGATATCAATCAAAGATCCCATCCAGAGGAACTAATTTTGCTGGTTCATGCTTTTCAAACACCACTAAAATGAAAGGAGGGAATTACCAAACTGAACGACTAAGGAGAGGATTACTGAACCAAAATCAGAAAACCCCCAAGCATCGGAATTTAGCGCACTAGCACGGGTACTACAATTTATGGTCGTCCCGCGTAGCAAAAGCGTTATTGAGATTGCAGTGGCCTCTGGACAAACCTAATAATTAGGCGCTGATAATAAATATTGAAAAAATTAAATTTAAAAAACGGGTTTTTAATATTAAGTATTAAAAAAACGAGTCTATAATAATAAATATTTTTTTTAAAAAATACACCCTTAATAATAAGTATTGAGAAAAAACTGGACTTCTAATAACAAATATTAAAAAAATTAAATTTTAAGAGTAGATCCTTAATAATAAATATCTAGAAAAAAATTTGGACATCTGATAACAAGTATTAGAAAAATTAGTTCTTTAATAACAAGTATTGGAAAAAAATGTAAGAGTTAAGAAAATTTATATAATAGCTGGTAAATTGGTCGAGGATCTTATACGAACTAGACTAGCTGGTAAATTGGTTGTTATGGATAATGTTAATGTGCAATTATGTTCTAATTGGGTTATTGGTGTATAGGGGTTTTGTATAGGTTTGCTGATTGTACATACTATTTTTTAGCAGGTTTTGCTCTTTGGGTAATAAAATCAAGTTATCCATAAGTAACAAGATAAATAATGCAAAATGAAGCAAACCGGGTGAGGAAATAAAAAGTGAAAAGAAAAATTAATTAGAGAAAAATATTAAATTATTTTTAGTTAAATAAGAAGAGTTAATTTTGTTAGGATATTTGTTTTGATATAATAATTGAAGACTAAATGTGTCCTTATACATATTTTCTTAATTGCATTTCACCCTTTTTGTGACAATTAACAGCTCAGTGACTGTTTCATAAAAAAATTAAAGTTTAATTCGCATTGTGTAACTTTTGAAAGTTTGATGATCATTTTGTTTTTGGCTTAATATCAAAATAAGTACCCAAACTATTCCTTTTAGGTGCTTAAACTTTTGTTACCCTATCACATTCATAATTCTTGTTTAGATGAAATATTGAACATCAGATAAAAGTGTGAACTCATGAAGTATTAGGGTCTAAATTATGAAATTTGGGAAGTTAGGTTCTACTCTGGAAAACCGAAATGAAATTGAGGGCTTATCTTGTAAATTATCTATTTAATTATATTGGGGACAGTTTCCAATTAGAAAACTGAAAGAAACCACTAAAGAGTAAAGATTCAATATTTGAGATCATTGTTTTATCTAACTTTTGTTTTGGGGAAGAAACAACAAAATAAAATCATGGGATCCTTGTTTCTTCCTTTGGCGGCGCCTAATCTTCCCACACACATAAGCCAGCGCTTGAAATCCCTCTCAGCCATTGTTCGACTGTTCTGGCAGAACCCAAGCACCACACCGTTGATGCCAATTCCTGTTTGCACTTCGCTTCAGTCACCAAGGGCTGTTTCTGCCACCATGGTGCCCAACCAGTGTCCAGCCGACAACCCGTGTCATGCCACCAAAACTCTCATAACCTCAAACCCATTTGATTGTGTTACTTCCATTATTGCTAGTATTAATATTTTTGTTGGTTACTAATGTTACTCTTATTGTTATTATTTGGAAATTATTAATCATGTTGTTAGAAAGCCTTGTTCTGGAGCATGCGAACAAGTTAAAGTTCTGATCACCTTGAACTTGGTTTAAGTCAGTTTAACGTATGGCTTCTCGATGTCCCTCCGACTCAATTTTAGAACTGGAGGATGATAAATGATACACATGGACGTGTTGAGTTATTATTATTATTATTACCTCAAATTTTATTAATTCATGGGTATTTAGAATTCACGATTGTTGATTAGAGTTATTATTTAAATGTAGGATTTGATCGTGTGAGTCTCAACTGTTAGAACCAAAACATAAATTAATATGAAATCTTATACTTATGATTTACCATATCAAAACATCAAGAATAATAATCTGAATAAACTAAATGTGAAAGCGTACATGAATTTATTGATGAACTGAAAACTTTGAATCTTTTGATGAAGACCGTCTAAAAGGTGGTTGTGATCTTCCAAGCATATAGGTTATCTCTTGATGTAAAACTCATTGACGAGAAAGTAGCGAAAAACAAGTTAATTTGTTTATTGGGGATCACTACCTCTTTATATAGTTGATTTAATAAATTAATTAGTAAGTATTTATAACTCTTCCCCCATTGAATTATAAATACATCTTATGATATCTACACTTTTTTATTTCCATGACACTTTAATACCTATGACACGCCTGACATAATTGGTCACTTAATTTTGTGTTATACTTTATAATAGCATCATACATTTTATATTTGTATCTACAATTGCAAATTTTAATCTAACACCAGCTCTGTTACAGGCAGTGAGAAAAGCCCTCGTTTAGGATTAATTATGTAATACCGTAACATGTGTGTGTCTTATGTGTGCTAAATTATTCAGTGCAATCAATTCTTAAATTCTGTTAATGTACCCCAATTTCTGTATATTTTTTGACGTGTGACTATGTGTAAATGCTTGAATCTGATGAACCTGATTGAATAATTGGTTTGGCGAATAATTTATACTATTGAATAATATTTTTGAATAACTCGTATTTCTGATTAATTTGTATATCTGTAAAGTTATTGGTCTAAAAAAGAATGCATCATATGTGAATGCTTATGTTTGTCTTCAAGGACGGAGCCACGATCTCAGTTATAGTTGAATATACATCGAATGTTTCAACAATTTTTTTTTCAATATATAACAACAAACAATAAGATAAGAATTCGTCCACAATCTTATTGCGGAACTTGTTTTTAATGTTCTATATTGAGAGAAAAACAATGAATTAAAAGTACTTTAAATAACAATATCGTACTTTTCTTGAATAAAGACAATAGTAGCTACTAAATAGCAATGCTACAATGATTGATAAACCAGAAATAATTACAAAACAATGACTAATATCATATTCAAAAACTGAAAATATTTTTATGATTATAAACATAAATATTATGTTTAATTAAATGAGTAATCATATAAAAAAAACCTTAACCGGAAGACTGAAGAGGAAGAAATGATCAAGATTCAAGAGTGTATACTGTGTATTCGTTTTGGGAAGTCTAGAAGATCGATTTTTCCTTTTCATTTGGGTATAAAAACGACAAATAAATGGGAAATGTTGTTTTATTAAATAAATTATTTTTTTTACTTTTGCTGCAGAGAACTTTAAAAATATTATTTTATTAAATAAATAAATTCTTTTATAAGTACGTGGTGGAGTCGACAGGCTGTGGAAGGGGGGCAATATATTGTATTTCAGATATTGGAGGGGGCAAACCGATTTAATATACATCTAATTTTTTTATTTACATATAAATAATAAGTGGGCAAAAATTTGGGGTGGGGGGCAGCAGCCCTTCCCACAACATGAACAGCTCCGTCCCTGTTTGTCTTGTCTGTCGGAATATAACGAGCATCTAACAAATATGTGCCTGTTTGTAATCTAAAAGTTTGGTACAAGCGTTTTGTTCTGAAAGTCAGGCATCCCTATCGCGTTCTAAAAATTCGTCTATATAGCGCTTTATACTCAGCATCATGATTGAGATGTTAAGAAAGAAGTATTTTTCTGAAATTGTGTTACTGTGCTCATATATTTATATATATTGATAATTTAAGTATCGAATATTATCAAATGACGTGCAAATCTGATTCAAGTTTTGGGATAACTCGTGAATGATGTGTAGCGGACGAATGAGTTGTTAGGAGTTCATTAGCCTGAGTCTGCATATGTTTTGTATTGTAAGATTTTGTACATGCTGAATTTTTTCTGATTTTAAATGACTAATATGATATTTGGTTGAATTTTTATTTTCATCATGATTTATGGTTAAAATCTATACATGTATGTTATCTGGTTAATTTATGCACTTAAAAACCACACAAAGCTTTATAGCTCATTCTCTGGGTTTTTTTTAATCTATTTCCATATTAATTAACACTATAAGCTTGAATTCGACATCATTCGAATAGTCTCGTATTTTTAAACAGTTACTAATTTATAAGTACTACTTATTTTGTAAGTTAATAATTTTTGAACTGTGACTTTAAATTGATATTTAATTTTAGACTGTTAAACTGTTATTTTCTAAAATTTGATTTTATATTTTTTCACTCAGTGACATTTTAAATTCGGTCATAATTTTCAGACCAAGTGTAGGGTGTTACTACATTTTATAGGTGCCTAAACTATAGTTTTTTTACTCTTTTTAAGGTCAGTTGATGCAGTTATTTTAACCAAAAAATGATAATTTAGACACTTAAAAGAGAAAAAATTAGGCACCTAAAAAGCGAAATAATTTAGACACTTATTTTAATATTAAATCTTTTACTTTTTTTTCAAATAATTCCGTGACTATTTATGTAATTTACCCTAAAACCACTATAATATTGAGTAGTGAGGCCGAAACTCTTAGCCCAAAGGTTGCCCCTACGATTTCACAACAGAGAGTGAGCACTGGGCGTCGATTTGAGGAAACTGAAAATCGTACGGCGATAATGAAACCAACTCATGAATCCAAGTGAAAAAAGTATTTCATTCAAATATATTTCCCCTCCAACTCCAAATATGAGGAAGGCGATGGCGCCAAATAACCAAATCTGAATTTCCATTTCCCTCTAGTTTTTCTTTTTCTTCTACTATTAGTATTAATCACTCGTTTCCCTCTCCTCTCCTCATCGTTTCCCTCTCCTCTCCTCATCGTTTCCAAGCGCCTTTTTGATTCGTTTCTTCTCTTTTCATTTTTTTTCTCAGTGTTACCGTGAACCAAAAAAAATGGCAGGCAGATCCAAACCCAATCCACCAAAACCTAGGAAGAGAGTCGACGCTGCTTCAACCGCCGCTCCTACCTCCTCTCTTGTCCGCGCCAAAGATGGCAGTGCTTTTTCCAAATGGTAATCTCATCCCCATTTCCTTCCTTGGTACCTCCCTTCATTTTCATATTCGTTGTTAATTCTCTTCTTTGGTTCCGAACCCTGGATTTGCAGTGACGAGTGTAACAAAACTGTACCGGTGGCCCTTATCGATATGCACAGCTGTAGCCTTGAAGCTAAAATCAAAATGAATTTGGGTTAGTCACTTGGTCTCCAAGTTTCATTCACGTAACTGAAGTAAGGTTATTGATGGTGGGTTTTTACTTTTGTCTTGTTAATTTAGAGGCTCAAGTTATTGAGAAGCCTGCTGAAGCCAATAAGAAACCTGCAGAAAGGTATTGTTTACTTCAATGGCTTTTCTTTTGGTTTTGATTTACTTAAGTTTCTGATGATTGTACAGGAAGAAGCCTTCAACAACAGACCCAAATCCTAAAAAGCCGAAGAAGTTGAAGAAGGGGAAAGATCCCACTGCCCCCAAACGTCCTCCTACTGCCTTCTTTCTGTTCATGTAATGACTCTTTGTTCAGTGTTTCTTTTTTCTCCTCGTTAATCAAATTTTAGTTCATGTAGCGCTCATAGATTTATCTTGTTATGTTGCAGGGACGACTTTAGGAAATCTTATAAGGAGGCAAATCCAGAAGCAAAGGGTGTTACAGGGGTACTCATTTCTCACTTTTGTGCTTCACTTGGTTTTCATTAATATTTTCTTGAACAAATTTGGTTAGTGATCATTTTGATCATGGAATTTAGGTTGCCAAGGAAGGTGGTGAGAAGTGGAAATCCATGTCTGATGAGGTATGTTGATATTCTATTATACCTTAGTTTGTTCATTAGGAATGAATTTACTATTGAGTTGTAATGATGGGGTTTGCTCTCAATCTTGATTCAAATCAGGAGAAGAAGTGTTACATAGATAAAGCAGCTGAGCTGAAGGCAGAGTATGTGAAGGCTTTGGAGGAGGCTAAAAATGGCGACAACCAAAATGAACAAGTAAGGCTTCAGTACCTTTCTATTTCAAACATTTGATTTAGCTAGGTCCATTTGGTGTGTAAATATGTTGAACATTTCACTTGGGTTATTCTTGATCAGGAGGAAGGAGCTTGTTCGGACAAGGAAACCCCTGCAGCACAAAAGGAGGCAGAAGAAGTGTTGGATGATTATTAGTCAGTTGCATAGCTTTTGTGTTTTGGAGCCCCAAGAGCCTGTTGTTTTGCAGTGTAGTGTAAATTTTGGAATTTCTTTTGAAGTTTAGAAAACCATCTTGATTTCTATGTGAATGCTGAAGAGTAAAGCTCATGAGTTGGTAGAATTAATGATATCAAAATTTGATAGGTTCCCTTTGTGTCGAGTGATGGTAAAAACATTGGTCAAGTGAATGAACCCAAAAAAAAAGAGAAATGGTAAACTGGAATCTATAATACGTATATTGCAACTGAGCTTGAAATTTACGTATATTGCAACTGAGCTTGAAATTACTGGTAAAGGAGGGAATAAAAACTGAAGTATCTCTGATGTCAGTGAGATTGATCTATTGGCCTAGGAAGACCTTGAAAACCATAACTACATAAACATGTTGGAAAATAAAGGGTAATTAGTGACTTTGAGGCATATTAATTATTAGTAAATTTAGTGTTTTAAACAGTAATATTTATGGTTTATATTCTACTCCAAAGTAACCTTCGTTAAGTTAGTAGGAGAGGCCCAAATTTACTCCTTTCAGCTTGCTCAAATACATGTTAACCCATATTATACCCTCTAATCTCTCTGACTACTAAAATTGTTACGTATTAATATTTTTGTGGTCAAATTATTTTAATTTTGATTATAATTTATTTAAATATTTTAATTAGTTAAAATGTATAAAATATATATTTCAAAATTACTTGATTGAATTTTTTTTTAAAATATATTTTCATATTTTTATTAATAATAAGTTTTAAATTATAAGAAGTTAAAATTAAACAAATTTAACTACAAAAATATAATATGTAATAGTTTAAGTGGGATGGAAAGAGTATTACATTAATAGGTGGTGAAATCATAACAAAGAAAGCTGCAAAAACTAGTTTGAGCTTTGCTTGCATCGTTTATCGACATAAAACATTTTCCACCAGGCCAGACGAGAGAACAAATCGCAGTTATGATTTAGGGATGTATATGTATATATACATACTGAAAAAGAAAGTAGTCGCTATGATACGCGCATCTTACTAGATGAAGCTGGTCATGTTTCTTAATTCAGAATCACATCATATTAGGGGAGTAAAACTCGACTTGAAAAAATTAAAATTTTTGACTTGACTCGAGGCTAAAAAACTTGACTTGAAATTTTAAACTCGACTCGACTCGAAAAAATTTCAAATAAAGTTTGAGTTATAAAATAAAAATTCAAATAACTCGAAATTTTTTGTAATTAGTGGATTTATTTTTAAGTTTGAATTGAGTCTTTTAATTTTTCTTGATATATATATACTGATATAAAAATATATGAAAAAATGTCACATATGAAAAAATATGAAGAGATATATATGCATATATTGTATGATTAGAGAAAGTCATTTAAAGTGGAGTCAAACTGTATTATAACATAATAAATAATTACAATTAAATTTGTATAGGAACTCGAAAACTTGACTTGACTCGAATTGAAAAAATTTCAAATAAAGTTTGAGTTGTAAAATATGACGAGTCAACTCGAATACCTCGAAATTTTTTTACTCGGCTTGACTCTATTCGACGGAACGCTCACCCCTACATCTTATCATATTTCGAGGAAAGAAATGATATGCTGTAGTTATAGAAGAAACAAATTCAGAATCATATCTTATCATATTTCAATGAAAGAAATGATATACTGCAGTTATAGAAGAAAATTTCAGAGCAAAAATGTAAATAGTGCTAATATTCAGAATCAACCAACAGAAGCAAGCATTCGCATTTTTATCCAATTTTTTCACAGCCTCACACATTGCATGTACAATCATTTTCTTCACCTGTTTACAAATGGCAGATAGAAAGAAGAATGGTCTAAGCAGCAATGATCCACAATAATGTTGCAGATATATACAAACCGGAGTAGGTATAGTGTTCAAATATCAGTTAAAAAACTAAGTCTGTGTAGGCTAGCCATTTCCCCTAAACCAAGGATTCTTAATCAAGAAAAGTGCTCAAAGTGTAATGAGAAAAAAGAAGGAACCACTTCAGAATTTTGATTTCTTAAATTTACAAACTGCATCTTTAGGCAATTGGTTTTAGTATGATGAACTTATTTCCTTCTTAAAGCTGCAAAAGCACATACTAAATGAGACGCATACCGATTAAAACATTAGACACAATATAATGTACCACACCCTTTTCCTTGAGTAGGTTTCAAAAGAATTTTACATGCCTAATGTTTACGAGTGTAAATGAACAGAACGTCCGATGAATTGTTCGTGAGCTTGAACAAATTTTTTATATTTGTTTAATAAACAAACGAAATCGAAAAAAGTTTGCTAGGTTCGTTTATGTTCACGAACAAACACGTTTATTTATTAATGATATTTTCTTGTGAAAATATTAAAATAATATTTCCATTTATTTTTATATTTGAATTTGCAATTACCATTGATAATTTGACAAAACTAGTCATTGAAGCTAATTATTCAATAAAATTATAAATAAGGAAAATACTTTGATACACAAGCCTAAAGTTTACACAATCCTTTCAATTTTAGGGTTTAGAGATTTAGGTTGTGGTTTAGGGTTTAGGTTGTAGGGCATAGAATTTAAGGCTCATGGTTAGAATTTAGACTTTAGGGTTTAAGGTTTAGGGCTTAGGGTGCTAGGGCTAGGGATTTGAGTTATAGAATTTATAACTTAAATACGAAGGGTTGTGTAATTTTTTTACACAGCTTGTGTATCAAAATTTAACCCTATAAAACCCAAGAAATTAAGGACCGATTTACTTTAAAATACAAATATTAGACGACTTGAATCACAATATACCCTAAAGACACTAACATTCGAAGATCTACCTAACGGATTCGGGTTAACACTAGGGATGAAAACTTAACCCGATTCGAATACAAAGAAAAAAAAATCTAACACTTATTTCCTTTAAGCACGTAAAGTTTTGATATCCAAATTTTTGATGTATTAGTTAGTATTTGTGTGTTTTCTTTTAATAATATTATTTTTAAAGTTTAAGATATAATATACCTTGTCACTACAAATTTGATATTTGAGTATTTAATAAGTTTTGTGTTTTTTATTAAATAAAAATATTATATTTTAAAATAAAATTTAATATTTAAATTTACATAAAATAAGATAAGATAATATTTTTTTCAACTTTTACACGGTTATTCTTATTCTTTATGGGCAATGAAATGGGAATTTTAGTATATCTAACAAATTTACTAAATCAACATGTTATCGTGTATTTAATGAAGCTGAAATTAGAGTTTGGGAAAACGTGTAGGAGCAAAAACTCCAACGCCATGTCCAAGTCCGGTAAAATTCTAGATTTTTTTTTTTATGTTTTAACTTTAAAAAAATTAAATTTATATTTTAATTTTATATTTTAACTATTAAACTTTAAAAATATATTATATCTCAAATTTTTTGAATTATAATCTTAAGTTCCTACCTTAAATCTTAATTATAAATTATAAATATTAATTTTTAGTATGAAACATAAATGAAATATTTAAACGAGATAAAAAATTTCTATTTGTCCAAATCTTCTTCCCAATCCTAATTTTATTTTTGACCAAACTTGCGAATCCTAAATTAGCCAGTCTATCTACGGTAATGAAATCAAATAAAACAGAAAGCTTTCACTTTTGTTATGAATAGAATAATATTATTAGTTGTAGGGAGCCAATAAGAGAGTCTTCTTCCTCCTGCATGTCTGCGTTCTCCCTTCTTCTCTTGTGATCTCTTCTTCCATGGCCCAACCCTATCAAACCAACCCCAGTTGCTTTCTCGGTTGTTTTGGGTTCCCCATGAAGAAGAAATCCCAGCAAAAAAAGAACACGCGTTCGCTTTCTTGGCCAAGGTTTCGCTTAAGCTCCAGGAAGTCCGGCACCAAAACGGTGCCTGTAAATAACACAGATAAGGCCGAGGCTGACCGTAGCAAGACGAAGAGGAAACCGGATAGCACCTCTAAATCTTCACGTCAAACACGTAAACAGGTTTGAAATGAAACCCTAATTAATAAGCTTATTTTAGACTGCATTATTGCGTAGCGTAGGTTGAAAAGGTGATCTGTGTACGTTTCTGCTTTTGGAATTCACTGTTTCAGACAAGAGCCCCCAACTCCGAGGGATTGCTGTCGGAACCAACCAAAAAAGGGTCAAGCCTACAGGGTTCACCAATGATTAACCCCAAACCTAAAAAAACACCAACCAGGTTGTCCCATTCGGTTTCGTTACCGGTCCTAGAAGGAAGTCAACGGGTGGGGGATCCCCGGATTCATGCTCCGATCAGCTCGAAGGAACTGGTCGAGAAATTCGAACCCATGATGGGTATATCTGTTATCATGGTGACCTTGATAATAATGGTGCTGTGGGGTCGATTATGCGCCATTCTTTGTACATCAGCATGGTTATATATTTGCGCTCGTTTCAGAACCAGAAGTAACGTAGTGAAAGAACCGCCAACCCCAACGATTTATATTTGAACTCCAAGGAGTACAAGAAGAAGGTGGTGCTGGAAGGGTTGCTCCACAGGAACCAACCGTTTACCTTATGAAGTCCTTTTGGTTCTGATCATGTGCACGTTAGATGTAACTCTACTTGTTTTACTAAAGTTAGCCTGATGGGCATTTTGTGCAATAAATTAATACTCAGCTTTCTTATTATTGTTTTATTTGTAAAAGGATGGCAGTCAGAAAGCAGAATCTTTATTAAAATTTGAAAATAATGAAATAATAGTGATCTCTGTTGTTTTGTTCTGTGTAGCTCAATCACGGCGGTCAGCATTTCTTGTCTCCTTCGGCATTCAACGAACATAAATGACAGAATGTAATAGAAAAACCAAGTCTTACATTGTTCAAATTTTTCCATGTAATTTTATTAGAAACTTGTTTTCTTCAGTATTTGTTGTAAGATTTGAAGGCCGTAGCATCTATTTTTTGACCATCAATTCCATAACTGCCTTTGACAAAATAAAAGCTGCTTCAACCCAATTTCTTCGGTACCTTATACTATGTTGCATTCATACGGATTTAGATACGGATACGGGTATAGGAACAAGGACGTAAAACAATTACTTTTTAAAATAATTGAGTACGACTACGGTTAGAGTACGACAAATATAAAATAAATTTTATATTTAAAAAAAATATAAAAATAAAAAGTCATACAAAAATCATGTGAGCATGACATCACACACACTTATAATTAATTCATTTGAGCAAAATTGTGTTGAAAAGAAAAGAAAAGAAAAACAGAAAAAGTATGGGATAATAGAAGAGTAAGAAAAAAAATAGAAAAATGAAATACTAAGGAATACCCAAGCTGTGCACAATATATTCCCGGTACGGGAACATATCAGATACGTGGTACGATATTAAATTTAAGTACTCATGCTTCATAGCCCTTATACCCCCTACTCTATTTAATTATCCCATTTTTATGCCATCTCAGCTTTTTCTATTTTATCATTATTCGTGTAAAAATTAGCTGCAATTTGTATACAAATTCAGATTAATATCGGAGAGATTCGTATATTTTCCTGATTAAGATTGATGGCAATAGCTTGAAAAATGAAATACCAATAACATATCATTAAGGCTTCAGCTATAGAAACTCGTGCTTTGTGTGTTCTTTATCTTGCAAATTTAATACCAAAAATCCTTTGATATAATATATATGGTTGAATTATGATGTAGCCAATATTTCAGTAAGACTATATATTAATAACTATTCTGTGTGACCATACAATATATCATTTAGAATTAGAATCGTGGCTGTAGAAGCAAATTGAAATATCTTTAGTTTATTTATTTTATCAAACTTTTATTATTCAAATATCTCTATCTAAAGTTGTATCTTATTTAAAGGTCAACATCCATGGGATAGCCGGATTAATTGAATATTTGAAGTTATTAAATTATTTATTTTAAAATATAAAACTAAATAAAAAATAATATGTAATTGACTAAAATTTAGACATTGAATACTTTACTTACACAAATAAAACATATTGAATATTGGTTTTAAGTAAGAATCTTATTTTTAGTACACCTTATTTACTTTACATTAATTAAAGGTAAGAAGTCTATGTTGAATATAATTATTTTCTATGCAAGTTTTCTCTGTAAATAAGCATCCTATCCCTACAAATGGATACTAAGGATTAGAATTTTAGACACAACACAAGATACAATATGTAGATCAAGGATTCTACAGAGTGTTAAGCCGCAAACATGTAATCTTTTATTCTTCGTCATAGTGAAAGTTCTCGTCCTCTGCCCGTATTTTTTTATTGTTTTGGGTTTCCCATGTAAATTTTGGTGTTAATTATTTTCTTATTTTTTTTTGTGACCATCATCTTCGTTTGTTTCGCCGTTATCGTTCGTTGTCAGTATATCCTCAATATTACAAATTGGCATCAGAGTGTTAGGTTACTCATCCTGGTCACACTAATGGCGACCGTGAAGTATGATATTATACTGTTGGATCGCAACACCATGTTCTCGTTATGACATGTAAAGGTTCGAGATGTTCTTGTTCAAATGGATTTAGATGACGTCAAAAGAATGATCATATACAAAAAAGTTTCGCAGAGATCAAAAAGTCACATCCCTGATCTGTTTGCACTTATCAAACAATATTATGCAGGATGTTCACAAAAAATATATGTTTCTTTATGGGAAAAATTGGAATAAATTTGAATGAAATGAAGAAAACCTTGAATAGCAAGCTGCACCTAAACTCGCATAAATTGGCAGAAGGTTCATGTCTTGATGACCACCTAACCGGTTTTAAAGAGATCGTCTCAGATTTGAAATCAATGAAGATAAAGTACAATGAAGAAGACCTAGGTTTGATTTTACTATGTTCACTACCCACTTCATACTCGTTTGTCAGAAGCACCCTCCTTCATAGTTGCGATACGCTTAATCTTGAAGATGTATATGATAACTTGAATTTGCATGACAAGATGAAACATCTTATCGGATTCACATTCCAAGAAGATAGTCTCATGGTGCATAGATCGACTAGTTTCAGACTGCGAAAGAAAAAATGATCGTAATTCCAACGGTCAAAATATGAGTAGATTCATGTCGTCATATCGAGGTAAAACATGCTATTATCCAAAAAAAGAGTTACATTAAGATTGAGTGTTACAGGTTGTAAAATATAAACCAAGAGGGATGATGCGGATTTCAAGCTAAAACAACAAGAAAAATCTAGGAAAGCTGATGTAGTGGAAGATTACGATGATGGTGAATTTTTAGTTGCTTTCGGCGAAGACTATATGACAAGCGATGAGTAGATTTTTGACTTTGATAGTAATTTTCATATGAGTTCAAATCGGGACTGGTTTGTGGCTTCAAAAAATTCAAAACTCTTTATTATGTTTCAGTTATAGAATGAAACATCATATTAAATTTTTTTATACATAAACAATGTGATTTCTTTTTGTTCAAAGACAATGTGAAATTTACTACCACAATTTTGTCTATTTTTTTTAATAGTCTAAAGGTGATTACAAAGTACTATCTGTTCATACATATTCTTAACCCTTTGACAAGGTGCAGACACTTTGTAGACAAAAAGATTTGAATCCGTGTCTGCTAGGATGAACATAATTCGCTTTTTCACTGGGACACTTATTGGGTTCCACAATTATGTCTATTTGAATATTTTATATTATAATTAATATAATTTAAGGTTTAGAATTAAAGTCATTCAAATATCGCAAATGACATTCATATAGACATAATTATAAAATCTAATTTTGACAATCTACGCATCAAATATTTTTTCGATTAAAAATTTGTTCATTTAATTTTCAGGTTAAAGTTTGTATTTTGGGAATCCAACAAGTGATCCCAAATAGAAAAGAGGATGATGTTCATCCTAGAAGATCTGAGTTTGAATCGCTTTGTCTGTAAGGATGATGTTCATCCTACTAAAAAAATTTTGTATTTTGGGTCTATAAAAATGAGATGTTCAAGAATAATTGGGCTTCAATTCCTTTTAGCCCAAAACCCTAAAATGAGGAATCAGTATATTTGTTAGGTTAGATTGACGGCCTCCTAATTTACCGTTTTCAACTGGAGAACTCTGGTATTCTCATCTTCAGCAGCAGCAGCAGCCATGGTACTATCTTTCTCTTTTCTTCCTTATTTTCCTTTATATTTGCTACGTCTGTTGTGGATCTCCCCCTAAAAACGTATTTACAAAATGGAACTAATTAGATAGGATAATGGTCGCACAAGAACATTTGGGTGGGTAGAAGTGGAATTTAAAGTTCGGGGATTTCTTCTTCTTCTTTTTTTCCTCAGAAAATTTATGTTTGAATTACTTCTGTTTATCTCCGCTTTGGCGTAGTATTTCCCAGTGACATGTTACTTAAACTTGTTAGATTTATATTTTTTCCAAGACATTACTAGTAAAGATGTAGATTTTAGCCTAGTTTGCTTAGCCAGTGATAACTTTAGGATGTTTGAAATCTGAAAACTGGCCATCTGTTATTCTGTTTACAATGACTTTAGCATTGGGGTCTCTCAGAAACCCTAATGCGAAGTTAGTTGAGAGGATGCAAAGTAAGTGTAAGTTTCGTTTGAGGCTTAACTGCTTGTTTCTTGTTGTCAATGAAGTGTAATTGATGTCTGTGTTGAGGGAATGGTTTATTAAATTTATTAAATTTCGATTTTGTTTTGAGAAGACATGTTCCTTGGTATTACAGGTGAACGTACCTAAGACTAAGAAGACGTATTGCAAGAGCAAGGAGTGCAGGAAGCACACTTTGCACAAGGTTACACAGTACAAGAAGGGTAAGGATAGTTTGGCTGCTCAAGGGAAGCGCCGTTATGATCGCAAACAATCAGGTTATGGTGGTCAGACCAAACCAGTGTTCCACAAGAAGGTGATTCCTTTTCACTTTTGTTACTTGGCTCATGTTCAGTTAAATAACGAAAAGATCAAGAATCTTGTGCTATATATTCTGACTCTAGTTTGTGAGGTCAATTCATTTTGCCATTCTGGAGGTACCCAGCATTTTGTATATGTTTTGTTATGTAACAAAAATGTCAAGAATCTCATGATACTAGTTAGTAAGGGATGTTTAGTTAACTCATTTTGTCCTTCTGATTATTGCTATTTTCTAAAAGACTGAGCATTTTCTATATGTTTGGTTATATAACGAAAAGATAAAAAATCTTATGGTATATATCTTTTGATACTATTAAGGGGTTTTTAGTTAAATTCTGATTGTTGCTATTTCTTGGGGTTCCGAGCATAATGTATGTATACTGATGAGTGTGTGGTTTGAATAGGCCAAGACCACCAAGAAGATTGTGCTGAGGCTGCAATGCCAAGGTTGCAAGCATGTCTCCCAGCATCCGATCAAGGTTGGTTTCATCGTAAAAGCCCTTGCTGGCCATTGCGTTTGATTCATGAGCTAATTTGTTGGGTGTTTTTGCAGAGATGCAAGCATTTTGAAATTGGTGGAGACAAGAAGGGGAAGGGAACATCTCTTTTCTAAATGTCGTCATTCATATCAGGTTATGTTGGCAACTTTAAGACTGGAAATTTTGACCAAGTTTGGTTTTAGTTTTTGTGATATTGTATTTCAATTTCATTGTTTTCAGTAACTACTTTATCTCTGGCACAAGGGGTGAGGAAATCGTTTAGACGGTTGATTTGGTTTGTTTTTAATTTAATTGATCATTCCATACGATAATCCAATAGTCGACCTTCATACACATAATCTATTTAATCTGACCATCTCAACATCAGTCGATAAAGTTGTTTTACTTTTTAAATATACTGAATATATTATTTGGTATCTAAATTTGTCACATTTCTAAATGTAATATAACTATTTGAACCAATTGAACACTTGAATGTCACTTTTACAAGTTTGTTTTCTTTCGTCACAATGTTAAAAAAGATTGTTTTTAATGTTTAATTTGGTAGTCACTTTAGCTTTTATTCTTTATTAGAAGTGCTTTTAACTCTAAACGTTTTACTATAGGTCAAAATGATTATCTATTGAAGAAAATTATTCGTTAAATAACATAAAATGGCTTGAAATGACGTGATAAATTTGTATTGCAATATAAGCTTACATAGTAGTATTATATAGACACTTTTTCAGTTAAAGTTCTCAGTTTCTTCTTCCTTAGATTGTGAATTTAAGATTTATTAGGAGTAAAATTTTCTTTTCCCTCAGTAGAAATTATTTAAAAAGTTATTTTTATTTAATTAATTAATAATTTTCATTTATATATAGGTCATTTCAAAAAATTATTCGCATGCTGTCAGGCATACATGGTGATGGCAGACATGCCTGTCAGACTCCAGCTCGACTCTCAAAATATTCCCATTTCACTGTGTATATATGTTTGGGTAAATTCACTATGTCACTTTATTAATAGTGTACAAAATAGTTATTTTTTGGTAAAAAAAAACGTTTTTTCACTCAAACATTAATTTATCAATGGACATTCATTCTAGCTGTAATTATTTTGGCTTATTTATTTAAAAAATCCCTTTTACTATCGTAGCCTAATTAATGTAGTCTTTTTAGGTAATATGTACGTTTATTTTACGATTTATATTTAAGGTATAAAGTTGTCACTTCTAATAATATCGCTCCAAGGTTTGAACTCATAATTAATGTAGTCTTTTTACCTAAGTAAACCCCTATCCTTTAATGCATACTAAGTCCAAGTCATTTAAATTAATTAGTTGGATTTTTTATTTTATTGTAAAATATATTTATAAATTTATCTGTTATAAAATGTTTATATAAATTAACCATACAATCAAATATATCCCATTAGAACTACTTTAACTTAATGAAATTATCAAATAAACTAAGGGTATCTCATCAACACAATTTAGACGACTCTAATGACAGTGAGCATTTAAATAAAAAAAATAAAAGTAATAATAAAGGAAAATCTATTACAAGGGACCGTAGGAGATCAAATTGTAAGAAAATTAATGGAGAAAGATATGGAATCATTCAAAGAAGAGCTAGGTTGATTATGTTAGTCAACATTTATTTTATTCCTCAATATCTTAATTTTTTTAATTTCTTCTTATGCCATATATTGATAATTTTTTCTCTTGTTTTTCTTAAGTTAGAATATGAATTGATAAAATAAAATAAAATAAAAATATTACTATGATACGAAGAAGTTGTCGAAGTCGTAGTCGGTTCCGATATCAGTTACTTTTGAACCATCATTCATCACATGGGGAAAAAAAAATACAAGTATGAACAAACAGTGCATTACCTACGCGAATTCTTTTGATTCAAGTAAAGCTGAAGCAATTGTGTGGGTTATTGAACAAATTAATACGCAATTTGCATCAAATCATTATATTGTTAAACTATGGATTTCTTATCCAAATTATCATCCCTTTATTGATGATTTACAAAACTCTTCATTTCCTTAGGGTTTAATACTATATTTTTTAACGATCTTTCTTATTTAAACTATAAAATCTAAAACCTAAATTCCTAACCTTATACCTCTTAAATCCTGAACTCTAAACCCTATATCTTAAACTCTAAATTCTAACTATAAATTTTAAAATCTACACTCTACAATCTGAACCCATAAACTCTAAACCCTAAAATCAAAAAGTTTGTATAAAATAAAATTTACTCAAACTTGTAAATCAAAGTATTTTTTATTTTAATATGCAAAGTCAATGCAACATTTTGATTTGTGATATTGTTCATTAATTTTTTTAAAAAAATAATTTTTGATAATGTATCATAGAAATTTGAAATTATTTATGTAGAAATAAACAAAGAAAATTTAGATAAGGAAAGAATGAAAAGCATAAACTAAATATATCATGGCAGGACATTAAAAGATAGGGTAAACTACTCATCATCGTTTAAGACTATGTAAAATTAATTATTTTATTAATAGTGTACACAATAATAGTAAGAAAAATATTGCTAGTGTCAATTTTTTGGTAGAAAACTTAAACAATAATTTGATTTATTAATAATAATTTTTAATATAATGTCTACAACTATACATAATTCTCTCAACACTCAAATCGGAATTTTTACATAAATATTGTTTTAGGATTTTATTTTTCTCAAAATATAGTCTTTCTTATTTTAATTTTTAAAATATTGTATTAGCTACAGTACTCTAGAAGTCAGATTCAACAGAATTCGACTTTGAACAGTAAATTCTAAAAAAACCCTAAAGGTTGGTTCATGAGGATCCGACTTCAGACAATTTTTAAGGGTTCAGATTCAAACTTTTAGGGTACTATAACAAATGTAATATTTCGAGAATTAAAGTAAAAATGACCATATTTTAAAAAAATCCTAAAGCAATATTTGACTAAAAATTCCGCTCAAATCAGTAAAAATATTATTTATTTAGATATATTTATATAAATTTTAAATATAATAATAATTATGTCAATCACATTAAAATTTAATATAATAAAAATTGAGGATATAATCCGATGAAATTAAAATTGTATAATCTATATAAATATTGTGAAATTGTTACGGTTCTAAATTATAAATTACCGCAAGTACATTGACCGTGGTAAAAATGAAGAAAAAGAAGCAAACTAAAATCCTATTTCTCTGTCTCTAAACAAAGACAAGACACCGTTTCAGATTTGCAGGTTTTCCGAAGTCAGTCCTGTCCTGTTTGTTTTTCTTCTACTTGTACTACAAAAAGAAATGAAGATATGTTATGTGGGGAAAGCAACAAAGATCTTCATCTTCATAGTCATACTGTTGGTGGCTTTGGGCCTGGTTTTGGGACTCGGCCTGCTCCGTCACGGCCTCCATAAGTCCCACAAATGCTCCGGCGACTCTTGCCCTTCTGCATCCATCGTCTTCCCCACACCTAATACACCGCCTCCACCGTCCTCCTCCTCCTCTTCCTCTCCCTCTCCCTCTCCCGTTATTGGGTCCTCTAACCAACCACCCCCTCCTGCATACAACCCGCCAACTGCAGATCCTACCACCACTACTCCACCTCCTACTCCTACCACTAACCCAAATCCCCCGCCACAATTCCCTCCCCCTTCTGCTCCTCCTCCACAGCCTGCTTCAACTGCAGTGTTGGCGCCGCCGCCCTCCAATCAGCCCACTCCGGTACTGGTGGCTCCAGGTCCTGTGCATGCTTAGATTAGCTGGTTCGTTCCCATTTTTTTAAAATATTTGTGTGGCGTTTGCTTTGTTTATACTGTTGAGTTAAATAGTGGTGAGAGATGATCAGATTTGTGATGCTTACATCTGTTTTTTTGTTGTTGTGTACAGTAGAAACTAATATTTTTGAGCTATGATCTGTAATGGTGGATTTTGGAATTTTTATGAATTTGCTTTCACAACCATCTGTACAAGTCTCGAAATTGTGTCAAATGGTTTGACAATCCAATCGTAATCTAGAAATGTAAAGAATTCCCAATCTTCAATTGGATCGATTTTAGCTAACAATATCTGAATTCTGATTGTTTAAGATTAGCTTGGCTGTCCAAACAATCTTGTTTTGGAGTTGGGTGGGTGACAATTGTCTTGTTGGTTGAAAGAATTTATGTTTTCGTTAATCGCCTCACAATTTTATTGGGACTGGAAAGTGTTGATTAGAGACTTCCAGTAATTTTAGTACTTATTTTGGCAGAAACTAATTGAAGTACTTAAGTGATTATAGGATCACAATATAGATACTAATTTTTATATATATATAAAATAATTTAGATATTTTTTCCCTTTAAGCCTGGATTAAAAAGATCGTTTTCTAAGAAATGCAATTGCGCTTTTTCTTTGAATAAGTAGAGAAATAGTACGAATTTGGATCGATAATATAAATATTTTGTCACTAGATAGATCTCAATGCAATTGTACTTGTACCTCACTAAATATTTTTTTCTTGACTTTCGATAGTAATTACATATTTGAGTAAATTACACGGGAGATCACCGATCTTTGGGGTTGGTGTCGAAATGACCACCGATCTTTTAATTTTGTCAAAATGACCATTCAACTATTGATATGGTTCCAATATAGCCACCATCCATTAAAACCTAACAGAGAGGCTGACGTGGCAGTTAACATAAACTTGTATAATTACACATTTAAGTCCCTGAGATTTTTACATTTAATCAATTTAATCCTAATTTTAATTTAATAAAATAAATTAATTATTCAATTAGGTGGTGGCACGTTACACCACCTTATTGGAGAGAAAAAATCAAAACATTACACACAAATGTAGTTGGAGGAATCAAACCCACATTTCCTTGGGTGTAGGGGGAAAGCCTCTGCCACCAAGCTAGGCACATATTTATAACATGAAATACAAAATTTAATATATGAGTTATATGATTGTTAATGCCATGAAAAAAGAATTAAATGTGATTTTAGGGGATTCGAACATGACACACTTATGATGTATAAAAACATCTAACCCAAAATTTTATAAACCCTAAAAATTTTATAAACCCTAAAACCTAAAAAATTTATGAACCATAAACCTTAAAAATTTTATAAACCCTAAACCCTAAAAGCTATAGTTAATACATGATTTAAAAAATCTCTAAACCCTAAAAAATATAATTAGTGCACAATTTTAAAAAAAATATAAACCATAAACCCTAAAAATATATAAAATCTAAACCCTAAAATTATAGTTAGTACATGATTTAAGAAATTTATAAACCCTAAAAATTTATAAACCATAAACCCTAAACTCTTAAACCCTAAAAATATGTAAAGTCTAAACCCTAAAAATTATAGTTAGCGCATGATTTAACTTTTTTATAGACCTAAACCATATACCCTAAAAATTATAGTTAGTGCATGATTTAAAAAATCTCTAAACCCTAAATATCTAAACCCTAAAATTATAGTTAGTGCATGATTTAAAAAATTATAAATCATAAACCCTAAAAATTATAGTTAGTGCACGGTTTATGATTTTAACTTAATTAATAATTTTTAGGGTTTAGGGTTTATAAAATTTTAAATCGTGCACTAACTATAATTTTAGGGTTTAGGGTTTAGGGTTTAGAGATTTTTTAAATTATGCGCTAACTATAGTTTTTAGATTTTATGGTTTATAAAATTTTTAGGGTTTAGGGTTCCTAAACTTTTTTAGGTTTTAGGGTCTATAATTTTTTTAGGAATTAGGGTTTATAAAATTTTAGGTTAGATGTTTTTATACATCATAAGTGTGTCATGTTCGAATCCCCTAAAATCACATTTAATTCTTTTTTCATGGCATTAACAATCATATAACTCATATATTAAATTTTGTGTTTCATGTTATAAATATGTTCCTAGCCTAGTGGCAGAGGCTTTCCCCCTACACCAAGGGATTGTGGGTTCAATTCCCCCAACTACATTTGTGCAATGCTTTGATTTTTCTCTCCAATCAGGTGGTGTTCCCCCCAACTACATTTGTGCAATGCTTTGATTTTTTTTCTCCAATGAGGTGGTAACACGTGTCACAACCTAATTGAATAATAAATTTATTTTATTAAATTGAAACTAGGACTAAATTGATTAAATGTGAAAATTGCGAGGACTAAATGTGTAATTATACAAGTTTCGTTAATCGCCACACGTCACCCTCCGTTAGGTTTTAACGGCTGGTGGCTATATTGGAACCATATCAATAGTTGAGTGGTCATTTTGACAAAATTGAAAGATCAGTGGTCTCCCGTGTAGTTTACCCTACATATTTTAACATAACTTAAAATACACAAGGGATTGTGGGTTCAATTCCCCCAACTACATTTGTGCAATGCTTTGATTTTTCTCTCCAATCAGGTGGTGTTCCCCCAACTACATTTGTGCAATGCTTTGATTTTTTTCTCCAATGAGGTGGTAACACGTGTCACAACCTAATTGAATAATTAATTTATTTTATTAAATTGAAACTAGGACTAAATTGATTAAATGTGAAAATCGCAGGGACTAAATGTGTAATTATACAAGTTTCGTTAATCGCCACGTCACCTCTCCGTTAGGTTTTAAAATTTTGGCGGCTATATTGGAACCATATCAATAGTTGAGTGGTCATTTTGACAAAATTCAAAGATCAGTGGTCTCCCGTGTAGTTTACCCTACATATTTTAACATAACTTAAAATACACAAGGGATTGTGGGTTCAATTCCCCCAACTACATTTGTGCAATGCTTTGATTTTTCTCTCCAATCAGGTGGTGTTCCCCCCAACTACATTTGTGCAATGCTTTGATTTTTTTCTCCAATGAGGTGGTAACACGTGTCACAACCTAATTGAATAATTAATTTATTTTATTAAATTGAAACTAGGACTAAATTGATTAAATGTGAAAATCGCGGGGACTAAATGTGTAATTATACAAGTTTCTGTTAACTGCCACATCAGCCTCTCCGTTAGGTTTTAACGGCTGGTGGCTATATTGGAACCATATCAATAGTTGAGTGGTCATTTTGACAAAATTGAAAGATCAGTGGTCTCCTGTGTAGTTTACCCTACATATTTTAACATAACTTAAAAATACACAATGGCCATGAACTTGGTAAGTTTAGATAAATTGGTTTTGATTTTTTTTTGTTAAATTCATCATAATTTTTTATGGTAAATTAGGGGTTAATTTACAAAAAAGAAAATCAAGCGTCAATTTAACCAACCTCATCAACTTCAAAGGTTAATTTGACTCAAAAAATTAAGGGTCAATTTGATCAAAATTGTCAACTTAAAAAATGATTTTACATTTTAAACCTAATGAATTCTATTTTGGGATTCCTTTAACCCATTTTTTTTAAACATGAAAAATAATATTTCAAAGGGATTCTAAATATGTGACAAAACTAAAATAGAATATACGGTGTTGAATTCAAATCCTATTTTGTACGGGACTTTTTACATGCAAATTAAGCTTTCAATTTCAATATGGGTAATTATTTGATACACCGCTGGTGAAAATATTTTTTAAGCGGACTTCTAAAGCTGAAACGTATCTTTTTAGAGTCCTTAAACTCTAACTTTTAAATTCTAAACCCCAAACGCTAAACTTTTTGAGTTATGTCAAAACCTATTGGGTCCAAGATTTTTATCTAATTAAACTCTATTAATTTTATTGAACGATGATATATTCAAAATTACAATGAAAGTTTATATTTTAGTAAATATAAACATCTAATCCGGACATATTCTTAAGTTGTTTTGAATATATCAATGATACATGTGAGAGTTCAATCATCATATTTTCCCCCTTCAACAAAACAATGTCACATGTTTTTTCCCTTATTTTAAGTTGTTTTTTTTTTTAACTTCAATTGCTAAACTTTATATCAATTATAAAAGAATTAAAATTATATAAAATTATTTTTCCATTTTAAATTTTAATTATAGAATAATTTTAGTTAATATGAGAAAAAATAATATAAAATAAAAATTAATAATTAACACGTGCTTTTTTCTTTGGTTTTTTAAAATTGAATCCTAGTTTAAATATATCCTCAATTGTTAAATTTGATAGTTGTAGAATAATTTTTTTGGGAGAAGAAAGGATTATTATCCGGGCCTCATTAAAAATTCCCTAAATCTAGTCGGAGAGAAAGAATACGAATGATAAAAAAAAAACAATAACTATCCACAGGATACCCCGTCAAGACATTACACACGTACGAACCCTATAAAACTAAAATCATCTAATAAGAGCGAATGAACGTCAGCCGGAGGACTATGAAACCATTGAACCACAAAACTATCAGATGGAGCAATCTTAGCCAAAATGCCTGCCACCTTGTTCCCACTTCGACAAACATCTTGTAAGCGAACCACCCAACTACGTTGACGCAATTTCTCGAGTTTCAAAAACAAGGGAGAGCTTGTACGCCATTCCGAATCAAGCATAAGTGCTCGAAACCCCTCCATGCTATCAAGTTCAAGAATAACTTGTCGATATATAACATCTCAAGCTTCAAGAAGACCAACATACACACCACAAAGTTCATCTTCAAGCACCGAGCATACCCTTATAAGCTTCACAAAACCATGCTTCCATTCACCGACATAATTAATAAGAAACAAGAGCTATCCATGGGATACCCCGTCAAGACATTACACACGTACAAACCCTATAAAACTAAATCATCTAATAAGAGAGAATGAACGTCAGCATGAGGACTATGAAACCGTCGAACCACAAAACTATCAAATGGAGCAAGCTTAGCCAAAATGCCCGCCACCTTGTTCCCACCTTGACAAACATGTTGTAAGTAAACCACCCAACTACGTTGACACAATTCCTCGAGTTTCAAAAAATAAGGGAAAGATTGTACGCCATTCCGAATCAAGCATAAGTGCCCGAAAACCTTCCATGCTATCAAGTTCAAGAATAACTTGTCGATATATAGCATCTCAAACTTCAAGAGGACCAACATACGAACCCCAAAGTTTAGCCTCAAGCACCGAGCATACCCCTATAAGCTTCGCAAAACCATGCTTCCATTCTCTGACATAATTACATAGCACACCCCCACAAGAGGCCACCCCATCAATCCTTTGCCGAGCACTATCAATATTAAGTTTAACCCAACCTACCTCTGGTGGACTCTAATGATCTACCCCAAGACTAACCGAAAGCCCATGGCAATGCCTATCACAAGCAGCTTCCAACGTCGACACGGATTGAACAAGCAACGATTGACTATGCTCAGGAATAGAACTCTGCCCGTCCAATGGATTATCAAACACCACCGCATTCATTGCCCGCCATAAATTCCAAACTAGTATGCCAAAAAAAGATCCCAATTTATCGGTTCTCTTGCAAAAATAATTCGGTCTCGCCAAATTTGTAATAATCCACTCATGTATTTCTATCGTAAAAAAATTCGACAGACATCTTGCTTGATCAATATAGCCCAGTTGGAGACGACGGGCGAACATAAGCACAAGACATGGCTTACATTCTCTACCTCAACACCGCAAATCGGGCATTTATCCTCCATCGTAAAGTGTCGCCGAACTCGTTCTTCATTGGTTATGAGCTTATCGCTATATGTTAGCCAAAGAAAAATGTGAATGCGTTGGGGTCCCCTAAACTTATGAATTATCTTCTAATTTTTGTCCGGTGAAGTCAATGAATCCCCTATTCAGACACTATATGCAGATTTGATGGTGAAACAACTCAGCTCACTCCTTTTCCAGCTTACAACCGCATCAGGAAAACATGGGCGGAGGGGCTTTAATAGCTGATGCCTTTACAAACAAAATCATATCATTAGCAAAAAAAAGATATGAGAAATTAGATGGCTACCTATATATGTACAAAAGGCTTCCACTTCCTACACCTAATTTCTATTTTAATTAACTGCGCCAACCATTCCATATAGAGTACAATAAGATATGAGGATAGTGGATCGCTCTGACAGATCACCCTCGACGGCAGAAAAGCTTCAGATATAGAACCATTCTATAAAACTTGATACGATATGGAGGAGACACATGTCATAATAAGATGCCGTAAAGCATCCGGAATGCCAATATCCAAAAGTGTGCCATCAACAAAATTCCATTCAAACCGATCGTAGGTTTTCTCAAGATCGATTTTAATAGCCATCCACCATTTTCTACCAAACTTATGCCTCATAAAATGAGTGACATCCTGCATGATGATAATACTGTATGTTATTGAACTGCCCGGAATGAAACTTGTCAGATTCTCAAAAACCTAACGCGACAACAACGATTTAAGGTGATTAACAATAATAGTTGTAATGAGCTTGTAAGTCATATTACTAAGACTAATCGGTCATAATTGATTCATATTGTAACGACCTAGATTTTTCGAGTCAACAATGGGCGTTGACCTGGGTTTTAGTCCAACGTGTTGGGCCGAGATGTTGGGCTATAATGACCCTCCATGCATTGTGGGCTTGCTTGGTGGTTTTGGGCTTGGCTTATATTGGGCCTAATGAAGGGTATTATGGTAAAATCATAAATGAGGGACAAGAGGGCTGGTGCCTCTTTAATTTTTTGTATGGTGTAAGAGGGGTGAGATCATCTTCATCTCATCTCAATTCTCTCTCCCCAAAACACCCACCCAAACACAAAGAAAAGATGAAAACTTGTTGTAATAGAGTGTGAATCTCAGATTGGTCATCAATGAAGAGTTTACCAGCATCAAAGGATCTCCGTTTTGAGCTGAGCATCATTGGATTTAATGGAGGTTGAGTTGGAAGCTTGGACGAAGAAGAGAGGTGGTAAGAGCTTGGTGGGAGCTTCATTTCAGGTTTTGCTTGCTTAAGGTCAGTACATTTCTGACTCTTACATTTCATGAGCCTCATAAGATGATTGCTTTGCTTGGGTTGTGTTCATGAGTAGCAAAGTTAGGGTTCTTGAGCTTTAAAACCCTCTAATGGTAAATCAAGTTTTGGGAGTTGATAATGGGTAAAACTGGTATGAAACCACCTAATATACTCCAAATAACTTGTAAGAAAGAATTGAGACTTAACCATAGGGGTTAAGGGTGGGATTGGTGTAATCCCGAGCTCTAGGTTTCAAGATCTGGGCTCGAGTACCGGTATGGGGTGGCTACGTACCGGTACTCCTTTGTATTTTAAGAGACGGTGTGCGAGGGGCGTACTGGTACGCCTCCCCGTGTATCGGTACCCCTCACTCAAATAGAAATCGAGTAGCACTTAGGCGTACCGGTACGCAAGAGGCGTATCGGTACGCACTGTTTCATTGCCTAGGATAGGCTTAACGTACTGATACTCGAAGGTTGGAGTATCGGTACGGGGTGATCCTAGTACTGATGCTGGGTATCGATACGGGGTAAGAGCGTATCAGTACGGCTTGTGGTCTAACTCTTTCAAACCTAGTTAGGGTATCTGTACTCATGCGGGAGTATCAATACCAATAGGGCGGTACCGATACTCACCTTGAAGTATCGATACTCGCTGGGCAATCTGCCCAAGAAAGTTGAGTTCGCGTTCGGGGGTTCTATAAATTGTGGTAAAGAGTCCGGTAGGTCCCTAAAGGTATAGAACAAACTTTAAAATTGAGAAATCGAGGTTAGCAACTCGTAGGAGGATTAATGGCTAATGGCTTGGTAATAGTTAAAAGAGTTGCTTGGAATGGTAATCTATAGGGATCCGTGGTGGATCAGATATTGCTACGGGTAGCTTGGGGTCCTTGCTGTGTGCTGAAAAGACACCCATGTAGGCTGGTTGCCCCGAGTAATGAGATAATCTAGTGAGAAAGGCGTAAACGAATCCTAAAGACACATATTAAATAGTGTAACAAATGAGTCATGCCTTGGGGCATTGGTAATGGTTGGCAGGATGTCTTTTTATCTCTCGGTGAGATATGTTGATGCTCGGGGGAGCATGTGGCATCGTATGAGTCTTGGTTATTAATCCGGATGTCCTAGAGTTAGTGCAAGGGCACTTAAATAAGGGGATGGGTACTACGAGCTATTTGATCGAGTACATCTAACGTATCTACGGGCTATGTGATCTGGATGCAGTCCGAAACCTATCATTGGGCTATGTGATCATGATATGGAAATACAACTCGAAGGGCTATGTGATCTTGAGTAACTCGATGGGCTATGTGATCTCGAGTAATCCTGTTCGGCTATGTGATCGCAGGATATGACTGCTTGTGGCTATTGTGATCCAAGTATGTCTAGGACGTATATGTGGCTATAGTGATCCGGATATGATCCTAACCCAACAGATATATGATCACCGGTAACCCGACGGCTGTGTGAGTACAGGATAAATAGTAGGGCTACGTTGGCCATTAGGGAATGTATGTTATTTACGTTGTTGTATGGATAATAGATGTTGGATATTTTTACCCTTGGGGCTATGTGATCATGGTAGGGTTGTTACTCGATGGGCTTTGTGATCTCGAGTATAGGCTAGATAACTCTTGGGCTATGTGATCAGGGTATGTGACGTAATTCAGTGGTCGATAGGGCCTCGTGTACGGTAAGCCTGGGATGGCTTGGTAAACTTCTTACATAATAGTGGTATCTTGGGACAGTGGTAAGCTCTAGCTAGGATAGGCTAGAAGGTGATCCTTAGATGTGGAGAAGCCTTTCTGTGCACTATTGATTATATTATTATGCATATTTGTTTTATGATATTCATGAATTGCGGTAGAGTAGAAATGTACCATTGAGCTTTGTTAGCTCAGCGTGCGGAATTGTGGTTTCTTCTGTGCGTAGGTTGACAGGTTGCGTTTGGAGGAGCACATCGAGGAGGATTTTCCAGCATCGAGCCAATCTCAGAGTACAGTACTTGATTGTTTAGTTTGGACTAGTTGTATTCATATGACCTTACCACAGTCGAGCCTGTATTTTATTCTGATTTACTGTATTTGGTCAAACATAGCATTTTAATTGGAACTTATGTTTTGTAAACCCCTTTTTATATTATTATCTATGTGGATTTTATGGTAATGAATTATCTTGAAAATTTCTAACTTGTGGTTTTAAACGAGAAATTTTGATGGGTCGATTTTGGGTGACCCGAAAGTGATGCTCTGGATCCGGGACGAGATCAGGGTGCTACACATATTAATTAGCACCTCAACCTTCGGTGTGAGTACAATAAGAGTACGATTTATATGCTTAGGGAATGCCCCACTTTCGAACACCGAACGAATAAAAGCATAAACGGTCTCACCAACAATGCTCCGTTTACGTTGATAAAATAAAGCTTGGAGACTATTAACCTTGGGCGCCTTACACTGACCCATGCCACTTAATGCTTGATGGATTTCACTGTCTAGAACCGGTGCCACCAATTTATACATTTCAAATTGCGCACAGCTGGGAAATAACCCTCTAATTGCGAAGCTTGGGAGCACATTAGGAGAGCTGGTGAATAACGCCTTATAGAATCGCCACGCGACATTCAATAGCTCAATTTGATCTATGCACCATGAACCAACCTATTCGAAAAGGAGGAATACCACTGAGAATTAACAATGCACCGGTCAAGATGTTGATGTAAGTCGCCTTGATTCCAAGTGAAGGGTGGCCCTCTAAATCCATAATCAAGCAGCCCTAAAGTACAAAGGAAGTCCGCCAACCGTCAGCTTCCACTCACATGAGTACTCGAGCCCCATACTCTCTCATCTGCAGATAAAATAACGTTAAAATCACAACCTAACACCCAAGAAACCCCAACTCCCAAATTCAAAGACTCAAGCTGGCTCCAAAGATGCTTACATTTAGAACTATACTGACTACAATAAACCGTCGTAATATGGAACCATGAATCAAAAATAATAGAACGAATCTGACCATCGATAAATTGCGGAGAGATGCGAAGAATGTCCATCACCATAGAGTCCTCCCATAAGAGACAAATCCCACCATTGAAACCATGAGATTGAACCCTAAAGGAATTAGAAAAACCCAACTTCACTGCCACCTTGTCTGCAATACTACCACTAATACGTATATCAAAAAGAGCCACTGTACTCGGACGATGCTCACGTCTGAAGGATTTAAAAATTCGTCTAAAAGTAGAGCCCTTGTCACCCTATAATTCCAAAACATTATTTTAATCATCACTAACAAAATAGAAAAAAAGGATACGACACCTATTGGTCGGTACTAGCATCCACGACGTCATGGTCACCAACTTCACCCAGATCCTCCGATCGGGTAAAAATCGGGATTTCCAAAATGAACCCCGGAAATTTTTGTTATTACAATAAATGATTTAAATTATATAACTGTCATCTTAAATTGAAAGTGTCTTAACTTGAAATTAAACGTTGAACTTGTAAATTCCACTACTGAAGCAATGCGTAGTCGACTAGTTACTATTTTGGGTATTGTGATGGTGCTTATTCTTCCTCACATGTAATCAACTTTAGAACTCAAATTTGATCTTTTTTCTATTTTTTTTAAATATCCAATCTATCTAACCCAAATATAGGCGACGACTCCGTTTTCATATAAAAGGTTCAGGTTTTTAACAAAATCCAATTTATTATATTTTTTCGAATCTAACCACTAAAATAAATTCATCGAACTTAATAATTGTTTCGACAATATTCTTTTATCTAATTTTCTCAACTAAATCAACTGAAAACAACATCTATCACTCATCAAAAAAAGTTACAAGAGAAAAAATGTTTAAATTAAACTAATAATTTTAGGGTAAACTACATAAATAGTCACCAAACTTTTAGGGCATTTTCACTTTGATCACCGAACTATTAAAACTTATAATATAGTTACTAAACTTTTAATTCGCTTTCATTAAGGTCATTGACGTTAACTACCGTTAAAAGTTTTTGATGTGGCCGTTAATTTTCCACTCTTCCTCTTCTCATGCTCTGTTTTTCCTCCATGATTGATTCTTTCAACCGTTCGTGTGTCGCTCCATGAATTGCAATAAGCCAAACCGCAAAACTTTAGTACCGCTTATAAGCAAAATTTCTTCCAGTTTGTAGGTAAATAAACCAGGTGAAATTTATCTAAAATGGAGTGCATAGCAATGGCAGCAACCACTTTAGACAATTAACGCACATCGAGGTCGATAAAGGTCGTCATGCTTTACAAAAGTATAAAGAGTAAATTTCAACCATTTTCCCATGACCATGATAAATCGTTTTACCTTGGACTGAAGTCTCACCCAGTTTATCACCACACAAACATTTGAGTATAGACTAATTCAAAAACAGGGTAGAGGAAAGAGGAAAAAAGAAAGTTAACGGTCAAGTCAACGTTTTTTAACGGTAGTTAACGGCAATGACTTTGATGAAAGCGAAATAAAATTTTAGTTGACTATATCGTAAGTTTTAAAAGTTTAGTGACTAGAATAAAAATACCTTAAAAATTCGGTTACTATTTATGTAGCCGTCCATAATTTTATTGATAACTTCGTTTCTAACAATCTTCTCTTGCTTTATTTATTTTGTGTCCTACGTACTAAACATTCCCCATTTATTTTTTGTTTTCTTTCCATTGCCTCTCCTCACCAAAATTAGCATTAGTCTAATATAAGAGTCCTAATTATTTACCAAAAAAATCTGAATTCAGTTGAAATTAAAAATAAAATACGAAGGAAAACATCTGTATATTAATTAATTATTTAATTAATGAAGAATCAAGAGTTGGCATAGTAATTAATGAGGTACCGTTAATGGAAACAAAATATAAGAAAGAAACGAAGGAGAAATGGTGGGTTGTCTTACACCATCCTCCTCACGTCTCAAACGAGCCTTTCCTCACCCGACAAAACGAGAAACATTCGGGTGAACAAATATTGTTACCAACCCACACCTGGGTTTTCTCTTTTTATCAAGTTCTTGCCTTTTTTGTCTTTTGGTTCTGCCCAGTTGCAGACATTAGACACGTCAAAGCAAGTTTGTCTGTTCATCTTTATTTCTTTTTAATTTGTGGATTAACAATATTAAGATTGATTGACAGACATTGCAGCAAATTGTTGTCATTGCAATGGTTTGATGAAGGGAAAAAGGGGTATTTTGTGTGGGGGGTGTTTGGCATTTTCCTTCAAGGCGGGAAAATAATCAAGGAATATACAGAAAGAAAGAAAAAGGTTGTGTTTTTGTTGAAAGATTATTAGTGTATTCGATGAAATGAGAATAAAAATAAGCGAATGGGGTAATGTTTAGAACAGCAATGGAGATGATAAGGTCTTCTTCTTATGCCATTTTATTGGTCATATTGGTCTGCAATTTGTGCATAGTGAGCTCGGAAGGTAAGAGGGGGATACGTGAAATGGATGGCACCGGAATACCTCTAAAGATAAATGACAAAATGGTATGCTCATTATTATTCTTCCTCCTTTTACTTATTGAATTATTGGAACATGTATGTTGTTAAGGCAATTTACCATGTATAGAAGGGAATTTAGAGAACAGGGTTCGAATTTTTCTAAGATTATGTCGAATTCTCATTATATGGGGTGACTTACAAATGCTAAGCTATGTCAAACAGTGTCCTGCCTTTACTTTGGTTTATAAGATTAGTTGTTTCCCTTTCTAAGGGTTTAGTACATGATGATAGGCTAAGGTTCTTGTATGGAGTAGGTTTACTTCGAGCATGTTCGATGTTTAATGCATTAGACATATGTTAAAGGTTCATGTGTATGTCACTGCAATTATGGATCAAGCATTTTGGTGTCCGGTTTTCTTGAAACCTTTTTCGATTTCTCAAGGTCAGGGTTGAAAACATTAACTGTTGAAAGCTTGACAAAAATTGTCTACTTACAGGCAGAGGCATGGAATCATTGCATCAAAGAGAAGGGAGAAAAGAGAGTTACTATGAAAGATTTTGACCTGTGCATACTACAAGCAACCGGCGGCTTGATATCGACATTATTAGCAAAACAAAGCATATACAAAGCTATTAATATTTTACCTCCTCAAGTGAGAGAAGGGGTTGTTGATAGCTTGAGAAAGAATGGCCTTATCTTTGATGCTTCTGAGCCAGAGGTTACCTCAAGCTATATATGGCCGCATCCATCTGGAGGTGTATTGGATTATTCACTTCATGTATCAAAAAAGGTTTCCAGTTCAAAACCAGGTAAATCTGGTAAAAGAAAGAAAAAGAAGGATATGATGACAGTTGTTATTGCTGTTTCTGCAACTTCTGCCACAACATTCGTCCTTGTTGCAGTGGTCTTCTTTTGTTGTTTGAGGAAAACAACAGAACCAAAGGATGAAAAACCTCTTTTACACTTGAATGATTACTTGAGTGAAGGTATGTGTTTGTTGTGTATGTTCGTCATTGAGTTGTTATCGTCTTCGTTTTCTTGTTCATGTTTCCACAAAAAATTGAACTTTACAACCTTTCAGGTTCTTCACACAAGTCTACTAGTTTAGGAAGTTCGAGCAACAAAGAATCTGCTACTACCGGCCATAATAACCCTTCTTCTGATATTAGTGATCCCACGAAGCAAGATGACGGCTTACTTCCAAAACCACCAGGATCAGATGCAACTGCTGGAGCAGGCCTGAAACCTCCTCCTGGGAGACCAGCTCCTCCTCCAGCACCAGCTCCTCCTCCCCGTGCTGCCCCACCCCCACCTCCACCTAGAGGTGCCCGTCCTCCACCTATGCCACCAAAATCGAAAGCTGGACCTCTTGGAGGACGTAAACAAAGTGGTTCTGATGGCGATGGTGATTCTTCGCAGAAAGCCAAGTTAAAACCATTTTTCTGGGATAAGGTTGCGGCTACTGCAGATCAGTCAATGGTCTGGCATGAGATTCGTGGTGGATCATTCCAGTAAGGAAACATTTCTACCTTGCAATAATTATAGACATTCTGACTAATAATGAATGCATCATCAAAAATTTATGTGATTCCAAATTGCAATTGAAAAACCTCTGTAGGTTCAATGAGGAAATGATGGAGACTTTATTTGGTTATCAAGCGACTAATAACAAGACTAATGAAAAGAAAGATAAACCAGCCGAACCAGCAATCCAGTATATTCAGATTATCGACCAGAGGAAAGCACAGAATTTGTCTATTCTTCTACGTGCACTAAATGTCACAACAAAGGAAGTCGTCGATGCTCTCCAAGAAGGTCTCTTTCTATCTCATAAAGGAATACTGACGGAATTTTTCTATCATATTAATACTAAACATCATCTACATATTTAGTTTGACTGACAATTAGAACACATAACATTTGAGTGAACAATAGATTTTTATTGATTCAACTGATATTGCTATGGGGTTAAATAGGATTTCTAATCTCAAATACATAAAGTTCCCCTTTAAATCTAGGAACACAAGGAAACCGCATTAGCAGATAACTCGTCGGTATTGACTATAGTAGGAATTTGAGTAACTATATGTGCATATTATCGGCAAATAATTCTATGCTTGCACCGGTTGTATTGACATCTATCGAGAAAAGCATGTCGAATATAAAGATAGTAATTGAAATATACCAAGTGCATAGATAACAGCTGCAGAAGCATAAAGTTTTGAATTCATATTCATCTAGTCGAATATGCATGTGGAATATTTGTTTTAGATCCACCTTTTTCAGTCGTAAATACATGTGACAGACCACTCTTTTAAATAAATCTGAACCAGGTCACAGGCTACCAGGAGAGCTCCTTCAGACATTGCAGAAGATGACACCAACACCAGATGAGGAACTTAAGCTTAGATTATTCGCAGGGGATATTAATCAATTGGGCCCTGCCGAGAGGTTCCTTAAAACTGTGGTTGAAATACCTTTTGCCTTCAAACGAATTGATGCCTTGATGTTCATGAGCACTTTTCCTGAGGAAGCCGCTGGCCTTAAAGAATCCTTTGCAACACTTGAGGTGAGATGATAGATTTAAGAACTGAATACCCGAGAGCCATTCAGGTCACTATAGGAGGAAGGAAATGAAAATAATAATATATCTCATAAGTTCTTTGTATATATGTTTTGGTCGGTGGAATCTTCTGCTTCTCAATAATCAGGAGGTCACAGAATTTAACCATAAAGCAAATTTTCTAGGCAATTATCTTCAGAATATAGTTCCTATATGAAAACCTCTATTACATCAAAAGATAAGTAACCAGATGTTGTGATTATTGTCCAAATGGCAGGTAGCTTGCGCGAAGCTAAAAGATAGCAGATTGTTCATGAAACTTCTAGAAGCAGTGCTTAAAACCGGCAACCGCATGAATGATGGTACCTACCGTGGTGGTGCACAGGCATTCAAGCTTGACACACTTTTGAAACTATCTGATGTAAAGGGCACAGATGGTAAGACAACACTTCTCCACTTTGTAGTTCAGGAGATCATATGTTATGAGGGCATAAAATGTGTTCGCGCACAATCATCAAGCCAGGGTGACAGCCTTGGCAATTTCAAGGCAGTGGATTTCAATGAAGGTAACGACCAAGACAAGGAGGAACATTACCGCAATCTTGGTCTTGAAGTAGTTTCAGGTGTAACCAGTGAACTCGAAGATGTTAGGAAAGCTGCTGTGATTGATGCTGATGCCCTGACATCTAGTGTCACAAAACTTGATTTCGCTTTGAAAAAAACTAAGGAGTTTTTAAATACGGATATGAAGGGTACTGATGATGAGGCCACTCAATTTTATCTTTCAATGTCTTGTTTTACCGACGCTGCAGAAGCTGATATAAAAGGGCTATCAGAGGAAGAAAAAAGAATAATGGAGCTCATCAAGAGCACAGCTGATTATTTTCATGGTCAGGCGGGAATGAAGGAAGGCTTGCGTTTGTTTGTGATTGTTCGCGATTTCTTGACAATGTTAGAGAAGGTTTGTAAAGAAATAAGAGACACTAGAGCTAAGCAGCAAGCCCAGAAAGCCAAGGATTCCAAAACAGAAGGTTCATCAGGGCCAACATGTCAAGAGAACCAGCAACAATCTTCTTTGGAGCATCAGCAAGACAAGGATTTCAAAGAAGAAGGTTCATCATCCCTAGGTTCTCAAGAGAACCAACAACAATCTTCTTCCGAGTTACAGCAAGACAAGGATTCCAAAGAAGAAGGTTCATCATCCCTAGCTTCTCAAGAGAGCCAACAACAATCTTCTTCCGAGTTACAGCAAGACAAGGATTCCAAAGAAGAAGTTTCATCATCCCTAGCTTCTCAAGATAACCAACAACAATCTTCTTCCGAGTTACAGCAAGACAAGGGTTCCAAAGAAGAAGGTTCATCATCCGTAGGTTCCCAAGAGAACCAACAACAATCTTCTTCCGAGTTTCAGCAAGTCAAGGATTCCAAAGAAGAAGGTTCACCATCCCTAGCTTCTCAAGATAACCAACAACAATCTTCTTCCGAGTTTCAGCAGGACAAGGATTCCAAAAAAGAAGGTTCATCAGTGCCAGCTCCTCAAGTGAACCAACATCAATCTTCTTCAGAGTGTCAGCAAGACGAAGATTCCAAAGAAGAAGGTTCATCGGCGTCAGCTTCTCAAGAGAACCAACATCAATCTTCTTCAGAGTGTCAGCAAGACGAGGATTCCAAAGAAGAAGGTTTATCAGCGTCAGCTTCTCAAGAGAACCAACAACAATATTCTTCCGAGTTTCAGCAAGACAAGGATTCCAAAAGAGAGGGTTCATCAGCGCCAGCTTCTCAAGACAACCAACATCAATCTTCTTCAGAGTGTCAGCAAGACAAGGATTCCAAAAAGGAAGGTTCGTCTCGAGAGAACCAACAACAATCATCTTCAGTGTGTCAGCCACTGCCCTTGGATATTCGTAAACAATTGTTTCCAGCAATTGCCAATCGGCGGTTGGATGATTCCAGTTCAGATGAAGAAAACTTCTCTCCTTAGCTGTAAATTTAGAAAGGTACAAGAGATTTTATTTTGAAACATATATCCGTTTCCTTTTTCTTGTTATTATTGTAGTTTACCTCACTGTTACTCTTGTACAAGATCGAAGCTAATTTGGTTGCCGTACAACTTCCAAAGTTAAGTCAGTCAGTTCAGACTAGTGAAACATCCAAACCCGCGAGGTTCTTTTTGGGTGACACACTTGCATGTTATTTTGTTGATCTTGGTTCTCTATAATTTTTTAGTTGATCCTCCATTATATTACAACAAGAAGCTTATAAAGGAACCAAACCGAATCGAATTAGAACCTTGAAATTTATGAGACATGGAGCGTTCTTAGTTCATTGCACTCAGGAGCTTCAATAACCAATCCATAATTCATATTGTGTTTTATCGTCTGGATTTAAAACATTAGGATATGGTGTGCAGATAGAAATAGCAGAATCATGGTTTCTCATAGTTGCGTCTTATGAACAGAATGGCAAAGCTTCATTTATATTTTGGCTAAACAAAACAAGAGAAAAATATGAGACTTCAGTAATTTGTATTATAGACACGATTTTTATTTAAACTTACTCAACGATTTTTAAGGCTCGGAGTTTAAAATATAAGATTTAAAGGTTTATGATTTGAGAGAAATTTTACATTGTTTAGTCTTACATAACTCTTTCTATTTAAGGTTTAAAATTTAACATTTATGTTTAGGTTTGGTTTAAAAAAATAGAGATTTAGATTTTATTTTATTTTTTTGAACAAGAGAAATTTATTGGATTATATTTAAAGTGAAAAGATTACAAAAGAATCACACCGCAAACATTAAAATTCAATGCTCAATAAAATTTAAAGGGTGTGAAAGACATAAAAAAACAAAATCCATCATTTTAAGAACAACTTGTACAATCTTCTGAAAGAAATCCAGCAATCAACTACTTTGACCAAAGTGTCTATGAAGAAAGCAAAATCTTTCGCCGCTTGTTCTTGGCATATCGAAAAACCACAAAATGAAATCATAAGCATAAAAGACTGCCCTCTTTCGCTGACAAAACGCTCGATAATACTTATCACCGGAACAATAAATTGTCAAAAGACGAACCAAAACTGCTACAAAGCAAAAGAATGAACTGCTACAAAAGCAAACAAAAAGACAACCATAAAAATAGATATGGTATGAATATGTCAAAGTAAAACAAAAAGCAAGAAAAAAACTTGAAAAATAAAATATTTATCCAAAAAAGATGAATTTTATTTATATACAAACCAACAAAACGGCTAAAGGCTAATGCCGGTATTAAGAAAATAAAATGAAGAATATGAAGTTTGAAAATTAGAGGAGGAAGGTTTAGTAACTGCCGTAGAGCAGTAGTGTAGTGGGCAAAATATTAAATTATTTTAGATTTTATTTTTTAAAGAGTAAATAGGTTATTTGTGCATATCAAAAAATTAATGTTAGTATTTTAGATGTTATGATTCAAATGGACATTAGTGTATCTATTAAATATATATATATATATATATATATATATATATTATTGCATAAATTTTTGTTTTCACACCTTGTATCAAATTTTTTTTATATTGTTTTTTTTATTTTTTTGATATTATGTTTTTTTAAATGTTTTTAAAATAAATTTTAAAATTTTGAAGATATTTTAGAATTTTTGATAATTGTTCTAGAAAGATTGATTTGTTTATTTTTAAAATGGGAAAATATAAAATTTATTTACACCCATTGTTAACCAAAATTTTAGTTATAGAAAGCTAAGAAATCAATCCAATTCAATTTAAAATTAAAATTAAAAAAAACAAATTAGATATTCAAATATGGATAATTATACTATGCATTGACGGTAGAAACTTTTTGTTTTCAAAAACGCTTTAATTTTAAGGGTTAAAGTTCCAGTACATAATTAGGGGTTTAAGTTTACGTGCTTAGAAATTAGGGGTGTGATTTGAATTTATGGTTTAAGGTTAGAATTTAAAATTTATAGGTTACAATCTAAATTCTTAAGATATTACCCTAAAATCTAAACCCTAACCGTTAAACCCTAAATTTTACACAATTCCTAAATTATATACTCTTAAACTAAACCCTAAAATTTGAGAGCTCTTTCCACGTTAATGCATGAGATATTTTTCTTTTAAATATTTTAAAGATTAAATAATTCAATTTTATTAACTCGATTTTTCTAATTGATTTGTACTCATATATGGCATACAATTGAATGCCTTTATTGAAAAAGGATAATGAATGGTTTGATCTACTTCGCAATTTCCTAAGGGCTTAAACTAAAAAACAATCTTCAAACTATGTATTTTTCTGCATTTAACCCTTAAACTATGATTTGGGCAAAATATGCCCTTAAACTATTATTTTTGGTCATTTTAAGTCCTTAAACTATTTTTTGGTCAAAATAAGTACCTATACTATGTCATTTTTCTTCTTTTAGTCTCCAAAACTATCAATTGGTCAAAAAATCTTTGTGATGTGTCAACATCTTATTAGTCGAAATAGTTTTCTTTTGACTTAAATAACTATCGGACTTAAAATGACCAGAAATGATAGTTTAGAGGCTTATTTTAATATATGATATTTTAAAATTTAAAAAGAACATAAATATTTATATATGTTAGAAAAAGTCTATAAAATGATATTTTTGTAATTATGGACTTAAAGTGACCAAAAATGATAGTTTAAGGGCTTATTTTGTCCAAATCATAATTTAGAGACTTAAAATGACCAAAAATGATAGTTTAAGAGCTTATTTTGCCCAAATTATAATTTAAGGACTAAAAACAAAAAAATACATAATTTGAGGGATGTTTTTTGGTTTAAGCCTTTCCTAAGCAAAAATATGAACTATTGTAATTAATTTCGTGGTGCTGTCAAACTGGCAATTTCCTATATAAACCCTAACAAACCCTTCAATTTAAACTCACTCATAAACATAATAAACCCTCCTTCCCTTTCAAATTCCTTTCTTCTCTGGAAACTATTGATGGCTCGCAAGCGTCATACCCAAGACCCTCCTTCCGCCTCCGATGAAGAAGAGGAGAACATCACTTTGAAAAGGCAAAAGGCAGATGCCGGCGATGTTGGCTCCGGCTCCGACTATGACTCAGACAAGTCTCTCCCGTCGCCTAACGTTTCGGCTTTCACCATCAAGCCCATTGTTCCCAACCCCAACAAGTCTGCTCCAAAGATTTGGGGTAATGAAACTAATGAAAAGAGCAACCACACTCAAAAGAAAACGAAGGATTTGAGCATCACAGACGAGGACAAGCCTCAAAAAGTAACTGAGACTGAGAAGATTTGTGGGTTCAGTGAAGAAGAAAATGTAGATTTTTGGGAGGAGTATCCGTGCTTGGCGGAGTGTTTTGAGAACGTGGATTGTTCTATACTGGAGTATGTGGAGATGAATGCTGAGGCTATTGGGCGAGACAAGTTGAAGGAAATGGAGAGGGAAGAGAGGCAGCTGAGGATTCAGGAATTGGAGCTGTGTCTGGAGAGGAGCAAGTTGGCTCAGGAAGTTGCTGAAGCGGCTTTGGATTCTATCAAGGGGAATCGAATTTAGGTACAGATTTTGGGATACTTTTTTGTTGGTTTTCTGAATTACTATGATATGGATTTGAATGTAATAGTGCTATGTTTTGATTGGATGTATTTATTTAAATTTTAAATGCTCCATTTCTTCATTTTTTAAGCAATCTATCATCATACAACTCCTTCATGCTTTTGCTTCTCATCAATTTGTACCCAAAAGTTGAAGTATTTATTTTTATCTGAAACCAAATTAAAAACACATTTTTTAGTTATAATGTTATTAAATTATGAGATTAAAAATTTTCTTAAATGCTTCACATTTTCTGAAATTTACTTTTTCCGATTTCAACACTTACTAGTTTTACATTTTTTAAATGATTGGATGAGCGAAACGGATAGTTAAATGTTTTGTACTGTTATCATCATCAATTTTCTTTTCAGTGTTGTATAACTGATATGTTTTTACAATTGTTCAGGGGCAATGTCCACTGGGTAAAGAACTTGCCTGTGTAGTTGAACCACAATCTTTTGAGATTATTTTAATCGACATATTTTGTTCAAATTAGGTTGTAATTTTTGAATAATTATTTCGTATTAGAATGATACTCCATGATTTAGTCATAGAGAATGTCTTTTTATTACAAATGGAGTTTTGTTGGGCTCATGCAATCGTCCCCAAACCTCGGCGCTAAGGAAACTTTTCTTCCTTCGACGGGGATGGCAGTTTCGGGGGAGTTGTTCGAGACTACTAAAGCAACGAAATTCCAAGAGGATATTAGATTGGCCGTTGAACGTGGATGGCTTGACGCTACAATTGAAAGGGATGCGATAAGCGTTGTAAACAGACTTTGGACATCTCGATGGTCGGCATCCAGCTTAATCAAGCTCGACCAAAATCTAATTATATTAATAGACTTGCTAATTTTGTTGCCCATACTCTAACTCATTGGGTTTTGATAGTGTTACACCGGTCTATTTCGATATAAAACATCTTGAATGTATCTTGTGTGATCTAATGGCTAATGCGATTAATAATTAATAATATTTATCTTTTCCTCAACAAAAAAGAATGAGTTATCCATTCTAGGATATGCATGAATTACTTCAAAAGTCATTCATCCTCCTTTAATGAGTCGTTCATTTCAGAATGTTCTTTGCTTCTCTTTATAAGCAAAGTGTGGCAATCATCTTGTTGCACGGTGATGGCTCCTCCTTGAAGTTGACATAGGGCATGCATATTTGCTCGTCATGATCGGCTTGTATTGGTCTAAAAATGGATTCTTCTTTGCAATTAACACAAATCATAAGATATTAACTCTTGCATTGAACAATTTGTGACAATCCAACAAAGACTTCTTTGAATCTCTTAGCATTTGTTCTCATAATTAGGGTTGGACGTTCATTCGAGTCGAGTCAAATTTTTTTGAATTATTCGAGTTTACAAGTCATATTTTACGATTCATACTTTATTTGAAATTTTTTGAATCGAGTCAAGTTTATAAAATTTGAATCGAGTTAAGTTTTCATGTTTATGTACAAATTTAATTGTGCATATACCTTTCTTCATATATACAATAGAACTTCTATAAATTAATACTCGATAAATTAATAACCTCTCTTAAATAATAATTTTTTTCGGTCCCAACTTGGGCTCAAAGTCTAAATTAATAATTTCGCTAAATTAATAAGATAATAATTTTTCGGAGGACCCTTATATAATTTATGTCCCTTCAATATTATAAATTAATAATTCTATAAAATTACAAATATAACTAGGACAACTTAGTAAAATATGATTATATTGTTGTTTGCTTCTTTTTAAAATTTAAGTCGAGCTGCATTTTATCTCTAATTTTCCTTACTACATCCAAAAATTCTAGTGTTGTGTTCTCATATTGCAACAAAAAATGTGAAGAGTTGTTGCCGCTATGAGTGCTTGGTATCCCAGAAACAACCTTCTCCATCTCTAGATATTTTGCAGGTTTGTGTCGCTTGGTATCCCCTCCTTTTAAATGAAAATTTTCATCAATCTAAGTTAGCATAAAGGTCTCATATGATCTCTTGAGTGTGTTCGATATTGTACCTTAACTAACTTTCAAATGAAAATTTTCATCAATCTACTGTAGCAAATCTTTTTGAGTGCATGTGGGGTGATCTCTCTTATACTCACATAGTGCTTTACGTATTTGATCTGTCATGGTTGATTTTTGGACACCTTTTAGATGTGAATGCATGGTTGGTTGGTTGTGATTTGGATTGACTAATTAGGAATGTTTGATGTTGTTTATATAGTGGTTGATTTCCTTACCATACATGAACTTGCATTAAGTTTTAAATAGTACAACTACTACTACAATGAACTTTGTTTTCTTAGGGGTATGTCTTACATTTAATTAGTCACATTGTATAAGAACACCATTCAATTAGTCAATACAATGTATATATTTTATTCATGAAGAATAATGTAGGTTCATTGAATTGGAAAAAATCTCTTTAAATTAATAAATTAATATTAATTTATAGATTAATAATATCTCTTTAAATTAATAAAATTACGTGGTCCCGGCATTATTAATTTATAAAAGTTTTACTATATTTCTATATGCATATATGTAGCGGTGCACATATATATTTCTATATGCATATATTTAGGGCTGGGTAGTGCCTATATTAGTTTTAATTTTAACGTTTTTCTATATGCATATAGGATATACATATATTCTATTAAAAATGATATATATATATATATATATATATATATATCTTCATATTTTCACATGCGATATATGTCACGTCTAGGAAGAGACGGAGACATTAATCCCACATCAGAAAGGAAAAGAGAGGTCTTGGGATATATAAATGGTGGTGTTGCACATCCTATCAGACATATCTTTTTGGAAGAGAGTAATGACCCCGTGACAAGTGGTATTGGAGCGACACTTTGACTGCCTGATTTCACGCCGAACGCCCATGAGTGGGGTAGGCAATGTGAACAACCGTGACAATTGGCCCATCACGAGCGTGGTTGACTCGTGACGAGGGCGTCAGACATTAATCCCACATTGGAAAGGAAAAGTGAGGTCTTGAGTTATATAAACGGTGGCGCTGCACATCCTATCAGACATGTCTTTTGGGAATAGAGTAATGGCCTCGTGACATATACATAATATATTATGCAGAATTGACAAACTCGACTCGAATATGAAAATTGATAAACTAATTATTAAAAATTTTGAGTTATTCGAATTTTCATTTCATAACTCAAACTTAATTTTTATCTAGTCGAGTCGAATTTATAAATTACGAGTCGAGTCAAAACAAATAATTTTTTTTCGCCTCGAGTCGAATAGTTTAATTTTTTCGAGTCGAATCAAATTTTGCCCACCTCTACTTATAATTAGCCCCAAAGGCGCTTGGAATGCATATGATGAATTTGAAAAGAGAATTTGAAAGATTAGCTTTTCCATGCACATGCACGTATCACCAGCTTTGAGCTCCTTGTCCCACCCTCATTCCCGATTGCAGCTTTGATTTGTTGATTTCTGTAGTTCTTCCTTCACCATTGGATTTAGGCTCCCATTAAATCTTGACATATTATAAAATAGTTACTAAACTTTATCAAACTATTATAAAATATTATTAAAATTTATTAAATTGTTATAAAAAAGTTTTATAATGTGTAATAATCATTACAGTTCCATAAATTTAATAATTATTTTATAATTTCTAAAACTTTAATAGCCAAAAGAATTTAATTCTTACTTAATTTAGTGATCATTTATATACTTTAGCCTACTTTATTTTTTCTGAAACTAAAACCTTCGGATGGAAACATAGAAAGGTAATCCTAATCCGACGGCGGTCGGGCAACTTCATAAGATTAAAGGTAAACCAAAAATGAAGGCAGTTTTAAATGCTAGAAAGGCGATTCCCTAGCAATAATAGATGGAGTGCAGTGGTCCGCTAGTGTAGCAGACATAGAGTCCATAATTCAATCAGAATTTGACGCAAAACAAAAAGGGTTAATTGGTCATTGCAGTGTTTGCTCTAGTGGAATCGGAGAAAGGGAAACCCAGTTCATTAATGTTTGGTGGACAGTAGAGAGGCCCCACCATTAAAGGACCATGCTACTTGTTTACAAATCCTAGGTGGTATATATCCTTGTTTAAGCTCCCACTATTAAAAAGATTAAATGAAAAAGAAGTTATTAAAATATAATCTTTTAAAATTTTAGATGATTAAAATATTTTTTTAAAAAACAGGTATTTAAAACTTTAATATTTATAATTTTAAATGTCTGATAATTAATTACCGATAAAAAAATTTATTAACTAATAAAAATTAGACACATGTCATGTTTTAATTTATAATTTCTTTTAATTAACTTTTTATTTTTAATAATTTAAAATTTTTCAAAAAATCATAAAATTTTAAAAACTTCTAAAATAGTCATCAAATCCCTAAATCCTAAAACCTCAAATCTTAACCGCTGGCATCCATCGCCAACCTTACCCGTTCGATCGTCGGACCCAACCGATCATTTCCCTCAATTTTTTGTCTCCGAAAATCGGCGAACGGTGTGCCAGCCGAACATTGAACGTCGAATGTTAAATAGTCGTTTGATTGGCACACCGTTCGTCAATTTTCTGACGATGAGGCGTTGGGGAAAATGGTCGACTAGATTCGGCGACCGAAAAGGGTCAGGTAGGCGACGGAGGCCAGCGGTGAAAGTTTGGGGATTTAGGGTTTTGTTATTTTTTGAGATTTAGGGACTGATTTGAATATTTTTTAGAATTTTGGGATTTAAAAAAAAAAGAAATTTTAAATTTTTTTTTCAAAAACAATTTAAAAAATCAACATTCCTGCCATGTGTAGCGTTTTGATTGGGTAGCGGATTTTTTTAAACATTCGTACACCTAAAATTATAACGGTTAAAACTTTAAGCACATGTTTTTACAAAAAATACTTTAGGGCCTTAAAGTTTAAAAAATATTATTTTGGGCACTTATTTTTTATTTAAGCCTATTAAAAAATTAGGGTTAGAATTTAAGATTTAATATTAGAGTTTACAGTATTGGGTTAGAATGAATTTTTTAAAGTTTAAAACTTAAAATTTAAAATTTAATTTTTAAGTGTTAAGGTATAAAAAAAAGACATTTTTTATTCATAAGAGAGTTGGTGAATGAGAGATCGTGTGAGGTAATAGGTTGGTTTTGGATGAGATTATTTAGGGTGATCATTTAAATCTCCTCCAACTCGATTTTTTTTTTTTGTCTCTGTGTTTCCAAAAGCTGGTCTAGATTGCCGGCTTCAAAAATTGAATTTCAGCTTCAACACCAGTACCACCATAAAATGCGAATGTAATTTTAATATATTTATCGACTTTAGTTTAATTAAAATTGTTATTAGTACAACTTATAGGAAGACGAGGATATAGGTAAACAAAACTCGACTCAACTCAAAAAATTAAATTTTTTAACTCGAACAAAACTCAATTCGTATAGACTCGAATCAAGATTTCATAAATTCGATTCGATTCAAAAAAATTCAATAAAATTTGAATTATAAAATAAAAATTCGAATAACTCAAAAATTTGTAATAATTAGTAGATTGAATTTTAAGTTCAAAACGAGTCCCACATTTTTTCTGATATATATGCCAATATAAAAAATATGAAAAAATGTCACATATGAAACTATATATATATATATATATGCATATCTTATATGATTAGAAAAAATCGTTTAAATTAGAATCAAGCCCTACTATAACATGATAAATAATTACAATTAAATTTGTATAAGAACTCGAAGTCTCAAACTCGACTCGAAATTTTTTTAAATAAAATTTGAGGTCTACATTTTGTGAAACAACTACATTATTTTCAACATGAGAAAAGCATATGCTGATCAGGAAAAAATGTCTAAAGAAAAACACAAATATTTTGCCTTTCTCAAGTTATTCATGATTCTGCACTCTTTTCAATCTGATAACCAGACTTCAGTTGTTATTATCTTCTTGCTGCCTGAAACCGATGATGCCATAAAAAGCGATGTTATGGATAAAAAAAACCTTGACAAATGCTGCAATTCGATAAGCAAGAAAATATGAATGAAGACACGTATTTAGTTCAGAGTTATGATTCGGATTTACCTGAGTTGCATATGATGAGCTTTGAGCAAGAAACTTGACAAAGTCTTGCTTCTTTATTTCAAAATTGAACTTGGCGTTATTCAGCAATGCAAGTTCCCTCTTGATATCCTCTTCCAACTTTTCCTTTTGCCATCTCGTCTCTTTCATCCGCTTCTCGGTTTCATTGTAGCTTTGCAGCTCCTCTGACATTGTCGAGGTCTTGGGGAATCTCACATCTACCTCTTCCCTAATATCAAACAGAGTCAAAACAATGATGCAACAGCAAACTAACCTGATTAATCAACAAAAAGTTAAAAGAGTTTGTTTTCTATACACCGCTAGTGAAGGTTTTAATGTCCACAAGTAGGATTAATAAAATTGTCTCATATCTCAATTCTTTAACTTTTTTGTTTTGGTAGTATACACCGTTAAGAGTACTGATGACCCTGTTAAACCCCACTAGTGGAATCTAAAAACTCCACTGGCAGTCGATGATACAAGTTTCGAAAGGTAATCTACCAAAACAAAAACATGAATTTTTTTTTTCTAAACAAGTAGTTAAATGCCTTCTATGCTGCAAATAAAATGATTCAAAATTTTTCTGCAGTTAAACTTTTGCTCAAAAACATGCTTGACAAAAAAGGTACAGTATAATCTGTTATACAATAAAGTAATTTAACATTATTAGAAATAGAGTAATAGTAGTATCATTCACGCACTATGAGAAAAATGCATACAAATTTCAACAATCTTGTTATAATCCTAAGACATCTGAATCACGAGCAAACTGTGCATTTATTCCCAAATTGGTATAAAAAAATTTCTTTATTCAAAAATGAATTTTGGCACTTGCCAGACAGAGCTTCTTACCGAGTGCCTAGGGAAAATACACCATTGCTTCTGATTATCCCACCGTCCAGAGAGACTGCTCCCTCGATTATACAAGGAAGAGCAAGAACCATCTCTGCCCTGGTTCTGTATACTTGAAGACGGGAGAACAGATTGTAAAATAACGTCTCTCTGAGGCCCTCCCCACTGGCAGTGACAAAGGTTAAGTTTGAGCTGTCCACATGAATCATATTCACTGCAAAGCCAAGAAAGCCTGCAGGACACTCCCCATTTGGTAATCTTGGCTTTAAGAGATCAAGCCTCCTCTGGGGGTCATCAGCTACAAAATCACCAGCATAAGGCCTGCAGGAGGAGGAAAAGTAAAAGAAAATTAAGTTTAAGATATCATCAATAAACAAGATTTTAATCAGAAACAAATATAAGAGACTGATACCTTAAACCTTCAAGACAAATTACAAGAAATCGCCATCTAGAGACCTCCCAATAGAAGCTGCAATCCCGTGCAGACCAGAAGTTTTATCTATGCAGCCATCCTGGTTAAATGTTTCCAAAGCTTTAACATCTTCAAAAGTTTTACAAACAATTGCCAACATAGTCTGCACTCCTAGGTACTCCGAGAAAAGCCTAAATATAAATAAGGAAACATAAAGCCAAACATCAACTATATGTCAGCATGAAGAGTTTTCATGAAGCCCTCAATTAAGAGTCGACTGTAATCTATTTAATAAACAGGCTGACCTATTCACAAGAAATTCCTCAAATAATTATAACGTAGCACATGGACTCAATCATCACCATTAAAAAACACAACCCACCCAAACCTAATGTATAAGCTACAATTCATATTCCCCCCCCCCCCCCCCCTCCTTTAAATTGACCCCAATGCATGAAATATCCAGCCTTGCAGAATGATAAAGTTATAACTTTCTCATGTGAAAACATCCAAAATATTATAAACTGCAGACGAAGGACAAATGAAATCTTGCCAGGCATGCTGCAGAAAGATTAATAAAAAAATACTTTCAAACAGACCTACTAAGATTTTCATCATCTACTTTGCCAAGTGTACCAACAACACCCAGTAAATCTTTTGTCAAACTCAGACGAGAAGCTTGAGGACCATGACGAGTTTTCAGCTGACAAAGAATTCCTGCTGCTGACTTTTCATGCTGAAGAATCTTTTCAGTTATTTCATGCTCACTTTGAAGGTGGGACTGATCCTTGTTCTCAATAGGCGAACTAGAAGAATGATACTTTCCAAGCAAAACTGAGAAAAGATCAACTTGTAGCTGGAGAAATGGAAAATAAATATGCAGCATATATGTTCTACAAGATTCAATGTATATGTTACATGGACTCAGTTCTTGGTACAAGTACCCAGTATGGGTACGTGAGCATGTTTACATTTGATGATTCAGCTAAGAAGCATCCAAAGATAACATATGGATACATGGATCCTTCCAAATATTGTAGGGAATATAATAATGCTACTACTCATATAAGTCAGAAAATTTGTAAAATCCATTTGACTCAAATACATCCTTGTGTTTATAGGGGATAGTATTATTAGAAAAGAAAAATGGGGCTATCCTGCTCAAAACCAACTTTTAGCTCATATTTTTCCTTTTTTGTTTTTCATTTTTCTAAAATGGGCTTAAAATGAAATAATAACAATGCTATATCAGCTTGAATTGTGTATTTTTTTCTTTTTTACAGAAACTGAAAACTAATTAAAAATACCCACCACACCATTTACCCTTGTCATGTGTCTATTGAGAATCTTCATCTTGCCTCTTAATCTTATTATTCTTCTCTCAAAAAAAAAAAAGAATCTTCCTACTCTTCTACAATTTTCCCCTCCTTTTCTCGTTCCTCACTCTCTCTATCTTCTCAGAATCTTCCACTCAGTGATCTTTAACCGTGCTATCCAGCATCCACTAATTTCTCTTGGTCAATCCGGATTGGGTTTTTCCAATCTGCTGCCTATGGGAAACAGCCAAGTATGAATAACCAGTGCAGTATCAGATGTGTATTCTGCTCCCACTACTGTGTCACATTGGGTCAACACGGATATGACATGTCGCTAAACTCTAAATCATCCCATTCAAAAAAACAACTAATACTAGAAGGCTACTTTTTGCACCAATATCATCCTAGCATAATGAGAAACATCAAAATTATAGCAATATTGGTGACACATAGTTATGGGTGGAGAGCATGCAAAACCAGATCTAGGCAATTAAACACGATAATATAGTATGTGATATGTAGCTGGGTGTAAACTCCTGAAATACAAAATCTAAAAAAAAGTCATTAATTTATTGTCATTTATGACCTGTACATTAACTAATTATGATTGGCATCAATAACAACCTGTGCAAACATTGCAATGTCTTTAATTCCATTGCTGAATAGCAAAAGGGAGTTTAATTCATGCATGCATTCAGAATAAGAGAAGTATACCTTGCATATCAAGTATATTATCATCTAATTTGTTCTTCTGAGTCTTTAGAAGTTTTATGCTATCCTCATGCTGCTTGATTTTTGTCCCCAACATTCGAAGATCATCTTGAAGTTTCTGTATAGATCATGTTATATCAAATTTACCTTTAAAAGAGGCATAAAGACAAAATATATATATATATATAATTATAACAGTAATAAAGGAATGCTTGCATTTCTTTAACGGCTTCTACCGTCTCAAAGAACCATATGAAAATGGATACCGTTCTTGTAACCTCTACTGAAACACTGAAAAAGAAAGTTCAGAACCAAAACAACCTCAGAGCTCTCCATGATGGATTTAACTTCTGCAAATCCTCCATTTTGCATTTCATCCCTAGAATCAAAAGAGGTTTCATTCAGATCCACTTGCATTGAAGTTGTGGTTTCAACAACCGCTAACGCCCTCGGTTGACTTGAAAACTGCAAAGAGTGAGAGTAATTAGCTTGCTTCTGAAGACATATGTTTCATATCATAAACACTAGAAACTTAAAAACAACTTAAGCTTTAACATTTTAAAGAAAAAAAAACAACTAAACTCGGAACTCATTGTCTTCAGCATGGAAATTTGTTGCAATGCACCATCTGATTACGAGTTATCTTGATCCCAAAAGTTTACTCAGCCAGAGAAACAACCACAAATAAAGCTATTAAGAGTGTTTAAGCAGAATCAAAGTAAAAGCAAATGGGTATTCCAGTTTCCAACCTAAATTTTCAACAATAAATACTAGTATACTCATGAAATCAGCAAATCTTCCCCGTAAAGGAAAATCTGCTACCAGGAAACGTAAAAAATCCTTTTTTTTTCTAAATTGTCCTCGGGGAAAGAAAAGCTGCTACTTTTTTTTCTTTTCTTTTCTGCGGCGCCTAATTCTGAAATTAAAGCAGTAAATAGGTATAAACAAAGGAAACACAAGCATGCATGAAAAGAATTCCCTATCAAATGCCCGTTTGATCCAAGACAAAATATCGGGAACGAAGGGCGCATAAAAGAGCAGCATTATTTTCATAAAGTAACATAAATGCGAGAAACCGAGAACCGGTGCATGAAATTTCGAATAAAGAGAACAGATTTTCAGTTTTTCTTGCTTCCCCTTTTGGAGAGATTTTCCGAGTGACCAAACAGAGTGTTGAGTAATTAAGACAGAATCGAGAGTGAGTGAACTCGCCTGGTGGTTGGACGGAAACATTGCTGAGTTTATCTTTGACTCGCCTCCTAGATTTTTTTTCCCTTGCGGAAATTGAGAGCAGAGAAACTTTAATTTGGAATTTGTACCTAGGAATCGGGTTTTGATGTTTCAGAAAACAGCACCATACCCCTCCAAATTATATGAAATATCATACCTACCACAAAGAATAGAAATTTTCTATTTCACCCTAAAGTTCAAAAATAGTCATAAAAATATACTAAAATATGCGTTAAATTTCGAAAGTTACAAAATGGACATTAATTTTTTTTTTCCAAATTAATATTCAAAAATGGTCATTAAAATATACTAATTTTTTTATTAATCCCATTCGCCCTCAATTGTAACTAAAATTTTGTTTTTAATATTTTTCAAATATTTCTAAGTAAAAATTCAAAAAGAAATAAAAATATGTATACAAAAAATTATAATTTTGTGATTTAAAAATCATAAAATTCTTTAAATTTATAAACATTCGGAGACTAGGAGTGTACTTTCACCATTTAAGATCTTGTGAAAGAACAAGGTGTTGTTCTGAGTTGTACAATCCACCGTATTCATTCATTCATAATCCCAAAATCATTCTATAATTTCTGGTAAAAACAAATAAATTAATTAATTCCTCAAAAATAGGCAAAATATACGTGGTAACAACGCATCATCTCCAAGTCGAACAAGATTTGCGTTGCGTTTCGGTTAGGGATGATAAAATAACTCGCCCCCATCGGGTCTCGACCTGATCCGTTAAGGGCGGTTTTTTTAATTTAAAAAATTGAGTTCGGAGAGGAGCGAGTTTAAGGTGAAAATTTTCTAATCTGATCCAATATGATATATTTATTATATTTTTATATATTTTATTTAATATTTTTATTAATTTTTTGGGAAAGGTTGGGTTTAGTCGAGATTTTTATTAAAATATAAGGGTCGAGTCGGGGTCGAATTATGCTTTTATTATGTCAGGGCGAGGATACACTATATTAGAACCGGGGTCGGGTGGATGATTTAAATTTCAGGCCGGAGTTGGGGCAGTCAAAAACTCGCCCCGCCCAGTTGCCATCCCTAATTTCAGTTAGGTTCCGGGCTTCATCATTCGCTTTTACATTATTCCTCGATAGTAATGTTGATGTCGAAACGAGAAAACATCGAATAAGAAAGATGGAGAAGAAGAATAAGGTGATTGATGGTGGTTTCAGACGTTTAACTTCCTTCAGATTTGAACGGAGAGTCGCAGATAACATGACGATCGTAACAAGAAAGAAGATTGAAGAGAGATGATGGAGAAGAGGGATACAACCCTCTGGATTCAACATGTCTTCTTCTTTGGTGACGTGGGTATTTATAGTCCTTAGGGCTATTTATAGTCTCTGGGACGGTCGAAGCAAGAAAATAGCCTTTGTATGATGGTCATGTGGATGCTGTGGAGTGCCACCTAACAATGTGTATTCTCAAAATCGTGTAGGCCTTTGGGTTGAAAGGCTTCGAGGATCACCTTCGAAATTGCCGAGTGCAGAAGGGGTAGGGATTGCTTTCGGATTTATCTAGTACGGAATCAAAGATATTGTTATAACATTTGTGTTGGTCCTAGTTTAGAAAACTAGAAAAGTTGCAATGGAAACTTTTATAATTTTTTTTAAATGGATCAAACGTGATATTTAATACAATAAATACAATCCACAATCAAGTACATGTTTATTTGAGAACTCAATGCCACAACAATATCTTATACTTGACGCAAATCTCTTGGTAATTCTCCGAATTATTTTTCATGACTCGAACTTCTACTAGATTTACACTTTCACCCAAAAGATCTTCTTCGTTATTCTTACTCTTGCGGATGCTAGGTGTGTAGGCACTACTCAATTTATAAACACAGAAAAAATATCAAAAATTCTCACACTCGCGATTTCCATAATCAAAGTTTTATAATAATAAAGTGTTTCTTTATTTGGGATTTTTTGATAAAAATTGTGTCTCGGGCTTAAAATGCACCATTTTTTTGTTAATCTCAAATAGAAGAACACTTTTTAACCAAATCACAATATTTGAAACAATATTCTTTCATTTGGGAATCTCGTGAAAATTATGTCTCGAGCTTAAAGAGGCATCATTTTTTTGTTAATCCTAAATAAAGGAGTATTTTTTTAAATATATTTTGAACAAAACAATTATCATTCATTTAGGGATCATATTTTTAAATTATATTTGAATTTTTAATCTTTAATGCTAAGACATTAAGTAATTAACTAGTTACAAATTTTGGACGTTGTGGGGTGCTCGTCCTTCCCCATACATAACCGACCCCCGAACTTATTTTCTGATTTCGTAGACTGAAATTCGTTGTTTTAATAAATTAACTAAAAATAAATTCTTATTAAAATAACTGAATTTTCAGGTGATCCAATCCCACTTAAATAAAAAAAAATTGGTGACAACTCCGTTCGAATTAATTTTTATAGAAAGTTGTCAAGCTTGAGGACCCGTTTTTAGAGGGTCATTTTATGTCTCCAGCATGCATTGAGTTGACCTTCAAACCCATAGTTAGATTGCATGCCACTTTCTATTATGTCTTTGACATATTGCTGCCAAGAACAAGCAAGCATGTTCTTGTTAGCATCTTAGGGTTAGGATTTATATAAGCAATAATATTGTTGCAAAAACTTCATAGGAGTTTCTTCTTATGAGCTGAATTGCTTGCATCAATGCTCCTGATAAAAAAAATGGTCGACCAAGTCGGATGACCTTTGATAGATAATTAGGTAAGTACGGGATCATCTTTATCTTAAAGATGATGAGTATTTTTAATTTTCGGAGGCATTTTCAATAGTTGAAGCTTCAATATGCAGGGAAAAAATTGCTACTCTTCAATACGTTGCCCAGCTAATAGTATAGTGCAGTATCATGTATCTATCACCAAGAAAATCAGAGCATCCGCTAAACAAATTGTTAGCACTTGCGAACTTCCAACATGGGAACCTCCTAGAGCGTGAACGTTCAGGCATGAGAACAACCAACCGTAACTTTCGTCGAACGATCATTGACGAAGGCAACCCAGTGATTTAAAGCACGTTGTTTCGGATCACGTGGTCCTCTTTGATGACAAATTGATCTGGGCTATCACTTCTTAAGACGTCAAATCAATACACATGCTACGATAATCCTCCACCGACACTTGTCCTAAATCTTATAAATAGCCATGTAACAGAGAGCAAGGGACACAATCACTCTTCTTCAGCTAGACCATACTAGAAAAATTTACCACCACCTCATAACCACTTTCTACCACCATCAAAACCACCTTTTTTCCACCATTCGAGAGCATCGTTCACCTTATAAGTCAACACAAATATATTTTTATTATTAGGTTATGCACGAATAGTGAACAAGGGGTAAATATTGTAAATGTATTAATATTTTAAAAGAGTACAATGAATCCTACATCATTTGTGAAAATATCTTGACTTGTGTTTAAATACACATTGTTGTAATTGTGCTTACAAAAAAATTAATATGTGATCTTTCACGCATCAAATTTAGGCCCAAAAATCTAAATTATTACAATTATAAAAACTAAAATTGTTTTTGATTTAATAATATTATTTTTATTTAGTTAAATAAATCCCTAAATTCACTCTTCACCATTCATTGTTTCCTATTTTTAGGATTGTTTGATATTATAAATATCATGCAAGCTCAACACTTTAAATGGTTTTATGGGGATCCTTGCAAGGAGGGTACGGTGATGAAAAAATTCTCTGGAACCCTCCCCACAAGTATTGTGGACAAAGTGAGAAGTACAAAAAAAATTCCATACCTCGTCTCATTGTCAACCCTATTTTTTCTCTCTTTGAAATTTTGATTATTTACCCCTCTTTTTTTTGAGGATATTCCTCTTATTAATTATTAACTATCATACTTTGGGTTACTATCCTATAATTTTATGCACGATAGTAGAAAATACTCCACAAAGCATGCCTAATTTTATTTTAAAAATAAATTTTAAAATTTAACTTTATAATTCTAAATCATAAGCCCTAATTATAATCTTAAAGTTTTAAAACGTGAAACTCAAATCATTAAACCCTATACTGAACTCTAAATTAGATCCGCTTATAAAAAAAAAATTCTATTGTCGGTGTATGAAATATTTTCTCAAATACTTTTTACACAAAATCATTTTAAAATTTAAACATATTACAAAATAAAATCTGAATAAACATATTGTATAATCTAAAGGAATATAGCAATAAATGAAGATTTCAATCATGAGCCACTCTAACTGTATTAAATCATTTACTTAATGAATATTAAGACACATGGTGAAAGCCTTCTGATATTATACAGTTTGAAAGATTTATGTAAACCTTTTAATGCTTTATAGCATGAAGAATTAAAGTGAAACGCAAACCTACATTTTTTTTTTACATAAATGAATTATAAAGCAAACCTACAATTTTGAAATACAGTAAAAGATACACTAAATTTAACCCAACAAATAGTCTCAATGGAAAAGCGGATGGTGTTCGTCTTATTAAGAGACCCGAACTCAAATCGCTTTGTCTTACATGTAAGGTGTGTATTATCAAATGTTAAAAAAATATAGGAACAGATACTAACTTGTAATCATTTTAAGACTATTAAAAATGTTACACCAAATTTTCTTCCAATTAGTAGCAAAAAATTACCAGATCATTTTTAAATGAGTATTATTTTCATCCAAACTTTAATTAAGATTTGAAAAGTTTTGTTATTATAATATTTAATTAACAATTTTTTTAACATAATTTAATTATATTCAATCATTTGAATAGTATCACATTACATTAATTAAGTAAAATAAAAATAATTAGAAAACACGTAAAATCCATACTAGATCTTGTCATATCCACAATGCGGGTGAACGAAAATATTATATGTAAAAACATATAATTTTTAAAAATAATTAGCAAATGGTCATATGTGAGTGATAAAAGTATTTGTATATAAATTCATTAGTCATATGTTGGATTCACAATTAAATTTTTGTTGTTGTTTTATTTAAAAATATTATATTAAAATAGGTAAAGTAAATAATACTCACTCATAATATAAATTTTATTATTTGTTGGGTTTAACCATCGATATTCGATTTATTGGTCGATTAATCAAGATCAGATTTTACAGATGTCTAATATGGGGTGATTCTCCCAACCTAGTTTTCTCCATTCACAATGCTTGGTAGGGGTGGACATTCGATCGAGTTGAGTAAAAAAATCAAGTTAGTCGAGTTGGTGAGTCCTATTTTATAACTCAAACTTTACTTAAAAAAAAATTAGTCTAGTGAAGTCGAGTCGAGTTGCTCGAGTTTCTGTTCAAATTTAATTGTAAACATTTATATAACCATATACAATACACACACACACACATATATATATATATATATATATATATATATATATATATATATATCTTCATATTCTTTTTCATATATATATATATATATATATTAAACTTGAAAATTGATCCACCAATTTCTAAAAAAATTGAGTTATTCAAATTTCTATTTTATAACAAACTTTATTTGAAAACTTTTCGAGTCGAGTTTATAAAATTACGAGTTGAGTCAAGACGAATCGAGTTTGTTACGTCGAGTTGAATAATTCGATTGTATTCGAGTCGACTTTTCCCACCCCTAATATCAAGATTTTGAACCCATGACCTTACTTAAGGGATCTAGTACATCATCTCGCTAGACTATCTTTATTGTTGATAATTTTATTAATTTTTAAAATGAGGATATTTTAGTAATTTTCTTGAAAAAAGTTAGTTTTAAGTTGATACGTAATACAAAAGGGACTTGCACATTTAATACTAGTATAAATAAAACATGTAGAGTTGGAAACATTAGATTAGATTATTAAATTTGTCTAGTGGACACCTTAGGAAAGTAAATTATTAAATCTGGAAACTAGTCTCATTTCCGCTTTACTAATAAAAAGAACAACATTTAATTTTATGAGAGACAACATCACATAAAAAAGAAAAGAAAAAACTTTAATACACATCGTGCCTTTTAATTTTAGGGTTTAAGGTTTAGGGATTTAGGTTGTAGGGTTTGAAATTTAAGGTTAATGTTTAAAATTTAGTGTATAGGATTTAAGGTTTAGGGTTAGGGTTAGAAATTTAGGATTTGGATTTTTATAGGGTAAATACACAGGCTTGTGTAAAATTAATTTTACATAGCCTGTGTATCAAAGTTTTACCCAAAAAGAAATTACAATTAATTTTTAGGTATTCAAAAGTCACTTAATTATAAATTTAATAACAAATAAATTAATTTTCTTTTAAAATAATAATTTAACCATTTAATTAAAATTAAAATATGACTTGATACAATAATAATTTTAGCCTCAAAAATTTATAAATTTTATCAATTTGGCCCTAATTAAAAATAATTCAATAAAATTTACCCTTCATATTTAAAAATTTCGACATTGCACCCAATGACATATCATTCGACCACTTGTTGCAGTAAATGCCATTGTCCCCAAGCTCGATAATCGACAAATGTGATATATCAACAAACACAATCACTCCACTATAGACAACTGACAGACTAATGAAACATGTCTATTTGCCTAATGAAATTTTCAAATATGAAGAGTTAAGTTTATTAAATTATTTCAAATTAAGACAAAATCAATAGAATGTATAAATTTTGTTGACTAAAATTATTATTATTATTATTATTATTATTATTATTATAATAAATCGCCTGTTTCAGTTTTAATAATAAAATATTATATTTGTCATAAAATTTTAATTAAATAACTAAATTACTACTTTTAAAGAAAAATTGCATATTATCAAGCCTATAATTAAATAACTTACGGTGTGTTTTACCCTTGGTTTTTCTTATTAGTTTCTACTTTCCAAGTAAAATCCTAAAAAACAACGCTCTCCTTGCAACTCTTCTCCTCAAACCTTTATCTCACTTTTTTCTGAACCCTTCATTTAAATTAAACTCTTTTAAGCCCCCCACCTCCCCTCAATTCCTTTCATCTTCTCTCTCAATCCCAAATTAATTTCCTTTCTTCATTCATGTAGTTTCCACTTTCCCTTTTCACTATTTTGTTTTCACAAATCATCATGAAACTAATCAATAATTTTAGTCCCAAACCTTTCGGTCTAACAAGAAGGATCAGTCCAGTGTCTCTAAATCCGACCCTTCATTGTATAGTTTCGATTCTGCTACATCTTTGTCCTATACTTCGTCGGAATTCGTCTCCTCGGTTCACAAAGGAAACCAACACCCTTCATCGGCCACCGCTGGTATCGGAACACCCACCAACGTTTTGCCAGAGTCATCGGGTGACTAGTCAATTTTTCCTGCTAATTTTTACCTAGAACTCTATCAAGCTTTCAAAATGGTAGATAAAGATAACTATGGGTTTATTAGGAGAAGCGAGCTCGAGGCTTTCCTGAGCAAGTTCGCCCGGAAGCCGCCGAGCCAAGAGGAGATTTCGGCCATGCTGAGCGAGGTAGATGGAGACGGCAATGGGTGCGTAAGCCTAGAAACGTTAGTGAGCCAGTTGGCCGGATCGGCCTACGATGAACAAACCTGCAAGTTGGAGTTGAGAGAGACTTTTGATATATTCGATAAGGACCACGACAAAGGAGTTGATGGCTTACTATAGGGAGAAAATATGTGGGAATATGTTAAGGTGCATTTGGCTCATGAAAAAGATGATTACATTTAAGAATATGATTATTGGAATGTAATATTACTTAATACATTACTAGGAATTTTACATTTTTTTGTTTGGTTTATTTGGTAGGAATGTGAGATGATATTTTTTTGTTTGGTTTATTTGGCAAGAATGTGAGATGACAGTGTTTGAATGAAAGAATATAAGATTACCTGAAATTAAATTTTACCAAGTTATCCTTATGATATTTTTTTATAACAAGTTAATATTGCAATATTAAATTGAAAATATTTGTATTCGTAAAACTATTTACGTTACATTATCTAAATTTTGCAAAAAAAAAAGCATATTATTAATATTAGGCTTAAGTTACGGACAGAATTGCAAGTGAATGGGGTAAGAAATTGAAGATGCAACCAGCAACTTTGACCCATCAAATTTTATGGGGGAAGGATCTCAAAGGCAGGTAAAACATTTGTGTTAAATGTCATTACTCATGACTCTCCTGAGATATGAAGCTTATAAAAGGTTGCATTCAGGTTGAATAATGGGTGCTTTTGATGTTTGCAGCTCTATAAAGGTTGGCTTGTAGATGGCTCAGTGGTGGTGGTAAAATGTCTGAAACTAAAGCAGAAGCAGGCACCTCAAAATCTGATGCAACACATGGAAGTTCTGTCAAAGCTAAGGCATCGACATTTGGTTAGCGTTCTTGCCTACTAACAGATTACAAAGACTTACACCGGTGTAAGTTTTTATAATTTGTATAACAAATCCTATACACATAGAGTCTTTGCCTACTAACAAATTATAAAAACTTACACCGGTGTAAGTCTTTGTAATTTATTTCAAAGAAAAGAGAATAAAGCACAATGCTTCCAAACACTTGCAACCTCAAACCACATTAGTCTGTTAGTAAACTACCTAATTACACATAAAAAAAGATACAATAAATTTTAATGCCTCAATGATTTTTTTTTTTTTGTAATTCATTCTTTACCACCAAACATCTGCTATTAAAAAAAAGATTTATTAATAGAAAAGAAACTAATATAAATACTAAGAATGATGACATCAAGAATGATGCCATCATCCAAACATTCCCTTAGAGGGGTAGAACTCGGGAATGGATTCCTTTATTCCAATAAACGTGGCATCAAGAATGATGGCTTATAACTTAAGGATGACAATTTTATGGGTTTTTTAACCTCACATAAGATTAAATAGATTGAATCTATGAACTTAAAAAGACTAAATGTGTTATTATTTAAATTTTTATAATTCTAACGTTATCTACTTGACGCTTGTTAACGGTCGAATGACCGTTTTGTAATAAAATATAAAATATAACTATCATTCAGTAACTTTTAAAAATTTAGTTATCGTTTTGAATTTTTAAAGAAAGTTCAATTACCATTTTTGTATTTTACCCTTAGTTTAAATTGGCACAGTTCTTGTATATTTCCACAAAATAAATAACAAAAGGAAAATAAAATTAGGAAAACGACGCCGGTTGAGGCCTCCTATCTTCACCCAAGTTGAAGGATCTTAAATGGAACAAGAGCTTAAAAACCTTAGCAGCTCAAATTCCGTATGACTGCTAACATAAGAAGCTCTGTGCTCATTTCGGATTCCTCGTCTCTAGTTTGATTTATCCTCAGCGCTTGTATTTTCTCGAAGCTTTTCCCTGGAAACAAACAGAAGATAACTGAAGGTTTAGTCCGCGGAGACGAACAAAGCTTGAGTGCAAAGATTTGCTACTCTGAATACCCTAGACCCGATCCATGCTGAGCCATCGTCCGGGAAACATTGACGAAAGAAACAAACTGAAATCCTTTTGATTCGAAAGTTGGGAACCGTAAAAAGGGGAAAGTTTAGTAGTCTGTTTTAGATGGACAGATCTAGATCCAAGAGGAACTATTACTATGACCAAGACTATGATGGGGAGACAATGGGTAGGACGAAACCTCGGTACAACAACCATCACTACCTACCTAATAGTCACCGCCACCGTGGCAACAATCCCAACAACAATAACAACGGAGGCAACAACGGCCGACCTCCGAATAAGGGCAGTGGCGGTAGCGGCGGCGGCGGTGGTGGAGGAGGAGGACAAGACTCTTCCCTTACGGTCACCACTAGCTACCGCATTCTCTGCCACGATATGAAAGCTGGGGGTGTAATCGGTAAGTCGGGTAGCATTATCAAGTCCATAAGACAACACACCGGCGCGTGGATCAACGTGCACGAGCTGATTCCTGGCGACGAAGAACGCATCATCGAGATATCTGATACACGTCGCCGTGACCCTGAAGGGAGAATGCCGTCGTTTTCTCCTGCTCAGGAGGCGTTGTTCCTTGTACATGAGAGGATTCTGGAGAGTGATTCGCAGTTTGGATTTGGTGGTGGCGGAGGAGAGGAGGAGGAATACGGAACGGTGGTGAGAGGAGGAGGGAACAGGGTGGCTACGAGGTTGGTTGTTTCGAGGATGCATGTGGGTTCTTTATTGGGGAAAGGAGGAAGGATTATTGAGCAAATGAGAATGGAAACAAAGACTCAGATTAGGATTCTGCCTAGAGACCATACCTTGCCCCGTTGCGTTTCCATGTCTGAGGAGATTGTTCAGGTCTGCGACCACCTGCATTTGGATTTGCATTTATTACACACAAATAGGCGTAATTACAAAATACTAATGTTCGAGGTTTTCAAAATTAGAAGATGTGTTCAAATGCAATGGCTTAATGGAATGATTGGGCAGTTAAATGTTTATAAATTATGTACGGATTAAAGAATTTCAGGTCTTGGTTTGGGATTATGGAGCTGAGTCCAAAATCTTGATCTGAATGAATGCTACCCGTGGATTATAGGAGTTACTAATGTGGTTTCCTTGCCTTGCCTTTCCCCTTAAAGAAACTTCTATTAAAAATCTAATACTAGTATATGCCATTGGCATTGCCGGACTGCTGCTCTGATAATCTTATTTATGTGGTAAACAATTTGCCCTTGCTGAAAAAAATACCTATTCTCTGTTAATTGAACTAAAGAGGCTTCAGGTCTTCATAAGGTTTTATTATGGAGTTTTTAGCTGGCTGGCATTTTGTTTAAAATAATAATGGCTTCTTCTACTTGGGAATTTCGAACTCTTTTCACTGTAGTCTGATTGCATTCCTGTGATTTTTTTGTGTTTTCAATTTTCTTCTGTTTTTTGTTTCAGTAGATACTTGGATTCTTGGGCATTAAAAGTATGTGCAATGTAGGTTTTCCTCTTGTAATAGCTCACTGATGGAAGATTTCATGTATTTGAAAGCTATCATGCTTTATATTGTTGTTCTATACATCGTGCTTCTCTATTATTTGAATGTATCATCCTTATCAGATACAAGTTCTTTTGATTGTCTCAGCAGTTCTATTAATCTTTAGATATTATTGAGTATCAATCATTCATATGATTGCTGATAAAGCAGTCTGAATCTAGGTTGTCCATAAGTTGAGGCTGCAAATGGGCATAAAAGTTGGATAGTTCAGATCCATGAATATTGAATTGTTCCCACTGTCCATAATGCATTGCAAAGAATAATGCTTCTGATGGTGCTTTTTGTTATGGGTGGCCGCGGTTCGGCTACCAAACATGACTATTCTGGAAAGCTATTTTGGTTTAACATCTATTTAAGCATATTCAGTTTGAACTTTTTCTCCCTCACAATTTCCCTCTGGTGGAAGATACTGAAAATGGTTTTATGATATTTGTATACTGTTGTTTGCATGCAGGTTGCGGGTGATGTAAATGCTGTAAAAAATGCTATAGCAATTATTTCATCACGCTTAAGGGAGAGTCAGCATCGTGACCGCAGTCATTTTCATGGACGAATGCATTCACCAGAGCGGTTTTTCCCTGATGATGATTATATTCCACCGATAAACAATACATCACGTAAATCATCTATGGATGGTTCTTTTGGTTCTCGGATGTCTACTATGAATTACAAAGGCAATAATTATTCCTCACGTCCATCTGGCTTCGTTGAAGCTGGGACTGCTCCTTTGGCTGACAGTGGACAGCCTCTTTATGGTGAGGATCTTGTGTTTCGAATACTTTGCCCTATTGACAAGGTTGATAGTGTTTTTGGAGAGCCAGATGGCATAGTAGATTTACTTCAAAATGAAATTGGTGTGGATGTCAAGGTTGCCGATCCCGTGACAGGGTCAGATGAGCAGATTATTACCATTTCTTCCGAGGAGGTACATACCATTGCTCTGTTTATTTAATGACGTGGTCATTTGGGGCGATAGTTGTTTCTTTAGTCTGCTCTCTCTTTTCCCCTAGCTGTTTTTGGGTGATAAATTCCATCGCTTTTTAGCTTTTTGAATAAGATGTTGTCATTTACAATGTTTAAAGACTTGAAAGACGTTTAAAAAAATTGTTCATTTCCTTTTGAATTCTACATATTCTTAGAGGTTTCCAACATATCTTTGGTTTTGTTTGTCCTTAGGGTCCTGATGACGAGTTGTTTCCAGCTCAAGAGGCTTTATTGCATATCCAAACTCAGATTGTTGACCTTGTTCCTGATAAAGATAATATAGTAACTACTAGGTTACTTGTTCCTTCGAGTGAAATTGGATGTTTAGAGGGAAGAGCTGGATCATTATCTGAAATGAAAAGATTAACTGGTGCAAACATACAGATACTGTCAAGAGAAGAACTTCCTTGTTGTGTATCAGGACCCAATGAGATTGTGCAGGTTTGCTATTTAGATACCTATTCTTATGAATCATAGAGAGCTTAGCTTCTCGATGTTAGTTAATCCAGGCCAGAAGATTCGAAATCTCGGACCTCTTAAGTTTTTCTATCTTTTGCCATGTGCTTGTTAAGTTTAATAAATGAGGGATGAAATGATAGGATGGATTTACCTTGTATATTCTGAATGGCACTTTGATTTACTCTACAGATTGTGGGGGACATAGAGGCAGCTCGAGATGCTCTTGTTGAGATCACATCACGATTACGCAGTTACTTACACAGGGAATTCTCTCTGGACTCTCCACCTCCAGCACCACCTATCACTGCAACAGGGTCCATTGGGAATATTTCTACAAACTTGACTCCAGATCGGGATGGACAAACTGCCAGTGACCTTCCTGGTGGAACCTATCAGAATGTGTCAACTCCAGCTACGCCATCATCATCAAAGGTTGTACTTATGCTGCTTTCTTTTGACTTTCCTTTCATTGCTTCGTTAATGGTATTTGTTTTCTTGCATGGCATATGTAGTAAAAAAAGTTTTCCAATCTTAGCATCAAGTTTTCCTTTAGTTTCTTTGGAAGAAAATCTTTAACTGCTTTATGTTGTGCACAAGGTGAACATCTTGAAGTATATCTGGGCCCTCTTCTGCATTCTAAGAATACGATTATAAATGTTAACTACTTATTATAGGAAGTTGTGAAATCTGGTGCGGAAACAGTGAAGCAGACTGAATTTGAACGGCGTGAAGATGTACCAAGTGCAATTAGCAGGTGGCTAAGTTTTGCATTATTTCACTCTTATTCGGTCCTCCTTTTATAGTAGTTATAAAAAGAAGGTTGCATCATAATTGCTCTATCTTTTTGTTATCAAGTATTATTTTAAAAAATTCCATTTAAAGAATGAAGGCTTTTTCAACTCTTTACCAGTATTTTTAACTTGCTTGTATTTTCTATTAGGATTGCTGTACCACTTGTTACGAGGAGTACACTTGAAGTTGTCATACCGGATTATGCCGTTCCCAAGCTCGTAGCAAAATCAAAAAACAAACTGGCCCAGATCAGTGAGGTAATCAGAACTGTTTTCAACTACCTATTTCGTTTATGTTTACTTTGGTTCAATCTAGCTCTCAAGTAATTTATCTCTTGGTTTATGTGTTTGTGGTATAGTTGTCTGGTGCCAATGTGACTCTGGTAGAAGATAGACCAAACGAGATGCAAAAGATGATTCAAATATCGGGTACTCCGGAGCAGTCCGAGAGAGCCCAAAGCTTGCTTCAAGGCTTCATTCTAAGCAGTAAGCCTCTGTTTATGAATGTCTCTGTTTGTTCCTTAGCCTTGTTCTTGTAGACTGATGTCTCACTTGGCTCATGCTGTTTTTGATTCAGCACAAGAAGATGAACCTTAAAGCTACTGCTAGGACTCGGAGCTGTCTATCTGTATTGGGACTGTGTATTTATGTGCTCTCTACATAATCCAATTCTCCAGATGTATAATTCTGGAGTTTCACTGTCATGTAGGCATAAAACTATTGTATTGCTGCCTTAGATTAAGCAGTGTGCGAAGGGTGAGAGAGCTGTATTGTAAATTATAACATGAGTGGTGTTTTTCCTGAAATGAAGAAAGATTGCACTTTTTGGATACTCAGATTTTTTTTCAATGTTTTATGGTACCTCTGCACATTCCAGAACAGAAAATGAAAAATATTTCGAGTTTGGATAATGATGTTGACATAGTTCAGAGTTCATCATTTGTAGAAGGCTGAAGAAACATGGTGAATGTGTTAAAGTTGCAACTAAAAATAGAATCTTTTATGCAAGGAAAGATCGGGTAACATAGGTCACAGGTCTTGCAATGGAACTTGGGTAAATTAAATAAGCTTAAATCTGTTCATGGATGAGTGAATAAGTCCAAGATTTATTATTATTATTATTAGGGAAAGTTATACGGTTGATTAGGGGTGAGCAAAAATCGACTCGAAAAAATAAAAAATTTTGACTCGACTCGAGGCGAAAGACTCGACTCGAGGCGAAAAACTCGACTCGAAATAATTTCAAATAAAGTTTGAGTTGTAAAGTGGAAATTCGAATAACTCGAAATTTTTAGTAATTAGTGGATTTATTTTTAAGTTCGAGTCAAGTTCCTCAATTTTTCTTGATATGTATATACCAAAATAAAAAAAAAAGGAAGAAATATATGCCACATATGAAAAAATATGATGAAATATAAATGCATGTATTTTATGATTAGAGAAAGTAGTTTAAATTAGAATCAAACTATACTATAACATGATAAATAATTACAATTAAATTTGTATAGGAACTCGAAAACTCGACTCGAATTTCATAAGCTTGACTCGAATCGAAAAAATTTCAAATAAAGTTTGTGTTAAGATTTATATTTTGATATAATAATTGAAAATTAGTTTTGGACTAAATTGAAAAGATTTCAAAAATGGTTTTAAGCCCAAACAACTTGAAAATAAGTTTGAGAAGTTTTTGAGAGGTTTTGGAAATGATTTAAAGTAGCTAAATTAACGTTTTCAACACAGGCGTTCCGATACGGTATACCCCGTATCGATACGGTCCAAGGGTTTCAGCTACAGTATTTTTCCAATAACCAAAAACCGTACCGATACGGAGTGAATCGTTTCGATACGCCACCAAGTGTACCGATCTAGTATTTAACCTCCCCAACAGCTATTTGAATTGCAGGGCGTACCGAAACAGACCACGGCGTACCGATACAGCGTACCGATACGGCTTAAGGTGTTTCGATACGGTTAGCAATTCTGAGCGTAACGGCTAGTTGCCGTATCGATATGGGTACACGCGTACCGATACGGACATCACCATGACTGCATTTATTGCGGGAAATAAATCTTCTAACGGCTCCAATTCAATCCCAACGGTCTCCAACAACTAGGAACTCAATTGGGACTATTAAAGGACCCTTCAAGCTTCAGCAACAACTAATGATCTTATTGTCAACAACATTGTGATGCCAAAATTGTCATAGAGCTTTTAATTCACAATTCTTTGTATAGACAACACTTGTGAGCTTAATTGTCAATATATGCTCAAGTGTTTTAGGATTGGGTGAGTGCTTAAAGAGTGCAAACACATACCTTGTAGAGAGGATTCTATTGTTTGCTTATTTCTTTGTTTGAGAGGATTCCCAAAGCTTGAGTTGTAAGCTTTGGATGCTAGACTTGGTAATTGAGTCTAGGTTGTAAAGGTTGCCTCCTAAGCCTTGTTAAAAGGGGAAGTAATTCTTAGTGAATATGAGAAATCCTTAGTGAGAAGCTAAGGTAATGGATGTAGAGCTTGTTAGAAGCTTGAACCAATCCTTGTGTCCATTGTCTATCTTTTTACTTCCCATCTGTAGCGACCTTTTTTCTCTTTTTGAAGATAATGGTTGAAATATTTTGCGGCACCAAAAGAGATGACACTCGGAGACCGGGATGACACTCCCAATAGAGTACCGTTAAATTCTCTTTTCATTAAAAAACGAAAGGTGGAGTCGCCACCGGCCACTTTTGGTGGGCCGGACAACGAAAAGATAACCAGAGATGGATTCGGAAGTTGGTTACGAGTGGGGAAGGGTTAGCACCCCCACTACGCCCAAAATTGGTACCTAAAAGTTTGCACTATATTTTTTAAGGAAAACAAAAATTCAATTTAATTTAATGATTAATTTCCCGATATGAATAATAGTTTAAATCCGCTTTGGTATTCACGACATTCAAAGAAGATGCCACCCGTAGGCCGAGATGACACTCCTAGTAGAATATCAGAATAATGAGGCAGAATGCGATAATTAAAATAAATAAATAATGAAAAAAGTAAAAAAATGAAAAATAAAAATAGTTAAATATGTGTGATAAATCCAAAACCGGCCTTTGTATCCACGACATTCAGAGGAGATGTCACCCGGAGGTCGGGATGACACTCCTAATAGAAATATCGAAATAATGAGGCAAAAATTATATAAAACGGTTATATGAATAGAATATATAACAAATAAATACACATACGAACATAAACGAACAAAAATCAGAAAATGAGAAAGAAAATACATATAAATATAATACACATACATGCTATAATACTATAATATAATATATACATACATATATTACACATTAATAATAATAGCAATATTCATATATATATATATATACTATTTACTTATTCTATACAATATACGGATAAACATAATTATGTAATACATAATGTGATATTATACAAGCAAAATACAGCATAATACAATATAAATATTAGGGATTGAAATAAAAAGCACAAAATTAAAGGGGACAAAATCGAAACTGTTTTGGGGATTAAAATAAAATAAAAACAAAATTAAAGGAACAATTCGAAAACAAAAAGGGACCGGATTGCAAAACCTCTTAAACTTCCATGGACCGCGGAAAGGAATATTCTAGGGAGGAGGTCCTTATTCTGATATTATCCCATTTTAGATTTAGATCATGGACCAAATAAAAAAATAAATAAAACTTAAAGGTTGAATAGAAGAAAAAGGGCACGATTGAAAACTTTTAAAAAACTAGAGGGACTGATAACGCGATTGGACCATGTGAGAGGTCACTAATGTGAACTGGCTTGGGATGGAGGGATTTAAAAGGTAATTTACCCATTTTAAACTAGTTTATAACCTAAAAATAGGGAGAAACAGATCCAACTTTTTCATTTTGTTTGGTCGGCTTCCCACCCCTTCTATTTTTCCTTATTCAAACCCTATAACACTAAATCCCCTTTTATTCGAGTCTAAAGACGAATGGCTCAAAAGGAAGATGGTGATCAACTCAGGACCATTCATCGGTAGTCCGATCCTCAATGGTACAAACAGCGGCGACAACAACTCGACCTAACCGAGATAAGAAAAAAAACTCTCGACTTTTATGTTTTTAACTGATTTTGAACATGCAAAAAAGAGATAAGTATACCTTGTTTCTTTTGTTTGCACTTGTTTCGATCTGAAACGTCTATTTTTATTTCTTTTTGAACAAAAAAAAGCCCCATTTACAGATTACATGATTTGTTCTTTTATACTCATTTTAATGCATCATCTAAAAAGAAGAAAAATTATCTCCTTATTTATGGATTTGCCCAATTATGATGATGTTTCAGATGACTTCTTTTATATTTGCTTTTGCAGGTTTGACGATTTTGGGCGGTGGTGCAGGCATCTTGGGCGGTGGCCGGTTGGGGCGTCACGCGTGGTGGCTACGCGCGGAGGGGATTGGGTAGATGAGGAGATATGGGCGGCGACATACTTGTTTGTTAGGGTTAGAGTTTATTATTTTTTTAGGGTAAATAGGTTTTGGGTTTGAACCGGGTCTGGGTTGGATCATGGGTATGTGTATTGGGTTTTGTTTTGGGTTCATGTGGGCTCTGTAATGGGTTTGGCCATTTTAATGGGTCAAGCCAGGACCAAAATGGGCTATTACACCACCATTAACACCCAAAATCGACTTCTCCACCACTTGGCAAGCAATTCAGTTGAAGGAATTCGAGCTCATCAATTGGTATCAGAGCGAGGCTCAATCGAGAAGGTTTAACCACCTATTGAGGCAATCCGGCTAGCTCGACCAACAAACAAGTCAACCGACTTTTATGGCGTTATCCATCGACAAACCGCCCTTCTTCAACGACGATAATTATGCTTCTTGGAAGCATAGAATGATGTTCTTCATAAAGAGCAAAGACCATCGTCTTTGGGACATAGTTGAAGATGGACCGTTCGTGCCAAATCGGAGCAAGGTAGAGTGGAACGCGGAAGATCGCAAGAAGATGGAGCTCAATTGCAAGGCCATACACATTCTATTTTGTGCTTTGGGCCCCGATGAGTATGCAAAGGTATCTTCTTGTGAAAGTGCCAATGAGCTATGAGACAAACTTGAAGCAATCCATGAAGGGACAAATGAGGTGAAGGAGACAAAGATTGGTCTACTTAACCTCGAATACGAAAACTTCAAGATGGACCCATATGAAGACATCAAGAGCATGTTCGACCGGTTCTCTACAATTGTCAATCAACTCAAAAGTCTTGGAGAATATATTCTAGAAGAAAAGCTTATTCGGAAGTTGATTTATTCACTTCCTGAATCATGGGAGAACAAGAAAACGACCATTATTGAAGTCAAAGATATGAAGAAGCTCAAGCTTGAAGAGCTTGTAGGGTCTCTTCTCACCCATGAGATGATGTCTCTACCCTTGAAGAGAGAGAAGGAGGAGATAATCCAAGAGCAATGAATCGATGTCAACATCATTGCTCTACAATCTTCCACAAGCCAACAAGAAGAATCAAGTGAGGAGGAAAGTGAAGATGAAGAGATGGCCTATCTCTTCAAGGAACTTTCTCAATTCATGAAGAGCAATATCGAAAAAGAAGATGGTGGATCCCCCAAAGTGCTCAAAATGCAAGAAGACGAGGCACACCAAAAATGATTGCCCTCGCTTCAACAAAAAATGATCATCGTCAAAGAAAGCATGTGTGGCAACATGGAGTAATGAAGACTCCACCGATTAAGATAATGTAGCCATCTATGCTTGATGGCCCTCCAAGAGGGAGAGGTAGCTTCTAACTCATCTATTTCTAATTCTTATACTTTTGATGAGTTGCAAGATGCCTATGACAAATTGGTTTTTGAGTTCAAAGCCTCATTTTCTAAAAACAAAAAGTTGATTTCTAAATTGAAAAATGAAAACGATTTGCTTGTGAAAACCAATTTGGAATTTGAAGAAAAATTAAAGAATTTTGAACTTAAAGTTTTAGATTTACAAAATTTGCTTCAAAAGAAAGAAAAAGATCATCAAATTGAAGTAGATGATCTTAAAAAAGAAAAAGATTTGATTTCCAAAGAGCTTGAAAAGAAAAACAATTTAGGAAAATCAAACTTTTATCAAAGACAATCTAGTGCCCCTAGATTTTTTAATGGAAAAGTTTTTAGAAGTATTTGGGTCCCAAAAGGACTAAGTACTTCAAATAAAAAGTATGAAATTGAAAAATGGATTCCTAAGGGGACTAAATTATGTGCTACTAATGCCTATGGATCCAAAGCAATTTGGATACCAAAAATCAAATGATTGTCTTTTGTAGGTGTGATGGAGCCTTGATCAACAAGTGATAAGATTGAGGGGGAGCTCTATACACACAAAGGATGAACACTTGAAGGAGGAAAGCTTCACATCCTACCTTGGTTCAAGTGTGGTAAAATTAGTTGAATTTAGTTTATTTTATTTTAATTTGATTTATTTATTTTAATTCTACTACTTTATTATATATGTTGGACTAACCTTTTGAATGATGCTTGAGTAAGGGGAGCCAATTTTAAAACAAAACTTATTTTTGTCAATGTTTTTACTCTCCATTGTTATTAATCTTTAAAGTTTAAACCATTTCGATATAACAAAAATGGGATAATGTTTTGAAAAATCAATTTTTCAAATGAATAAGGGGGAGCTTATAAGATTTTCAACATTTAATCTCTTATTCAATTTTTATTTTTACTAAGGGGGAGAATCTCAAAAACAAATTTTCAAGTTGGTTTTATTATATCTAAAAGGGGGAGATTGTTAGGATTTATGTTTTGATATAATAATTGAAAAATAGTTTTGGACTAAATTGAAAAGATTTCAAAAATGGTTTTAAGTCCAAACAACTTGAAAATAAGTTTGAGAAGTTTTTGAGAGCTTTTTGAAATGTTTTAAATGATTTAAAGTAGTTAAACTAACGTTTTCAACACAGGTGTACCGATACGGTGTACCCCGTATCGATACGGTCCAAGGGTTTCAGCTACAGTATTTTTCCAGTAACCAAAAACCGTACCGATACGCCCCTAGGCGTACCGATACGGAGTGAATCGTTTCGATACACCACCAAGCGTACCGATCCAGTTTTTAACCTCCCCAACGACTATTTCCCAACGGCTATTTGAATTGCAGGGCGTACCAAAACAGACCAAGGCGTACCGATACGGCTCAAGGTGTATCGATACAGTTAGCAATTCTGAGCATAACGGCTAGTTGCCGTACCGATACGGGTACACGTGTACCGATACAGACAGCACCAAAGCTGTATTTATTGCGGGAAATAAATCCTCTAACGGCTCCAATTCAATCCCAACGGTCTCCAATGGCTAGGAACTCAATTGGGACTATTAAAGGACCCTTCAAGCTTCAGCAACAACTAATGATCTTATTGTCAACAACATTACGATGCCAAAGTTGTCTTAGAACTTTTAATTCTCAATTCTTTGTATAGACAACACTTGTGAGCTTAATTGTCAATATATGCTTAAGTGTTTTAGGATTAGGTGAGTGCTTAAAGAGTGCAAACACATACCTTGTAGAGAGGATTCTATTGTTTGCTTATTTCTTTGTTTGAGAGGATTCCCGAAGCTTGGGTTGCAAGCTTTGGATGCTAGACTTGGTAATTGAGTCTAGGTTGTAAAGGCTGCCTTCTAAGCCTTGTTAAAAGGGGAAGAAATTCTTAGTGAATTTGGGAAATCCTTAGTGGGAAGCTAAGGTAATGGATGTAGAGCTTGTTAGAAGCTTGAACCACTATAAATCCTTGTATCCATTGTCTATCTTTTTTACTTCCCACCATTAACACCCAAAATCGACTTCTCCACCACTTGGCAAGCAATTCGATTGAAGGAATTCGAGCTCATCAGTTTGAGTTGTAAAATATGATGCGTCAACTCGAATAACTCAAAAAATTTTAACTCGACTCGATCGAACGCTCACCCCTACGGTTGATCACTTATATTTCGTAAGTATTTATTTTTGTTCACTAAACTAAAAAAAGTAACGTTTTTGTCACTTACGTTATCAATTTATAACATTTTGGTCACCGGGATATTAGAGGTACGTCTCATTATTAAATGGGATTAATTTTTAATTCTACCCTTAAATGTTAAGCAAAATATTAATTTAACATCTAAACTTTGTATAAGTACCAATTTAACCACTAAACTTTTAATAAAATATCAATTTATCTCTAAATCTGATAAAATTCACTCAACATCAGTCATCGCTAATCATCGTTGACAGCTATTGGACACCAAAATTGTATATTGAAAAACACGTTGAAGCAAGATCTCTTATGTGGTTATTTTACCAATTATTTTTTTTTTCAACAATAAGAACTTTCTCCCCCGTTGAAATCTACAAAGAAACAACCATATCCCCTCAAAAAAAAAACATAACATAATTTTTAGATTCATTTCTCTCCAGTTTTAATTTCAATTTCTTTTTAAATTCCTGCCACCCACACGTCATTGATCTAGGAAATTTCCTTTGTTTCTTGTAAAATTTATTTAAAACGTCTTGAATTCTTTTTGTTTTAAGCTTAAGATTTGAGTCTTGTGACATGTGTATTTATATGTATGATATGTTGCTAGTGTGCATGTGATGATGATCATAAGTGGACATCTTTTGGATTGAAACTATGCTTATAAAATGATGAAGTAATTATGGTAGAAGGATCGTAGTCATTATGTCTTGATTTTGATTTGTATGTTGAGATCAAATGTGTGTTGTTTGTTGGAAAAAAAATACATGTTTGGTGCTTAATAAAAGTTATATTGATGATATGAAATTGAGCTTATTTATAAGGAAAAAACTTTGATACACAGGTCGTGTAAACTTTAGTTTACACGTGCTTTTTAGTTTTAGGGGTTAGGATTTTAGTTTAGAGTTTAATGTTTAGGGGTTTGGGATTAGGGATTAGGGTTTATGGTTTAAGGCTAGTGTTTAGAATTTAGAGTTTAGGGTTTAGAGTGTGGGGTTTAGTTTTTTAGGATTAGGGTTAAGAATTTAGGATTTGAATTTTTATAGTGTAAATATACAGGCTTGTGTAAAATTAATTTTATACAGACTGTGTATCAAAGTTTTACCCATTTATAAGAGTGATTTAGAGTATCTAAAATCGGGAAAAGAGACGTGAAATGATTCACTTTCACCAATTTAGAAAAGTGTATCAGAACTGCCCTTAACAATATCGGTACCAGACTTAAAATCAAACATCGTGGTAAGTTGATCAATCAATTGAATAAGCCACAAGGGATAAATTAACTTTTTAAAAAGTTTGTGAAAATTAATGCAAAAAAAAAGAAAGAAAATTATTCAAAAGATTCTAAATTGATTCAACTTCCTCAATAAAATCTACGTCAACTATCTTAGCATACACATTGAACTTTATAAATTCACTAGTTTGTCTTCTTTTTGTAAAATAAGAAGTAACCTTATACATTTCGCCAAGTGCCCAAAATCTTGTGAATCTTTTCCCAAAGATAAATACAAATAAACAAATTTCAAAAAATTCTCACAAGAAATTTTTTTTATAAATAGTATGCTCTCACACACCCTGTAACTTCCTTTACTCGATCTAAAAGATATAATAAAATCTAGAAAATCACAATGGAATCTTGTCCATCAAGAAAACAAATTACAATTTAAAATATAAAAATAACCTTTGAGACTAAATTGTTATATTTTTTACAATTTAAATTGTTATTAAAAATGATTATAACAATTAACCTTAAGTTTACATTAAAAGTATTGTTAGGCATTCAATGAATAATCATTACATTTGCTAGCTAGCTTTTCAAAACATAAGTTGTGTATTCTTTATACCTTGTACCAAAATATTTAATGTAATCTTTGTATGTGCCGAAAACTTTTAATTTGTAATAGTGTTAATTGTCTGTTTAGTATATGTATTATGTTCAATTTTTTAATGTCATACAAATCGAGCTTTTTTTTTTAATTTCACACGAGATATTTCTCGGCCGTACATTTTGACCACTTTCATCGCAAAATCTGGTGTGTCAACAGTGGGCCACTTCGATAATGACCTATGACATTTTTAAAAAATATATATTTACTCAAGGTATAATAATAAATTTAGTCTTTCATATTTTACTAATTTTTAATTTTGTCTCTAATATTTAACAAACAAATAAATATTTATTATAAATTTTATAAAAAAATTCAAACCAAATAATGATTAACACGTGATTTGATGATGGATGGTGTTTAGAATTTTGTAGTTTGATTTTGGAGATTGTGCATGACGAAAGACATAGTTTGGCCTAGTGAGAGTAAGGTCACATAGGGTTTAGCGTTTAATTAATCGAGTCGAATAAAAAAAGTTTTGAGTTATTCTAGTTTACAAGTCCTATTTTACGATTCAAACTTTATATAATTTTTTTTTCAAATCGAGTCGAGTTTATGAAATTCAAGACGAGTTTTCGAGTTTCTGTACAAATTTAATTGTAATTATTTATAATGTTATAATACATATTGATTATAATTTAAACGACTTTCTATATTCATATACGATATACATATATATTTCTTCATATTTTCACATGTAATTTGCATAACATATCACGTAGAATTGACAAACTCGACTCGAATTTAAAAATTGAACAACTAATTACTAAAAATTGAGTTATTTAAGTCATTTGAATTTTTATTTTATAACTCAAATTTTATTTAAAATTTTTTGAGTCAAACTTATAAAATTACAAAGAATTTATTTTTTTCGAGTCTTACCTACCTAAGGTCACAGGATGCAACGGTAATACGAATTCTCAACAAGTTGAAGACTAGGTGACTGACTAATGTTGGAGGATGGTTAAACGAACGCATAGAAAAAGGACAATGACCCGGTAAAGAGGGCCACGGTTCTGGCGTCGAATACCCTAACATATTTGGAATAGTAAGTCATCTTACATGTCACAACAAAGAAGCAAAAAGGCCAAAGCCTCTATTTCATTAAAAAAAACAATAGTAGTAGTAACAAGGCAACACACACAAATAAGTTTGCCTCATTCATTGCGTTCAACGCCATGCCCGAAATTGTGATTATAAATAGTAACCACTTTCTCTAACCAAAAATACATTTCAAAAGTGGAACCAAAAACCACAAGAAAAAAGTCGTATACCCAAATGAAAAGCAAGAACCATAAAATTCCATGAATGCACGAGATCCGACAATTTGACTCCCGACTATCTAACAATTGAAGTTAATTCGAATTAATGCAATGCTGAATGTAGTTAGCCCCGACCAAAACAAAAATATATAAACGAAGCAGAGTAGATTCAATATAACCCTGCCAGCCACGGATGCATTTACTTCACAACTATGCAGGCTTGAGCTTCTAAATTTAGGGTTCCTAGGTTGACAATGGTGATTTGCAGCACTGGAGATTTCTTTAAGTGCTGCACCGCTTGGAACCACATACTCAAATCATCCATTCCATCAACCTAAATTTAATGGGAGAAAATCATAAGGCAAAACGGATGCTCATCTTGACATGACGGTGCAAAAACAAATGACCAAGCTACCTGACTAGTTAGTCATTCCAGCAAGTCACAATCCATGATCTCCTCCAATTCTTCAAGACCAGAAGATATTCCCTTCAAGCAGATGTTCATCGACTTCTCTGAAACCATCTGTATCAACTTCCTTCATGATAAAAAGAAAGTATCTGACCCCATGATGCTGATGCTGATGCTGATGCAAATGTTAGTGACAACATGAAGCGAAAACTTCTGTTGTCTGACAATGGCAATGACTTGACACATGCAACCCCAGACCTTCAACTCAACACACCCATATGCATGGACTTCGTAAAGAAAATAAACATGCTGAATGCCAACATCCTCAAACAGGAATGGCACGGCTAATCGCCAACTTGGCCCATTCGGCAGATTCTTTAATCATAAGGTCCTCTGAAGACAAGCATTCGTTCAAAAAGTCTTTGCTTGAGACAGATTGCTGTATCATAGAACCGGCATGACTTCCCAACGTATCAGCTAGATCTCCAAGGACTCCAATGGCTGTCTTCATGACTACATCATCCCTATATAAGAAACATCAAAATAAATTAATAACCACATGCTACAAGACAGAGTCATTAGTTAGAGTCAAAGCTTAACAGAGGTAACTTTAAATAGAACTCACATGTCTTTCTCCATGTATATGCCATCCAAAAACTGGAGGATGTGAGGTGCATAGGGAATCAACAGCTGGGTTTTGGGAGAATTCTTAAACCCTTGGAAAATACCAGAATATGCCTCCAGAATTCCATTTCTCAGGGTGTTTGTGTACTCTACCAATTCAACATCACCTGCTATATGAGTAGACAACTCTGCAGCGCTCTGAAGTGCAGACATGGCCCACATTAGGTACTTTTCAAAATACTCTCCAACTGCCAATGCAATGTCACCAAAGCATGAAAATATGGGAGGCTTCACAGAGCGATGCAACTGGTTGCTTGATAAATTCTTGAGAAGTTGAGTCATAATGCCATCACAATAAGGCACAAGTTTTTCCTCCAGTGCCCTGGAAACGTCACCTACAACACCGACGGTCACAGCACAGACCTGGTACTCCTCAAAATTCTGAAGACCCATTTCCATATACCTATAAAACTCTGGCATGTATTTTGCAAAATCAGCCCCTGTTGCATAAGCAAGAGCACCAATAGCAAGCATGGCTTCCTCATGTACAGTAGCACTCCGACAATCAAAAACCCTAAGGAAAAGTCCCATGATCTGATCAGCATACTGCATGAACGCATATTTGGTTGGTTCTGATGAACCAAGCTTCTGAATAATAACTTGTAAACACCCACAAAGAAGGCCTTGCAATTCACTTTGCTTTTCCCTTTCTTCAGATGAGAGCTTCTGGCCCTCAAGGGTGTTATGAAGCTCCATCATGATGACAGGAACCAATTGCAACACCAATGGAGCCGTCTCATCGGTTGAACATCTCACCACTTCATTCAATGTCTCATAAGCAGCAGTCCTCAGCCGGGATTCACCAGCATCTTCTCTGTGAGTGACAGTAAGAAGGGACTGGACAATTTCCTGGAAAAAAGGAGTTAAAGGAGATGATGGACCCATTTCCTCATAACCTTGCACAAGAAAATAGAGAGCACCACAGGCCTTCTCAGCTACATTTGGAGTGTCCTTCATACTCTGTAGCAGAACTGAGACTATCTGTTGGCAATTTGCCTGACTGATGATGGGAGAATCAACAGCTGAACCATGAAGAAATTCAAAGATACGTCCCAGAGTCCAGGCTGTTGTGTCTTTGACGTGGCTACTGGGGTCCTTTATCAAACCACTGAGCATGAAGGTAAGGGCAACATTCACAAGGGGTATTAGCTTCTCAGGAGAAGGGCCCTCCAAGATTGAACCGAAGGCGTAAGTTGCCCCCTCCCTCTGCCTCCAATCTGGTTTTGAAATATTTTCCTCGATAAACGGCACAACAAGGGGGACTATATCATCTCCCACAGTCCGTGCAACCAAACCAAGACATGTTCCTCCAGCCATTGCAATATTCCAAGCCCCTTCCTCCTGATCCTGATCCTCCTCCTGCTTCAACAGCGTCTCCAACAACATAGGAACTAGGGCAGGGAGTGCCTGCTTGATAAAGTAAAAACAAGGAATATCAGAGTCCCCGGTAAAATCACCACCATATTCTTCCAAAATATCTATCTCCTCGTCACAGATAGAACTCCAGAACTCAATGGCTTGAAGGGAAACAGATTCCTCATCTTCTTTCACAGCTTTTGCTGTGATGTTAAAAATATCCTGGATATACGGAGCTAGTTTGTCATAGTAAGTTGATGAAATAGATACCAAACACTCGAAAGCAGCTTGCCTTATCCTCGCGTCTGTGGACAGTGTTGCCTCACAGACAACTCTCATGATATAATCACGTTCCATGTCATTGCTGAAATTTGCCTGTGCAAATCCTAATGCATTGTAAAGTGCTCTTGTAGCAGCAAGCCTCACATCAATGTTTCCTTCCGATGTACTCATGCCTTGAACTACAGCTGTAAGTATTTTATTTACTTGATCTTGATCAACGACATCAGAGGAGACCTCCTCACACAAATACCCAAGAGTCTCCAAAGTGGCTTGCTTAGCATGAGCTGGTAGCTGATGAACATTTGATAAAAGTGAACCTATCAACTCAGGCCACTGTTTATGTGGCAACTCAATGCCTGCAACCTTTGCAATGACTTGAGATGCAGTTGACCGAGCATCAGATACTGCAGATGTCAGAGTTTTCAGTAAACATGCCTTAATCTGGCTCTTTGCATTGCTGTCCAACGACAACCATCTTTGAACAAGCTCAAACTTCCTGTGCTGTTCCTTAGCATCCAATGCATTCTTAAGTATCAAGCCAGCTAATTTACGTGTTTCAACAGGCTTCTCCTCATTTGCCAACTCTCCAGAAAGTGACACCAAGAAAACAGGAAGGTTCTGCTCCTGAAACTGTTTCAAGCTTTCTTCTGCATTCTTCCGCACAGCTCCGTCTATTGACTGTGCATTCAAAAGCACCTGTGTAACCTCCATAGCCATAATATTTCTGAAAAGTGAAACACCAACAAATATAACAAAGATGTACATAAGTCAGAGGCAAATATTGATAGATATTCCAGCACCTCAATCCTGAAAACAATGAAAGGTTAACACACACATGTAAAACCTACACTATTACCTCAAAATTCGTTGAAACAGAGTAAATGACAATAACAAGAATGAAACGAATTGCAGTAAATGAATCAAATAGATCTATGAAAAAACTATTTCCATCTCTACTTACATACTTAACAGTTGAGAGGAACACTTAAATATTAGAGATCAGTTATGCAGCCAATTTGAAACAGAAAAGAGAATTCCTAGATCAAAGTAGATTCAAATTAAATAAAATTAACACTAAGGAACTCGATCATTCAAATCGTTGCAAGCAAAAGAATATAATAACTAGTATTGCAAATAAACAGAACCCTGAGTATATATATATAAAGCGGATCAATGCATCAATATCGGACACCCAAAACCACTGTACGAAACCCTAATTACAAACTAAAACAAAAAGTTTGAAAGGGGAATTAGACAATATAATCTTAAAATTCAATAAATTTTTTGGAGACTTTACCTTTCGCAGATCGGAGATGAGCGGCTGAATAAGACGCTAATAATTAGAGAGAGAATGCGTAAGAAGAAGAAGCAGAAAGAGGCGGATTTAGAGCTGGACTCAATAATTTATTTATACAAATAATATGAAATTTTAAATTACTTTTTAAAAGGAATTTAGTTTTTTTTAAAATCATCTTATTTCGAATGTATTATGATTGTTATAGTAAATTAACTTTTCCATCATTTAACTTTTTTTCACTCCTATCTTGATCACTAAAATTTAAATTTTATAATTTTATCACTTATACTTGACATTATTTTCATTTTGGTCACTTTTAGTTTTGCTGACATAACTTTTTTTTTAATTTCATCATCTTTCATACAAGTCTGTTTCAAATCATGCAAATTTGGTTTGTCAATAATCAAATTAAGAGAATTTCCCAGCAACCCTCGCAAAAGAAGTGACTGCAAGCCGCTGAAGTAAAATCGTTAAGGGCTGGGATGGTACTATGAAGGGACATGTGGACATGAGGCGGAACGTAGGAGGGATCCATGGGAGCCACGATCCTCCAAAAATTTTAAAAATTAAAAAAAAAATTATAAGTTGGTATAATGATAGATTTGTTATTTAGTTTTTTAAAAATATATAATTAATTATTGATGCTCATAAATTTAAATAATTTTAAATGGTCTTTTCTATAAATAATGTTGAGTTTCGCCACTGTCGGTGAGATCGTAGTCATTTCTAAAAGAATATTTAGAAAATTCTTAAGAATATATATTTAGCCTCTTGTGAGTTTAAATCCTTTAAATGAGTCCTAATAAATTTAGATTTTATAAATGATTTTTCAATAAATAAGGTAGAATTCGATCGAGAACCAAAACAAATCCCACAAGGAAACGAAGCAATAAATCCACAGAACTTACTTCGCTGGCTTTAGATAATTGAACAACTGGTCCCTCCAGCACTCCAACATATTGGCATACTTCGCTTCATCATTGACACTCCTATTATGCCTACCATGTTCAGGGAAACAAGTTTCCCAAAACTAATAATTCAAACAACCTAAGCTTGATATGCTTTAAACTGAATTCAAATAGTGGCACCAACTAAGACTTGCAACAGAAGCCATACACCAGCTTGACAAGTCATAAAAAGTGAATGATGTCAGTTACGAATACAAGATTTTATGTTAGGAGCAGGGCGTATCTACCATATGTCAAGGTAGGTCACTTGACCTACCATAAAAAAATTATATAAACTATATCATAGGTCACTTAATTATTAATAAAATTATAATTTGATTATTCAATTATTAAAAGTTACAATTAGGTCACTCAATTAAAGTTTTAGTTACGCTCGGATCACTCCTCTGTTAAAATACAAACGGACATCTAACAAGATTTGGTATAATGATAGTTTTAGTCCTCAAAACTTGTATACTCTACCAATTTAATGCTAATTCAATAAATTTAACCCTTAATACTTAAAAAAGACATCAATTTAATCATATCTTCTTCAAATCGCATGTATACTCTCATTAACACTCGAGTATTTCATTTAAAATTGTTAATTAATCTAGTACACAAATTTATAAATGTAAATATATTTATAATTATTTTTAATGTTAGATCTATAAGAAATTAGATTTCTTTGAAAATTTTGAACAATTTTTCCAAATATCAAGCTTGTCCGCTTAAAACATACCTTTTAAATTTCAAATCGATCATATCCCAATTAAAATCAGGGTAAACTACTTATTTAGTACTCCACTTATTCCCGTGTTTCTATTTTGATACTTCAATTAATTTTTTTTATAAAATGGTACTCAACGTTACGTTCTTATTATGTTTTGGTACCTCAGCCGTTAACTTTTAACGAAGATGATGACGTGACTCATTTTTAATTGGAATAATATCAGTTTTAGTCCTAAAAACTTGTATATTTCTATTAATTTGGTCCTAACTCTATCAACTTCATCATCATCTAAAATATTCAGATTAAACTGTAAATTCTCCCCTTTAATTCCTTTCTTCTTCCCCAAAACTATGGTGAGAGAGGATGACTATAACCCCTAAACCACAAACCTCAACCCCAAACCCCACAAAATTGGAATAGTTTCATTAGAAAGAAAAATAAAATGGGTAATTTGCAATTTTACCCCCAAAAGTTAAGGTGATGTTTAAATTGGATGGGTTTTGGATTAAATTGATAAAAATATATAAGTTTTTTGGACTAAAATTGTGATTATATCAGGCAATGTTATCATCTCCGTTAATTTTAGACGCTCGGGGTACCAAAATAGAACAAAAACATAATGTTACGTATCATTTTGTTAAAAAAATATTTGGTACCAAAATAGAAATACTGACATAAGTGGGGTACTAAATAAGTAATTTACCCTTAAAATTATTATTAAACTTCGAACCAGATTTTGAGCCATTGATCCTAATGACCTTAGATTCGCTCCGAGAAAACAACAAAAACAGGTTTTGTTAATAGTTTTCAGGTACCTAAAATACCGGGTATTCGAGTCTTTGAGTAGTAATTTGGGCGGTACCCAGGTGTTAAGAGTACCCGCAAAATCGGATAATTGGGTACCTATTTTTTTTTTTGCCTTTTCCACACTATCGCTTCAAAAAATAGTTAATCTCGCACCAATAATCTTGTAATTAGACCACTACAATATTTATTAGCTTGCTCTTTTTATTGTCAAATAATCAGTTTTCTGTTTGAATTGTTTCCCCTTTTTATAAGACAAGAAAACGAATAATAATAATAATAATATAATTTTCTATACACATAATACCTTTAATGAATATGTTAAACCGATTAAATATTAGTTAGATTGATATCGTTATTGTTATAATATATAAACGAGAATTGATTTAAGATTTATTAATTGACCTGATGGTCATAGATGCTTATTCGTTGCTCACGTTATGCGGGTCCGAACGCGATATTTGTCTTTGAGAATATTATTGTAACACTATTGAATAATAAAAATAAAAAAAAGCATAAGAGAGACGTGGATAATTAGGTTAATCAAGAATTTGTTTTTAAATGTTAAATTAGGTTAATCAATTTCATGTATGAATAAAATTCTATTTATAATAATAATAATTAATTTATTTTTTAATATCAAATTAATAATATATTAAAAATTATTCAAAAGTTTCTCTTAATTCATACTTTTAGACATGTGATTTTAGACATGTGCAAAAGGAGCGACTGCACATGACCTAAAAAAAAGGGGCTCAAAATGAGTTGAATTAAATGTTTAGAAGGAAAAACAAATTATAAACTAGTGGTAAAGTACACGCAGAAAGCACAATTATGTTGCACGCCATAGATTTTGAGTTTTGTTGGACTTATTTTTTATTCAAAAGTCAATGTACCACACAACAACAAGACAACAAATATTTAAATTTTTAAAATTGAAGTTCTAACTTTAATAAATTGCATATAGTCTCTAAAAAACTGTCCCAGCTTTTAGATATATTATTATAGATATTCAAGTATATTATAAAAATATTATTACGTGGTCGATATATAAAAATGAGTTAATTTAAAAAAAAATAGGGTAAACTACAACGGATGTACTCAATTATGGGCAATGTTACATTTAGATCACCCATTTATTAAAGGTTATATTTGGGTCGCCCTTCATATTTAAAAAAATATATCAACTTGGTATTTTTTTCTTCCAATTCACTTGTATACTCTCGTTAACACTATAATACTTCATTCGAAATCATTAATTAATCTAATACAAAAATTTATATATATATATATATATATTTGAATAATTGGGTGACCCAAATATAACCTTACCCATAATTGAGTGACCTAAGTATAATTTTTAATAATTGGGTGACCCAAATGTAACTTTACCCATAATTGAGTGATCTCCGTTATAGTTTACCCAAAGAAAATATTGTTTTAATTTAAAATATTATAACATGTTATATATAAATACAAAAGAAATTCATATTATAGAAAAAAGTATATTCTACTATTAAAAATATTGTTTTTATTATTAAAAAAATCCTAATAATAATAAAAGCTATGTTGGTTCTAGTTAACCAGAAGATTGAAGTCTGGTTTTTTTTTTTCCTTGCGTTTTTGTTAGATATGTTGTAGTTGATGGTTGTGGCGGAATAGAAATTATGTCTTTTTCGGTGTTTTTTTTTATACTTTTACACTAAAAAGTTATGTTTAGGGTTTATGATTAAAGTTTAAAGTTAGTTTGTACGGTTAGAATTTAAGGAATTATGAGTAGGGTGTATTTTTTAGTGTTTAGAATTTATAGTTTATGATTTAAAATTAAAGATTATAATTTAATTTTTTAATATTAGGACATAAAAAAGAGAACTAAAAAGAGGTAGATAATTTTTATTCGTTGTGTTTGTTGTGACTTGAGATGAAGCATCATGTCATCTCTTCCTTCTTGTAATCACAGTCTGCAACTGCAAGACAAGCTGCGGCATCAACAGAGTTACTGTACGTATATGTGAACTGAAGCATAATGAAGTGGAAATTAAAGAACCAAAGAATATTGAATCAAATGCAGAAGAAAGCAAATGAACAGGTTGAGGAAAAAAAATAGAAATATGAAAGACCAAAATCTAATGGTTAAATATTACGTACCAAAGCTTATTGTTCTTCATTTTTCATCAAAAAGAAGCATACAAGAGTGATATTGATTCGGCTCATCTTGAAACATGAGATGGATTATTGACAAAAAGATGAGCCGAAGCAATATCACGCCATGTCTACTCCGATTTGCTTCGTTTCTATGAATTCCTCTCAACTGCCTCCCCCCTATAAATACCAACTAGGAGATGAACCAAAGGGTTTTTAAGTCCATACACTGTTGATTGATGTGTTGGCTACTTGAAACCCAGCCCGTCCTTTTTCCTAAGCTAAGCATATGGAATTTTATCACCGTTAGGTTAGGGTTCAAATATTCCGGCTGCCCATCGCTTTTACTGATCCTGTCAACACATACGCACAAGTTTATGTTAGGAGACGAATTTAAATTTTTTTAAAGGAATAAATTTATAAAATTTAAAGTTAAAAATAAATTTTTAATAAAAAATACATAAATTTTTTAAAATTAGATATAAATTTTAAAATTTTGAAGAGACGATTATCCCTTCAGCCCTTTTGGGTCCATCCGTGGATATCGTTGGACCATATTATTTGCATTACATTACTTTAGCTTCCAATTCCATGCCTGTCTTCATTTTCTATAAATATTGTTCGAGTTGGACCCTATCATTTGCCTATCTTAGCATTCATTTCCGTTTTCGACTTTTTATTAAGTTATTATAACATACACATACATATTCTGCGAGAAACTACTCTCTTTTTTTTGTCGAAACTGCAGGAAACTATTTTAACTTCGTTACTGCCTATTTTCGGAAAAAAATTCTCTGCCTCTTTTCAGTGTCCATTTATATGCTCCAACACTAAAATAATTAAATTATAAGCTTTAACCCTAAATTTTAAATCTTAAACCTTAAACCCTAAAATACATCATATACCGAATTTGCCAAGTTCTAATCTTAAACTCTAACCTTAAACATTAACTCTAAACCCTAAACCTAAATTTTTAGTGTGCAAGCATAAATAGGGGCACCAAAAAGATTTAAAGATTTTTATTCTTTACTCCCACCTTTCTATGACTAGGAGAGGAAATTTTCCAACCAAAATCTGAAATTTAGGTTACATCTAATGTGTTACATATTTAGTTTAAGCTATGCTTTTGGTCTCTATACTAAACTTAAATTTAAATTTAAATTTTAATCATATATACTTTTAGAATAATGTAACCCTTTTACTTTTATATAATATAACCAGTTAGTCTAAATACTTAATCTCAGACAAAATATCCAAGTGTATTTTTTATGATGCATAAAATATTAATATTAGTATGATGAGTTCGAAGAGATTTTTTAAATAAAGTTCACATCAATATTTTTAGTCAATTTCATCTGTCTTTTTTGGTGCTCTACCCTAAAAAATTAAGTTTAGAGTTTAAGGTTAAGGTTTATAGAATTGGGGGTAGGGTATATTTTTAGGGTATATAGTTTAGGGTTTAAAATTTAAGGTTAAAACTTAAAAATTAATTTTTTAATGTTGGGACATGAAAAAGACACCAAAAAGAGACAAATTTTTATTTCACTAAGTAATGATATTATAAAACTAGAAGACAAAACTATGCTAAATAAAATACATGCATTAAATGCCAAATTTAAAGGAACTAAAACAATTTTTTAACCTAAATGTTTGTAAAAGTTTTGATATATTTAATAATCTTTAAATTATTTTTATTACTATCAGATTTGTGTTGTCTAATCTATTTCAATATAAAAACTATCCCACCTAGCACACTTGATAACCAATAAAAAGGCGGGGAAGGGATTGAATATGTATGTTACACTCATGGGGCGTTTAGTTTACGGAATATAACATTACTATTAAAAATATAATTTCTAGAATGATTTATTAACTGACACATTATTGAAAATATTTTTATAATATTATTTACACAATTTCTTTTATTGTCTATTTCTTTTATCACGAATATTTATTAAAAGAAGTAAACAGTTAATCATAAAACAAAATTTATTTTTTAGATAAAAAATAAATTTCTAATTATATGATTAAGAGATGAGATGATCGGATGACATTTGTTTACGCAGTTTTTTGAGTCATTAATCGGCAGGTGCATGCGTGTAGGAATACTACTGCATAGTAGATAATACATGAGCAACCAGCCATTGATGTCGAAAAAATGCACGTCATGGCGAACGCATGAGACATTGAAATAATTATTTAGCACTTCCAAACTGGTATCAAGTAATTGTTTTATGTATTCCATAACCAATAAAATAAAGAAAAATATACACACACTTATAAGTTTAAACAAGCCTTTCAATTTTAAATTTAAAGATTTATGTTAGGGTTTAAGGTTTAAGAGTTTAGTGTATATAGCGTAAAATTTAAGATTTATAGTTAAAATTTAGAGTTTAAAGTTTAGGTTTTAGGGTGTTAGAGTTAAGGATTTATATTCTAAATTTATAATTTAAATATAAAAAATTACGTAATTTTTTTACACAATTTATGTATTAAAATCTAACCCTAAAAAAAGATCTTTTATTATGCACATAACAATATCGGGGATTCTCAAAGTCGGAAGGTTGGTTGAATGATTAGAATATATATCATATGTAAAAGCCGAAGGTCCCCCACTTTGTGCCGTCCAAACATTTTGGTCCCCCCAAAAAAGAAGTTTTAAGCAATCATCGGAGTAAAACACCTAAGGCTAAGGTAAGGGATAGGATTAAATTTGTTATTATTTCATGAGAAGCTTCTTGTCTGTCAAACAGCCTCAAGTTATTCCACCATATATGTACAGAGAGCATCAGTTCTAAATTTGTGGACAGCTGTGTTTACCACTGAAACAGCACATTCCGCTGGTCTTTCATGTGCTTCAATTCTATTTTATGTATGTTTTCTTAAAATAAAAATTATAGAACGGATGACACACATTATTATACATCACTAACACTACACACTGTTATATATCATTAATTGTTAATGATTTTTAAATAAATATTACTCTCTCTGTCCCATAAAATTTGTCCCTTTTGTATTTTAAAATTATACTATTGAAAAACTTAACCACTTTTATTAGTCACATTTTTTTACCATTAATTATTTTATAATATATCTCTTACACAAACTTTTTCTTTTTAAAACTACGTGAAAAATCAATAAGGGACAATTTTTTAGGGACGGAAGGAGTAAAATTTTTAGGGACTCAAAACATAATTAACCATATTTCAAAAATAAAATTATTTTTTTAAAATTCAATTACATTCATCTTTAAATAAAAGTTACAACCATCCATAATTTACAATCCTGCTCGACGTTGCAAAATCTTTAATGAGAGATTTTGAGATGAAAACAGAGTTGAAATTAGGGTTTAGAGAGTAAAAAAGTTGTGTGTGATGAGATTTGGCTTCCAAATTGTTACCCAAATTGGATAGGAATCGTTGCCTGAGGAAGATCCCACAAATCCCATCTTCAAGTCAATCTCTGAGCCATCACACTTGGAGAGGTTTGTCATAACCAAAAAAGTTGCTAATTACTACAACCAAATTAACAGTTTTTTTATCGAAAAGGGAAATTTTATTACTAGAAAGAAAAGTTAACATAGAAATCTGGATAAGAGCCCGTAAGAACACGACATTTATGGTCAAAACAAGTAGGGGCAACGAAAGCCCAAAATAGAATCCCACATACATGAGGAAAAACAAAACGACACCGACAGAGGAACCGGACGGCCACCACAGGCTAAACAGTTAACAAAGGCGGTTCCGGGGGCTTGGAGGTATGATCCGAGAGAGCTCTTCGATCGGAGATGACTTCATGCACCCTTAGGTTTACAGTCTGCATCACCGAAGGATCGCCAACGGACACCACCAAGACAATCGCATGGCGAGGCGGCAAAGCTCGTAGAAACAACGAATAGAGCCTTCGAGCTAAAGCGGTTGAAACTTCATTTTTCTTGTATCCCACAACAATCAACCTGATGAGAAAGGGGTCGCACCGCCTGAAAAAGCCAAGAGGGCAACCAAACTTCATCGTCAACAACCACAGAGGAAAGAGAGAAGCACAACACCGAGCCCTTTCTCCAAAAGAGGTAACAATCGAAGGAGGATTCATGGTTAGCCAAGAAGGAAACCACAAAAATTGAAGGATGGTTTAGGGGGAGGGCGAACGGCCAGGACAACCTGAGGAGGAAAGAGAGAGGCCGACCGGGAATGGATCCGATAGTGGGTCTCAATCGACGTTTCTAGCCTGCCAAAAACCCCGATATTTGAAGATAACTTCCTCCCTCCCGAACCGCGGTCCTGACTCCGTGGGAAAAACCAAAAGCCGCCAAAAAACCGGTCTCTTTCGAAACGGCCAAAAAGATCTGCTGACAAAAGTTGTGGCCAGGGATAGACATAAAGTTACCTTCTCAAATAGGAGGTTTGAAGGGAATGGGTCGACAGGAATCGATTGGATCCTAGTGAAGCCAAAGCCATCACGAAGGAGGCCTCGTGGGGGGCGAGATGAAAAGGGGGAAGCATTGCAGAGAGTAAAAACGCAGCTAGGGTTTTTAAAATCTTTTGCAGAGGGAGCGTTCTTACCAAATTAATAAGGTTGCTGGACAGATCTTTAACATATTGTATTTAATGAATTCGTTGCATGATAACTGATAAAAAAAACTTGTAACGTTGTTGCCTACTATTTTTGCAGGTATAGATGGTGCATTGTCTAGATAAAATTTTTGCAATGTCGAGTATAATTATAAATTATGGATAGCTATAATTTTTATTTGAAGATGAATGTGGTTAAAATTTTTCAAAAAAATATTCTTTTGAAATATGGTTAATTGCATGTCTATTGTTGCGTTATTGCAATTTTAAGGAAGATATTTTACTCTTCTTACTGTTGATAGCCTTCTATAGAAATAGCGGGTGGTTCGATCTCCTTGAGCAATCCATTCGGAGTGGAATTTTTGTCGCCATGATAGTTCTTCTTGATCAAGAGGATGTTGTAGTTTAATTAGTAATTCAGACTCCAAGTTGAGTAGAAAGCATGAAGAATGAAAGCATAAGGCTTTTTGAATGCCAAAGAGGTAAACCATGATAATTCGCTTCTTAGTGCCAATATAGCTGAAGATTGTTTTGTTCTAAGTTTCTAAAGCCTTCATAAATTGTAAGATTGTATCAGTTATAGTAAAGGAGGGATCCAATTATCCATTACCATTCTTAGAAAATCATTATGGGTAATGTAATAACTCAGATTTCAGAATTAAAGGGTCAGTTTAAACTGAAGAGTGGGCTTTGTGTTAGGCTGAGAGTTTGGCCCATTAAGAGTCTTTGTGGGCCTATCTTTGTTGATGGACTTGAGTCTTGGGTTGTGGGTTGGTGTATGATGAGGAGAGAAGGGTAAAAATAACTTACCTTATGTTTGGAGAGAGATGAGGGATGATCTCTTAAATTATTTGGCAACAAAAAAGAAGGTGATATCACCCTATCATTTGCTTTATCCCATCTCTCTCATTTCACCTTCCGCCCAAGAACCAAGAGCCAAAGGTTCAATCTTTGTGCCTTGAAGTGTGATTTTCGGGATACATGTTATGGGTGTTGAAATCTACATCAAGGGATCTACATTTGAGGTAAAAATCATCAAGTTTGGTGGAAGATGAGTTTTTTTAGGGGGGTTGAGGAAGATGAACGAGATTGGGGGTTTTGGCTCTAATTCTTGTTGTTGAAGCTTATCTTTAGTCCTTTTTAATCTCTCAATATTGTTGTAACTCATCTTACAACATTTTCTTGTAGTTAAAGATGTAAAAAATTCTTCCAAGGAGCTTGGGAAGAAGAAAGCTTGAAGGCTTGGCTTGAGGTTTTATTTACAGTGGTATCATCAAGGTTAGTACACTACTAACTCTCTTGTATTCCTGGAAATCATAAAACTAGATTGCTTATTGCTTGGTTTGATGTTTTGGTTGGCTGAGAGCTTGAAACCTTATTTATGGCTAAATTCAAATTTGTTGTTAAAATGGTGTAAAAATGATAGAAAACCATTTAAACTACCTTCTATAACTTGTATGTTTAATTTGGGGCTTTACCAGGTTTGGGGTGTTGAGGGGGATTCACAAGCTCCAGAATTCAAATTTTAGGCTCGTGTACTGATATTGGATGAACTGGTATAGGCCTAGGTCGTATCGATACCCCATGTTACAAGTGAATTCCAGTAGCGAATTTGGGTATCGGTACGCTTGAGAGCGTATTGGTAACGATGGTGTATCAGTACACTATTTTGTGTATCAATATGGGGTTTTGAAGGGCGTATCGGTATAGGCCCAGGTCGTATCGATACCCAATGTTACACGAGAATTCCAGTAGCGAATTTGGGTATCGGTACGCTTGAGAGCCTATCGGTACATTGTTTCGTGTATCAGTACGGGGTTTTGGTTAAACCTTTTCAGCATGCAGAGCTGAGTATCGGTACGCAAAAGTGGGTATCGGTACCCACAATAGCGTATCAATACACTTAAGCAGGTATCGGTACACGCTGTACAATCTACCCAAAAATTACGTTTTGAGTTCGAGAGACCTATAATTCAAGGAATAAGGCCCAATGAGATTCTAATATGGTAAAATAAATAGTAAAACTGAAAAACTGAGAATTTAACCTCGTATACGAGTATAATAACTAATAACTTGGTAAATGTTGAGTGACTTGTTGTAATATCAACCATAAGAATTTAACCTCATATACGAGAATTCCCCCATCTCTCATTCTCTTGTTCTCTCATAATTCAAAAGGTTAAACCTAGTCTATATTTATAGACTCAAATACTTGGTCACCAAGAAACCTTATTTAATAAGATCTCTACCTAAAATAGATATTTACTCATTAAAGTAAATCCTAATTACCAAGTAATCTTCAACCACTAGAATTACAATAAAACCCAACTTAATTACCAATTAGAATTTGAGTCAAAATATAACAAATCTCCCCCTGACACAAATTATATTCGAGCATTGGTCTCCAAGTCTTCAATAGCTTCAATTTTTACGTAAGCCAAATATCCGTTGAAGCATTGCCGCTAAGTCTTCAACAACTCGAATTCTTACGTAGTATCCGTTGAAGCACCGTTGAATTTTGAGAATTACTCTCGTTGCACCTGAAAGCTCGCTGCAGCAATACTCCTCTGGCATGTCTCCAACATCGCACCGCAAAATCCGCAGCAAAAATTCCTCCACAATCGCGCAGCTCGAACCATAGCTCATGATACCATTTGTTAGGAATTTGTTATGCGGCAAAATAACCAAAGTGATAGCGACATAGACCAAGACATGCACAGAAGACAAGGTTTAACGTGGTTCAGCATAGCCTACTTCCACGGATGAGAGAAACGAACAATCCACTAATAACGTAGAGAACTCGAAGAGTACAAATACATGATAACCCATGTAATCCCAAAACTTGGTGTACAAATCCCATGGCTCGGTGGAACCAAAACACTCTTCCCAACATCCCTACAATACTCATCTCTGCAACGTAGGCACAATAGTTGTAGAGATCCTAAAAGTGGTTATATCTCTCCAGAGTAATTTCCCTCTCTCTCATTCTCTTGTTCTCTCATAATTCAAAAGGTTAAACATAGTCTATATTTATAGACCCAAATACTTGGTCACCAAGAAACCTTATTCAATAAGATCTCTACCTAGGGGTGTGCATTATTCAGTTTTAACCGAATTAACCGACCGAACCAAATTTTTTTCCGGTTAATTCGGTCGGTTAATTTTAGGTAAGTTCGGTTAACGGTTAATTTTTTTTTGGAAATTCGGTTATCGGTTAATTCGGTTCGAAATCGGTTAATTAACCGAATTAACCAAAATTATTATTTATTAAATATTATATATATTACATATATTTATTTTTGGTCATTGAACTTTTAAAAATTATAAAATGATCATTAAATTTTTTGATATATTATAAAATGTTCATTAAACTTTTATCAAATTAGTATAAAATGAAAGTTCAGTGACTAAAAAGGCCATTTTACCATAATTTAGTGACCAATTGTGTAATTTACCCAAAATTTTATAACAAATTTCGGTTAATTAGAAAACCGACCGAATTAACTGAAATAATTTCGGTTCGATTAATTCGGTTAAGGCTAATTCAGTTCAGTTAAAGTTCTAAAAATTTTGGTTAATTCGGTTATGGTTAATTTGGTTCGGCCACCGACCGAATTAACCGAATGCACACCCCTATCTTTAACCGAATGCACACCCCTATCTCTACCTAAAATAGATATTTACTCATTAAAGTAAATCCTAATTACCAAGTAATCTTCAACCACTAAAATTACAATAAAACCCAACTTAATTATCAATTAGAATTTGAGTCAAAATATAACACACCTATTTTTGTAATTAGAATTTATTTGTATAGCGTAGCCGACAAGCCAGGTTGACGGATCCATGTCCAGACATTGCTTGGGAAAGGTTGGGACGTGGTGAAATCATAAGTTCATGGCTCTACCGTAAGATAGTGCTCAAATATTGTCCAGGCTCCATTCGATAGAACACTGAGATGCTCTAATCTAGTTCAAAATGTGACGAGAAAATAGTCATTGTTTATGTCCATAAGTTTGATCGTCTGCTTTGATTTTCATAAATCGTAAATCTTGTTATGCAATTTGTTTGGATACATCGAAAAAATCAAAGAAAATCAACTCATCCACCATACTGCTAATGACTTCGCCCTCTTGTATATCGTCAGCCAAGATTTCTTCTTCATCTTGTGAAATTTCGTCCTTCCCTTGCAGTAGAAAATCCTTATAGGAAGGGTTAGAAGGGATAACAGTCCCTCGAGAATCAACATTCATGGTTGAATGCTCAGTTGGCCAATCGGGGTTGCTCTTGTTCGGTGGTTCCTTGTCAAGCCGTCGATGCTTTTTGGGTTTTCTTGGTGTAACGTCGCCTTCTTCCAAAACTCCAATCATTCTAGGGTTTTTCTCGTAAAATAAAGTATCTTGAACTTTACTAAAAGAAATAGGCATAATGCCAAAAAAATGCTCATAACATTTGACTGAATAGTCACTTTGACTCATATTTTTTTTTGAAGTAAAAACGTTTTATTTTAGGTCAAAATGACCCTCCGTAAATAAAAATTGTTAGTTAACCAATGATAAACAACTTGAAATGACTTGACAAAATGACACATTAGAAGAAAAATATTTTATATTTTATATAGTTTTATAAAATTATTTTTTGACTGATGTGTCATTATGTAAAGTCAATATATTTGCCTATATGACACCGCTATCATGGCGTGCACTGCCATGTAGGTTTGTCACGTCATTTCAAGTTATTTATCGTTAGTTGACTAACAGTTTTTATCCGCAGAGAAACCATTTTGACTTAAAATGAAATGTTGAGTGTTAAATTACTCTAAAAAATAAAAGCCAAAATAATTATTTAATCAAACATTAGAGACATTTTTTGACATTATGCGAAAGAAATACTTAATAATCTTTTATTGAAAGAAATTACCAAGTCTGGGTTTGCAAAATACTTTTTTTTTTGGCAACCGCGGCAAAATACTTAATACTGTTAGGAAGGTAGCTTTCTTTGTACTATTTTTTTAAAAAAGAAAAAGAATTACTAACCATTCACTTTATATTGCAAAAATGGAAGTAAATCTAAACCAAGTAATCCTTGTCTCAAAAGATAAGAATCTATCATCTTCTGCCGTAGCCTTTTGAGAAATTCAAAGATTCCTCTTACTCTGATTAGTTGGCTTTCTTAATCCTACAAGGCGTCAAATTAGAAGAACAAAGCCCATGTGTGTAATACGAGAGGTTCCTAGTAAAAGAAGAAGCATTCATCTAATAAACAATTATTTTTCCAATCATGTCTTTATACAATGAAAAGAGGTTAAAAAAATGTAGCCATCAATTCAGACTAAAGGCGTTTCTATGCGATTAGTGATTGACTTTGATTCTATCATTACCATTAATTGGCGTTTGAAGGCGGGCAATAAACCCCATAGAATATTATCACTTAAAAAAAATAAAGAGTTAATCTAAGTCATCTAATTCTTCATTCAACGATCCCCAAAACGTGTAAAATTATGAGTTTTATATTCTGTGTAAGTGGATCCTAACCCATATAGGGATAAGATCTGTGTATTATCACTTGAAAAAATAAGAAGTTAATCTAAGTCATCTATTTCCCCCCATCAAACGATCCCAAAACATGTAAAATTATGAGTTTTACATTCTGTGTACGTGGATCCTAACCCATACAGGAATAGAATCCGTTTACACGAATTTTTAAGTTTTATACGTTTTTTGGATCGTTAGATAAGTGAAACAGATAGCTGAGATTAACGTAGGCTGTGTGAAGATTATCACTTAAAAAAGTAAGGAGTTAATCTAAGCTATCAATTTCTCTAATCCAACGATCCAAAAATCGTGTAAAACTAAGAGTAAATCACTTTTATACCTTTTTTGGACTGTTGGATGATGATAATAAATGATTAAGATTATTCCTTATCTTTTTTTCCTATAATAACATTTACATTGTCTACTGTTAGTCTTATTCATCCATTTACCTTTATTCAAAAAGTGAAAAATTTGAAAGTTTTACATAATGTAAGAGGATTCTATCTTTCTTCATATACTTTATTGCTAATGGGATGGCTAGTGAAGTCAATATATGAAGTTCACTAGTTGAGGTCGCCGCTGGATGCGACCGTCAACCATTCCTAGAATTTGAGTCTTAAGATTTGAAGATTATATAGCTTTATTGTATTGGTAATGGCTGATCAATAGAAAATGTAGGGACTGGAATAAATTCGATGATACAGAAAGTTAGGCAAAGCTTAGTTGCTGGAGTCATAAGTTGGCATCCATGCATGCATGGGAACTGATACTGGGTTGTACTAGTGAGAGGTTAGCGCTACTTCATATAAATAATTTTGGATGAATAGAGAGTGAATGGGGAGGGGTCCCTTTCTTTCTGGGTTTTCAATCTAGGGTTGTTTGATTGATCATAGGTAAAATATCTGTGAAGATGAGTATGTAGATTCGACTCTCATTTGGTGTAAATTGGGTTGTCTTCAAATTTTGTTTCGTTTTAATTTTACTATGCGTGACCCTAACGCTAAAAACTTATGTTTAGGGTTTAGGGGTAAAATATAAGGTTAATATTTAAGATTAGGGTTTAGAGTATCGAGTGTAAGATGTATTTTTAGGGTTTAGAATTTAGAATTTAAGGCTAGTGCTTAAAATTTAATTTTTAATGTTGGACATAAAAAAGTACATCGAAAAATAAGATAAGACATGTATTCCATTTCTATATATATTTCTGTTATTTATCTTATTTATATTGTAATGATTAATTTTGTTTCTAATCTGTTTTGATATGTACTATATGTGAATATGATTATAATCCCAGTTTTGCACCCTCGGATTAGTTCAAAAGAGTATAGATGCTAAAATAACTATTCGGTCAAACATTTATTGGCATTTTTGATATTATGTCTATTGTGAAATTGAAGACCAAAATTAGAATGGAATAAAAGCTCCCAAAGCCCATGTAGGCCTATTTTTAGCAGTAATTAAACGAGCAGCCAAGATGGGCCGTCTAATTCAAAGCCTTTTTGTTTTCCCCCTTTGAACCCATTATTCTCCAGGCTCATTAGTTCTGTGATTCATCATCTTCTTCATCTGATAAGGAAATTAAATTGAGATCTTGAAGAACAGAGACAGAAGAACGCGGCCATGGAGGAATCCGTAAGAGAATTCCTTTACGAAGCACGTCATCACGTCTCCCGGCCTTTCACTTCCAATTATCCTCCTCTTCCTCTCCAACAGGTCTCCTTTCGTTTTAACCTTTGTTTCTTCTTAACTGATCAGCTTAGTTTTGCAATTTTCTCATTATTTTTCTTTAAGCTCAGTCAAATGAAGCTGATAAAGGCGGTTTCTTATCACTTATTTCCACTCGAGGTATACTAGATTTAAATGTCATTCTTTTTGGTGTAATTCAATTTTGTGATACTGATATGATTAGTTACTATTTTCTTTTAGTTAAAATAATTTATTCTTTTGCGGAGATGTTGTTGAATGAAGGTGTAAGTCAGCTTAAAGAGAAATGGATTGGCTCCAAGAATCAGAAGAAAATAAGAAAACCAGTATCTTTAATTGTATCCCCTAGAGGTGAGCGTGTCGCTGTGGCTGCCGGAAATCAAGTCACTATTTTGCGAAAGGAGGAGGATTACCTGGAGCCTTTTGGCATTTTTACTAGTAAGATTTATGTCAAATTATTATTCCGATGAACATATATTTGAATTATTTGTATTGATACAACGATGGGATTCCAGGGCAATTTAGACTCATAAAATGAAATCCTTGAGTCTTGATGACTACAGGTAAAGAGCTCTTGCTATAGGATTGTACTCATCAGTCATGGCTGAAGGCAGAAGAAAAGATACTTATCTGTTAAAGTTTATAAATGCTTTATAGATTCCATTCTTTGTTGTTTATAACCATTTCTGACTTGATTCCATTCGACAGGTGGGAGCATTATTTCATGTACGTGTGGAGCATGGTCAGAATCTCATGATATTCTTGGATTCGTTGATGATGCTGATGTAATATATTTTATTAAGGCAAATGGTGAAGAAATAACAAGGATTACCACGAAGCATCTAAAAGTATCTTCAAAAGTAATAGGTCTGATTGCACCAGATGATTCTGATGTGAAACAATCTTTCTTGTAAGCTTTAGCTTCCCTCGTGCTAGTTTTCTTTCCAGTTTGAATTCATATAACCTCCTTTGCTTGACGATCAGATTGCCTGGATTTCTAAATTTATTTGAGTAATATAGAAGGTAAAGAATTCGAGCATGCATGAAATTGATGGGCTTGTTCGCAGGTGCAGCTTCACCGTTTTGACATCTGATGGAGCTTTTCATCATATTGAGATCAGTCATGACCCAAGTGCCTCTATTTCCTCTACAATCAATAGTAACCTAGCCTTAAAAAAGCAATTCCCTCGGAATGGTTTCTGCTTTGACTCTTATCCAGAACCTTCTTTGCTTGTTATTTTTGGTAGTGCTGTTATGGTTTTATACTTTATTCTCCTCGACCTTAAATGAAAACTCAGATTTTAAATATGAACAGTCTTTATGCGGTTATGTTGCATGTCTCAAAGCTTCTAGGCTTTGTTGGAAGTACAAGACTGAATCAAAGAAGCATCTGTATCCATATGATAAGAGTATTAGGATGAGCAGATGAACTTTTACCATTGTCACCTTTTAGTTTCAAACTTGGTTTTTTTAAATCCTTTTTTCTTAGGGTCCTGTTATCTTTCTCTTTGGCGTAAAGATCAGGATTTGGTTTTGGAGCCAGCAGCCTCTACTCAATTTGAGGGCTTTTACAGTCAACCAAAGGATTATGCAGCTCACCACCCAAAGGTGTTAATCTCACCCCAAGGGAACTATATTGCCGCTTTAGATATGAATGGGTGTTTGCATATCTTTAAGCTGGATAAAGAAAGCTGTTTGGTTACAAATTTTGCTTTCAATGTGAGAACTTCTCATGTGACTGATAAACGGTTAAATGAATGCTCAGAAAATTTAGCTGACATTGTTGATTTTACTTGGTTGTCTGACCACATTCTCACTCTTGGTAAACGAAATGGCTTTGTAACTATGCTTGACATTCTTAGTGGTCTGAAGCTACTAGAGAATGAACCTGTATATTCTCAGCCTGTTTTAGAAAGGGTACGGCAGTTTGAAGGATATCTTTTTGTTTTAGAGAGTTTATCATCTGAAGATGGGTTTGATTTATCTAATAGTAATAGAATAACAAATGACTTACATCAACAAGAAGAAACTTACGAAGATGGATCCAATCAATCTGACATTTCTAAGCTGCGTTGGAGTTTGATATCATTCTCAGAGAGATCTGTTCCTGAAATGTATAAGATACTAATTGATAATTCCGAGCATCAAGCTGCCTTGGACTTTGCCGGTCGTCATGGATTGGACAGGGATGAAGTTCTAAAGTCACAGTGGTTGGGTTCTGGCCAAGGAACAAATGACAAATGCATTTCTGTCAAACATTAAAGATAAAGCTTTTGTTCTTTCTGAGTGTGTAAATAAAGTTGGAGCATCTGAAGAAGTAGCAAAGGCTTTACTTGCATATGGTCTGGAGATAACTAACAGATACAAATTTTCTGAACCAAACAACCAAGAATCTGATGAGATTTGGGATTTCCGTATGTCTAGACTTCAGTTGTTGCAATTCCATGACAGGTTGGAAACGTTTCTTGGGATAAACTTGGGCAGGCACGTACTTTCCAGCTTTTAATAGTTACATCTGCTACTTCTAGTTTCGGCTGTATTAGAGGTTTCCCAATTTCTATTGTAGGTTTAATGACATAGGGTTTGTAAGTTTTCCATGCAGGAATACAGCAAGTTCCGTGTTATGCCAATGAATGAAGCAGTCATTACCCTTTCTGAAAATGGAAAAATTGGGGCCTTAAACCTCCTGTTCAAGCGTCATCCATATTCACTGGTTCCTTTCATGTTAGATATTTTGGCTGCTATTCCTGAAACAATTCCTGTGCAAACATATGTGCAGCTGCTTCGTGGGAAGTCGCCTCCTGCAAGTACTGCTATGAGGGAAGAAGATTGGGTTGAATGTGACAATATGGTGAGTTTTATTAATAAAGTACTGCTAGGATCCTTTTGGCCTTCAATAGACGACCTTGCAGTTTGGTATAAGCATAGAGCTAGAGATATTGATTCCTACAGTGGGTTACTAGACAACTGCCTCTGCTTGATTGACTTCGCTTGCCAGAAGGGTATCCATGAGTTAAATCAGTTTCATGAGGATATCTCATACCTGCACCAGCTGGTTTATGCTGATAATGATGGTGAAATTAGTACCAATATGAGTATTGTTGCATGGGAACAATTATCTGACTACTAAATATTTAGAACAATGCTTCATGAGTGCAAAGAGGAAAATGTGGTTGAATCATTACTGAATAAGGCAATTCCATTTATTCACAAAAGGTCCCGCAGTATTACATTGGCTAGCCAAGAGCAGATTACAGATGGCCATTCTGTAGTGGATCATACTAAGGGTGAATCATTTCTGGTTAGATGGCTGAAAGAGATTTCTTTGGCCAATAAATTAGACGTATGCTTGATGGTCATTGAGGAAGAGTGCAGGGAGCTCCAAAGCAGTGGCTTCTTCAAGAATGAGGTTGAAGTTGTAGACTGTGCTCTGGAATGTGTATACTTATTTACAATTACAGATAGGTGTAGCACTATGTTTGCAATATTGTCAAAGCTTCCACATAAGCAAGGTAGTTTTTGCCCCAAATGAATCCAACTTGGTCAAGATATTATACATTTTACTTGTTTCCTATCTCAATTTTCTTGATAATGTCCTTGCATTGTGCAGAGACTGGTTAGGTTGCTGGATTATAATAGGGGTATGTGCTCGATTTTCCTCTGTGGCATCTATCTTGCAAAGATGGCTGATGGCAATTTCAGACAAGCCAAGAAAGTACAACATCATATCTTACAATGTTTGGTTTGATATGATGTTGTACTTACTTGGCTTGTCTGAAATTGCCATCAGCCGTCTTTGCTAGATAGATGCCACAAAGAGGAAAATCGAGCACATACCAAACATAACAGTGATGGGAAATGCATTAACCTTCACAGCAAAAACCAACACAGCTAGTTACCAACAGATTTATTGCCTAAAAAGTCCCAACAGCATGCATGTATCAGTCTATCGCACATGATCAAATGAAGCTATTGTAGCAAAGCCCTATTATTATTATTATTATTTTGGGGGGGGGGGGTCAAAAAAAGCTATAACATACATTGTACAACACGAAGAAGACAAAGATAATGAGAGGAATGCGGGAAAAGTTCATAATGGTGCTCCTAGCTTCCTCTGGGATGTACTGGTATCTCATTTTCATAATGGATGGCCAGAATATCCCTACACATGCTCAAAAGTACAGAATCCAAGAAGCTGAAGACAACCTGCAAACGAGATGCTTCCGCCTTTCACTGTAGAAGGTGCCACGAAGAACTGTTACGGATTCACCCAGTTAGGAATCACTTAATAGAATAAGCCAGTGAGGAGAGAGAAAGAGAGAGAGAGAGAGAGAGAGAGAGAGAGGATGACACATTAGTTATAATTGGAAGCAGGAGAGAGGCAGAGGAAATCACAAAAACAATCTGCATGTAGCTTTCTACCCTGGGTGATGAGCGAGCCATCAACCGAGATGCAAGGGAGCTTCCCAACGTTGAAGCCAACATGAATGTGGCAAAAATAAAATCATGAGGGATCTCCTAATCATTGGGGCTCAAAGCAGGAACACAAAGGTGTACATTGAGCCTTCAAACAGAGACTGGATGGCACCCAACAAAGCAATTTTTTCATCTGAAGTGGAGAAAAGATTAGACTAAAAAGGGAACGAAAGGAAAACAAAAGAAAGAATCAATGCATGATGGCTGATGGTTGACAACAACAGGGCATCAAGAGACAGTACTTGGCCTGTAACACGTCAATCAGATGAATGAATGAGTCTAAAATAAGTGTTGAACTCTACCAGAAGCTATTGCTAAGCAGCACCCTTAAATTGGGTAAACAGGTCCTTATTTTCCGAGGGATCTCCGAAATTTTCAGTTCATGATGATAAAATAATGGCCATTCCAATAGCAAGAAAACATGCAGCAGCATCAAAAGGAGCCACAAGTCCAAGGGATAACGAATCAACAAGTAGGTTCCCAAACAACCCAGACAAAATTGCAACAAGACCATTTCCAAGAAATATTGCCTTTGAAAATCTTAGCGACAACCATTGTTGCTCGAAGCCTCTCTGCAAAGATTAGAAGTAGAAATAGTACTGTCAGAGCATGATTAAACTTAAAGGGATATCGACATCAATGATGCAGATAGAGCTCGTTGACAAATGTAGCTAATCAGAAACAGATGATTCAGTCCTTGACATCCTTGAAAACATTGGTGGAAAATTCAAGACACGAAGTTGGCATATTCTTATGCCATGTGCAATATGAGATGTAAACTAGATATCTCTAACGTTGTTATTCCCCTCCCCCCCGAAAAGGTTATGGAGGAATACAACCTGACAGAAACCAACATACAGCACGACGGCATCCAGAATACTAACGAAACAAGAGCAAAGGGCACAACAGCGAACACAAATATGATGTAAATTGTAAGCTTGACTGATACGCACTAAGAAAAGGGCACAGAAGCAATTGCTCACCTTATTATGTTCAGCAACAAGCCATGACACAAATGCTGAAAACAGAAACGAGGTGGCGATACCTCCCAAAACACGACCTATCATCAAAATTTTGTATTGAGGAGAATGCTTGGTGATGCAGCTAAGTATGTAAGTTATGCAGTACGTAATGCATGCCCTGCTTCGGCCCCTGAATAGAACAGAAGGTATTTTAACATTTAAGACAAACCTTTCGTCAATTAAGCATGAAAAGATGACAACAGAAGCAAGCGTTAACGCTTACTGCTTGTCAGCTAGAGATCCAACAATTGTACCAAACAACATGGATGACCCAAAACCAGCAATAAAAAGCTGTCCAATCTCCCCTTTCCAAAGCCATATGTACTGTACAGATAGTAAACATATGGACCCTGCAGCCAGTCTCCAGCTATTGATACAAAAACAACCATTTATCAGTCCAATAAGCATAATATAAGAAGGTTATCTTTCACAATTATCAGATCATACCTCTAAAAACTAATTGGACTAACTAAATGGGAATTAGGAAATTTTCTTTTAAAAGAAAGATGGTTTAAACATAAGTGGTAATATGTGTTTAATCCCAAGCAGACACCTATATCAGAGAGTATCATCCCTACACTTTCTTTTCTTGATGAAATGAAACCGTTCTTCATTTCCAAAGCACAGAAAAACAGTAAGGGAATTTCAAAGTAACGACTAATATAACAAAAACATCATCCGCTACCAATCAGACTCTAAAAATGCAAATCTAGGGGATTGAAATACTGATCTGGGTAGCCTACCCATCATGAGAGAATAAACAAGGAGGTAATTGTTGTTGAAGGAATTGAAGGCAGGGGAAGTGTTGATTCGATCTTTGTTGGTCTTGCTCCCAATGCAGCGAACACCAGGAAATAGAAGAGCTCAATTCTTTCTGCCAATGGAGACTGAGTTTTCTATTCAGTGCAAAAACCTTTACTCAAATTCTTTTTTCGTTCATTTTGATTGGTTGGTATCTTAATTAGACGCCTTTTTTTTAAGTTGGTGCCTAAAGAAATTTTACTCAAATTAGTTCTTAGATTAAGTGTCATCTCTCAAACTAGTACTTAATAAATTTTTGCTCCCAAATTAATATTTAAACCATTCACATTCTCTCAAGTTGATACTAAAATTTATAAATTCTATTAATTTTATCATAATTCAATAAATTTAATTTTTTATATTTAAAAATTGTGTCAATTTTCTTTATATTCTTCTCCTAAATCGTTTGTTCTTCTCATACAAATGTTATTTCACTTTCCTGTTATAAAAAAAGTTTAACAGTAATTTGTTGTTGTTTTCAGGTAAAATGCAATATCCATAGTTGTTTTCATCCTTTAGGCTTGCTTGATTTAACAGTATCGCAAAAATAACTAAATTGATGGATTTTTAAATGTAAAATGATTAAATTTATTGAATTGTTTTGAATTAAGACCAAATTGATAGAATTTATACGTTTTAAGGACTAAATATATTAATAAAAATATCAAAATAGTAGATGGAATTAAAGTTTGGGTACCAAAACGAGAGCAAAAATTCTTTTAAGTGTCCACTTGGGAGAAAGTGTCTAGTTCATGTAACAATTGGGGAGCAAAAATTCTTTAAGTACCAATTTGAGAGGAGTATAGTTCAGGTATTAAATTTATATTTAAACCTTTTGATTACCGGTTTTAAAATCTCAAATAAAATAAATATATAAATAATAAATTTTATGTATATATTTAAGTAATTTAATATAAATATAAAATTATTTAACTAATTATATATAAATATTTAAATTAACAACAGCAATTGTATAAATAAAATTTTAAAAGAAAAACTAAAATTTATCTATTCGATTTGTTCAATTATTTTGATTCAATTAAAAATTAATTTAGTTATTTTCATTTTTGATAACGAAACTGATTTAATTGATATATAAAAATCAAACCAACCAAATATGCATTATCGTTCCTTTTGATTTATAGAGACCAGCAGTGACGGTGGGAAGGATCTTAATCCCTATTATAATAGAGTAAATTATTTCGTTGATCATTTAATATATTAAATCATTTAATTATTTTTAATTTATAGACTTAATATTTTAATCACTTACCGTTAAATTTTTAAATAAAATTATTATTAAGTTGGTATAGAACACATTAATCCTCGATACATATATGATCATCAGTTTGATTCAATTTTAAATGATTTAATATGTTTGAGCAAATACATTTGGCCAGTTGGTTAAGCTGCTCATTTTTATTCTCCTGTATTTCCTTAGATCATAGGTTCTAAGCCCACTAAGAACACGGCCCCTCCTTTCCCTATAGTTCGTCATTCCCTTTATCTCTAGGTAAGATTAAGATTAGTTTTAAGATTTGTTAAAAAAATGATTTAATATATTTAACCCTCCAAATTTACAAGTTGTGTCAATTTATCTGAAAAAGCATTCATCATCCCTCTCATCAACCTTGAGATAAAACTTCCTAAAACTTATTCCAGATTGTACATGAAAGAAATTGAGAGAGGAATCAGATTCCACAGTATAAAAATATGGTTAGAAATTGACAGTGGAGTTAGATTCCGCACCATGATAGAGTTGCTTGAAAAACATTTTTATGTTTTTCATTTGATAGAAAGTCGGGAAAATTGCTTGGTTCAAAGAATCATAAAAAACCAGCTCCCGTTGTGATCTCGTGTCGCAAGCAAAACCATCATCTTGCCATTGTGTAAGTCATCTAGCAGACTGCTGCACCTGCCTCGACGTAGAACCGGTGTGCTCCAAAGCCTTTGCCGCACTCAATCTCAACTGGAAGCTTCGCTCAAGTATGGGCCTGTGATCTTCTTAAGGATTATCAAATACGACAAAATTACGTTGAGTCCATAGATTCCATACCACCGCTCCAAACATTAAATCTCAGTCGCTACTATCCAATGCAAAGTAGTCTGAATTAGATAAATTCATACCAATCCTTGTTTTGAATTCCACGGATAAAAACTCCTGCAATTTTTCTCGGGCAGTAGTTGCCATGTTGCTACCGCTGTCGCCTGTCGGACATGTCCATAAGATATGATGAACATCTTCGATATGGAGAAATGCCTGCAAACATGCCTCGCATTCGTAATAAGCTTTGTTGCAACATGCTAACCACATAAATATTATTATTCTTTGCAATCCATAATATCTATGGATTACCTTCCACAAAGGTTCAGATTCACCATGTACAGAACCAGATCTCATAAGCGTTTTTCACTGTAAAACGATAGCAAGTAGCCTCGTCAACCCACAGAAACAGCACTCAAGTTGTTCATGGGCCCCTTTATTGCCGCTATACTCAGCAGCACTGGTAAAGGAAGGTTTAAGTTTTACTTGAGAGATTAGAAAGAGAGAAAGATGGAAAAGACATGTCATTGTTAAGTAATTCACATGGAACATGAAATGACTGTAAACCATAATGTCCATTGCCAGTGGCAGCCAAGTGATGACCGTATCAAAATATAGTTACACTCTCAACAGCACATGACTGTAAATCCATAAAGCTGCAGACTGCAGTCTAGCAAAGCATACCAAGCATAATAGGCTAATAGCTCTTCCAAATAAACAACCCTAAGCACCAAGGTTTTACAAAGGTACCAGAAGTTAGTTAATCATTGTTCTTCTTTACTGGATAGAATGTAAAAGTTTACATGAGTGTGGATGCTTGATCAGGAATCCTGCAACCTGTACATTGTAATTTCCTGCTGTTTGAAATACCGACGATCCTCTTCATCGACAAGCACAAGATTCAAGTAATACTTCACACTGAATTTGTTGTTTATGTTGCGATGTGTTGGTGTCAGCTCATATGGACTGAGAAACAGCCTGATTGGAATCGATTCACCTTCAATACCAAGAATGACTGTCAGCGCTATGCTTTAGTAAAATGGTTTATGTATATATTTATCAAAACTACAAAATTCAGCCCAGATTAACATCCGTCAAAGAATACAGGTTCAATCAATTACATATATGCTACTTGTATCAGATAACTGTAACATCAGGTCTTAGAAAAAGATGAGCAAGCACATTTGGCCGGTTGGCCAAACTGCTCATCTTTGTTCCCTCATATTCCCTTACGTCATGAGTTCTAGACCCACTAGGAACACCCCCTTCTTTCCCTCTCGAGTCTCCCCTTCCCCTCCCCTCTAGGTAGGATTAGGATTAGAATTAGGATTTTTCAAAAAAAAAACTCTTAAAAAAAGACGAGGCTTCTTAAGTTAAGAACGTACCTCTGACTGGAGCACCATCCATCAACTCATATTTAGCTAGCGTCTCTGTTTCAACGTGGGTATTTGCTCCTGATCCTGTTGACTCTCGACGCCTTATCTCAAGATCCATATTCTTAATCTTGATTCTCACAAGAAGAAAATATATCTTGCCAATAATAACATCTTTCAGATGATACCTGCAATCCCAATTCCAATGTGTAAGAACTTAAATCCTAAACCAGTGCTGACAAAAGCCAACCTCTTACATCAGGCTTGAACAATCATAGATGTTCAACTTACTTGCTTTTATTATACTCAAATTCGATGTGCAGGCAATCTTCAATTCCAACTTCCATCTGTAGGTGAAGTTTGATATTTGTTAAAAATTAAATATTATGAATCGAATCAGTGGGGAGCACTGAGCAGCTCATTAGCAAATGGTGAAATGATCGATGTAATGTTCATAAGAATCAACTTAGATACAGATCAAAACTACAATGCAATAAAAAGTACTAAAATAAATGCACTAACCTTGATGCTATTGTCAATTGATGGAGGTGGAGAATAATTACGAACCTGATACATATAAACCAAGAAAAAGATAAGTTTCTAAGACCACAAAACCAACAGATTGTATATGGCCATATAGGCATTTAAGTTCTTCCTTTACTGGCACACATACTTTGTATGTGCTTGCATAATGATGTCAGTGCATATGAGAGTGAAGTGCCATGGTATGCTGAAAGAAATTCGAGAAAAAAATTGAAGAGAAAAGAATGAAAGTAACTAGGTGCTTCTTACCATAAAGTCCTGGTATTCCACTATACTTCCACCATAATTACGGCTAACTGTTACTTTCAGGACATACCTGATGAAAGCAAATAGTCAAAATATTATAGGATTAGTCGTCACAATATCGCCTCAAATCACCAGCCTCGTCATCAGACAAACAAAACTAAAAACCCTTTCAGAATTTCAAAATTAGAATCTTTTAATGACATATCAGAGTAATTTATAATCTTTATTGAGGTAGGTACCCAAAACTATTATCATGATAAGAGAACGGTTTATAATATACATCACAAACAAACTTTTAGTAATCAAGGAACCACTCCATTCAAATTGACCGCACGATAAAACAAACTCTATCTTCATAGAGTTCAAGTAGTGAGTAGCATACCTGAGCCGCACATTCACACCACTATAAGTTTCATACGGCATTTCAACAGTAGAAAATTCAAACGGGTAAGTTTTTCTTTCATATAATTCCCCAGGGACATCCAGCTCACGTACTGCAAATATCAGGAATACACAGAAGATAAGCAAAAGAGAGAAGGTATAAAAAAAACCAATAGTCTACAAGAACTTATTATACGCGAAAACTTTTTCATGCTCATTTTGAGCCTCTTAAAGAGTGAAAAATCATACTAATAAACTGCAAAGCACAAATTGAACTCTTAAGCTCTTATTTTCAACCCCATCCATGCCACATGCAATTAATGGAAATAATTCCTGAAGTTACTTAAAGAACATCTAAACAATTTCCAGGCAAAGCAAACAAAAGTAAGGTCAGTCAGACTACAGTACTCACCAAGAGAGGTGAAGTCGTAAAAGTTGCCTCTGTCAAAATACATCTCTGAACAGCAAAATCAAAGTTCAAGTAAATCCATTTCAACAAGAAACAACACTCTTAAATGCTCAACCTGATTATTTCTACCACATCAGAATGATATTTAAAACTTGTTACGACACAGTGAACAAGGGGCAAGGACCGACCTATTTGACCAAGGAGTTCAACCTTCACACCATTATGTTCAATTTTCTTCCCTTGAAGTGGTTCTATGGAAATCTTAAGGGAAGAAAGAGAGAAAAATCTTCAAACATTTTAAGATTGATAACAGTATATTTAAAGCTATAAATACAAATCTCAATTCCTATGAGAATGAGCCTCAATCTGTTTGAAATAAATACCTTGCCAGCAATATTTTCTTGACTTTGGAAAAGCGGTACCATAACCGTTTGGCCATTTTCCTTTTTCATTGGTACCTAATCACATAACAAAAATCCAGATTCCAGAACTATGAATCGTCTAAATTTGGATAAGCAAATCACAAAGATTAAAACACAAATTTTGAATTTGCTATCCAAACGAGACTAAAACCTTAGATGATCTAGAAGCATACCTGCTTGCGAGTTTTTGCATCGGAAAATGTGATAAAGATATTACATGCCGGCTTGAAAGCTCCAAGCAGGAAATTCTAATTTAACAAAGTTAAGAAATCCGAATTGCATTCAATAGAGGCATATTAGAGTCTAACTCGAAATCCAGTCAAAGTAAAAAAATAAAATAAAAGCAGGCCCTTACCATGCTGTTACTTTTCAATTCTTGTAAAGAACTGGGGAAATAGACTGATTGAGATCGGAAACTGCGATAAGAATCGAAAACCCTAGACAGCAGCGACAAAACCGAGGTTGGCGAGGAAGGGGAACTCGACTACTTTTGAGTATTTGACGGTTAGGAAACGGAAGCAAAGCTTGGCGTCCACTAGTTCAAACTCGTTGTCACCGTCGCCACAAAACTAAATAATATGGGCCTAAATTTTCCGGACTTGAGTGGTCCAATACACTTGAACTATCCGCCTCTTAACTAATTAAAATATATGACCAAAAAAATAATTAAAATATATTTTTTTCAACATAAAAGGACATTAATTTTTTGAGGTCCTTTTCTATGGACAGTTTGGTGAATTTTTTTTTCTCATAAGTTACGAGAATGGTGAGAAGAGTTACATTTACATGTAGGGCAATAAAAAATAGACTTGAAAATTTTGAATTTTTCGATTCGACTCGTCTTAACTCGATTTAAAATTTTATAAATTCGAGTCGGCTTAAAAAAAATTAGATAAAATTTGAGTTGTAAAATAAAAATTCGAATAACTCAATTTTTTAAATAATGAGTGGATTAATTTTTAAGTTCGAGTCGAATTCTTCGATTTTTCCTAATATATATATATATATATATATATCAATATAAAAAATATGTCACATATGAAGAAATATGAAGAAATATATATATATATCTTACATGATTAGATAAATTTGTTTAAATTGAAATCAAACTGTACTATAACATTATAAATAATTACAATTAAATTTGTATAGAAACTTAAAAACTTGACTCAAATTGAAAAATTTCAAATAAAGTTTGAGTTGTAAAATATGTCGCGTCAACTCAAATAACTCAAAAAAAATTGACTTAACTCGATCGAACACTCACCCTTATTTACATGAGATATTTTTAAAAATTTAAAAATAAAATATGTATTTGTAAATGATAATAATAATTTAAAATTTATGTGAAATTTAAAAAGAACTTTAAAAAGTGTTTTTCTTTTCAAATTTCTGAAAATCTACTTCATTTAAATTCACTTGGGCTAAGAAAAGTTAAAAGGTTGGTAGGATGGTTGCCCCTACTCATATAATAATATAGGTAATTCTTGCTAAATCTTTTAATTTTTTATGAAATTTAATTTAGTATAATGGTAAAATTACACTCAGAGCCTCTAAAACTTTGCAATTCGATTTTTTCTGCAAACGCAATTCATGCCTTCACATATTAAATAGTTTTACGGATTTTTTTTATTAACACTGAATGGAATAAATATCCCTGGTTTTAAGTGTAATTAATAAAATATTAATGTAAAACTTAACTGATCACATACATTAACTGAAATTTTTGTAAAGTTCAGTATTAATTTAATTAATTTTACTTTAGCACCCGAATGAAAGAAATCATGACAAAAATGAAAACACAACATAAATTCAGGACTCAATTGATAATAAATGAACTGATGGCTCGGAAATAAAAAAAAATGAAGAGACAACAGTACCCTCATTGAGCTACACTGTGCTCGAGGACAGCTACGTAAATTTCGAAGATTATATGGACGTTTTTGGCAAATCAATCAACATAAGTAATACTAGAAGCGAGTGATTTGAGTGGGCACTTTGTTGTATCCGCTGGAAAGCTGAAACCTTTTCTTTTTTCTTTTTATCGTAAATTCTCTTTCTCTAATTTTTAGTTTTTTTAGATTTTTTTTTGGGGTGCTTCAGATCTAATGGTTTGGAAATTTTGGTGGTTTGTTTGGTTGGCATGGCAGTGGTGAAGAATGGCTTCAGATCCAAAGGTGCACACTTTCGAGGAGGTTGCGACCCACAACGAAACCAAAGATTGTTGGCTCATTATTTCTGGGAAGGTCCGACTCAGATCTTTCTCGCTCTCTTTTGTTTCATTAGCAGGATTGTTTACTTTTCTTTTCCTATTTTGAACTGTTTTTATTTGGGTTGATTCAATTGTAAGTTTCATTGGGTGGGATATGGTTTTTGTCTGAATGAATATTATCAAACTTTTTCATGCATTCGGACTCGAGACCTACATAAGGATAACAAATTGCTTACCATTTAGACCAATCTCGCTGGTTATTATCATTCTTTTTTTTAATCCTTGTGGAAAAATATAAGTCTAATTACAAGAGTAATGTTATTAATTGATCTCACAAATATACAAATGGAGAGTTCAAGTATTTTCATCATCTGCTCCCATCCAACATTTACATAACGAATGTGAAAGCTATTGAGTACACTGCTCCCTGTATCTGATTACTTTGCATAAAAACTTTAATTCGGGTGAATTGCAGATAAACTTTTTATCGTATATCAAGCAATCATTTGGCTTGTCTCATCTTTTCTAAGTTGTAGAAACTAGAAAGAACCTTAAGTCAAACTAATACGTTTCTCCTTCAACGTTTCCAAGTCCAATCCATTGACAAAAATGTCAGGAACAAGGTATTTGGATTTAAACTGTTCATAATTGAGATTTCGGTGTGTGTGTGTAGGTGTATGATGTAACTCCATTCATGGAAGATCACCCCGGAGGTGATGAAGTTTTGCTGTCGGCAACCGGTAAATTCTTGCGATTGATTTTGTATCTGGTTCGTTAAGTAATTAAGCCTGTATTTGGTAGTTTGATCCCGTTCCACTAATTTTTCAGGCAAGGATGCCACAAATGATTTCGAAGATGTGGGTCACAGTGATTCTGCCAGAGATATGATGAAGTACTACATAGGAGAGATAGATTCGAAAACTGTCCCGGCAAAGCGCACCTGCATTCCACCACAGCAAGCGACTTACAACCCGGATAAGACCCCCGGGTTTGTCATTAAGATCCTACAATTTCTCGTCCCCCTCTTGATTCTGGGCTTGGCTATTGCGGTACGTCACTATACTAAGAAAGAGTAGGAGTTTAGGTGTTTTAAGGGAAGAAATGGTGTGTTTCCTCTGTTAGTTGAAAAAGGACAGTCATATCTTTTGTTTGATTTTCCTTTTAGCATTTGTGTGTCAAACTGAATACTAATTCATAACGTGGTCCGTTGAGCATCTTTGAGCCCCCATTTATGTCAGCAGGGAGACAAGACAGTGTTTTAGTATTGTTGGAATTTAAGAGCAGGAGCATGGTTTTTATTCCTTCTATATTCCTACTTGTGAAATGACGACTTACCTATCAACATCTTTACATTTTGAGCTAAGTTTAATCTGTTTTGTCATGGTTTTATTTATGAAATTGGATTTCGAATAGCTCCTCACTTATTGAGGAGGAATTTAAGTTGGTGTTAGATTCCTTTGTTTGGTTGGGAAGTTTCTGGGTGCAATCCGTATATGGAGATTCAAGCAGAGGCTCCATGTTAAATGAAGTCACCAGGGACACTAATTCTCATAATTTATGAGATTCTATCTTTTAAAAAAAATCAAATTAAGGTATTTTAAATTCCCTTTTACTCAATCTGCTGCAGGCCATAGTCTATTATCAGTCCAGAATTCATGTGAATTTGCAGTTAAGGTATGTTGAAGCTATTTTTTTTTTTTTGAGATAATGCTGAAGCTATTTCTATTTGAAAAGCTTTATCATGTTAAAAATCTTTATATATGGATAATGTGATCATCCAATATGATTGTTCGAGTGTTACCAATGCTTTAATATTGTTGTCTTTCAATTTTTCCGAATTTGTTTTATTGATCCAGTTCATTTCTTTTCTTATACAAACTATAGTATTTGTAATGATATTTATACATGTCTCCTAAATATTCTTTAATAGGGGTGAGAAAAATTCTACTCGATTTGAAAAAATTGAACTATTCGCCTAGACATGAAAAAGCTCGAATCGTAATTTCATAAATTCAACTAGATTCGAAAAAAATTCAAATAAACTCGACACTGACTCGTGTTTTTTGTGCTAAGGCCTACAATCGAAAATGAATTGCATCTGGTGGGAGGGGCAAGTGAACACACGCACAACCAATAAGCTAAGGCCTACAATCGAAAATGAATTGCATCAGTATACCATATATGTTATAGCCCTATTTGACAATTAGCGGACAAGTAAAATTAATTGATAGATGATAGTTGTTTAATTATTTGAACAAGCATAATGATATATAAGAACATCATTATATTTGATTTAATATTTTGTATTTATTAATATTAATTAAATTATAAAAAATAATTTTTTAATATCATTACTGAGCATATACGAGGATGTACATATTAATTTTTTATTTATAAATTTGTTTTTTTAATATAATTTTAATAATTATTAAATTTAGATATATATATTAATTAATTTTATTAATTATTAAATTTATATGTATTTATTAATTTATATATTAATTTTTTATTTATGAAATTATTTTTTAATTTTATTAGTTAATAAAATTTATGTTATTTAGAGAAATTTTTATAATTATTAAGGACAAAATAGTCTTTACAAGTCTTTTATCTAAACATTTAACTAAAAAGGTTCCTAGGAACTTTTTCAAAATAAAAGGTTTCACCTCAATCCACTATTACAATCCTTTATATACCAAACATCCAAATTAGCAAATTTGACTAATCAAATTTCTAAAAATGCTTTAAACCTCTAATTTTAGCTCAAAAAACTCTTTACCAAACAGGACCTATGGTATGCCCCTGTTTGGCAATTAGCTGATAGCGAATTACATTAGCTAATAGTTAATTTGACTAGCGGATTGTATTAGTTGATTGTATAAAAGTGTTTGATAAAATTAACTGATAGCTGATAGCTGTTTGATTATTTAAACAAGCAAAATGATATATAAGAACATGATTATATTTGATACTTGTTTAAATAGTTTATTAGTTATCAATATTTTGTATCTATTAATATTAATTAGATTATGAAAAAATAATTTTTATTATAATATTACTAAGCATATTTGAAGGATCTATATATTAATTTATTATTTATATAATTATTTTTAATTTAATTAATTTTTAAATTTAAATACAAATATAAACGTGTGAGAATAAAAAAAACAAAACAAAAAATACTAGTTTACAAATGTACAATGTAAATACATGAGTTGAAGAATTAAAATAGAAAAGATTAAATTTAGGTTATTTGGAGTTTTTTGATAATTGTTAAGGGTAAAGGGGTCTTTATAACTCTTATGTTAAAACCTTTAATTTAAAAAAGCTCTTATTAGCTGTTTTTTTTTTAAAATTAGAGGTTTTATCCAAATCTGCTATTCACCAAACATCTAAATTAGCAGATTTGACCGGTCAAACCCTTAATTTTAGCACAAACCGCTATTCACCAAATCATTTTTTCCCTTTTTTTCAGCACCAAAAAAAAATAATAACATATATGATATACTGATGCAATTTGTTTCCAATTGTAGGCCTTTGCCTAGTGGTTATGCTTGTGGCCACTTGGGTTCAATCCACATATCCCATAATTTTCTTTAATTTATTTTTCTAATCGGACAGTGATATTATCTGGTTAGAAAAAAATATTAAATTATTTTTAATTACAAATAGAATTAAATTTAAAAATATTTAAATAATGATAAAGGTTAAATTTATTTTTTTTCATTTAGGACTAAACTGAATGTATAAGTAAAGATGGGAGGGTTAAAGAGAAAAATTATTAGATTATTTCTAATTACAAATAGAATCAAATCGAAAGAATGTCTAAATAATAATGATGGCTAAATTTATTTATTTTTAATTTAGACTAAACTGAATATATGACTAAATTGGATGGATAAATGTGCAGTGATACAAAAATTTGTAACTGCCACGTCTAAAGGTGTTTAAAATCAACCCAATGGGTACCTGATGCCTAATAAGCTCATAATACAAGTTAAAAAAGTATAAGGGAAGATGAAACATAGTAATAGTGCAGTAGTAATATTAGATTTATTGGGCCTCTAAGTACTAATTAGATCGGTTTTGAACATCTCTAGTCACGTCACCTATTTATATGAAGTTAACAACTCAATGACCATTTTGTAATAAAATTATAGTTTAATACCATTATATAACTTTTAAAAATTATAGTTTAATACCATTATATAACTTTAGTGACCATATGTGTACTTAAAACTTTTACCTTCTTTTAACCCTGGATCGAGCGCTCACCGCTAATTAAAGTAACTAACCCCTAAACAGGTAATACAACTAAAATAGCTTCATGAAACGACAAGGTTGGGTGTCGTAGGTAAGGTCAATTCTCGTTTTAAGTTTCTTTGGAAACAGAGCAAGGGCTTTATTGAGAGAGGAAGAGGGGGGGGGGGGGGAATCAACGATGGGGTACGTATTGAGGGTGAGATTGGCTTCATTCTTCACGGGGGCTGCCTCGGCATCGTTTCTCGGTCTCTACATCCTCTACAAGGATTACAAGGTTGCCCATCAACCCATCGCCCAACAGGTCCTTTTCCCCATTTCCCTTTTCACATTCTTTTAATTCCATGCTATATAGTATAGGGTACCTTTCAGTTTCTTTTTAAATCTATGGGTTAATTTCTATCTCCCAATCTCTGCCATTTTCAAGTTTTTTATAGCAAAACCCATATCGTGGAGGTTGTTTATGGAGGAACACAAAATCTTGGAAAACTGAATGCCATTTGATATTTTTGCCCCCCTCTATGCGGTTGCTGCTGCTGCCGGATTGCTTGTTTACTATGCATTTTCAATACGGAGGAGAAAATTTATATGTATATGCTTCGATGGTTGGCTAATATATCGAATGCTGATGGTTATATGAAAATATAAGATGGTCTGTCTCTTTATGTTGAAAGTTCATGGTCTAAAGTAACCTAATGATAGCCTCCTTGGTTTAGATAGCCCATCTGTTATTTGGTAGGGGAAGAAAAACATTCAAAGTTTGATGAAAGGTTAGATTTTGATGCATAGGGGTTTTGTGGCTCTGACAATGAAAAACACTGTTAAAGCCACACTGATTAGTTAACATTGCAAGTCAATGAAGTGGAGAAGCTTTAGGGTAAAGGGATTCATTTGCTCTTTCGAAGTTAAATTCTGATTCTTTGTTTAGTTTGTCTTTTCTTTTTGACAAGGGAAGGGGGAGTCCAGGGATCAAACCCAATACCTGATATCAACCAAGACATCGTTTCAAATGAAGTATTTTTTTCACCGCATCATGGACTAGCGGACTATTTTGTTGTGACATTATTTCAGTTCAATTATCTAGGATGATCTTTTAGTTCCATTTTGCACTATTCTGGCTATGTTTAGTTGTTGCTTCTGTTGATAGACCTTTTTCATCCGTGGTTGTTCTTTACCGTGTCCTACCAAACCATTGATCTGCTAACACCAGATGCCTGATTTGTATCAACAGATTCTAATACTCAAGACTCTCAATTACACTCATTTCAACGAGGTGTTCTGCTCTTGTGATGTGAAATAGATGAGCTACCAAAAGACAAGGATGTCATCTGATCGGATAAATGATTAGCAATGCTTTACCAAAAAGAAACAAAAAATTAATTCTTTTTTCCTGTTTGATTGCATTGACGCATGTCTTTCTGGTGCTCAGGCTATAGCCACTTATCAGGGTTTTCTTCGTGTGCTTATATTTTTCACTTGTGCCTTTGTCTCAAGGTGAAAAGTCTTCATGAGCCTCTGGATAGGCGAATCTCTGCACTGGAAAGTTTGAAACAAGCTGTAACTTCACAACATGCGGATTCAACAAAATAAGTCAGTTGTGGCAAAAAGAATTTTGCTAAACGTACAATCGGTTCATCGGTAATCTTCTTTGTTTCTTCACTCATGATAATAAACAATTGTAGCCGAACAATTATGTACGTTTTTATGGAATGATAGCATACTCCGCAAATTGACATGACTTACCTTGTGGTTCTCCCACCATGGATGGAACAGCAATTGCATATTAAAATTTAAGCTTAAGAGAGTTTCAGTCTGTTTGTGGTTTGCTGCATTTGTCAGTAGTATACTCGGTGAATTGGCGGTGTTATATCTTACCAATTATATAGTTCTTGACTGATTAGTTTTATGATTATTAAATGCTGTCATTGTTTTTACAATAGTAAACAAATGCTTCATGAAGAACAGTAATAATATTTAAAAGCTGGATTAATGAAACCATATATGGTTACCATGTCTCAAATGGCGAAAGCATGTCCGGGCCACAACATTCAGCCTGAATGCATACAGTACATATCATCTCTTGGAGGCAAGAAAGTAATTGCAGGACAGGCCCTAGTGTTGGGGGCAGAGAAACTCTAGAGAAGATGATTTGCACTAAAAGATATAACCTAGGTTTTATGTATTTCTTTTACAGTCCCTGTCAATGGCTCAAACTGGTTTTAAGTGTGATTTGGAGTTACCAACAGTTTAAGTTGGCTTCTCTGCAACCCTTCAACTCAACTATGATTTATAAATTAGATACCCTTGTGTCATGTATTGTTACTTGCACTGATGCCAATCAGGACTTGATTTTAATCCAAATCGCTGCAATTTTTATTCTTTAGCTTTTCTAAGAGTATTTTTGAACAAAACTACTCATTTATCTTCTTTATATTTTTAAAAAAATTGTCTAAAATAGACATTTTATCTACTTAAAAGTACTTTTTGACAATAATAGAAATTTCATAATTGTAAACAAAACAATTCAAAAAAAAATTTCTACAGCATTTTTCAAAAAATTTGAATTATCTGCCAATAATATTACAGAGTTGGAGAAATGGGCCTGAAATTTTGTTGGACGTCCTATCACTAACTGTGCACAATCATGTACTGAGTACTGACTACTTGATCTATCTGATTCTAAGTATAAAACGGCAGAATCCAATAAAAATTATTATGGGCTTGATTAAGGACGGATAATAAAGAATAATAAATTATAAGGGTAAATTACATCCTTCTCACTCAATTATTAGTTTGATTACAAATGAGTCACTGTTTCTAAAAATTAAAATGGAGTCACTCAATTAAAACATTTTAAACATGTGATTTTGCCGTTACAATTGAGACATGCGTCTAATGTAACTTGTTATAATAATAGTTTTACTTTTCAATATTTATACACTTGATCAATTTGATATAAATTTTAAATAATTCGATAAATTTAACTTTTTTTAATAGTTTTAAGGTACAAGGTAGTACTTGTTTATACTTTTCCTTAACCCTTTGATAACGCACACCCTTTACAAACAAATTTAATGTATTTACTCCTTTTGTAATATTGTCAAATTAAGTGAGTCAATCAGACCAAATCGAATCAAGGCAATAGTTGGATAACTACATTATACCATAAATCAACAGATTAATGATAAAAGGAACAATGGGATAACTACAACATGAAAGTTATGTAGTATTTTTGGGAGGAGAACAAACAACTTAGGCGAAAAATAAAGACTAAGTTAGTATAAATTTTAAATATAAAATGTTAAATTTATTAAATTCTTTCGAATTATGATCAAATTGATAGTGTGCAAGTTTTGAGGCTAAAACTATTATTATATCATGTCATGTTATCATCTTTTATCAATTTTAATGGTCTAGTGATCTATTTATAGCAAATTTTTAATTAAGTGATTAAATTTTAACTTATAAAAAAATATTAGTTTATAACCATTTTTTCTTGGGAAAATAATGCATTTAAAATATATAATTAGGTAAATAGGGTGGATTGGGCATTATTTAGGGAAAGGCGACATTTACTCTAGTGGGGAACTTGCCGTGTGTACCTAACAAGTTTCCTGAGAAATTATTATTATTTTTTTTTATAAAACTCGCCATTCCAACAAAACAGCTTAATATTTTTATGGAAATCGCTGTACCCTCATGATGAATTTATTATTTTAATATTTTTTTAAACGAAGAGAGAATTCGTGTCGCCCTCTTGACGAGTTCCCCAAACAAATTTTAATAACGAAAGACATCTAGTTTCCCATCTTAGGGTTTACACCAGCAGCAGCACAACCGTATCTGGAAGAAACGACAGTTTATTTGCTGTCGAAGAAGATTGTGAAGAAGCGAGTTAAGATAATACTTGAAAACAATAAGCGTTTATATTCGATCATAAGAAAACAAGACAATGCTAATACTCATTACTCAAGTCAAAATAATACTTGAAAACATCATACCAAAAGCAAAATCAACATTCACGGACCCACCTTCCCTCCTCTTGGCTGCACAACCTAGCCAATTTGTTGGTAATAACAACAACCAACTGAGCTGCTCGCTCGACAATTCCTTCCTCTTCTTTGTTGAAGCATCTCAGCCAGGGACGAAAGAATGTATAACTTGAGAGGGTTACTGCTTCTCTCAAAATATTTTGGTATAATTGTATTTTACGTTCTTTTTAGTTTAAGTAGTAATCAATTAAGGTATTTAGCTCTTTGCCCCTCCCAATTTTTAAATTTAAAGGCTTAATAAATTTATACCCCTCCTAATATTCAATCCTAGTTCTATTACTGACCTTAGCACAATATGTGCATCATGAGAAGCTTCAGCTCTTGGACATTGTGCACAACAAATTTCTTGAACCCGTTGGGAAGATAATGTCGAGTCTTCTTGTCGACCCATAATCGATGTTGGGCATCGAAGTGCATCCCTTGAACTTTCTCCTAACTTGGGAGTCAATACCCTTGGGCCTTGTCCAATTTGTCTTGAAGGAGATGTTGCGGTCACTTTGAGGCCTCTTGAACTTCTTAACACGCTTTTTCACAATCATCTTTGACAGCATAGGAGCTGCCATTTCTTCCCAATGTGGTTGACTGGTGGTGTAAACCCTAAGATGGGGAAGTTAGAGGCCTTTTGTTACTAGAATTCATTTTGGGAACTCGTCACGAGGGTACGATGTGTTCCATAAAATATTATATTCCAACTAAAATTGTCTTATTAAAATTACGAGTTCCATAAAAAATTAATTTCTCATATAACTTGTCTGGAACACACGACAAGTTTCTTCTTCAATGTAGCAAATGTCATAGTTCTCTAAATAATCCTCAACCCACCCATTTTCATATATATATATATATATTAACTCGGTTTCTCAAATTTTCAACAGTTGAGTTTTTTAAGAACTTACTATAGTGATTATGTCAACTAAAAGAAAAGAATTTGTCAGAAAAAAACATTGCAAACAAGTTAATGGTATGGTTCCCTCCCTTGCCAGGGACTTGGGAGAACTCAAGAGAATCTTAAAAGGCTCCAACAAATATGACATTTTCAAGGCCCCATAGACTATCCCAAATCCCAAAAGACCAATTAACATTCGGGGCTTGAAAATATGCTAACCCATTGCTTTTACTAGTTGTTGTTGTTGTTGGAGTGCACTAGTCCAGATGGGAAATCAAATTAGGTTACAATACGCTTGGAATTTAGATTCCTTAGCAGGCTGATCATCGTGACTTAACTTGCCTTAGCAAGATTGATGAGCTAACATGTCATTTCTATTGATGAGCTTGAGTTTTTCCTCAATAGTCAATACTCATGAGGACAGGTGTCAGCATTACTATTAAAGCTGTGTTTGAAATATCACTAAATATATTTTTTTGAAATATCACTAAATAATTGAATCTGAATAATTGATCGTTTATGGACGCATAAAAAGCGGACAATATAAATTTTTATTATTTTAGTAAGAATTTAAGTTGAATTAGATAATAATTTAGGTAGAATATAAATTTTTATTTACTGGGTACCAAAATTTTTACCAATTGAGTAAAAATTTATGTTATAACCTAATTTTTTTCAACTGGATAAAAATTTAGATTGAATTTTACTTAAGGTAAGAATTTGTAAATTTTTACCAACTGAGTAAGAATTTGTGTTAGAAGCCGCCTTAATTTAACTGCACCTTAGATGCGGCACGGCAAAACCTCCGTTGTTTATAGTTAGGGAGAATTTATTATATGAACCCGGCTCACCACGTCATCTATGGTCCTCATCCACTAAAAGTTAGCCAACTAATCTTTGTTTTCCAACTCATTTTTTCATACATAATTAATTTTTATGTAACCACCATGCCTATTTATATGGTAAAAAAGTGAAGATTTATCCTTAAAAATAGCATGAAAAAATAAAAATTATTTAACTGATTTTTAGTTGATGAAACTATGGATGAAGTGGTAAGCTAGGATTATATAATAATTTTTCATGGTTAGGCTTAGACAAGTGCATAACCGTTGGTAAAATAATTATGCACGTAATTAATTATAATATTTTTTAATTCTGGGAGATGGAGCTGGGCTGCTGCGCTTTAGCAGTTATGACAATAGTCATAATGATTCTAACTTTCTTAACTAATGGATTTCACCATATTACATATTGGGGTCGATGATCGATTTAGTTGGGTCAATAAATTTTGAGTTATTTGAGTTGGCACATCATATTTTATAATTAAAATTTTATTTAAGTTTTTTTGATTCGAGTTCAGTTTATAAAATTTGAGTCAAGTCGAGTTTTCGAGTTCTTATACAAATTTAATTGTAATTATTTATCACGTTATAGTACGGTTTGATACTAATTTAAACGACTTTCTCTAATCATATAAAATATGCCTATATATTTCTTCATATTTTTTTTCTTATGTGACATATATTTCTTCATATTTTTTATATCGATATATATAAAAAAAATTGAGGGACTCGACATGAACTTAAAAACTAATCCACTAATTATTAATAATTTTGAGTTATTCGATTTTCTATTTTACATGCCAAATTTTATTTAAAATTTTTTCGAGACGAGTCAAGTTTGTTTGCCTCGAGTCGAGTCGAGTTTTGCTCACCCCTAATTACAATGGTTGAACATGGTGAAAGAATTTGAGGGGCAACTTAAAATTTAAAAATATGTAAAGGTTTAAACTGAAATTTTTAATTTTTTTGAATGAGTCGGTTTACATTTTTTTTCAAAAAAAATTAAAGGATTAACTAAAATTTTTGAAAATTTGAGAGACTTAATAAGAATTTTTAAAAATTATAAGAGTGATTTAAGTAAGAATATTATTTTTTTTGAAGTTTAATATAAATTTTAAAAATTTTGTGAAACCAAATTAACTTTTTTTAAAAATTTAAAGAGACTAAAATTTAATTTTTCAAATTTTAGAAGGCCACGTCCCCTATTGTATTCGCCCATGCCATATTATATACAATCATATTTTACCAATCAAATACTAATAAGGAATTATAATTTACTGTAAATACAAATTGATATGATTATTATCAAAATAATTATATTTTCTTAAATTATTTGATTGTATTTAAATGTACCTGAATTGATGTTATAAGAAAGGGTAAAATACAAAAATCATCAATCAACTTTTCTCTCTCCTATTTTGGTCACTAAATTTTAATTTTTTTTAATTTAATAAATGAACTTTTGAATTGTTCTTGTTTTGGTCACTCTAAATTATTTTATTATTATTTTGGTATGACATGGCATTTATTATTATTATTTAATATAAAATTATTTAAAATAAAAAATAAAATAAAAAACCCAATTGTTCGCTGTCGTAGGACGGCACCGCCGACAATCGTAGATGGTGGCCGTTCGGTCCCAGATTTCATCGATCACTTTGTCTAGACCTTATGAGTCCGAATCCGACCTTCATTTTGTGAGAAAATGCTCCGAAGTCCACGAAAAAGAGATCAAAAGTGAGGAAATTGAAATGTTTCAATCAAGATTCACGAGTTTCAAGATATTTTTTTGGTGAAACAACCACCGGATTCAGACTCAACGCGTCAAAATGAATCTCCCGGTGCAATTTGGGATCAAACGACCACCGATTCTAAAGACCGACGGTAGTTGACGGTGACGACAGGCGGCGACAATTATTTTAAATTATTTTCATATTTACTAATAATAAAAAATGTCATGTCATACTAAAATAATAATAAAATAATCAAAAATACCAAAATATGAATAATTCAAAAATTCAGTTATTAAATTGAAAAAAATTAAAGTTAAATAAGTAAAATAAAAGAGAAAAAAAAAGTTGAGTGATGGTTTTTTGCAGTTTACCCTAAAAGAAAATAAATGAAATTATAGTGTCAGTGCAAGTGGTGGATGTTTCAGGAAGCCCAAATATGTTACAAGGACAAGTCCAGAAGTTTCACACCCTCTCTCAAACCTTCGGGATCCCTCTTCAAACTTCCCCTGTGTTTTGTTCCATGAGCAAATCATGTCATCGGCTCTCTCCTTTCATCTATAAATATTCTTCCTCCTCCTTTCTTCTTCCGGCAGTTCAAACATAGTCATCGGCAAAGCAATATACCTCTCAATTCTCCTACTCTGTTATAGCAATGGCTTCAACTTCAACCTTGTCTTGCTCATCTTCACCATTGGTGTCCAACAGGGCTAATCTGCCTTATTCCACCAAACCTATAATGACATGCTCCGTATCTCTCCCGACCAAGAATTCTTACAACAGCCGGCTGTTTGCTGTAAGGGCACAGGCTACTGGTGATCATAACAAAGACACGTCAGTGGACGTGAACGTTAACAAGGATAATAAAGGCCAAGGGACTGCCGTTGAGAAGAGGCCTCAACGGTTGGCTATGGACATCTCTCCTTTTGGTAAGTAATTTAGCTCAGTCCCAAGTCCCGACCTAGTGCTATTTCTTTATACATTTAATTTAATCATAACATGATCCATGGATGGCAGGTTTGTTGGATCCTTTCTCGCCTATGAGATCGATGCGTCAAATGCTGGACACAATGGACAGGATGTTAGAGGATTCCATGACATTTCCTAGCATAGGCCGAAGAGGAGGAGATGTGCGTGCACCTTGGGACATCAAAGATGATGAACACGAGATCAAGATGCGATTCGACATGCCAGGGCTCGCGAAAGACGACGTCAAGGTCTGCGTAGAGGACGGCATTCTGGTTATAAAGGGAGAACACAAAAAGGAAGAAAGCCATGATGATTGGACGAATAGGAACTACAGCTGCTACGATACTCGTCTCCAGCTACCAGACAACTGTGATAAAGATAAAATCAAGGCAGAGCTGAAGAATGGAGTTCTCTTCATCTCCATTCCTAAGACTAAAGTTGAACGCAAAGTTATTGATGTAAAAATCCAGTAACACGCTTGCTGGTTTATGCCTTTTGTGATTTTGAGTTCTGTTTAGAACTTGAATGTCGCTGTAGTTGCACGTGCTGGCATATACTAATGGGAAATCGGATCTTTTTCGTTTGAAACTATCAATCTATGCATTCCCAATTTCAATTCAGAAAATAGTTGCAGAGCAACAAGGTTTGTGATGCACATAAGAAAACACCTCCTACCCTGTTATGGAGACCATACGATATTATGCCTGGGAAGGTTAAGCGTCTTTGTCCCAATAGGTTTCGTAAGAGGTTGAGATTAATTCTAGGAAGGGCTATTTTTTTTTATTGTAGTTCTAATTTATTAATTTTATCTTATGATATTTTTGCATCAATTTAGATTTTGTAGTAGCTAAATTGCATCACCTTTTAGGGTTTAGGAATAATTTTATGTTTTATAATCACTTTACATTGATAAATTTTTTAATTAGGGTTTAAGATTTAAGGTTTGAGATTTAGAAATTAAGGTTAGATTGTCAATTAAGGGATAAACGGTGATGCAATTTGACTACTTTAATGGTTAAATTAATGCGAAAATACTGTAGGGGCAAAATTAATAAATTGAAACTATTATAGGAATGAAATTAGCCGTTAATTCTTAATTCTATTATTAGAGATATGAGTGTTCATGGTGGGTTAACTGTATCATTTAGTATAAACGGTTAGTTAACCGTTGTTAAACTGTAAATTAACTATTAAGAAATAGTTAATTGTTAAATTTTTAAACGGTAACTTTATAGCGGTTAACCGTTACTTAACGTACGGTTATATGTTAATTTGTAACCCATTACAAAATTTTTCGTATGTTCACTAAATTTTTTGATAATAATAGAATTAACTCGATAAATATTATGTTAAAATTTTTAAGAAAAAATATTTAAATAGAGAAATTTTAATCACAAATTTTATTTTATGTCTAAATAATTTTATAATAGTTAATTAATTAACTGTTATTTTAGCGGTTAATTAACAAAAATCGTTTAACCTTAATGGTAAATTAATTAACCAGTAAAATTTAATTATTATACCAACTAACGGTTACAGTTTATTTTGTATCCTTAATTAGGAGAAATTATTACATGGTTTCGGCTCACCATTTCATTCACCTTGGAAAAAATGAGATAAAAAATTATTATTGAAGGGACTATAGATGACATTGTGAGTCAGACCCATCTAATAATTTTTTTTAATTAGAGATTAATTTTTATTGTATTTGTTATCTATTAGGAGTTTTAGTTTATCTCTAACTACCGATTTAAGATAAAGATAACGACCAGGGTAGTCCTAATTTGAGGTAAACTCTTGTACCTAATAGACTATATATATATATTTTCGAGTCATACCTAGTAGACTATAAGACTGTTGTAACTCAAATTTAAGAAATTTACGAAAAAACAAAATACATTGAGTATCTGACCAAAACCACAATTATCTACTTGGTATTAAGCACATATTGTAGGACATATAAGGGATTAGTGTTATGAATAAATCTGAATGTCCTTTAACCTTTCATCTCCCTAAGGACCATAGTCTTTTATCTCCTTGACATTCCATTTATGTGTGATTCTTGTCCTATAAATAATGGTATTATAAAGTTTATATACACAAATTAAATAATATCTTTTCTCATATTACGTTCATCTCTTTGTTCTTCTGCTTTCATAGTTTATAATCGTTGGTACATAAACATGGAAATGAATCGTGGATCAAAATTTGAAGTTAAAACATGCTTTTCAAATCAGGTAATGATTTGACTTGATTCCACCAATAAACAACAATAATATCCCGAAGCATCGAAGAAATTATTAAATAAACTCAATTTATCATGTTATCTGTAATATTAACTAATAAAATTTATTTAAATAAATTTTATTGATTGAGATTATAAATGATACGATAAATCGAATTCATTTATAATTTTTTATGTGCGAGATAGATAGAGATTATGAACATATGAACCCAAAGGCATTATGGGTCCGTCTCAAAAACAAAAAGAGATTTATGTGGTCGGTACGGTTCACATAACGTGGCTTATTTTCATGGGTAAAGTATACAAATAGTTATTAAATCATATTAAAAAATTTAAAATAGTATTTAAACTTTTAAATGTTACATAATAGACATTAAATTTTAGTTTTTGTTATAAAATGGTCATTGATCCGTTAACTTTCGTTAAATGAGTGACATGACCATTACAAAAATTTGAATAATTACACATTTAACCCCATATTTACACATTTAATCAATTTAATCTTAAATTAAAAATATCATTAATTTTAGCCCCATTATTTATACATTCTTTTAATTTGACCCTACTTTAAACTAAAAATAATTTAATATGACCATCTGATTGAGGGAAAATAAATTAAAGAAAGTTAGGTTTAGGATGAATCAAACATGGGTGTGGCGGACTAATAGGCGAACACTCAACCAACTAAAGTGTCTATCATTTGATTTGAATCAAAAGGCATAAAGTAAAAAAATACCTCTAACGTTTGATTGAATAGTCTGTTTGACCCTTATTTTTTTTGGAATAATTCAACCCTCTAGAGGTGAGCATTTGATCGAGTCGGATCAATTTTTTTTTGAGTTATTCGAGTTGACGTATTATACTTTACAATTCAAACTTTATTTGAAATATTTCGATTGGAGTTTATGAAATTCAAGTCGAGTTTTTGAGTTTCTATATAAATTTAATTGTAATTATTTATCATGTTATAGTACAATTTGATTTCAATTTAAACGACTTTATCTGATATTATAAGATATGTATATACATATATATATTTCTTCATATTTTTTTCATATGTGACATATATTTCTTTATATATATATATTGAAAAAATTAAGGGATTTGGCTTGAACTTAAAAATCAATTCACTAATTACTAAAAATTTTGAGTTATTCAAATTTTTATTTTACAACTCAAATTTTATTTAAATTTTTTTCGAGTCAAGTTTATAAAATTTCGAGCCAAGTCAAGACGAGTCGAGTAGGGGTTTTTATGACCTAAATCTGAACCCGTCCCATTTTGACTAACAAATTCTCAAAACCCACCCGTCCAATCTCACCCCTGCCCGAACCCGAATTTTTAAAGAAAAACGTTTATTGTTATAAATATCTGAAGGTACTTAAGTGGGTTCCGCTGTGGACATGCTGCCAATGTAACTTTTTAGCCAACAAAGATCAACTCTCGCCAATATGGATCTGTAAATTTCATAGTAATATCTAAAGCTAAATTAAGTGGGTTCCACTGGTCGCATCCTTTTGTAAATCAATTATCCTATAAAATATAAATGCCCCAAAGCTAAGCTAACTGCTAAGGGTACTATTATTTCATCCCTTTGTAGCTTTTATTTTCAATTCACTCCTTCTTTACTTCTCTTCATCCTCAAGGCACCTACATTCCTTTGCCTTTATTTCTATCATAATTAGAAACCCAAATCTTTGCTCCGCATCATCTGAAAAAACTTGATTCTCAAACAAAAATGGCTTCCGGTACGGTGTACGCAACAATCCCAGCTGTAGTAGCCGCTGCTGTGGGGATTTATTCTTTTGATCTTCATTATGGAGCAAAGGTATTTAATCATATTTTATAAAACTCCTTGCTTTTCCATTGCTGTATACAACTTATGATTTTTTCTTTCTTAACTTGTGGTTTGCTGCTCAATAGTATGGATTTACATTTTCAGGATTTGGGATGCGGTGTTCGTTCATCCACAGGGAGTATGCTGGCAAAACCTAACCAAAAGGTGCACGCCACTCCACTGCCAAAGGTGACACCACAATTTGACGGGTTGCACAGTTTTGAAACCCTGGTGGGTTTTTAACGTTACAGAATCTTCTTCATGTTAGCTCCTACATCATGCTGCTGGAACTTCATGTCGAGTACCGATTACCGAAGACATTGATGGATGTTGTCTGCTCCTTTTCATATTTACTTTATAGCATATTTATGGAATATTTCCTACAAAGATTGGAAAGATTATGTTGTTTCAGTTGGAAGGGAAAGTGGACACTCGGTATAAAATATAACTCAAATATATTATAAACCAACCAAAGTACAATCAAAGTACTTGCTGCTGCAAGTTTCTCACCAAAAACACTTATAATTTTACACTTGCACACACGCACACTTATTTTGCACCCACTTCTTGTTTTGTTTCTCACACACATACAAGCTTTGTCCAACTTCTATTTATAATCAACTTAAACCGAAATAGAGAAGCATTTGGTGCTAATTAAATATTAATAGAGTTAATCTAGATATTTCTAGCCATCGGCCGATTCTTCTTGATTAGCATGGGTTAGCTGCCACGTGTTTTCTCTCTCTTTTTTACTACCATTGCTTAATTGCTAAGATTTCTCTAGTCTTCCAATTGATTGCCATATCTTCATGAAGCTTCCATATTTTGCCGACATTCCCTTCAAGAATTATCTAGGCCATATCACCATGCTCTTCATGAAGCTTCCCCACTATTTTTTTTGTCTTGCTAACATAAATATTTTAGTTGGGTTTGGTTTCTAACACTCCCCTCAAACCCAACCTTCATTCCGAGCTTTTCTTTTAGTCTATAAAATAAATATGTTTTTAATGGCTTTGTAAAAATGTCTGCCAATTGATCTTCAGTTCTACAGTAGACTAGTTTCACATTTTTGTTTTTCACCTGCTCTCGTATGAAGTGATACTTCGTATCAATATGCTTGCTTCAGCTATGAGAGACATGATTCTTTGCGAGAGATATAGTGGACTTGTTGTCGACATAAATTGTAGTTGGTCCTTCTTGTGCAAAATTTAACTCATTCAAAATATTATTCAACCAAATTGCTTGACAGGTGCACGCTGCAGCGGCTATGTATTCTGCTTCACATGTCGAAAGAGCTACCGTTTGTTGTTTCTTTGATGACCATGAAAATACTGCGGAGCCGATATGGAATAGATATCCAGAGGTACTTTTTCTATCCTCTATGTCTCCCCCATAATCAATATCAGAGTAACCGACTAGCTTTGAATTTTGTGAATGTGTGTAAAACAAACCATGATCCAACGTACCTTTGACATATCTCAAAATTCTCTTTGCTGCAATCCAGTGATCTTGTTTTGGCTTCTCCATGAATCTGCTTACCAATCCCACAACATATGTTATGTCTGGTTGTGTGATAGTTAGATACCTTAAACTTCCAACGATACTTTTGAATAGTGTTGGATTCACCGACTCTCTTGTTGAATCAACACTTAATTTCATGCTTGTTTCTGCTGGAGTGGTTACCGACTTGCAATCTTTCATTCCGAATTTGCTTAAGATTTGCTCTGCGTACTTCTTTTGAGATAAGAAAATTCTTTCTTCCATTTGCTTTACCTCAACTCCAAGAAAGTATGACATCTCGCCAATATCTGTCATTTCAAATTCTTTAGTCATAGCTTTCTTGAAATCTTGAAACATACGTGGGTTGTTTCCGGTGAAGATCATGTTGTCCACGCATAAGCACACAATCATGATATCACCATCTTTATTTTTCTTTATATATAAGGTATGTTCGTATGAACTCTTTATAAATCCATTTTCTTGAAAATATTCATCTATTCTTGTGTTCCATGCTCTTGGTGCTTGCTTCAACCCATATAAGGCTTTCTTCAAGCGATAGACTTTATCTTCATGTCCTTGTTTAATGTACCCATGTGGTTGTTCGACATAAACTTCTTCTTCTAGGTAGCCATTTAGAAATGCTGACTTCACATCCATTTGATAAATTTTCCATTTGTTTTGTGCTGCAACTACTGTGAGAAGTCTAATAGTGTCGATCCTTGCTACTGGAGCGAATACTTCATCATAGTATATTCCTTGTCTTTGCTTATAGCCTTTGGAAACTAGTCTCGCCTTGTATTTCTCTACTTTTCCTTCCTTATTTGTTTTCGTCTTGTACACCCACTTGACTCCAATTGGATTATGTCCTTCTAGTAGGCTTGTGAGCTCCCACGTATCATTTTTTTCTATCGATGCAATTTCTTCATTCATGGCATTCTTCCACTTTTCATCTTCAATTGCTTCTTTATATGTTATTGGATCACTGCTTGCAAGTAAATAGAAAAGTGAAATATTTTGAGTTTTGTAATCCTTGTACCTTTCTAGAACTCTTCTCTCCCTTGTAATCTTCAAACTTCGGTTGGCTGTACTTCAAGATTTTCTGTTTCGGTATTATTGCTTGATGAAGACGATTCAGCCAAATTTTGTTGAGAACCTTGATCATCACCTTGTTCACCTTGGTTGTTGAAGTCATCATCGTCTTTATCTTCGTTAACTTCAACTTTCTTTTCTTCTGTGCTCCATCTCCAGCGTTCTGCTTCATCGAACTCAACATCTCTTGAGATTATCAACTTCAGTAAGAGGATTGTAGAGTTTATAAGCTTTACTTTGTTCATCATAGCCAATAAAAATGCATTTCTCTCATCTGTCATCGAGCTTCTTTCTTATCTGCTCAGGTACGTAGGCATATGCGATGCATCCAAAAATCTTTAAGTGGCCAATTCCTGATTTTTTACCGCTCCATGCTTCATTCGGCATCATGTTCCTCACACTCTTTGTTGGACAACTATTCAACAGGTAAACTGCACATCGAACTGCTTCAACCCAAAAATTTCTTGGTATATGTTTACCTTTTACCATGCTCCTTGCCATGTCGAGAATGGTGCGATTCTTTCTTTCTGCAACTCCATTTTGTTGAGGCGTGTATCTAACTGTCAACTGATGAATAATGGCATACTTCTTGCAAAATTCTTCAAATAACTTTATTGTATACTCGCCCCCTCTATCAGATCTGAGTATCTTTAAATATTGACCACTTTGCTTCTCCGCCATTGCTTTGAATTCTTTAAACTTATCCAATGCTTCTGACTTCTGTTTAAGAACATATACCCAACATTTTCTGCTATAATCATCAATAAAGGTCAAGTAGTACCTATTTCCTCCAAGAGATGGTATGTCGAAAGGACCAGCTATGTCTTTGTGGACTATCTCCAATGGTCTTCTTGTTCTCTAAGAGATTTGCCAACCTCAAAGCTTTGTCTGTGTTGTTTTCCTTTGATGCAAGCCTCACACAGTTGATTTGGAGGTTTGATTTCCGGCAATCCATTCACTATCTTTGCTTTTGACAATAACTTCAGGCCAGAAAATCCAAGATGCCAATACCTTACGTGCCACAACCACGAATCGTCCATGATTGCATTCTTCATGCACTTTACTTCTCCTCCTGACACGATGTCAATAGTGAAAAGACGATTCTGCGTCATATTGACTTGTGCAACCAATTCTCCATTTCTATTCTTGATTGAAAGTGAGCGATTCTTCATCTGCACTTCATATCCTTTTTCTAGGAGCTGGCCAAGACTAAAGATGTTGCTTTTCATAGATGGTACATAATAAAAATCTGATATGTATTTCTTTTCTCCATTTTCTGCGTAATCGTAACTTTACCTTTGCCTTTGACCTCTGCATGCCAGTCATCACCAAAAGTTACTCGTCTACGGATCGTTTCATCTAACGCCACAAAAAATTCCTATCGACCACACATATGATTACTGACACAATTATCGATATACCAAATATTTTCTTTTGATTCTTTATTTCCTTTATAAGTGAGGAATACATGAGATTCTTCGGTGTTTCCTTTTTCAACTGTTGCTACATTAATTCTTTCTTCATGCTTTGGAGCTGATCTACACTCATAACTATAATGGTCATCCTTATTACAATTATAACATTGTACCTGAGATTTATTTCTTTGTTGATATATGCCTCCGCCTCGACCTCTATATCCTCGTCCACGACTTGGTGATTGGTAATTTTTATTTGCTTTATTGCTACCATATGAACGACTGCCACGTCCACGTGTTCCTCTTCCATGATATCCACAATAGTTTCCTCTACCTCGTGTATAGCTGCTGCTCGTTCCCCTTTGTTGATGTGCAACTTACTTTGTAGGACTTGCTCCAGATTTTCGCTTTCTTCATTCAGCTTCATTTGCTGCTCATGGGCTTGAAGCGATCCCATCGATAGTCATTTGATTTAAATCCTTTGATTCTTCAATTGCAACAACCACGTAATCAAATTTTCATATCAACGATCGTAAAATTTTCTCCATCATTCTGACCTCGCCGAGTGCTTCACCATTTCTTTTGGTTTTATTTGCTACGGCTTTCACACGGTTAACATAATCATCTATGCTTTTCGTGTTTTTCATTTTTAGCATTTCAAAATCGGCTTTAAGTGATTGAAAACGCACTTTTTTTGCTTTTTCAACTCCTTGGAGTGATTTTTGCAGAGTTTCCCACACTTTCTTTGATGTTGTTGCTTCTGCAATTTTTTCAAAGTTAGATTCGTCTATTGCTTGAAAAATATAGTATAACGCCCTTTGGTCCCTTTTACGGGCATCCCTTAGCGTTCTCTTCTCTTCAATGGTTAGAGCCGCTTCTGCTGCTGCATTTTCTAGCTCAATATATCCTTTTACGACAATGTCCCAACAATCCTGCAAACTCGAATATGACTCTGATACCACTTGTTGAAAGCGAAAGTAAACACTCGGTATAAAATATAACTCAAATATATTATAAACCAACCAAAGTACAATCAAAGTACTTGCTGCTGCAAGTTTCTCACCAAAAACACTTATAATTTTACACTTGCACACACGCACACTTATTTTGCACCCACTTCTTGTTTTGTTTCTCACACACATACAAGCTTTGTCCAACTTCTATTTATAATCAACTTAAACCGACATAGAGAAGCATTTGGTGCTAATTGAATATTAATAGAGTTAATCTAGATATTTCTAGCCATTTGCCGATTCTTCTTGATTAGCATGGGTTAGCTGCCACGTGTTCTTTCGCTCTTTTTTTTATTACCATTTGCGTAATTGCTAAGATTTCTCTAGTCTTCCAATTGATTGCCATATCTTCATGAAGCTTCCATATTTTGCCGACATTCCCTTCAAGAATTATCTAGGCCATATCACCATGCTCTTCATGAAGCTTCCCCACAATTTTTTTGTCTTGCTAACATAAATATTTTAGTTGGGTTTGATTTCCAACAGTTTCATTCCGCCATTACTTGACTAAATTTTCCAAGAAAATCTTAGTATGTTGAATTAGTGATTAGACGACAGAGATATGTCGCACCAGACTAAAAGTTTTCATGGAAATATTGAAGGCATTTTTACTTGTATATGAATCAACCATCAAGAACACAATTCTGGGAAATTTTTGTTTAAATATACACAACTGTTTTGATGGATGCCTAATCATACACGATGACCAGATATGACAGGTTTTGGAAGCTCATTGGAGAGGGAGGGAATATATGTAAATACTGATTACAGATGGAGAGAAATATTAAAAAGCTGATCAATTCATGCTATATTGTATTACAAGATTTTATACCATTCCTAAATGAAACATATAGGTAAAACATAAGTATAGAACCTCTGCCTCTACTATATCGAAAAACCGACATCATTAACAAAATTATAAGCCGATGCCTTGTTGACTCTAACTCAGTCCATTTCCCCTGTTTGCAAGCCTTCTACCCATACCAAAGATAAATACCTTGCTCAACACCAGATGATCCAGACTACAAGCTAGAACAATTAGACCGCCGTATATTAGGGCCCTTGAAATATTCTTTGACAGAGGGTTTTCAGAAGTATCTCCTACATCAGACTTGGATAAATCTTCATTGCTTACCAAAGATCTCAAGTACTCGGCCCTTATTTTGGTGTTGATTTGAGCCATATACGCAGACTGAGATAGCGAAGCTAGAGATTGTCTTTCTTTTTGGTAAGCACGCAAGCCGGGCTCTATTTTCTTCACTGTTGCCCACATCCCCTCTCGCACTCCGAGCTTAGCAATTTCCCATGGGATTCCCATATCTTCATGGTGGAAGAGTAACACCTCACAAGCAGTCAGTTGGCCATTACCTCTTTTTGATTCCACTGGACGTATGAAGATAAAATTTAGTTTTCATCCATTCAGCTCTAGTAAATCTATGAATCCTAGGATACAGATCCTAGCAATTTTCGCTAACTTAAGCTAATCACAATGTTAACGATTCAGTGTGCTTCGATTGCAAAAGCTTCATGTGCCATCTCAAGTCAAAAGAATGGAAACTGAGCCACAAAGAATTAGAAAAAGGAAAGTTAGCAGTATAAGCATTGCAAGGCATTAAGTTCACAATCAGTCAGAACAGGCAATTTCAAGGAAGTCTACCTTTCTTATCCACTGAACAACCATGGTCCCTGTTGTAGAACACTCTTCTATGGTTGCAGAATATGCAAGCATGTCATCCCACTTTGGCCGGAACTCATCATCCCTGAAGAAGTCCCTCACCATCTTTGCAGTTGCATTCTCGAAGACGGTTTTGGTCCGGTACTGAGGAGGGCCAGTCTAACAAATCCAAATCCATATATATATATATATATAAGATTAGCTTATCAAACATAATGTCACATGAATGAACACTCAAAATTTGAGCAAAAGTGGAAGAGCAGAACGTACATTCGTGTCTCTCCTCCACGCATGGTAGCTCATATTTGGAGTAGAACGATCCATCATATGCATCCATGTAGGACCACCGTCTCTCATTTCAACAAGCTGCCATAAATGCTTTAAATCCTCCCCCGTTACAACACTTGAACGACCTTCATTAACCACTGATGTGGAGCATCTGATACTACAAAATACATACGTATACAATCAACAAAACAAAAACTTGCCCCAACTTAATCAAAGAAAAAACAAGCTCCAACATAAAATAAACAACTTTGAAGGGAAGACAAAAAAAAAAAAAAACAGAACAAGAAATTCAAAGTACCTGCAATTGTCATGTTCCGAAGAAGAAAAGAAACAGAGAGCGGTTTCCCTTGGTCTCCATTATCAATGGCCCAAGATTCACAAGCGTCTGACTGCATATTCAAGGAGTTGAAACATGGCGACCAGGGCTACGACAGTTCCAGTGATTTGGTTAGAACGCAACTCAGTTTCCGTGTTACCTGGCCCGCCCACTTCGGCTTCCAAACCCAACCAACTAATATTCCTACTAAAAACGCTATCCAAAAAGGAACCAAATACATCGTACCTGTGAAGAAATCACCTCCAACAACATTAAAGATTAGCATAAGATTAACAAATCAATCCATAGTCAAACAAAGTACAATGATAATCTAAGGAGAGGAAAGCTTCGGGGGGGAAAACCAGCAAGTATAGATATGGCGGCCAAAGGGGAAAAGGACAAAGAATTTAAGTTAGGAGTTTGATTAAGAACCAGACATGAGGTTAGCGGTTGAAAGGAGAAAGATGGTTTAATGATTTTAATGGTGCCATGGGCGTAAGGACGATGTAGATGAGAAGAGAGTGGGTTTTTGTTGAAAGAGAAATTAAAGGGGGAGAACATGCAAAGTAAGGACGGTGGAGAATGAATTACTTGTAACCATTGGTTCTAAATTCCAATGTCCTATGTTTAACAATTAAAAAGGAATGGCATAATGGCATTTGTAATTGTAACGCTGAAAGTATACTGAAACGGATCGGAAACAACAAACCAACCCCACCATTTCACACTTTTCGTGTTTTTCTTTCGGATATAAAATTAGGAAAAATATTCCATGCACTAGCGGTGAAGATGTTTTGATTCAACAAATGCCTTAATTTTAGGATTTATAAATATCGTTTAGAGGTAAGAGTTTAAGGGCTTAAGCTTATGAGTTTAGAATTTAGTTTTTATAGTTAGAATTTAAGGTTTAGAGTTATGATTTAGGTTTTAGGATAATATGTTTGGGATTTAAGTTTTAATATATAAACCTTAAATTCTAACCCTAAACCCTAAATTTAAATCACAATCCATAAATTCTATGTGCATAAACCTAAACCCCTAAACTACGAACCCTAAACTCAATCTCGAACCCTTAAAATTAACTCGCTTGTAGAAACAAAAATTTCTGCTGCAGTGCATGTTATAATTACCCAATAAAATAAATAGTTATCATTCATTTTATATAAAATATGGTAAAAAACTGTTCAAGATTTTAAGCGTCTTAGTTGTAGGGTTTAGAATTTAAGGTTAGTGTTTAGAATTTAGGGTTTAGTTTTTTAAGGTTTATGTTTAATTTTAATTTATAGTAGAAATAGGCAGCCTTGTGTAAAACTGTGTATCAAATTTAAACTCATCTAAAATAACAAATGACTAAAATTCAATTGACACTTCAAAAATAAAGTTTAACTCGGTAATTGAAGTTTAGATGAGTATACAACAACAGAAAAATGAGTATACAACAAATATTATAATTTATACATCTATATGGATTATTAATATCACATATTGATATATATCATTATTTTTAAAATTTTTAACTCCCAAAACTCAGTTAATTATGTTTCCGCCTTCTAAAATAACTTTTAAGACCTTTGCGCTAATTCTATTTGAAATTGACATATAATTTTGGGGAAACTATTTGGGTGACCATCCAATTATTCGGTTTGTCCTAGTTTGACCACTTAACTAAAAAATTAAAAATTTGAACACCAAACTATTTAATTAGTCTTATTTTGACCACCAGCTGTTAAAATTTAACGAAAATATAACATGTCAGTTAAAGAAAAGTTATATAATTACACATTTAATCTCTGTTAGTCACCACATATCATATCAATTTGGTCTTAATTTTAATTTGATTAAATAAAATTAACCAACCAATCAGATGACAACACGTGGCATGACACTTGTCAAATGGTGCACATGTTATCACCCGATTGGATGAATTTATTCTTATTTTTAGTTTAATTTATTTAATATATTTATTTTCTACCAATCTTCAACACCTGGTTAATGAAAAATTAAACCTGGGACTTCCAGGTTAAAAACATGGGTTTTCACCACTACACCAACTTGATCTTATTAATATAAGTTGCACCCTTTTATATATATATATATATATTATAAAAAACCCAAAGTTAAATACGTTTTTATTATACTTCCCTTCTTCAAACCCCTGTTCTGAATTGTTTCAATCTGTATTCTCCTCTATTTTCGCAGAGTAGTTCTTCCATGATTGCAGGGAGCTAGGCGGCAAATACCCCATGTTTGTTTACACCTAAAGTTTTCATTCCTTTGAACGTAAAGTGGTTCCTCTGTTTCAAAGTTATTTTCTTCACTTTTATACTCAATTCTTATTATAGAGATGAATTTGGTTTCTTTGTTACAATGATAAGCATGCAATTTTTGTTATTGATGGGTATTTTTCTTTTCAGAATTTTTTGATCGCTGCTTAATTTGGGTTCAGTTCATCGTTTAGTTCTTCATTCATAAGTAAGTTTCTTTTTCCCTTTCATTCTCTATTTTGTTTTCTTATCTGTATCATATGAAAGCTCTCTTACGTGTTTGAATCTTTTCCCGAGTGGGGTTTTAGCCTGAAAATCACACTTAGAGTTGTTCTCTTGAATGAGAAACGATCCAAATGTTAGCGTGAGAAAACTGTTGGTAGTATTTATGGTTTCCATCGACTGATCATTGATTCATAGGGGTATAAATTGATTTTCTCTAAGATATATATATATATATATAAAAGGATGCAATTTATATCAATAAAATTAAATTGGTTGAGCGGTGAAGGCTTGAGTTTTTAACCTGAAGGTCATAGTTTTAACTCATGCCAAGGCCATTTTTCCCTTTAATTTTTCTTTAACCAGGTGGTGACACGTGTCATCATCTGACAAGTGCCGTGACATATGTCGTCATCCGATTGGTTGATTAATTTTATTTAATTAAATTAAAATTAAGACCAAAATGATATGATATATGACTAGCATGGACCAAATGTGTAATTATACAAATTTTCTTTAACTGCCACACCACTTCTTCGTTAGATTTTAATAATTGGTGGTCAAAATAGGACCAATTAAATAGTTCGGTGGTCAAGATAGAACGGACTAATTAAATAGGTGGCACTCAGGTAGTTTATCCTATAATTTTTGTAAGTTTTTTGCTTATGCCCTTCTCTTTCGTTTATTATAAAATATTATTTTATTACATTAATAATCTATTTCAATCTATTAACACTCGTTACACTCAAATATGTTGCCTCTACAAAATTTCAGAAATACCTTTCGACTACTCCATATTTGGTGAATACCAGAGATAGTCTGCAATAACTGTTCTTCTGAGAAAAGAATCATTAGGAGAAAAATATTTTTGGACTCCTCAAGTTGTTCGAGAATAAGAAATAGTCTGACACTTTGGCTTGGTATCCATGTGTCTAACATGCAAGGCTTAAGTATTCAAAAATTTGACTTATCTCTGTCAATATATCCATAGGTTGTCACTAGGTCTGACACTATCTAATCATCAACAGTCTTAAAGAGTATAAAAACCCGAGCAAGTGAAGAGAAATGGCAGGCCAGATCTTGAGGGCAATACCCCTCAATTGTAATCATTTATCATTTGAATAAATACAATTCATTTACTTTAAAAACTTTTTTTAGCGTTCTTCGCGTTTTTAAGTATTCTTTTTTATTTTTCTTTGTTTATTTTTTTGTTTGCTTCCATTTAAATAATTTTACGTTTTAATACTTTGAAAGAGTTTAATTTATAAAAATAAAAAGATAGAATTATTTAAGCGTTTATCTCAAAAATATTATTTAAGACCGTACAATTTGTTAGGCTGAAATTCCAACTCCGTGACAATTTTAAGTGGTGGAGTGAGCAGAAAGGGGCACGCATGTGGGGTGATTTCTGTGATAATTTTTTAAGTGCGACATGAAGCTGTTGTTGCCGCTAATGGTATAATCCTTGTGTTTTATTTAATTCATGAGTCGAGGTCCTCGAGTGAGTAATTGCTGCTGCTGCTATATGGCGGTGAGGCTTTGTGGTGGTTAGGTGGATGTCGTGGCTTGTATGTTATGTACTGCTTGCTGCTTGAGTGGGGTGTGGATAGCTGATTTTTTTCAGTTGTTCTTTGTTGTTTTGTTTAGATTGTTGCACTTGGTGTTTGTTTCCTCATTGCATTGGGGTTGGTTTCGATTTGAGTTAATTTTTTATATATTGTCATACTGTATCGTAGATTTAGAAATTTTAATGAGACACCTTATAATATTTTGTATGATATAAAATCATAATTTTATAAATCAAACCTTCAACTTTATCAATAAATAATATGCCTCAAATTTCCAAAATATCTATTATTTTCCGACAATTCCAGTAACTCGCCCTTTGAGACGATCATAATCCAAAAGTAAAATGGTAAAACATGTATCCAACACAAAGATTCAAACATTTTTGAGAAACTCCATGATGTTGGTGCCGAAAGCATTGTGTCAAGGTTGTCTCTTATTGTATTACGATCCTGCCTTGACAAGCCTGTTCGGGACCGAGCAAAGGCGGACCGAGCGATGATATGAGCAATGCCTGAAGAGCGACCAAGTCAAGGATGCAAGTTAAGATGCTTTGGGAAGGCGATGAAGGCCCTGTTCAGAAAGTGTCCTCGTTTGGGACGAAGCAACGTCTACTCGCGTCATACTTGGTAAGTTTATTTAGCTTTTTAGGGGGAAGTGGTCTGATGTTGGGTCTCCACCATCCTCCTCGCCAAGTGCTAGCAGTCGAGTTGCCTTGGTGTAAGTGACCTTCTCCTATGCCCACGTAGGGCCTAGGTGTGTGGGCATTGGAGCCAAGCGGATGGCACGATGTCTCTCTAGGAGGACCTCTTAGGGACGGTTTGGGGCCACAGGGCCCCATATCGCGCTCGTCGCGAGAGTCAGGGGTTGGCCGCTAGCATTCGCTAGGCCCCGCGGGATACGATATTTGACGCGCATGTTGCCTGATTGATCATGAGACGACGCTTCCGAGTTGAGTCCTTGGATAAAGGGCTTGTTGAAGGCTGACTTGTCGAGGTTGGGTCCCTTTTCAAGCGCCGCACGGCGTGCCGACCGGGCCTAGACGGCATGGCCGTGACAGTTGGTATCAGAGCAAGGCTTTCGAGCCGGGTTGATGTGAATTTAAACTTTGTACGACGTTAGATGGTTGGACTCCACACCGAGCGCCCTCGTAAAAGGAGTGGGTTAGGTGAGTCAACAATGTGAAATAAATTGAGAGTTGGTTAGTGCACGGAGGTGTCTGACTATTATTTGTGGCATAGAGGTGCATGTGAGTTTTATAGTGGAGCCAGCGCATAGAGGTGCTTGTCGGTAACCACTATAGCGATCGAAGCATATGTGCTGCTCGATCTTTATATTGCACAGAGGTGCTAACGAGTTGGACTTGGTGGGATCAGTACACGGAGGTGACTGATGCTAACCATCATGGTTGTTTCAGTGCAAGAGGCACTTTTTTCTTGTTGCACAGAGGTGCTAATGAGTTAGACCTGGTGGGATTAGTACACGGAGGTGACTGACGTTAACCACTATGGTTGTTTCAGTGAAAGAGACACTTATTTCTTGTTGCACAGATGTGCTATCGAGTTGGACCTGGTGGGATCAGTACACGGAGGTGACTGACGCTAACCACTATGGTTGTTTCAGTGCGAGAGGCGCTTATCGTTTATTGCACAGAGGTGCAAACGAGTTCAAACATAGTGTCATCAGTTTACGAAGGTGACTGACGTTACGCACTATGGTTGTTTTGTGCCGAGACACTCAATATGTCTTGAAGTCTTAGCTGGGTCGTCATAGTGAAATCAGTACACAAGAGGTGTCTGACGTTAATCACTATGGTTACCTCAGTATTGAGAAGCCGACTACTTGTGAATCGTTGATGCATGCCTGGAAATCATATTGCAAACAGTGCACAGAGGTGCATGTCGTTAACCAAAAATGATTATCCTAGCATGATGTCATGTGGAAAGTGACCCTCTATGGGGCTCATTTATGTTCAACGCAGAGGCGCTTGTTGTGTTGAAAAGAAGAATGTTGGTGGGCTTGTGGCACAATAGTGCATAACTTGGTCAAGGGAAAGTTAGTCTTTGCAGGTTACAATGATATCTCTAACTAACGAAGGAATTCTTTTGTTCAGTCGACGAGGATGTCGACAAGATGATGCAGAGAGAAGCGAGACAAGTTGTACGTTACGTTGGATAACCTTAAAGGCGGTTGGCTCGTGGGAAAAGTGTTATTAGCCGTTAAAAAACCACGATGCATGAGTTCATGAGAGCAAGGTTGTTCGAGTGGGAATAGATGTACATTCACTTGGCAAATGGTGAATGCGTAAGGCAATATTTACCAACCAGGTATCGTTCGAGACTTGTGTAAATAGGTTATCACTAATGTATGTGCTTGTATGTCTTATAGTACAGGCCATATAAAGAAAGACAAAGAGACAAGTACACGCTTGTATCGTGTTGGTAACCAGAGATCATTTTACATCATTAAGCAATTAAGTGCAAGGTGAACCTGTACCTGCCCGCTTGGATATTGGCCAGATGGTGACGCATTCATTTGTTGAAGATCTCACTATACGGTGGGACACAATTGGCAAATGGGCTTGGTGCCAAAGAGCAGGCCATTGTGTGGCGGGTCTTAGTTCTCTTGCATATGGGCGGCAGGTATGCTATTTTGTTTTGTAGGTCTATGGCTAGTCATGAGACTCAAAGACACTACAAGGCATGCGTTAGTTGAGTCAATGATTTGCCATAAGTGTTTCGCTCGAGCCACAATCAGAGTAAAAGTGTGGGAGCATGAATCTAGCACTTGACATTGAAGGAGCAAAACTGGGTCATAAGGGAATCAAGAGAACCCAGGATCGAGGCTTGAGTTATTTGCTTGAATGTTCAGATGATGTGACTAGAGAAGCGTATTAAGTCAAGCATAGATCAAAGAGGAACTGCCTTCGATGTCCATATCAACTCATCAGGTGATGAAGAATGAGTGTCAGTATCGATGAGGACATCGATAATAGGAAGTGTGGGAGAATGTCAAGGCTGTCTCTTATTGTATTACGATCCTGCCTTGACAAGCCTGTTCGAGACCGAGCAAAGGCGGACCGAGCGATGATATGAGCAATGCCTGAAGAGCGACCAAGTCAAGGATGCAAGTTATGATGCTTTGGGAAGGCGATGAAGGCCCTGTTCAGAAAGTGTCCTCGTTTGGGACGAAGCAACGTCTACTCGCGTCATACTTGGAAAGTTTATTTAGCTCTTTAGGGGGAAGTGGTCTGGTGTTGGGTCTCCACCATCCTCCTCGCCAAGTGCTAGCAGTCGAGCTGCCTTGGTGTAAGTGACCTTCTCCTATGCCCACGTAGGGCCTAGGTGTGCGGGCATTGGAGCCAAGCGGATGGCACGATGTCTCTCTAGGAGGACCTCTTAGGGACGGTTTGGGGCCACAGGGCCCCATATTGAGCTCGTCGCGAGAGTCAGGGGTTGGCCGCTAGCATTCGCTAGGCCCCGCAGGATACGATATTTGACGCGCATGTTGCCTGATGGATCATGAGACGACGCTTCCGAGTTGAGTCCTTGGATAAAGGGCTTGTTGAAGGCTGACTTGTCTAGGTTGGGTCCCTTTTCAAGTGCCGCACGGCGTGCCGACCGGGCCTAGACGGCATGGCCGTGACACATTGCACTTCACTTGAAAACCTTGAAATCCAGCACCTTTTGCCAGTGCCTCAAACTCCTTTTGGGTCCTCTCTTTCCCACCAGGGTTGTGAGCCAACATGATACAATCGATATGGACAACTAACTTTGTGGCAAGGCTAGGATCCGGAAGAATGCATTCGGCAACAATCACTTTCCGTTGTTCGGCAAAGCTTCATAACACTTCTTCAAAAATTTTGAGCAGTGTTCATCGCTCCAATCGTGACATATCCACTGCAACAGCACATACATGTCGAGAACATTAATTTTATATGCCACATTTTGTGGTAGATAAGGCACAATTTCCTTTGGGGTAGGTTAAATATAAATTTATTTAAAGTTTATTCAAACTCACCTTCATGAAAATGGCATCTCCTTTGGGAACACTTACAAACATGTCTCCACCAACACGCTCCACACCTACAGCCAATCCAATTTCAAGAACACGATAAGGAATGATGCAATCTTTAGCTTTTGAAAAATAGTTGTGAAGCATGGATAGTGTTATACCAGGATAAGTAGGAGCATCCTCAATGACATGAGGCAAATCAAAGTTAATGCCATGGTCGGGTACTTGGAGACGATCATGCTAAGCGTGGCCCCGATACCACCGCCGACATCGACTAGTTTTTTTAGTCCCTCAAAACCATCATATGTCTCGAGAATCTTCTTCATCGTAATTGTAGAGTGATCAGACATTCCCCTGTTGAAAACCTTGTTGAATCTAGGATCCGTGCCATGGTACTCAAACGCGGTCATACCATACGCCTTATTGAATGGAATTCTACCTTCCAGCACTGAATCTTTCAAGTAGTACCTGAAAACAATCCAGCATGCAATCTAATCACAATTCAATATTACCTGGAGTTTCGACAGTTACATGGATACCGGATTTGTAGAAATTACAATAGTGTGTACTCAACTGTGGAACAGGGAGTGGAATCGCCATATTCAAATTCTTTTTGACTTAACTACAAAATAAGTGTCCAAACTATTTTTTTCCGAAGGCGGTACATAGTATTTTTTTCAATGCATAGAGTGTTTTTTTGAACGAATTTGATCATAATGTTTTATTTCGTAACCATTTTAAGATCACTCCGTCAATCGTTGTTAAAAGTTTTTTGTAATCCAATTAAACTGAGACACGTGACTTATTTCTTTATATATTTTTAAAAAATAAAATATTTAATTTTTCTTTAAAAAAACCTAAAATAACTCCAAATCCCTAATCGTGAATCCCAAAATATTTCCCCTTCATCCGCCGGTACCACCACCGGTTAACCATTTGTTTGTCAGAGATTAAGGATTTAAGACTTTGGGTATTTGGGATTGTAGGGATTTAAGATGACGACAAGATGTAGCCATCCAATGGGCTCTGACGATAATGGGGTGGGTGGTGGTCAACTGTGATCAAATATTGGGATTGGAGATCTATAGATTTAAGCCTTACGGTCTAGGAATTTTGGGGAAATTAGGGATTTAAGAGTTTTTTTAAAAAAAATTTAAGAAATTTAGGGTTAAAAAAATTATATAATTTAATATATTTTTTTTAAAAAGAAAATTTATAGAATTTTAAAGCCCTGTCACATTTTAATTGGATAATAAAAAATTTTACCGTCTGTAACATAAACTTTACACCTATTTCACCCACAAATACTTTAGACCGATGGAAATCATCTTCCCCTTCACTATGCCCCTTTTGATGCCCCCACTTTAAAAAAGTGGGTTTATGTTTTATGGTTTAAAGTTAGGGTTTAGAAAATTAGGAGTATTGTATAGTTTTTAGGTATATAATTTAAAGTTTAGGATGTAAAATTTAGGGTTAGAGTTTAAAATATAATTTTTTAATATTTTTTTAGTATGAGGCATAGAGAGGGGCATACTTAGAGCAGAAGATTTTTGTTCTAATTTAAACACCTACCTCGAAAAATGGTTAAGTAATTATTTTTGTTGAAAATATTGATGTTACCACTAACTGATGTACGTTGAATACGTATTTTTCGATTCAAGTTTCACAAGAAAATTTACAACAAAAAATCTCAATCATTCAGTTAGTTTCCTTTATGGAGTGTTAACAAACCCACTTGTTCAATAATATATATGATTGGAAATGGAAAGGTAATAAAGCAGTTAATATTAAACATTCTAGAATTGGAGGTAGAAATGGTGGTAACGTGAAAAAAACTGAAAGAGGTGAATTAATGAAGGTGTGGAGATTACCAGCTCTCCATAAGGACTTTGTCTTGATTCATGAGACTTAGAGCAGAAAGAGTGACACCATCTTCATTCTTGGTCAAGAATTTGCAGACAGGGCCAAGGCCATAGAGTCTCTCGACCTTGCCATCAGGAAGATTACGCAAGGAGCAAGTGAGGATGGATTAGCTGGCCAAGGGGCGCAAGATACGGTCTAGCATGGCATGAGCATCGGGATTGGTGGTGGGAAGCTTGGAAGCCACTTCTTTCGGCGAAAGGGAAGCACCGGGACCAGCTTTGGCCATGATCTCCAGCAGGTCAAGTTCTATGGCTGACTTGAGAACCATGGGTAGGACTGAAGCACTGGCCAGTTGCATGGCGAACAAGTTGGCTTCCTCATCGGAGACTTGGGTGGGAGTCATTTGGGTTTCACCGGTTGAACCCCTTGTGTTCTCCGGTGCGAAACTGAAACCCTTAATAGAAGAACGTGGAGATTGCAGTGAAGAAAAATATGGGATACGGGATATGGCTGAACCCATCTTGTTCTTTGGTGTGAAACCTTGAGTGGAAGAAAATGGAGATAGCAGAGAAGATATGGGATAAGGTTGGCAACACAAATGGGGGTTATATACTTATATATAGTGTTTAGTCTCAACAACCTCACTCCTTACACCCAATCTCCCCTCTACAAGTAAAATATTGACCCATTGCCCACCTTCTATGGGTTACCCTTCTGTTTACCATTTAAGGCCACCAACCCCCGAGCGTTTTAATGCTTTGGTTGTTTATGGTATGTTTTTTTATCTAATGCTATTTTTAATATTTTGACCAATGTAGGAAATTATATATATCTCTTTATTTTTTTCCCCTTGGACTAGGGGTGGCATTTACTTAATTTTTTCCTTTTTGGGTTACAGGTGGCATTTAGCTAATAGGAGTATCATTTTTAATTGTTTATCAAAATAACACTAAAAATTATTTATAAAAATAGCATTATTTTTTATAGGAAGGGTCTAAAGTATGAAAATAAATGTATAAATTTTGTTCAAAAGGAAGAAACACACGTGGTGGTACGTGTTAGAATGTGTCGGGCTGGGTGGCAGTACACGTCGACTATTTTGCTACATTTTTACACCTTAGGATTGGTCTAGTGCGTTTGAAGAGAACGAAGTTAAAAATTTTAAATTAACGATAAAAACCTAAAAATTCAAACCAAAATAATATTTTTTTAAATAAAATGGAGACAATACATCATTGGATCTTTCTAGCGCGTAGATCTCAAAAACTTACATAAATTAAAAAAACAATAGCCTAAATCAGGAACATGAGCAAAAAATTAATCTTTCAAAGTTTTGCAATACGATTATAATTGAAACAAAACAAATTATAAAAGCATTGTTTGCCTCTTTTCAGGCACATTCTTTTTTTTTTTTTTCATTTTGGTTCTTATCGGTGTAGCATTTCAAAACTTTAATAGACTTTATGTCACGTAAGCAATGGCGTGTCATATTAAACATGTTTTTTAAAAACGCGAGACATGACACATCTTTATCTTATACGTCAGAAAAAATATTATTTTTGTAAATAAATTTTTTTAGATATCATATTAATAAATAATTAAAAATAATACTATTTACATAAAATGCCATTAGGGGTCATGACATTGTAGTACATATCATACCGGTATCAACTGTACGAATCAATAAATAATGTTTTAATCTTAAATCAATAATTAATGATCGAGTTCAACTTTAGTTAAAATTTAGTGACTAAAATAGAATACACTCTAAACAAAAAGACCACCAATGAATATTACCCTAAAATAAATTATGTATCCACAAATAAAAATTTTAAATTCATTTTAAAATAATTATTTTGATTTTATTTAATAATAAATGATAAATACGTATTTAAAGCCTAGTGGGGCAAGTCCCTCTGGCTCGTTATACCATAAGCCCGTAGTCACCACAATTAATTTTGGTTCAATTGTGAATAAGCTTAATGGTACCATTCGCCCCTAAACTATACGATTTATATCAAGTTTCCCTTAAAAGATATTTTGCCCCTTAAACAAAAATGTGACCTTTCTTAGCTCTTCTTTTATAATGTACGTTTAAGAAAAAAAATATCAATTAGAGCACGCCACATGGCACATATAGACAAAAAATTATAGATGATTTTAATAAAAAAAGATAAATGAAATATCAAGTCTCTCAAGTTTTATATTTATTCAATTTAGTTCTTAATTTTTTATATAATCTAAAATTGACCTCATTTATTTTTATTTTTGTTCAATATCATTTTATAATATTATAATTTTTAATATATTAATATCATCCGATAAGACAATGACACATGCCATTGTCCTATTAGTGGTAAAACTTGGAAAAAAACAACATAAATTGGCCTCAAAAGGAATCAATCCCGGGCCTTTAGGTTGAAAGGCGAAAACCTTACCATTGCACCAACTCAATAATTTCATTAATTAATCTCCTTTATTGTTTAAGTAGTTTAACAGCCTCTGTTTAGTTTGTAATTTATCACAAATCAAAACCGTTCATCTTCTTCCCCAATTTTCATTAGATTTTACATTTTAGAGAATGTTTAATCTAACATCGGGTAAGGTGATATAATGGTACAATTGACCTCGGTAGCTTAAACCTTTTATGAACCCTTATTGATTTGGAATTTCGTCTTGAAAGTTACAATGAAAATCCAAGTAAAAATTTTGATATTCTCTTCTCCTCAAGCACGAATTTTCAATTTGATTCATATAAATTTAAATTTGACCTAATAAATTATTTATTTAATGTATTTTTCAGTTATTATAGCTTTTAAAACAAGAGTCCTAACCTTATTTTAAAAGGTCAACTTCATCTTCTTCTTGAAGCTTGTTCATGGAGTTTTAATGGTGATTTTTATTCAATTTTCTCCCTTTACAATGTAAAGATTCAAATCTCACCTATCTTTAAAGATATAGTGTCTTATCTTATTCGACCAATTAATTGTTGGGAATTGCTTTTGACTTTTGGAATGCAATAAAGTTTCCCAATCAAACATTTCTATTTTACTATTGCGAAATATGTCACATCACATCCGGCTTTAAAATAAACTTGAAATTCACTCCAATTCCATCAAACTTTTTATGCTAATCTCTAGCTGTTGATGACCCTACAGTTGGCTCGAATCTCTCCTGCAGTTCCTGTCAAGACATCAAGCTGACCCATCTTCACCATCGCAGCTGCAAATTTGGCCTTCCATTTGATAGGATTCCATGCATTCTCAACCACTTGGTTTGCCGAAGCTTGGCTTGTCAGCAGCGTGTGGTCTGATGTAAACAAACCCCTGTTTGCTAGAATATCAGCGTAGTAACCTGCATCCGCAATGCTTGGAGTTGATGTCATTGGCACCACTATGTTAGGATCCGTGCTACCTTGAGGGCATTGCTGCTTCAACTTGGCTGCATACTTTGGATCTAAACTTGGGTCCTGCATCAATGCCCCACTGAAATTGTATAATCTGTCACTGAATGAACTGCAGTGAGCCCGCCCAAGGGTGTGCCCTCCTGTTGATCGTACAGTAATCTGATTCGTAGGTTTCTCAACATAGCATCAATAAACTCTTTTAATTGCCAAGTGTAGCCTTTACCTGAGAGTGTAACCATTTCCTCTTGTGTAAATCGCTTATTCGCAAACATATGAGTTAGTTGGTCCAGATTAAAGGTTGGGGGATGTAGATTCCCAATGATCTCCGAGGCTAGTGATATTCTGCCATCTCTTCTTCCTGCGAGGACATCATAACCAAGTCCTCCCGCCTGTGTGAAAATTCGGCAAATAAGTGTCACGAATTGTAGTTGCTTAAATATTGAAAGCTTATGTGCTTACCATCTCTGTGCTGTCCCTTGCTGCAAATGCAACAATATCAGCACAGGAAACTATTCCTTTGCAAACAGCTTCCAATCTAGCCTTTGCATTGTCTATGACTTCATAGCCTCGTAAACTCGGGTAATTAGCGAATGAGTCTTTCTCTGCTGTGCTGGATGGAGTTGAATCGAGGAGTACGGACGCATCACAACCCTATGGTACAGATCAAACTCGTGAGTTAATCTAATTTTGTAAAGAAAGATTCCATGGCCATTGTGCTCTCTTATGTAAAATTGTTCAGCGACTCATCCCACTCACCCTAACAAAGCAATCATGGAAATGCATTCTCATGAGAGCAGCAGCTAGTCCTCTGTCTTTAACAATTGCTTCCGCCGCTTCTTCTTTGACAATAAATTCTACTAAGCTACATGTATCTTTGTAAAATCCAACTTGAAGCTGAGATTGAACACTATGGAAAAACAAAATAACAAAGATTAGAGTTGGCTTGCTTGAACTCATCTTCCAGATGATCTTTAACATCGTCATTCGCCACAGCTCCTTATAAGTGGGAAAAAAATGATTTGTAATTCTCATGGTTAAACCATCAAGTGAGATCATATTGTCTAGACGTTCAAATACTCGTATTTGATATTCGTGTCGTGTTGAACATTTTTGTATGGAATACGACAATCATCCGAGTTTCAGTAACACATGAATAATGCAGAAAATATGGGATTTCCTGAAACTGAAAGCCGTTATGGGCTATGGCAATGGCATCCAATTTGAGGGAGGGGGGAGCTATAAATGGGTAACGGTAATTATATTAAAAAAAGGAGCCATGTTTATTTTAATTTAATTTATTTCCCTGCTTTTTCGCCAGGACTTGCTCCTGAAGCTAAGATGATCTTAAATAATTGAGAAAAGCTAGTGTGTTGCAACAAATTTGCTTATTTTATTGTAGGCCATGAATATGCGTTACGATGAGTTTTGTCTTGCTTTTTTAACATAATGACATTTTATAATGGCTCAATATACCATTTAATATATTATTTTTATATTTTTACAAATATGATATTGTTGACTAAGAATGAGATTATGATGGTTTATGACGGTTCACTCCTTCTGATTTAGACGGTGAGCCGTTAATGATAATTATTTTTTTAGGATTAATAGGAAGAGAGAAGATAGGGATATCCTGGTCTTGGTTTGACCTGCAATGAAAATTACCACTATAAAAATATATGGTTACATTTAACATGTTTAACCGGATGCAAAATGATTTTAGCGCCATGAGTAATGAAAGTTGCTGCCTAACTAAATCAAGTAAGACTTGAGCTTAGTTGGGAATGGTTGTATCGACACTTGAATGGATAGATCTACTCATAGGCTATGTCAAGTTACACATTGTGGCCTCAAAAGAGCATTACCCATCAAATATATTGGTATCGTAGCAAAGCAAACATTAGTACGACTGTGCTGCATTAGATAATTTCATCTTTTAGATCACAACTTGTTGGTTGTTTCTGGATGTATCAAGATCTCATCTTCCATATATCTGAGTATCTCTTTAGTTCTCATTTACATTCTTGAACCCCATCGAATATTAAAACTATTACAACAAATGGCATTTGATAAACACTACATATTCTCTGTGGGATTCGACAACTTGACATACACACACCTTGTGTGTGTCCATTTTATTACTTGTGTAGACGGTATATGCTTGCACTATTTACGTGTCGGAATATAAAGATACCTTTAATTGAAATCTTCTCTTTCGTAATTGTGGGCAGATTTTGATCTAAATAGCAAAATAACTTGAGGGAAACCGATTATGAACATATAAGATCTAGTTCGAATCATCCATGCTAATGTGAGTTGGTTAACTAAGGATTGAATCTCTTTAATTCTTAAAGTTGTTAAATATATATAAAAATAATGAAGAAAGTAATCATCCGAACGTCTCTTTGATTACCCAAAAAACTAAGAAGAGATCACATTGTCGTGGACATCTCGGGTAGCTATATATAATCTATTCAAGATATATTAAGATTACCATACGTTGAAGTTAATAATCAAATCTTGAATTAAACTCTATATGATTTACATTGATTAGATTTCTCGTCATTATTAAATTCTCTTTATTTCTAATGGCTTTATTTTACTTCAGTCTTTTAATTTAATTCACATCATACAACTCCCCCTTTATTTATTTTCTGTAGATTCGATCGCCCTTATCATTACTGCAAAGATTGTTTTTGAGCAGAAATTAATTTGGAAGGCTTTGACAACCTTTCAAGTACCAATTATGTCAGAAAAAATTCATGTACCGAATAGATAAATATTCATAATGACAAAGTAAATCAAATCTCCTTGATAAAATTCTTATCATGATAGACATCCACATAGATAAATATTCATAATACTCTCCCTTGGATGTCAATGAAGATAATGTGTCTCGTTAAAACCTTACTAAGATAAAAACTCAGTGGGAAACAATTTCTTTAGTGAAGGAAAAAGAGTACACACATCTTTGATACACATAACATGTTATCTCATTAAAAACCTTACTAGGAAAACCCATTGGGACAAAACCTCGGTTAAGGGGAAAAAAAGTGCAACGCGTATTTACTCCCCCTCATGAAAACACCACATAAGATATTTGAATCTTCATAATTCAATCTTGAATACTATTTTTCTGAAGATCGTGAGGGATGAAAATTTGAATTAATATGTTTCATTTTGCCATCTTTGATATATCCACATTCCGATTGAGATATAAATTTTGTATTATCTCCACATAAGATAGCTTGTAAGCAATTCACATATCTTCTGGATATGTTTAGCCAAACACATTTCTCAGCTTTGCCTTGTGCATAACAACTATTTCTACATGATTTGAAGAAGCATCGAGTTTTGAAAGATCTAAAGGTAATGACCTTTGTAACATTTAGATGGTAATTCTAGATCAACTAAGATATGATTCTTCTGGACCAAGAAAATATAAAATCATATTTATTCTCATCCAACAATCTTAGAATTATTTTGGGTACTCAATAGATGCACTTTATTCATATCAAATCTTTTAAGATTCTTTCAGCATGTGTGCATTTATAGATAAAAATTCATATATACATGCTCGATCTTCAAGTCGAGACAAGATTTGATTTATCTCGTTAAATAATCAAATGCTTTTGAAACTCTTCACGAGTTTCCAATTCAAAGCTCTTCAGGAGTTTAAATTATCGATATATCATAACAAATCTTGTTAGAATCCTCATTATAAAATGTTCATAGAAATAATATCATTCTTATAGTATTTCCTCAATAAGTACTCACTAAGGCGATTATACCAAATGCTCCAAAAAATAAATAGATGCATATAAAATATTTTATAACTGCCAAAGTAATTGCATTCACCATGAAGTAATTAAAATTCTTCATAATTCAAATCGTATTTACAACTACTTATTTGCGCCTTAGTTGCATTACACCTTTAGGTGTTTGGACTACTGGTCCAAAAACTTTGCTTTTTAGAAGTTCAAAGCGTCTTTCTATATTGGTCAATCATTTCAATATCTATAGATTTCTATACAAGATCCTCGTTTTCTTTCTTTACTTCTATAAAAGTATTCTATGTCAAATTGTTGTCGACAACTTTTCTTTTCTAGTTCTATTCTTTCTCGCATTGGCATAACTCATCAAGATCTTTTTTCAATCTTTATTTCAGGTACGTGAGACTCTTCTAGAGTTTTATTATTAGTTATGTCTTGGGTCTCTTGAGGATCACCCGCCTCCAATATATATGACCATCTCATATTACTTTCTATTTACGAGAATTTTGATCATTGGAACCAATTTCAACCATCATGCTTCGGCATGATTTACATCCATTCGCTCTAACATGTAATTCAAATTTAGAGCATTTTCAGCTGGTATATGAGACTTGATTAGTCTTATTAGGTTAATAAATATGACTGGCAGTTGACATATAATAACATGAATTATCTTATGAACTTTTGATTCATATATGAGGATCTAGATAATGATAGTTCATTCTCATTTTTTATCCAGCTGATTATTCCCTCCCCTGATGTTGAAAAAAATCATCTCATAAATGGTTCTCCAATTAATGTTTAAGAATTTAAACATAAAAGGAGACTCATACTCAATATATATTCTCAACCCTTTTATATACTCATTTTGTGCGGTGTGGTGGAGCAATTCAACTATATATCGCACATTCAAAAATTTTAAAAAAGGGAAATATGACTTCTGAACAAAAGCAAATAATAATGGGGAGTTTATTATAACTCGTTGGCTTGATGCGTATAAATGTTGCTATATGTGAAATACCATATAGATAATATATTTTGTTCTCATAGTTTAGTTATGAAAGATGAGGCATCCAATTAAAATTTTGTTAAACCATATTTTTCATAATCAATAGGTTTTGTAACAATTATTTTAACTGATATAGCCTAAGATATAAACCCATTAGCTTTTGCAAGATGAATAGTTTAATTACATAATCTGAATTAAGCCACTTTTGAAAACTACTAACTTTTGTTAAACCATATTTTTTATAATCAAAAGGGGAATGAAACTTCATTCACTCTCGTGATCCTTAAAACGCCAAAACTACGATAACTGTTTTTTGAAAGAAACAACAACAATAATTAGTGGCAAGAAATTGGGAAAAACATAATCCTTACATAAAGACTAAAGAGAAAGCAATCACCTCTCCCCTTACCTTTCAAAATAAAAGTATGTTCATTCGCCTTTTCAACTAAAGTTGAAAATGTTGCCACCTTTCATTTCTGCTCTCATTAATTCATAGGTCATGTTTGGTAGATAATTTTTTAAGTCAAAATTATAGGTTTGATGTATTTTTAGAAGTTTAATCAGTTAAATTCGTTAATGTAGATGTTTGATAAAAAGCATATTGTAATAGCAGATTGAGGTGAAATCTCTCATTTTAGCCTCTTTTTAGGAGTTTTTTGAGTTAGAGATTTAGATAAAAGAATTGTAAAAACTCTTTTGTCCCTGGCAATTACAAAAAAAAATCTCTAAATAACATAAATTTGAATAACTAATAAAATTAAAAGGATAATTTCATAAATAAGAAAATAATATATAAAATAATATATACATTTAAATTTAATAATTGATAAAATTACAGTAAAAATATAATTTTATAAATAAAAAATTAATATATGCATCTAAATTTAATAATTATTAAAAACATATTAAAAAAATAATTTCGCAAATAAAAAATTAATATATGCATTATTCAAACTAATGATATTAAAAAATTAATTTTTATAATCTAAATGATATTAACATATACAAAATATTAATAACTAATGAATTATTCAAACTAGTATTGAATATAATTATGTCCTTATATGTTATTGTGTTTGTTCAAATAATCAAACAACTATCATTTATCGTTATACAATAAGCTAATACAATATGTTAGCCAAATCAGATAATGCTATCAATTATAAGCTAATACAATATGTTAGCCAAATCAGATAATGCTATCAATTATCAACTAATATAATCTGCTATTCACTATCAATTATCCGCTAATTGTCAAACAGAGCCTAAAAACAAACCATAGGTACCGATTACAATGCTGACATAAAATATAATATAAAGTTTAGGTGCATGGAAAGCAAGTAATGAGCTTTTCTTTTCTTATGTATATATATAATTTATAGATTTATATCTAACACACTGGTAGTGAAAACTTTTAGTTTCTACAAGCGCCTTAGTTTTAGGGTTTAGGGACTCAGTTTAGGGTGTGTGGTTTATGGGTTTAGGTGTAAGGATTTAGAATTTAGGGATAATGGTTAGAATTTAGGAGTTAGGGTTAGGGTTTAAAGGTTAGGGTTTAGATTTTAGGGTAATATAAACCTTAAATTCTAACTCTAAACCTTAAATTCTATTCATAGTCACTAAATTCTAAACTACTAGATGTAAACCCCTAAATCCTACACCATAAACCGAGCTACTAAACCCTAAAACTAAGGCGCTTTTAGAAAGTAAAAGTTTTCATCCCCAGTATATCAAATAATTATCCATAATTTATTATAGCAAGTTATTATTACTAGAATTTTTCATTTTTTTAATTAATCTCCATCCCGTAAATTTTAAATCTTAAATTTTTTTTTAAAAGAAACTAAATACGACCAAAAACACGTAGGTGGGACGTAAATGCATTGAAATTTATTTAAAATTCTGGTCACACCCATGAATTAAATTGAGCTTTCACATTAATAATCACTTAATTGAAAAAAAGGTCTCCTCAAAATGTACAAGGAAGAGTTCTAATAAGTGACAACAATAAAAAGGTAACCCAAATAAAGAGCTTCTAGTATACTATATACTAAAAGTAAACAAGGAAAGAATTAGAGTCCTGATTAAGAATGGCTGAAGCAGCAGCAGAATAAGAGAAGCTGAGACGACGGAAGTCGATGGTTTCCCTCATCCTAGCCAGCGCCACCGTGCATTCTCCCAGTAGCTCCGCCATGGTCGACACTTTAATCATCTTCTTCAGAGAAACTTATTTTATTAAAAAAAGGAAAGAAAATTTAAAGGCCTTTTTCTTGGCCTCCAATTCCAAGATGTCATTTATAATGAGCGAAAAGTGAATTTACTTTGAGCTTATCCAATGGAGTTGTTTGAATCCTGAGAAAAAAGAAACGATGCAGCCAGATTTACAAACTGCCAGTAGTGGGATCAATCTAGTATCTACCCACCTTTTAGCTTTCCTTGCCTTGTATTTTTTGTCCATCTTTCATTTAGTCCATGTGAGAATAATTATTTTAATGCCATTGTTTTTGTAATCATGAATCAATAAATTATTGGACTTAATAATGACGGAATGAATGTTGGTTTATGCGTTAGGTAGCATAATCATTAACTTGACATATTTTATTTATTTATAGTCTTAAGCCCTAAAACCTTATCAATTGAGTTAATTTGCATAAAGTATGTTAATTTTAAACATAGGATTAGCTATCTTAGGGGAGGAGCGAAGAGCGGTTACAGTTTTTTTTTTACTTAGATTTTTTTAGGTTCATTTTAAGATGTGTTGTGGTTTTTCCTCAGTAATATTGTTTCTAAAATTTGAAATTAAATTATCTCGTTAAAATATAATGTATCTACCACTACACCTAATATTTATAGAAAAACTTTCATACCATAAATTCTGGATTTTGGATGCTATATTAGATGATTAATATGGGTTCGATATGTAAATAAAATTGAGTAATATAAACACTTAGATCTAGATTTCACTCAATAAGTGGTCTTGGTGGAAAAGCGAATGATGTTCATCCTAGGAGATTCAGGTTTAAATCGCTTTGTCTGCAAGGTGTATATGCATTGTCAAAAGAATATATATATGAACAGATACTACAATGTAATCACCTTAAGACTTTAGAAAAATATGGGTTGGATATGGAGTAGCTTTAAAATCTTTCCACTAGGACTATGCTATCACGCCAAGGAATTGGCATCATGAATTCGGATAGGAGTGATTATTGAGTTGAGCAGCTCGCAAACAACTCGAGCTCAACTCGGTCAAAACTCGGTTAACGCTCAACTCGAGATCTTAGCAAGTCAAGTCGAGCAAGGCCCAGCTCCGCTCGATAAGTACGTGAGCAGTTCGTTATTTTTTTATAATGTCTTTTAAGATTTTTTGGTGGTTACCTTAAAAATTTTTGTTTAAAATTTTCAAAACGTTTTGTATTTTTTGAGAATTAAAAATTTAATTTATATTAATAAGAAATTAAATTATAATAATGGGTCTTTCCTTTTTTATTAAAGTTTTTTCTTTTTCTTTTATTATTACTTTATGCATAAAGTAGAAAATGGGGAAAGTCTTTAGTTTCCACTCCCCAAATAAAAAAATACGATTGAAAGTTAAAACCCAAAAATTTCTAAGGCATTCTCTCCTTTTTTGTTCATCGAAGATTGTTGAGAAAATAAAAAGATTCTCACACTCGAATATCAACTTCATCTCAAACTCGGTCATGACTGGTTTGTTTATTTATCTCCTCAGACCTCACATTTTTTCTGAATTTCTATGTTTATATTAAGCTCTAATAGTATCACTAGATTTTACCTATATTAAAAAAATGGGGTAAAAATTTTAGCAAGCTTAATAAGCAACGAGTTGAGTCGAGCAACGAAATTTTTTAACGAGCACAAGTCGAGCAACGATATTTTTTAACGAGCATGAATTGATCACTACTCAACTCGCGATCGACTAGCTCGATAAGCGCCCTAAATTTGGACTTAATATTCTTTTCCTGATAGGAATAAATTAATAACGTCCTTCATTTATTCTGGATGGAATAGAATTTTAAATGGAAAAAATATCATAAGCACGCATGAATAAAAATCAGATTCCACTGGCAAGTGGCAAAATTGAACTTGTCAAAGCAAATTAGTAGATGTAAGGACAATAATGCATCGATTTGGTTAAAAAATGAATCAGCCAAACTGTTTTTGCTTGGCCTTAATGTTTTTGTTTCTCTTGCATTTCTGCTGTAATAGTCACTACTCACCATGTTTTGAACATTATTTTCCGATAAAGTTGATTCGGCCGAGGAAAAAAACCTTAGATGCTTTAATTCTCGGATATTTTGGGTACTAAATTTCCATAACAAATTGAAAGAGACGACAATATTGAAGCTGCTATTTATTTACAAATATGAGGGAGAACATAAGATATCAAAGTTACACATCCCTTGGTTTGGAAAACGTTGAGAATAGGATTGGGTAAGTTGAGACATACATAGAGACACTGAAAAGGGACATAAGATTTTTATTTGCATATCTTGTGTAATAATCCTTAACTAGAAAGAATAGGATCGGGTGAACACACTTTTCCAGGCTCTCCAGCTTAAAGATCGAGCCTTGATTAATGCCAAGGAAGGCTTGTTCAACTTGAAGTTCTTACGAGGAAGAGATGGGGATGGCTCTGCCTCACCGGCTTGCATCTCCACGTTGTCTTCTGCTTTCCAAAACCGAGCTTCCTTCCTTTTGCTCCTCATCGTCGATAGCACATCGTATTTGTTGCATATTCCCCACACCGTTACCTTTTGTTGCTCATACTCCACCGTTACCGAGTATATTCCTGCACCCATAATAAACACAGGTCAATTTTTAAAGAAAAATGTGCTAAAGGGGAGATAAAATTATAAATTTTCTAGAAATTGTCTAAAGTTTTGTATTAAGATAATTCATATTGCATTATTATTTCTCAAAACGTCAAAACATAATTTCACCGCCTGAACCACCTTGTATCCTAAAAAACCCAAAGTGTATATGATAAGAAATGTTATTCTCCTTTTCCTCATTTCCATGCATTTGCTTTTGCCGGAGGAATGCAATGCTTTTCGTGTACGCACTCTTCCATTATAGTTTCAGGTTCAATGGACCAACAACGAGACATTACAAAAATGTTTGTATGTTTGTTCCATTTGTCAAATTACATTCAACAGATGTAAAGTTTGAATTTTAGTATTTGGTTCTCTTGTTTAGAACCAAACTCACAAAGTAGCAGAATACAAGGGCAATGGTTTTCATTATTAACAATGAAGAAAGTACCTTTGAGATGGGACAAAGTGTTCTTGACTTTCCTCTCGCATCCGTAAGAATACAAGGGCACCATCATCTCCACGTACTGCGGCTCCACTTTCTTGCTAGCTACAACAATCTGCATGTCACCCATTCTATCTACCAAATCTTTCTTCTTTATACTATTAATTTCTTCTATGCTACAACTTGGTGATCATGGCATGGAATCCATGAAATTAAGGGCTCTTATATAAGAGATTTCCGAGACATAGGACGATCCTGGATTCCCTGAAAACAAAGCTTTTTTCTTCCCTTTTCCTTAGTTTATTGTATACAGTATTTATGTTCATCATGGTCAGTTTTGGAGGTGATGAATTCTATTTGTAACAAAAGATACTTTAATCAGGGCAAATGAACACTTTGAATGTAGAGGGTGTAATGTTGAGTTGGAAGGGGATACATAATGTGTCAGCATCGGTGTTTGTTTTCTGAAAAGTGCATTGAAACACTCCTTTTTCATCATGGGAATTGGATAATTCTTATTATCGATTATGGGTATATAGTTTGGCTCCCATGTGGATTGTTGTTTTCTTAACTACCAAGTCTCTTTCTATTGGAAATTGGAACTTGTTAAGTACACAAAAAAAAACACAGATGATCGGAAAAGCAGTTGGAAATTTAAGAAAGCCAACTCCTTTAAAAAATCATCAGAAATATAATAAGAAAAGAATTATATTCACAACCGCAATACCCACAGTAACCGTAATAATAGTTACGTCCGTAACTGCGACAAACACATCGCGATTAAAGAAGAAAAAGGAGCATATATATGACATTATAATCTTCCACGGTTGGTCAAAATAAAGCAGTCGGATCGCTTTATGTACAGTGATGGCAGTTGGTCAATCAAAGAGGCATTGCATTTGTTAAACTTTTTAATCTTCAAATTTAGATCCACAACCTCAATTATTTATAAAGGAAATGGGAATAGAGCATTTTCTTTGTCTATTAACTCATCTCTAATCTCTCTTTTAACTTGCAAAAAGTCTTCTACTTTGTGAGGTTAAACATAATTTGGATTAAGAAGTTTTGGTCTTGGTTGAGAAAGTCGTAGTCTCACTTGGTGAGGTAAGAGACAATAAAAAGGAAAATGCCAATGCCTTGGTGGCCTCTCAAAAATTCCATGTGCCACGTTAACTTTATATTATATGATAGGATGACTCAGACCGCATACATGCAAACAGAGAGGCCCTACCATGTGAAACCCACACCTCTCGTTCCTCACAGAATCTGAAACCTATCATTTTTATCCTATACGTCAAACATGTGACTTGGTAATAAGATTGTTATTTCATGGTTTTATTTAATATTTTTAGTCATCAGTGTCTATTAATCGCAACTAATTAAAATTACATTATGTGATTTAAATGCCTCTATTCAAGAATGATTTGCCTCTGACCTAGAGTTCGTGGCTGGTATAGATTGTTAGGATGATGAGCATGATTAATGTATTAGGCTTTGTTGGTAGGTGAGGTGGGACAATATTGGTTTAGGCCAAATTAAGGTTTTGCAAAAACTAGAAAAATTATCTTTTGGCAAACTGAAGTTTGAGAAGTTAATTTGGGGGACAAACTAAGATTTTGACAAAAATTGAGTGTTTTTTGTTGCTTTTAAAAAATTTTGGATAAAAAAACTAATTTGAGAAGCCAAATTCAACTAAAAACACACCCTTAATCGGACAGCACCGCTGTAAACAATATGGAGAAAGGGCAAAAGCTGGTACTCTGGTAAGGAATCTACGTCAATGTATGTATCCTCCACAAGCGAATCATTTCAGAAACTCAAGCGGATGCTTTCATTCTTTTTGCGTCGGATATCATGAAAAGTTGACATATCCAAAAGCAAGCAGCGGCAGATGGTGAAAGATTTGCAAAAAAATCATAAGGATTCCAGTAGGTTCGCCATAGAATCAAAAAGCGTATGTTTGATTTACAAAGGTTAAATGTTAAATTGACTCTTAACGAAAAAATCAAAAAAATAATTAAGTTTTTATAAAAAAATTCACCTAATTTAGTTCTTCCGTTACGTTGACTGCGTTGACCATCAGTGTTCTATAACGGTTAAATATGGAATGACACGTGGCACATCTGGGAAGTGTCACATCATTAAATCTTATTTTTTAAAAAATCTAAAAATTTTAAAAATTCTTAAAAAAACTGCAAAATTAATAAAAAAATATATAAATTGTAAAAATTAAAAATATAAAATAATATTTTTTTCAAAAAACCCCAAAGTTTCATTTCTTTCAAAAAAGCCCTCTAAATCCCTAAATCAAGCATTGCCACCAATTCAATCACTGACCGCTCCCCATCGGAAGAAAACCCCTCCCATTTTCGTGTCTCACTACCGTCGTCAGAGCCGATTTTTGCCCTTGCACCTATTCTCATTGTTCGACACCTCTTGCATCACCCAAAGTGTTCCCCTCGATATTTCTTCCCACCAATATTGTTGTCTGCCCCAGCACTGTCGTCTGTCATAATGCCAACAACTCTCACTGTTGATTAAATTAATTTGGGGATGTAGGGTTAGGGTTTTGGGTTAGGGATTTTAAATTTTTGGGCATTTTGGAAAATTCTAAAATTTAGGGTTTTATAATTAAAAAATATTGTAAAAAATATACAATTTTTAAATATTATTTCATTATAAATATTTATATATTTTTAATAATTATTACAATTATTTTTAGATTTTTTATTTTAAGTAAAAAATATTTTTATAATTTTATACATAAAATTATTTTTTATGAATTTAAATATTTTTTATATTTTCTTGAATTTTCTTAAATAATTTTAAATATTTTTTATTTTTAAATGATTTTTTACGATTTTTATGGCGTGACACTTCCGAGTGTGCCATGTGTCACCATCTTAATCACTATTTATGAGTTAACGGTCAACGTTACGAAAGGGCTAAATTGATCGCAATTTAAATTTTGAGGGCATGATTGATCGTAGTTTGAATTATGAGGGCTCAATTGGGCGAAAAAAATTCGTAAGGGCTCAATTGGTTTTTAATTTTTTGTTGAGGTTCAATTTGACTTTTAAGCCTTTATAAATTTATAAGATTAGTTTCAGATATATAATAATTGGAATCTAAGATTGATGTGAGATGAGTATTTGATCGAGTTGAGTCGATTTAAAAAATTTCGAGTTGACGACTCCTATTTTATTACTTGAAATTTATTTAAAATTTTTTCGAATTGAGCTGTCCGAGATTCTGTTCAAATTTAATTGTAAATCTTTACAATGTTACAGTACTGGTTGGTTCTAATTTAAACGTCTTATATAACCATATACGATATACATATATATTTATTCACAAGTGTAGGTAAAATTTGTAATATTATTTTATAAATCAAATATAATGTAAAATTATATAATATATTTATAATAGTATTTTTCTAAAGAATGAATTTTGAGGGGTAAATGTTGATGAAAGTATAAAGGAGTCAAAGAATTGATGGAAAGAAAGCATTTGTAAAGAATTAAGGAATAAATTGAATAAAATACAAAAGTATTTTTATTATGAGTACGTTAGTTTTATTAAAAGAATAAAAATTAAAAAAATACAATGAGAGTTTACAACTCAGGTAAATAAATTTGATCCGCGCATATTTCTATAAACAAAACACACACACGAAAACTAACGTCTCTAGATCATACATAGACCATACAAAGAAAAAATAAAAACCCTAACTCAAAGGCTCAAAAAAAATAGATACAAACATACATAACCAAAGCTCGACGATGAAAGGTAAAACCCAACAATAAACAACATTAAAAAATACATATTACAATAATAAGACACGATGACAAATAGTAACAAAGAAACAAACTCGTATCAAACTTGCATGATAGATTTTTTTTCTCGACAAATAAACAGTGCATGTAGCTACATGTCGATATATACTCTCAGTGCACCTACCATTATTTTCTCAAATTAAAATAGTAACAAAGAATGTTGTTTTCATGTGTATGCAAACACCAAGTTCCAACAACAAAAAAGCTAGCTACTTTGGATTATTCAAGAACATATTTTTATACAAATACAATTTTCTCTTCGTATGAATACGGAGATGTGCTGCCGAGAATGTATACAGACTCACCATGGCCTTATAGTCGTTTCTTGGAATCGCATAATTGTTCAACATGTCCAAACAGAACCCATATATCGATTGGGATAGACTGTTGTCCCTCTCAAAAAAATTTATATAATAACGATTTAAGTCATTTTCAATTTAAATCTTAGTTAAATAAGATTTTTATCCTTCTTAATTTTTAGATCTAAAAGCTTAATAGATTTTTGTCACTCTTAATATTTGATCCTAGCTCGTCCTTGTTTACAAAATGGTTCTTTATTTTGATATTCTAGACAATTATGATTTTAAGTGTTTTGTAATATGTGAACAAGTTGTCCAATATAATGAAAAGCCTGCATGTAATGACCTGCGGGCAAGAGGGACTCTGCAACTCGTACAGCCACGACATTCAGCGATATTGGGACAGCAAAAGTCGGTGAAAGTTAGAGCTGGCATTCGGATCGTTTGAATAGGGTTAGGTTCGGATAATTTTAAGTGGGTTATTTCGAGTTTAGATTGTATTCGGTTTAGATTCGATGAGGTCGGTTTCAGGTCAGGTCAATATCGAATCAGCTGAGGTTTAGGTTGAGTCAATACTAGATCGGTCAATTTCGGGTTGAGTCAATATCATATCATTTGGTTTTCAGGTATGGTTAAAGTTGAATCTCCGGGTCAATTCGAATTGAGTTGGGTATGAGCCCAATCGAGTATATGTAGAACTATTGATATATATTCTTGTAAAAATGTATCTTTTGTCGAATCATATATGAAAATGGTTTGTGGAAGGAGGAAAAATGATGTTGAGCCATTAAATTATTACGAAAGATTGTGGTTAACTAATAGTATAATATAAAAAGAGAATAACATACATCATTTTACTATTTATCGTACTATTAGAATATAGATACCAGTAAAAATAAATTATTCGTTCACTTCAGCTCAATTATATGGTTAAAATCGTATTGTTGTTCAGTTTAGGTTAGATTTGAGTAAATTAAATTCGGGTTGCTTTCGGTTCGAGTGAAAATCGGTTTAGATCCATATCAGTCCAACTAAAATATGAATCAATTCGGTTCACTTCGAGTTTCAGATTAAGTTTGGGTCCATATCAGGCTTCAAATCGAGTAAATCTTCGGGTAATTGGATTCAAATCAAATTTGCCAAGTCTAGTGAAAGTTGTAGAATTTGAGAGTACTCGGTATTAGAATAATATACAAAACAATCAGCAATTAGTTGATTTAGTGTGATGAGGCACTAGATCCCTTAAGATCAGATGTTAGAATATAGACAGTTTGAATGGAGCAAATTGATTTGGGAGTGTCGGTCTCATGTTGAGCCTCTGTAATACTCGATTGGATTAATTAACAAATGAGTTGAATATCGATTGTTATATGAAAATAATAAGGGTAAAATTTTGAAACACAGGCTGTGTAAAACTAATTTTATACAAGCCTGCATATTAACATTATAAAACCCAAATCTTAACTTTCTAACCCTAACCCTAAAAACTAAACCCTATACCCTAATTCTAAACACTAACCTTAAATTCTAAACCCTACAACTTTAAATCCTAAACTAAAATCTTAACCCCTAAAATTAAAAGGCACGTGTAAACTAAAATTTACACGACATGTATATCAATTTTTTTTCCAAATAATAATACATAAAACATATAATAGTTTATTGATAACTTATGTATTAACGTATAAAAATATTATTTTTTTTATCAATGTGCCATTAACAATATAAAATTATTAACTATGTTAAAATCCAATAATATGTAAATAATCTCGATATCACCTCTTTCTTAATTGTTTATCCATCATCTCACTATTTTTATAATTGAGTGATATTAACACAAATCTGAATCTTACCCTCTCCCTCAATTATCGATATATAGTGTATCTCATCCCTTGAATATTACCTTTATGACATTTATCATTTCCTTTTTATTTTTTTAGTTAACTTTACCATTAAACCATAAAAAATGAGTTGATGAATTGATTAAAAACAAACGAACGATGAGATCTATTAATTGGCCTATTGGCTCATCTTATCACAACTTGTATGGGTTCGAATCACGACACGAGAATATAATACATCTCTATTTAATCGAAAAAAAACGAACGAATAAAGACAAAAAAAGCATATTAAAACAAAAACATGAGCGAAAACCCTAGCCTAAATCCCTTTGAGAACCCTAGCAAACAAAACAAGAAGAGAATAGCAACATATGGGCAAGGGTGAGGAGAAGATTGAATTCATTGAAGGAGAATGTTCCATTGATAAAAGTGGAACGTTCCCTAAGATCAAATTTTCGGAGAGGGTGCATGATTTAGTTGATTGGACCATGCGAAAAACGGTCATTGTGAACTTATTAGGAAGGGTTATTGGATACAAGGCATTTGTACTCAATAATCTAGTCAAGGATTTCCAACTTATTGATTTGGAAAACAATTACTATCTCGTTAAGTTTGAAGATGAAAGTAATTACAATTTTGTAATAACTGAAGGTCCCTGGACCATATTGTAGTTACTTGATGGTACAACCATAGAGTCGGACTTTTTTGACTGCTGAGAAACATCCTTTCTATGTGGTCGTATGGGTTAGATTACCTGAACTTTCTTACAGATATTATTCCGAAGCATTCTTTCGCACACCGCAACGGTCATTGGTTAGGTGATTAAAGGGGACTGTAGCACATCCGAAGTGAACATGGTCAATTTGCTCGTCTAGTAGTAACGTTGTATTTGAACAAGCCATTATTGTCATGTATTGGTATTGACGGGTTTATTCAAAAACTTGAATATGAATTTTTTACAACTGATTTGTTGCCACTGTGGGACGTATGGTCACACAAAAGATTTGTGTCGGTTGGATGTAACTGATTAGGGTAAAGAACCTGCGTCGGTGGAGGATGCTACTATTATACGTATGGAATAAAATGTAAGTACGGAGGAGGATACGCTGTGTGGACCATGGATGATTGCGGCAACTAGACGCAGAACCACTAAGAATTAGTTGAGGGGGGCGTTCTGGGGCTGATATGCCAAATCGTTAGCAAGTCGGGATTCCCAAACTCTTTCCATATTGAAGACTAGGACTTTGGTGGGGTATATGGTTATTATGGAATGATAGTATCGAGTCGGGTATCCGATTAAAAAAATTCAGACCAGACTCGGTTAGATTATCTGGAAAAAATTACAGGACGGGTGCCTGACCCAATCGGATAATTTTTTAAAAAAATTAAATATTTATAGGATTTGAATTTGCAAGTCAACGAGTCGAGCCACCCAAGTCAAGTATTTTTGAACATCCTTACTCTCATGATATTAGAAGGGTGCAAGAACAGTGGATGATCGAAGTCGTTGGGGGCATTCTCCATTGTTGTCTGGGACTAGAGGTGATAATGAGCCTGATCGGCTCGCAAGCTACTCGATCAAAGCTCGACTCGAGACCTTAACAAGTCGAGTCGAGCCGACCCAAGCTCAGCTTAAAAAGCTCGTGAGCAGGATCGAAATAATTATATATGTTTCATATGCATTTGTATGTTTCAGTGTTGTTAACTTATTATTATGGTTAAATACTTTAAATCCTTTCTCCTTGTGGACTTGTATAATTTAGATAATGTACTATGGTTACTTGCGGACTTCAAAAATAAATATTATCTTTTCTCAAACACGTTTTCACATGTTATTTTTTAAAACTTCAAAAAATATTTAAAAACAATTTGAGGAAAACAACAAGCCTAGCTCGAGTCGAGCTTAAACTGTCCAATTCGAGCTCGAGTCTAAAATTTTAAACTCGACGAGCCTTGAGCTTAAGTCAAACCTAATAATACTATTTTCGAGCCGAGCATGGACAAACTTGGGCTTGACTCTTTATCACTCCTATATGGGACAGACAAGAAAAGAAACCCTAAACATACTTGAAAGTAATATGATGGGTTGAAACGAAAATAAAGTGGATCCAATCCAGGAAAGCCCATTCAGCCCACTAATTTGTAAAAAAAGGTAAAGCAGAAAGAATAAGAAAGAAAAAAATGATGAAATCATAGATTAAAATACAATAAATGATCAAGAACTTGATAAAAAAAATCCATAAATCGAAACGGCATAGATAAAAAGGCATAAATTACAAATGATATGTATATATACATGTCAATGCACCATCTAACAAACTAACAAAAAAAACCGACAACTAAAACTGAAAAGTCTAAGTAATTATTTTCTGTTATAACAAAATCGCATTGTCTCGATTTAGATGAATACATGAAAATAATACTCCGTCTAATGTTCAATAATATAATAATATTCTTATAATTCTTTAGAGAAAGAAAAAGATTAATTCATTTGTCCATAATTAAATAATTTCTTTAAACTAATATTTTCCGTAGTGTTAGTATTTTGAGGTGGTGGCATAAAATTTTAAAAACTAATTACTAATGCACAAATGGAAAACCTGTAAACTGAACGGACAGCTAAGAACAGAAGCAGGATGTTTATGGAGACTGAAGATATCATTCTCCTAATTCTTACCCATTGTTCTACAAAGTTCTATCCTTTTGGGTTTTGACGACCAAGATTCTCATTCCTTTTCCTTGTTTGCCATTTTGATTTTACATACATATTTGATATGGGAAAGGTGATTTGATTTCTTCAAGATTTTGCTTTGTCTGATTCGGGAAACAACGGAGCTTCCCTTTTTTGCAGTTACCAAAAGGGAAGCATGGCCTTCGTTATTGATATACTCTCTCGAATCGAATTCACTTGGCTGAGAACCCATTTTTGAGTTTTACATCAAACATGGCGATGTTGTTTCTGATCTAATTCTTCCGTAAACATGCATTGTTGCTGTTGTTGATGGTGCTGCTCGTTCCCTTCTCCTCCTCCTCACCTTTTCGACCACAACATCCATTCTCGGCCATACGATTGCCTTCCGAGGCCGATCCATGCGCGAGTTCAACCCGACCTAACTCCTGCCCCGTTAACTGCTTCATGGCGGACCCTGTTTGCGGGGACGATGGAGTTACCTACTGGTGTGGGTGTGCCGATGCTTATTGCGCGGGGGCTAAAGTTGCGAAATTAGGATTTTGTGAGGTTGGTAACAATGATGGAAATGGATCTTTCCCGGGTCAAGCGCTGCTGTTGGTGCATATAGTTTGGCTCATTCTTCTGGGATTCACTGTCTTTTTAGGCCTCATATGAATTTCTGTTTTTCCTTAACAAGAACAGTGAGGGCTTTTTTTCAATCCTCAACATTTTAGTGGTAATTGATACAGGCACATGTGTGTGCGTTGATTTAAGTAAGCATCATCTCGTGGCCTTTCATTTTACTCACTTTTATCTCTTATCGATTGCATTCCAATCGAATCTCTTCAGAAATGAATTCCCTGCATACCATGAAGAAAACCTTTTTTTCTGCATTTGGCTTTGCTCGACTTAAAATATGATCAAATCGCTCCATATGATATGCCGATGCTCATTTTCAGGCCTGAGAATGAATGCTTACAAAACTCTCGGACATAAATACAAAGCCCCAACTGTTGTCCTTAGTATTTGTCATGATTGGCAAAGGAAGTAATAGATAGAATAGAAGGGACTATATCCAAGCATAAGAAATCAAATCAAATACCTCTAAAAAGAACAAAAGTAATCAAAACAATGCTTAAATTTAAAACTCTATATTCCTTGAAAACTTTTCGACCTTTAGTTGGATTCTCGAGGCTGGAAAAGATACACATGGCAGTCCTAGAGTGTTTGCCAAATGAATCAGCACATCCCTTTATCAATTCTAAAATCCCCTAAATCCTTATATTTTCCTTTTGAAATATTAATAATCTTTTAACTAGTATCAAAGTAGTCTCCATACAAGAACCCAGGAACACAATCTGGTTTCAAGCAATAGAATTTTGGTCAAATCGGTTTCTATTCTTTTTTCTTGGGGCTCTGGAGGGAAAATCCTGGTTGACTCGTCTCCATTGCTTCAACTGATCTAGTGGGGTCCGGGGTTTCACCTTCAGGCTCTCCAAAAGGAGCATCCTTTGTACTTTTGGGTAGCTCATGGGAGACGTTTGTGTGAGAACCATCTGCAGAAGCATTTTTTACAAGGCTTTTGTACATGGTGAGAGCTTGGGCTATCATATTTGCAGGATTTGCAGTAGAACTAGGAAGCAACATTGTTGTGGCCTAACAAATAAGAAAGAAGGACAAGTTCAGGCAAACAGATAAAATGAATAAAACCTTTATAACACCAATACTGGCATCAGGTGTGTGCTGTCCCCCTTTTACCTCTTTGGCAATATTACTGAAGGCTTGAACATACTGCTCTGCAATCCTCAAACTTGCTGCCTGCAAAATAAACCATAAATTTTAGTCCCCTCTTTACTTAGGAATGAGCATGACTCGTATGACACTCAGATCATAAATGCTACGTATAAGCATATAGGGTTTATTCCATCAAATAACAAAATCTGTTTGGCAGCACCTCATGTTCAACTAGGGTTCTCTCTCTCTCTATGACTGATGATTTTTTTTTCCTAGTCCATTTAAAATACAAGGGACAGACTGAATATCTCCTAGTTGTACAAACAATTGAACCTAGTTTCAACCCCGGAAAAACTCCTGCAAGTAATTACACAAGTGCAAACACCACAAATGGAAGTTTTGGACTCTTAGGCATAAAGTATTTGACATTTATAAGAATCATGATGATCCCAACATGTTTTCCAATTGCATCACAGGAAATACATGCTACCATAAAAGTAGACAGCGAAATCTGATATGAATCGTCTAATAGTTTCAGAAATGATAGAAAAGTTAGCACCTAATATGAACACACACAATGACAATGATGGAAGAATCTCACCTCAACTCCCCCATTTTCCTTCAAGGACTGCGACACCAAGGCAATTCCTTTAGCTGTAGCTTGGGCTCTAGCAAGGATGGCTTCCGCTTCACCTGATAAATGCGTTTGTAAAGAAGGAAATTTTGAAGACATGAAGAGAATAATCAAAAGGGACAAGAACAATAATAAAATCATTGCTTGATCAGTTTGTGTTGTCCATATGAAGAGAGTTCATGATATACAAAAAGATAAATAACCAAAATTAGTCACCCACATCAACTTCAATTACAATTCATATAAAGCCCAACTGTTTTGTTAACATTATGACTGCTTACAAGTTTAAGATCACTAACCTTGTGCTCAGTTAACCTGATCCATTCTTGCTGCTTCAGATGCTAATATCACAGCACTTTTCCTACCATCAGCAATATTTATGTCGGCCTGTCTTTCTCCTGTTAAAATTAACTGGTACGATTGAATCAAGCTGTCTAAATCATCTACTAAAAGAGAAGATGCTAAAGGGCCATTAAATACTACCTCACCCTGAAGGGGAAAATAAGTATTACTGCCTTACCTTCAGATTCAAGAACTTGAGCTCTCCTTTTACGCTCTGCTTCTGCTTGCATCTCCATAGCTGCTCTCACTCCACGAGGTGGAGATATATCCCCTGGGTTGACAGTAAAGTGAAATATAAATGATGCACTGTGAACATAAAGAATTCCAGGAAGAAAATATCGGTTAAACCATACTCACTTATCTCATATCGGAGACATTGAAGGCCCCAGTCTTTTGTTGCAACATTGATGGACTCCTGCAACCCTCATGTCATTTCAAAAAAAATCATCATCCTTTGACACAGATGTTAATCATGAATACAAGTTAAGCAAAAGGAAAGTACAGTAGTTATTTACAATCCCTCCTCTCAAACTGTTAACAAAAATATTAACAGAGAGCCTCTGCCTATTTTCTACTTATCCCATTATTGATATAGAAACAGCATTGTATTACAAACTCAATTCATCCTTTCTCGGGTTGATTCATCTAATTTATAAGTTAAATTTCAAGAAGAAATAAAAGAAAAGAAAAGGAAGGGAAAATAAAAGAAAGAAAACAAACCACAATCTTTTCATTGAGAGTATCTCTCTCTTCGAAGGTCTTGTCGAGGGTAATTTTACCAAGCTCACTACGCATGGTAGTTTGAGCAAGCTGAATGACGGCATAGATTGGGTTCTCAACGCCATAAGAGGCAAGCCTTGGGTCGACAATCTGCAAAAGTTCCAAAGCAAATTACAGACCAAAAGATTTTAAAGATTGAACAAAAGGGTAAAGAGGAGGGGTTGGGATGTAAGAAAGACCTTGACATACAGAACGCCATCAATGAGAATGCTGACATTGTCTTTGGTAATAGCGGATTGGTCCGGGATTGGAATAGCCTCTTCCTTCAGGGAATGAACGTAGGCAATTCGATCCACGAATGGGATAAGGAAATGTATTCCAGACGGCAGCGTTTTCAAGTATTTCCCGAACCTTTCTATCACATAGGCTTTCTTCTCCGGTACGATGCGGATGCCCCAGTTTAACGGAGTTGCAGTCTCATACCTAAAAGAATTGAACAAAAAGTTGAAGCGAGAATTGACATCTTTTCTTTTGGGGGTTTTATAATAGAGTATAATTAAAAGAGTTTTACTCTACCTGATGCCAGGATCACGACCGGTGCGAAGGAGACGGAAAGTGGTGGCGAATGGCGGCGAAGAGAGACGCGGAGTGGAAGAAGAATGCTGGCGGATAACGGCAGTTGAGAAGGATGATTGTTGGAGATATCTAAGAGTCCTGACGGCGTAGTTCAGGGAATTCACTCTGCAAATCTTACCCATTTCAATGTTTGGCTACTTATTTCCTTTAATTTCGGAATTGGATTTGTTTCTATTTTCTACGAATTTTTTCTTTCCAGATTTTTTTTTCTTGTTCCCGAATCAAGAAAGACACGTAAAGCCCTAGTAAAACCTTTGATTGATTTGAATTGAATTGAATCGAATTGAATCGAATCGGAAAATCAAAATCATTTTTCTCGAGTCTCTGGTCTCCCCCCGTGAACATTGAGTGAGACGGGCTTTGTTCCACTTTCCCTTGAGCCCAAATTATAATGAACCATTTTTCAAATTTCCCATTTTATGTCCAAACCACAATTGCAATTAGGAACGACAAATGGGTGGGAAATAATTAAAATTATGGGATCCAAATTGACGAGAGAGAATAATCGAAATCTTCACACATAAAAACGGGAATGAGAGAAATTTTATCCATGAAGCTCAAATAAGGATGTGAATGGAGAATGCAATATCCGCACCATGGGATCCCTGAACTGTATTCGTATAAATTCCTGTAAGAATACTCAAAAAATCGGTAGAGATCCCCAATATTTTACAAAATTTTAAAATATATATCTTCATCTCTCATTTACCTATATACTACGTCTATTTATTGTTGGCAAACCTAAATTATTATTTATATTTGTAATTTTAGAGGTTTAATGTTGGATATCTATTTTAATGTATTAAGATTTTTGAAATTTTTAAGTGGAATGAATAAGACATGTAAATTGAAATTGGTCATATGTTTTTGGCTAATAAAGTAGCGAGTTTCGTTTTTTTTCTAGGGATTCCTTGAAATTCGTAGGGATTCGCGCGAGAGGGTATGATAATGAAAAAATTCCCGAAACATTTAATTAAGATCTTCAAAATTGTCTCCGAAAGTGTTAGGGACAGAGTGGGGAATGCAAAATTGTCTCCGCCTCGTTGCCACCCTTAATTGCAATTCTTGTCTATCAAATTATCAACCTATAATTGAACTCATTAAGTGGTCTCGATGGAAAAAGGTGTAATGTTATCCTTAATGTTGAGATAAAGATTTTGTTATAACTTTTATGAAAAATGTTTTTGGACTTAAACATATTTAAAAAATAATTCAAAGTGCACAAAACTTGAAAAATATGTTTAAAATGTTTTGACCAAAACCCTAATCGAATATATCTTCAAAAATTCAAAATCTAGCCAATCTTTCAGTGTTTTAATGAAGGTTTCGATACCCTTTTGGTGGTTTTGAAACCATCGAGGCAGTAAAGCTTGAAACCCAAAACTGGGTAACCAATTTCGAAACCTACGTCAAGGTTTCAAAACCTTTGGCATGGTTTCGAAATTCCCATCCTGATTTCGAAATCAAGCCCCTGTAACAACTAGTTTTTCATTTGAAGCACCAATGGTTTCGAAACCACACCTGCAATGGTTTCAAAACCTCTGTGCATGTGAGCATTTAATGCTTGGTTTTAATGGCCCCCAACGACTCCAAATCACCCTCAACGGCTAGTAACGGTCATGAACTCATTAGAGAACATAAAAGAGATCTTCAAGCAGTTATGGAACAACAAGAAAGCCAACAACAACATTCGTTGTATAGAGAAATCATTTTTGGGTCTTAATTGTCATATTCTTGTAGAAAAACACTTGCGAGCCAAATTGTCAATATTGCTTAAGTGTTTAGGTTTTCGGATGTGAGCTTCAGAGTGCAAACAAATTAGCCTTGTGAGATTTTTCATTAGTTAGCTTATTTGTATTTTCTCTTGGAAGAGAGTTTCTCAAAGCTTTGGGATATAAGCTTTGAAGGTTTGTAAAGTTTACTCTTGATCCTTAAAAAAGAAAGACAAATTAATGGATTGGTAGAAAATCCTTAATGGGAGCTAAGGTAGTGGATGTAGACTTGGTTTAGAAGTCAAACCACTATTAATCCTTTGTGCAAAATTTTAAGGCATAAAGTCAAAAAATATCCCCAACGTTCACTTTGGCCCCTATTCTTTCTTTTGGAGCAATTCAACCCTTAACGTTTCATTTTGCGTCAAATAACCCCTCTACGAATGAAAATTGTTAAAAAAAATGACGTTAAATAGTTTGAAATGGCTTGACAACATGATAAGTCGACAGAAAAAATTATTTTATATTTTATAAAATTATTTTTGATTGGTGTAATGTTTTTTTAAGTCAACACATTTGTTTGTGTGATACTGTCATGTCAGCGTCCACTGCCATATAGGTTTGTCACGTATTTCAAGCCATTTACCGTCAATTGACTGACAGTTTTCATCCGTAGATGGGTCATTTTGACCTAAAATGAAACGTTGAAGGTTAAATTGCTGCAAAAAAAAAGAATAGGGGCAAAAATGACTATTCAGTCAAACGTTGGTGCATTTTTTGGCTTTATGCCCATTTTTAATTTCCATTTGCTTCCACCACTTTCATCACAAAGCCTATTCATCCCCTCTTGGTGATTCGGTTAAAAACATTCTAGCCCAACACTTAAAATACTCGAGTTCAAGCAGTTTGTCTGCACGGTGTGCGTGCGTTTTCAAGGAACTAAGACTAAGGAACATATACTATCATGTAATCCCACAAAGATATTTAAAAATTTATCAACATATAATTTAAATATTGTTATAATATCAAATTCGCTCATAACGTTTAATCTAATAATCACTTTGACACATATTCTCTTTCTTGAAGTACTTTATCTCTTAACATTTTATTTTGAGTCAAAATGTCCATTTAACTAACAACCAACATCTATTGTTGACATGGCACGTCTTATGTGTCTATTTTTTATTAAATTAATTTCATTAAAAAGAGATGATGACACATGTCATAATCTCATTGATAAAAAGATGAGAAATTAAAAAATGCAATTGGTGGGACTTAAACAAACAAAAATCACATCCCTTTTCGGTGCCCTTACATATGTCCCAACACTAAAAAAAATAAACCATATACTCTAACCCTAATTCCTAAATCATAAACCCTAAAAATTAAACAATGCATAATAAACCATAAACCCTAAGTCTTAAACCTTAAATAGAACTATGGTGTTTTCTAAAGTGTCATTTCTTTTATCTTTGTAGAACTTAACTCTGTTTATAATAAAGTAACCCTTGGTTTGATGTTTTTTGTTAGTGGTTTTGTTCTTTATCTACTTCATATGTGTGTGTGTGGATGTATGTGTTGTAAAATGCATTTAACATTCCAACAACAGATAATGTAAAATGATGAAGCACCATGAGTAATCAGGGATGGGCGTACTAACACTTGAATGGTTAGTGTACCGACAAGCCAGGTCAAGTGGCACAATGGGACGCTAGCTTGATTGTATTCACATGACATCTCGAAAGGGAATCTACCATCAGCTATGACGTACCATAATAAAAAGATAAACAACCCAACAAGTGCTATATTATGTTCAGAAATCACTTTGATCATAATTCGTTGGTTGCAACCAGAAGTACCAAGTCACTCTCTCCAGTTTCAGATGGAAAACTTCTCTATATTTCTAACCCGCATTCCTGATCACTCATAACCTTATATTGAATACAAACAACTTTAAACTGCTTCAATCCTTGTGGGATTCGATAACCCGACACACACTTTGTGTGAGTCCACTGTATTACTTGTGTCGACGATGTATGCTTGAACTTATATTGGGGTGAAAACAGACAACATTGCAACAGTCCATACTAAAAATAATTTAAGGGTCATATTCTACAATACTAAGGAGAATCGTGTTCAGGTAGCGACGACTTTAATGGGATGGGGGAATCGTCGACAACTTCGAGTAATTTTTTTCCATTTTAGGACTAAAATAAAAAGAATTAAAACTAGTGGGAAAATACTGAAAAGTTTTAAATTGGACACAAATTTACTGTAATTGTGTAATTATATTGCATTCTGAAATTGTGTAATCTTATTGTTTCTGAAATATGTCATTTTGGACATGTGGTAAAATTACATGGATCAGGTTGAAGGGAAATTAAAATTACAGGAACCAAAAAAAATTAGAATGTAGTAAAAGTACACATAAGGGATCTTTGTGAATAATGATATATATATATATATATAGAAAAATCGAAATTTTAAGCCTGACAAATTAAAAAAATAGAATTGTGTAAAAGAAGATCGAAGGCAAATAGTTAATTTTTTTATAAAAAATGAAAAATCCAAAATTGAACGCCAAATCAATGTTTTTCAGGATAAAATGGAAACAAGGTAATTACGTCTCCTTGCCAATGTGTATATCTCGAAAAGCTATGTGGATTAAAAAAATTGTTTCAATCGGACATCAAAGCACAAAGTTATACACTTTCAAATTTTTTGACCTACCTTATAATTGAAAAATCAATTGATTTAATTTAATTGCCTCTCTAAAATTAGAGTGTTTTGTGTAAAATTTTTAAAATTTTCATTTTAGTTACTATTATTTCATATTTTTACATTTTAATCCTAAAATAAAAAAATGAAATTACCCAAAGACGCCGACAATTGCCAACGACTCCCACCCCACAAGTCGACACGGCTTCCCTTTGGTAACGTAGATTTTGACCATTTCCCTAAATAGTTTTTCAAATGTACCATTTTCCAATTTTTTTTAAGAAAATGGCCTTTTTCCTAATTTAACCCTGGTGTAACATCTAAAATAGTATTATTAATTAAATAAATAATTTAAATAGTTCTAAATAAAATAAAACAAAATAAAATCTACATATTTTTTAGCAACAGAGTTAGATGGGTGTGGGTCAAACAAGTAGCTTACCTAATCATTAACTATACAATATATGAAGTCTACTTTGTTCAATTTTATAAGAAAAATGTTCACTTTATCAAAAAAAAAAAAATGAAAAATGTTCACTCTTATTATTGTCTCTTTATATTATAAAAGGTTTACTTTACTAAATATCTCTATTATATTGATATTTAAGCATTATAACATTTTAGTTGAGACCTTAAAGATATCACTATTATATCAATAAAAAATATGTTAGTTTAGTCATAAATTTAAGTATTAAATGTCAATTTAAATTTTGAAAGGCTCGATGTCTTCAACCGAAATTAATTTAAATTTTGAAAGGCTCGATGTCTTCAACCGAAATTAACTTGATGGTTCATCTTTAATGTGTGAGCATGCCGTCATTGCAATTGAGAGGAGAATTGATGGTTCATCTTTGAATCCTTGAGATTGATGTCGAACAAATTAGCTCTTCAAGTTCGGTTGAATATAGAAATGGATCGAGCACTCTTAGGATCTTCTCAATGGTTGTTAGACCGTCGATTTGAGTCCCGCTCTGATACAAATTGAAAGGCTCGATGTCTTCAACCGAAATTAGATCTGATGAAGGGTGTAGAGGTTTCTTTTGAAATTGGAAAACAAAAACTGAAAAAGAAAATGACAATATGACACGGTCGATTTTAGAGTGGTTTGACCTTCTAACCAATGTCTACATCCACTACCTTAGCATCCACACTAAGGGTTTCTCAATTCACTAACAATGAATTCTTCCCTTTTTACGGGTCAAGGGGTAAACTTACATCCCTATTTTTTACGGGCTAAGATAGAACCCTCTCCCTAGTTTTTATAAGGATCAACTAAAACCTATCCCGCAATTACGAGGTCCTGACAATGTAAACTAATTACCTCTCTACGTGGGTGCTTATACATTTTGGCTCACTAGGATTGGACTAAAGAATTTACAAGAGATTACAAAATAAATAATAAAAAAATACAACTCTCTTGATCTTTAAGCTTGGATGTCCACCCTCTTGTTCTTCAAGTGTCTCAAGCCTTCTTTTATAGTGTGGAATGAGCTACTAGATATTTATGGCCATTGAGGATGTTTTGGAGCCGTTGAGAAGACATAAAATTGAGCATTTAATGCTCTAAGGCATATAAGTTTCGAAACTCTTTGATTCAAATTTGAAAATTTAATCGTTGAAGTTTGGAAACTTCTGCAGAAGTTTGGAAACTTATGCAGAAGTTTGGAAGCTCTTGTAGGAGTTTCGAAACTTCTATAAGAGTTTCGAAACTTCTGGTAAAGTTTGGAAACTTTGCTCTAGAAATTTCAAGAATTAAGTAGTTTTGACTTTATGAAAATTTTTAAGTTGATGAATGAGTCAAAACACTTATAAACATTTTAAAACATATTTTTCAAGTTTATGGACTTTGCATTATTTTTGCAATATTTGAAAAGTCCAAAAACATTTTTCATTGAGTTATATCAAAACAAATATCTCAATAGATTTGATATCAACTATTTTTAAAACCCATATCAATTTATAATGTGTACATACAAATTGCATTGATAGTTTGGCTATGACGTGTTAAAAACACTTATAAACATTCTAAAACATATTTTTCAAGTTTTATGGACTTTGTATTATTTTTGCAATATTTGAAAAGTCCAAAAATATTTTTCATTGAGTTATATCAAAACAAATATCTCAATAGATTTGATATCAACTATTTTTAAAACCCATATCAATTTATAATGTGTACATACAAATTGCATTGATAGTTTGGCTATGACGTGTTAAAAACACGAATAAAATTTAAGAGGTTATATTTTTTTAGTCAAATCCAAATTATCCATACAATAAGTATAGACAAATATATTTAGAATTTCACCATATACTTATAATATACTTTATGTTAGATTTGAACCGGCACTTAACGTCCAAGTTAGTGACTAAGGTTACAAAATGACCTGATTAATGTGATATTAATTTGTCAACAATCTCTAGAACAAGTGGTTAAAAGCTCTCAGTTGACATATTCTCCTCCTCTTAGAATGTGTATTCTAAACCCAATAAGAGCAAAATTTCCCTTTTAAAAAAATATGATACCGAATTGAAATCTATGCAATAATTTGAGGACGTCAATAGAAAATAACCCTTATAAAAATGAGAAGGAAAGGGAGAACTGCGGGGAAATGGGGGTATCCGTTGGAAAAGTCAATGAGAAAATGGGGAAGAAGGTGACAAAAAGTGAGACAAAGAAACGTTAGACACGTGACAGTAGGGAAGTAAACAGTGGATATTTAATCGGAGAGTCTTTGATTCTTCATGCATTGCATTTACATGTGAATTTGTTTAGCATTTGAATTTCATGTCCCTCACCTAACAGCACTCCATTTCCATTGACGTGCGTATTGTACTATCAACCCCACTCCCAAATTTTATTTATTTATTTTAGAGTAAACTACACTAAATATCACTAAACTTTAGATTTTGTAACGTTTAACCACTGAACTTTCAATTTGATGAATTATAGCAATAAATTTGGTTTTGGCTTCAATTATATTATTGGGTCGTTAATTCGATAACAAAATTGATGGCATGGATAAAATATTGTCATTTGACTCGTTTTAGTGTGACTATTGATCCAAGTTATTTTAGACACTAAACTTTATAGGTGTATCGATTTTGCCATTAAATTTAAAACGATTCTATTTTTTTATCACTGTTTCGTTTTTTTCGGCCAATCGTCGTCTGCCATTGATCACCATTCCTGATAAGATCAGTATTAAAGTGTTCATATTTTACTTTTTTTTCATCTGATTGATTTTTTTACAAGATTGACTCGAAACTGATAAAATTAAACAAAAAATTGCCATTTTGAAAGTTTTAGGGTTTCTAAAATTTGAGGTATTGGGGTGTTTTGTTTGAAAATACAAATGGTGAGAAACATTTCATAGGACGATCGTAAGAGGAAATCAAAGTATTAGCATGTAAGACCTTTTGATGGATTCTTATTGATTTAAGTGAATTTTATGAAAAATCAATCCGATAAGAAAAAATATGAGTGAAATATGAATATTTTGATACCGATCTTATCACGAATGGTTATCAGTAACATGTGACGATTGGCCGACAACATTGACTAGAATGTGCAGTGGCAAAATATAATCATTTTAAAGTTTAGTGGCAAAGTCCATGCACCCTTAAAGTTTATTGGCTAAAATGGTGTCGTTACCGAATTAACGGTCCAATGATATAATTAAAATTAAAATTAAAATTAAAATTTAGTGCTATAATTGATACGACATCTAAAGTTAAGTGGTGTTTGATATAGTTTAGCTTTTATTTTAAGTAAGGGTACGCCGCGTCAACTCAACCCCAGGCCCTTCTTGCGACCCATCTATATCCCATTTTTTCTGTATATATACACCTCTCCCTTCCCTTGTTTCCCCCGTTTTTATTTACCTTGCCCTTTCTCGTTTTTCTTCGGTTTCGTCTTCTTCGTCGAGGGTTTGCTTCTTTTCTTTCTGGGTTTGCGTTGTCGTTGCTTGCTTTCACTGTTCCGGCTCTAGGTGAGTTCCCCCATCTCATCTTGGTGTTATTTCTTGTGAAGTTTTGTGTTTTTTTATTGCTGGAGCTTGGGAAAATTATTCCGTGCCGATTTTTATATTTTTTTGCAATTTGGTCTTCTATGTCGGTGGATATTTCTCTGGTGGGCTCTGCCCTTTTATTTCTTTGATACTTGAAATAAAGACCGTTTCTTTAAAACTTTGATCTTTAGCTAGTTGGGTCGTTTAATAGTTTTGTACGAACTCGACTTTCCTTTTTTAGTGAAGAGTTTGGCCCTCAAAAAAAATAGTAGCAGCAATTTATCAAGCAAGAGAAGAGAGCTGACCCAATTTTTGATCTTCTGTTGGGCTCTGCAGAACGTTTGAGTGTTACACGGTGCGGAACTTTGCGGATTAAAGAAAGTTTTTTCGGTCTCAAAGGCAATGGAGGTACACGGCAAAACCATGGCTGCTGCCCCTGCAAATGTTATTTATTTGTCTACTATTCTGGGCCGTGATGGTCCTATTCCTGTTCACAAATGCGACTGGAAATGTCACAACGAACATGTTTGTGGCAACATGTATCGCTGCAAACTAACAGGGGTCACACACATCTGTGACAAGAACTGTAACCAGAGAATTTTGTATGATAACCATAGTTCCCTTTGCCGGGCAAGCGGCCAGGTCTTTCCCCTAACTCAAGCTGAGGAACAGGCGGTCAGAGGCGTCAGGAGGAAGCACGATGCCGACAATTCCCCGCCCTCTGATAGCTGCGGTTTTAAGCGCAGACGTGATGCACAGTTCCATCCTTCTCCTTTCGAGAGATCTTTCTCTGCTGTGAGTCCGATCTGCAGCCAAGTTGGAGATGGCATGGATACGAGCTAAGATTAGAGTAGAGTTTACCTTACATATATAGTATCCTATTATTAACCTTAAAGACTCATCTTGTTTCCCTTTTAAGTGTTCCATTGAAACTTGTTCCTATTTGCCTCTCATGGGGGAAAATATGGATAAATGGATAATTGACTTTGATGTTGGTGGACGTTACCTGCCTGTAGGAAAAAGAACATTTTATTTCTTATTTTGCCTAATGCTATTTAGTTCCTCCTAGCTTCGTTGTGAAACTTTGAGTTTAATTTAGTTTCTTTCTAACTCTTCTTATACTCGGATTTATAAACTTTGACAGCTACAGGGCGCTTCTACGTTCTAATAGGAGTTGAATGTTATTATATTCTTTTAGCGGTTTCTTGTTTATATATGTCTAATTGTTAATATGCTTAATTTTCTTTTAATTATTTTTATTGAACATGTGCATTTGTGGATGTATGGTGATCTGTTATGTATTCTATATTATCATGGTTTTTAGGTACATTTTGATGTGCTTCTGTTACTTGTTGCTTTGTTGGTTTACTAGTTGAATGCAGATTGAAGAGAAATGACATGGCTATTTGTCATGTGTTCTATCTTTTCAAGTTTATTTTATTCTCTTTTTGTCCCTCTTAATTTCTTCAATAAGATCCTGAAGCATATGTTGATTTTGCAGGGGTCAAAAGTGTGCAATTCAGGAAGTTTAAATATGCTTTTGCAATCATGAATGGATCTTTTTTTTCATTTCTAGGTTTTGTGAATTGAAATGTCTGACTTCCTCCTTATTTTCATTCTTATGCAGGTAATTTTTGTCATTGCTTGTGTTGGAATGGAAAACCAATGGAAAGGTGCCACGATATGCTTGCGTCCTGCTAGGGACTTCCCGTAGATTGCAAGGTCGTTCAACCTTACTCAATTCTAATGTATGGTTGCCATCTTCAGACAGCAGCCGCGTAGAATTATTTCTGTTATGAAATGGTATTGTTTTTCCCGTGGAAACTGCTATGTGCTGACTGGTATCAGTTGCCATGTTTTAGTAGCTTTGGCGGGGAGAACAAACCAATGTGGGGTATCCTTCTGTGTGGCTGGTTACGAATATGACGCTATGGTGATGTCTTTCTGAATAGATATTTTTGAGGTCTGGAACTTGGTTTGCCAACTGAAAATGGAGTTATAGGCAAGTTGATTATTGATTCTCTTACTGTTTAATTGCTTGATTTAAGTCGCATGCTGTCATCTCTATGATAATAATGAAATGACATTTCTTTTCAATTCTACTGGATCAGTTGCTTGAAACCTTTGGTCTCTACTAGGAACGATGAAGAACTGAGATGACCATTTATGAACCTGTGAGAATCAGGTTGTGCTCATCAGAAAACTCATTTGTCTCGGCAAATTAAATTGTAGGCTAACCAAAATTTTGGGGAAAATAGGCATACTGCAGGGTGTAGTCGGTGAAGTGGATCAGTTTTAGCTGAACTGAAACACTCAAGTTTTGTTAAATTGCAACTTTGAAGTCCTACCATGATGTTTGTAACCCATTTGTTTGCTCATCAAATCCCGTCGATTGAATTCTTAAATATGTTTTCTGATTGGTAGTTTTGATTTGGTCTCCTATTTTGTTGTTGAATTTTGATCATCATTTGGTGGATTTAAGGTTGGAAACAACCAATCACTTCTATTTTCCAAATTTGCTCTGCTGAGCATATTTGGAACTTGGGCCCTTGCAAATGGAGCAAAATTTCTGCTATTGGCTTAATTTATACAAGTGACGATCTATTTTACTCCCCATGTCCGATTAAGAGATGTGTAAAACAATCGAGTATATTATAAATTTTCTTGATTGAATTTTGTCAGTACTGATAAAAGAACCATAGACAATTGTTTATTCGAATAAACACTACAAGACAACTTCGAGAGTCGAACCATGTTTGTGTTGAGTCAGAATTGATTTTAAGGTCACAAAGATCATATATAAAAGTAACACCAAGAAAATTGTATACTGCAATCGGACTGTTGTTTGCAGTAAGGTATGGAACAGTTGAAAGAAAAATGAAAAAAAATAAGAGTTTTTTTTTTGATGATTTTAATAATGAGAGGTTTATTTTTGAGTGAAGAGTAATATTTTTTAATCGGACTTTATTTAATGGCAGATGACGAAGATTAAAGAACAAGAAACCGAGCATTTCGTAGAGTTTATAGTATTTATTTAATCGCATCGTCTTCCACAACTGCGGTGTGCCAGCCATGGTTAAGAGCTAACCGGAGTCCTGCATGAAAGGCAACTGCCTCTGCAGTAACAGCTGTGTGTGGTCCTTCAAGCGTCTTTGCTAGTCCAGCAAGCACAAACCCATCATGATCCAGAGCTATGACATCAATCGCAGCTTGACTCGTTGCCGAAACATATGTCCCATCCACATTGATCTTCACCGTCCTCAAGGGAGGTTTCTTCCATTTGTGTGGCTGGCTCAGGGACGGGGGCTAGGGGCCCTAGCATGCACAAAACAAAATTATGTTTGTACCAGTGAGGAAGACCAACAATTGATCTAGCATTCTTGAAGACGTTCTCGTAAATCATTGAGTGTTGTCGATTCTACACGTAGCAGAGGACAATAAACCCCGCAAGACGTTCAGCACTCATCACAGTAACGATCATGGTGATCCACTCTTTGGCTGATGAAGCTTGATTCTATCGAACGGTAATGGGGACATCACTAATCTCGAGAACCTTTTTCACCAGTGGATAATCTCAAAATATGTGTTAAAGGATATCTTAGTCACAACTATTAATTGGTGTAATTAGTTTCTTGTTTAGTAATTTGTTAATTGTTAGAGGGTAGTTAGTTTGTTGGACCTAGGTAGTTACGGGGCCATAGTTCTTTGCTATATAAGCAGATCACTGTATTGGGCCCAATACGCATTTTTTGATATTAGATCTATTTTGAATAAAAAAAACCAAATATTCTCTTTCTCTATAATTTTGTTATTCCTCTAACACAAACCACCGTCGTTCTATCTTCTCCTGCCACCATGCCCCCTTCTCACATGGTATCAATCGCCGATGATCCTGCCGCCACTCTTATCACTATGCTTCCGTTGAGCTCTTCCGTCTTGCTTCTTTGTTCGTTTTTCGGGTCTCAAATCTTGAAGCCATTTTTTCGCTGCTGCCATTTTAAATTGGATCTGATTTGTTGATCCTACAGTTCTGCATCGGTGCACCGTCATTTGTTTGGCTACATCGGCTGTTTTCACTGTGTTGCAGATTTGGTCCGTTCTTCGTCGATGCTTCATTTCAGATTCGATTTTCTAGTTTTACGTGCTTCGCTCATTTTCCGTCTTTCATCACTCCACCGACCTACCTCTTCTAGGTGATGTTCTTTTGTGTTTTTGTTTCAATCAATATCAGTGTTCCAGTCTTGGTTTGTGTTTCATTGATTTGGATATTAGATCTGAATGTTTTCGGCTATCACTTTGTATTACATCAAGTGTTTGAGTTTAGTTCAAGGAGAAACTACTGATGCTATAAGTTGGAAAGTGTTTGGTTTGTCTGCTCGTTTTGTGTTCGATTCTACTTAGTTATTTGCTTTCTCACGAAGATTGGAGCATCTATGGTTTTGATTCACTCTCGAGTTGTTGATTGGCATGATGGAATATTGCACACACACATTCCACAGGCTGAGCTTCAGATGTCATCTTCATAAGCCAACTATATCCCGAGCGAGTGCTATAAACTCATGTCGACTGTCCTGCCCAGATCATCAGTTCCTCATGCGTCGGTGTAATTGGGCAACTACGGATTGCCTGAGCATCGGGTGCAGGAAACATGCTACGACCCTTGCCTTCATCTCATCGTGGAGCGTCTCGGATCATAAATTCTCCACATAGTATATGTTGCACACCACCGTTGGAGTAGGATGTAGTTAGAGAAACCCTAGAAACACCACCCCAAGCATTACCATGCATACGTACAGAACTATTAATCTTAATGTGCCGATACAGCCCAGGACGGATGCTCTCCATGGCACTATGTATACTCTTCCACCCATAAGAATTTTTGGTACTCACTGTAGCATCTAGGATGGAGCCATGAAGAAAATACTTGGCTGCCAAAATTTTATAAACCTGGAACTCTAAATTTTGAAGCAAACGGCAAACCTGCTTGGCAAGGAGAGCAACATTAAACATAGTCAAATCTCGAAAGCCTAGTTCGCTAAGTTAGCATATCTTTTGCCTAAGTGTGAAAATAAAAAGTTATTTAATTGATTAAGTGCGAAAATGAAAATCCCAACGATCATAATACAAAATTCTATAACAAGTTTCGCTTCACGATATTTTATGACGCTTTCTCGTCCAACAAGTGGGACAATTGTTGTACCTCCACCTAAAAAGTCCCCTAGAGTTAACAGGCAATCGCATCCTAGTTGTTTACTACCTGACATACTAATCTACAATCCTGCCAAACTATCAATAGTTGTAACGACTCAAATTCTCGGGTTAGTGAATCGGGTCTTGGGCCCGGATTATGAGCCTTTATTTTGGATGAATAGGTTAAGGGCTTTTAGGCTTGGGCCCATTAATTTGGAAGAGAATGTTTGAATTTTAAATATATGGGTGGGTGGTTGAAAGTGGAAGGGATATGATGGAGGAGAGAGAGAAAGAAAAAGTGAGTAGTGGGAGAGAGAAGAGGAAATGAGAGAAAAATTGAAGGAGAAAATTTCAAACTCCGATCTATGGAGATTCAGTCGTCTGTTTTCGACACCTCCATCGCCATTGTGTTCACTTCATCGAGACGAGTTCATTGATACTAGCGGTACCACCATCGGAGTCACCATCGAAGGGGGAAAGAGAGAAAGTTTCGGGTTGTTGAGTTGAGGGTGTTATAGGGATCAAATCGAAGAACAGAGGCCACTATCAGACTCACCAACTCGAGAATAGTCGGTCGGTGAAATTTGGTCACCGTTTATCGTTAGAAGCCACAGCACTATCCGCACGCGCCGTCGGCCGCACCTGGGCATTGTCCTGGGAGGTTGAAGCCATTTGTGTCGAGTAGCGCGATGTTGAGCCGCTGAGCTGAGCCACACTGACGAGCTGTTAACCCTGAGCTGAGCCACTGAGCTGAGCCATCTTGATAAGTCGTTGACTGTGCTGCCAATCATCGTTGATCGTGCCATCAGTCGTTGTTGATCACGCTGCCGTTGACCGTGCTATCGCTAGCCATCGCGCCGCCGTTGACCGTTGTTGACTTTTTTTTCTAGAGAATCAAACTCAGGGGTTTCTCGACGTCTTAAGCCTGTTAGCACAGTTCGTTTTGCCAAATTCAAACCCGATAAGATGTTTTTACGCATTTGACCTTGTGAATTGAATAGGCGATGCATGAAATTAATGTAGTTTCATATTCGTTGTTATACGGTGATTATTTGGGATTGGATATCGGATCAAGTAGAATAATCGGGAAGCTTATATGAGGATTTATCGCTTTGGCTTAAGGTAAGTACACCTCGAACTCATATTGTTTCATGAGCATCATAAATATGATTGCCTTGGCATTAGTATCTGCAAATACGTAGACGATGAATAAGCATGAGTAGAGACTCGATATTTATGTTATGCATGATGATGCTGTGAATATGTTGAGACTTGTGGAGGCTTTAGAGACCGCGTAGGGTCGTTTGAGATGCCCGTATGATTATTCGATGATTGTTTGACTAATTAAAATAATTATGATGCCTTGTATACTTGTTCGAATAGATTCATGAGATTCGATGGAAATTGTGTGTAAGAGATAAATAATGGTAATATTCGAATAAATAATCGTAAAGCCGGTAATTAATATTAATTGATCGAATGCGTTAGTAAACCAACCCTAATGACTTTTATAAGCTTTAGGGATCGAATATACATTTTAATAACTTAATTTGAGAAAATGGTATGAAC